>OV281301.1:16103968-17324762 GCA_923062465.1 Acleris sparsana | reverse complement strand
GTATTTGGCTAGATTCAAATGCAGGGAGAACCCATCATGCATCTGTGAGGAGGGAATAGAGGAAACGGTCTCCCACATCCTCTTCGAATGCCCCATCCACCATGTAGATAGGTACACAGTAGAGATGCATTTGAACATAAAGTTATCAGCACAAAATATACACGATCACTTATCAGATAAAAAACTGCGTACAATAATTCTAAAGTATTGCGAAAAAATTTGCACCATAGTAATAAATAGAAATAAAGATAAATAATATTACTAGGTTATATATTATGCATATATAATATTAGTAATAGAATAATTATAGTTTTTAAATAAGCAGTTTAGCAATAGCTTTAAGAAAGATTTGTTAAATATAAAAAGTGTAAATAAGATGTATACAATAGGATAACTCAAAGCTTAGAATGTAAAAATAAAATAGAATTAAGAACCGAAATGGAAACCTGTATAGACTAAGTATAAGAAATATTGTTTTTAAAATGTATTTGTAAAGATAAAAATCCCTGTGTAACAATAAAAAACCCTTCACCCTGAATCAGAGCAAGGCAAACAAAAATAAATAAAGATGTGCCATGTCAGCTATACAAAGTCTCTGGCCCATGTCAGAGGAATGTTAGCACGACATACAATAAAAAAAAAAAAAAAAAAAAAAACCTAACATAACCTAACCTTTTTTTTTTTTTTTTTTTTGATGACGGAGTGGAAATGCATTTACGCATCCTCCCTGCCCGGGGAAGGCTGTGCAATGGGAGGTATGACGGACTCTCAAAAGAACTACCGTCTAAAACCACTCCGGCGTTTACCCCCCTGGCCAGTCGCGAGGCGCCGCGGAACCGCAATTAAGCTTTGCCCACTGACACGCCTCCTGGCCTGCTCCGAAGAGCCCCACCTTCTCCGCCAAAGGAGGAGACGGCTGCGGTCGGCAGCCCACGACCATCTCCCCAGACCGGTAAAGCCGTGCAATGTGGGCCCCCAACCCACTGGCCCTACACGGTCTGCCTGTGGTGGATGGTGCTTTCCGGATACCCAACCTCTAAGGGTCGGTCCCCATACCCTTCAAACACACCCCACCACAGCTGTCCCACCAATAACTACAGTGCCCCCCGGGATTCCGAAAGACACGTAGAAGGACCCTCGGGTGACATGGGAGTACGTCTTGAGCAGGGTCATGCTCCGGTGCAGAGCGGAACCTTCGTGCTCCGTTGCAGAGCGGAGTTAACATGCCCCAGTCTTTCGGTAAGCCCAGTCACCAACCACCAAAGTGACAGAAAGCAGCTGTCCGGTTTGGAAACGGCCTCAAAGGCACACGCAACCGCCCCTTTCAACCACCTCTGTCACGGCCCCCTCCAGGTAACTGGTTAAGCTTTCCAGGAACAGAAACGGCCTCGAAGGCACACGCAACTGACCCTTCAAGCTACCCCAGTCACCAACCGTCAATGGGCCACAGAAGGAAGCTGTCCAGGGCGGAAGCGGCCCAGCAACCGCCCCTTCCAACGACCTCTGTCGCCGCCTCCCTATGGTGACGAGGCCACTTTTCCGAAGAAAAGCTGCTCGTCACCATCCCCCCCCAGGTGACAGAAGGAAACTTTCCGGGGCAGAAGTGCCGGTACACAACCGCAACCCTTCAAGAAACCCCTGTCACCTTCCCCCCCCCCCCCCGTGCCGGATATTAGCCATGGGCCGAAAGAATTCCCAAGGGGGAAAAGTCTCAGCCAATGCCCAGGGTGCACCAGCCCAGATGCTGCGTTCTCTCCGGATCGAGATCAAGAGAGACTGCAACACCCAAGCCAACGTGGAGGAATCCGGCCTGCACCCCAACCTAACCTAACCTAACCTAACCTAACCTAACCTAACCTAACCTAACCTAACCTAACCTAACCTAACCTAACCTAACCTAACCTAACCTAACCTTTTTTTTTTTTTTTTTTTTTTTGATGACGGAGTGGAAATGCATTTACGCATCCTCCCTGCCCGGGGAAGGCTGTGCAATGGGAGGTATGACGGACTCTCAAAAGAACTACCGTCTAAAACCACTCCGGCGTTTACCCCCCTGGCCAGTCGCGAGGCGCCGCGGAACCGCAATTAAGCTTTGCCCACTGACACGCCTCCTGGCCTGCTCCGAAGAGCCCCACCTTCTCCGCCAAAGGAGGAGACGGCTGCGGTCGGCAGCCCACGACCATCTCCCCAGACCGGTAAAGCCGTGCAATGTGGGCCCCCAACCCACTGGCCCTACACGGTCTGCCTGTGGTGGATGGTGCTTTCCGGATACCCAACCTCTAAGGGTCGGTCCCCATACCCTTCAAACACACCCCACCACAGCTGTCCCACCAATAACTACAGTGCCCCCCGGGATTCCGAAAGACACGTAGAAGGACCCTCGGGTGACATGGGAGTACGTCTTGAGCAGGGTCATGCTCCGGTGCAGAGCGGAACCTTCGTGCTCCGTTGCAGAGCGGAGTTAACATGCCCCAGTCTTTCGGTAAGCCCAGTCACCAACCACCAAAGTGACAGAAAGCAGCTGTCCGGTTTGGAAACGGCCTCAAAGGCACACGCAACCGCCCCTTTCAACCACCTCTGTCACGGCCCCCTCCAGGTAACTGGTTAAGCTTTCCAGGAACAGAAACGGCCTCGAAGGCACACGCAACTGACCCTTCAAGCTACCCCAGTCACCAACCGTCAATGGGCCACAGAAGGAAGCTGTCCAGGGCGGAAGCGGCCCAGCAACCGCCCCTTCCAACGACCTCTGTCGCCGCCTCCCTATGGTGACGAGGCCACTTTTCCGAAGAAAAGCTGCTCGTCACCATCCCCCCCCAGGTGACAGAAGGAAACTTTCCGGGGCAGAAGTGCCGGTACACAACCGCAACCCTTCAAGAAACCCCTGTCACCTTCCCCCCCCCCCCCCCGTGCCGGATATTAGCCATGGGCCGAAAGAATTCCCAAGGGGGAAAAGTCTCAGCCAATGCCCAGGGTGCACCAGCCCAGATGCTGCGTTCTCTCCGGATCGAGATCAAGAGAGACTGCAACACCCAAGCCAACGTGGAGGAATCCGGCCTGCACCCCAACCTAACCTAACCTAACCTAACCTAACCTAACCTAACCTAACCTTTTTTTTTTTTTTTTTTTTTTTTTTTTTTTTTTTTTTTTTTTTTTTTTTTTTTTTTTTTTTTTTTTTTTTTGACAGGGTGGAAAATGCTTTATGCATTCTCCTCACCATGGGAGTAGTGAGGGGATATGTGGGACTCACCCCCCGCCCCCCCCTCAGAATGAGAGGGGGAAAGGGAGCGCAACCCACTAAAAACCACCCTGGCGTACCCTCCTGCCGGTTTGGCAAGGCGCCGTGGAACCGCCGAAGCTCTGCCCACGACGCCTTCCGGCAGCCCCGGCCGTCTGCCGGGGCTACCCGCGCCGAAGGAGAGAGAGGCCGAGCACGCCTGGCCCCTCTCCCAGACCGCCAAGTGACTAGCCTACGGCGGGCGGGGGACTCCCATCCCCCACCCGCAGTCACTAAGGGTTGAGGCGGGCGGCAAAACGCCGCCGCCTCACCCCCCGCCGTCTACGCCGGAGCGGATGCGCGAGAGGAGAATCCTCGCGCTCACGCTCCGAGGCCTCCTTCTGCGAGATGACACACTCGCAGAAGGAGGCCACAGCCCTCCAGGACCTGTCGCTGCACAGCATTGCAGACACAACGCTGTGCAGGGAGAGGTCCCGTCGACCGATGGCTAGCGCCATAGTGCGGCGCTCCGCACTCCACCGGTTGCACACCTCGAGAGTGTGCTGAGCCGTATCGTCCGGATCGCCGCACTCATGGCACTGCGGGCCGGGCTCCCTCCCAATTTTGTGCAGGTAATGACCGAAGCATCCGTGTCCGGTCAATACCTGCACAAGCCG
The DNA here is from genome assembly GCA_923062465.1 of Acleris sparsana. Taxonomy (NCBI): domain Eukaryota; kingdom Metazoa; phylum Arthropoda; class Insecta; order Lepidoptera; family Tortricidae; genus Acleris; species Acleris sparsana. Next base: position 17,320,871 of record OV281301.1, on the reverse strand, counting down.
GTACGACGTAGCGCCGACTGCCCTCCCCAACCAGGTGTCAAACGACCCGAGGATCGCCCCTATGGTCCGAGTCCCATAGGGGGAGTCCTCCAGGTTCGCTTTCCACCTGTCCCGCAGTCGGCGCTAACCTAACCTAACCTAACCTAACCTAACCTTTTTTTTTTTTTTTTTTTTTGATGACGGAGTGGAAATGCATTTACGCATCCTCCCTGCCCGGGGAAGGCTGTGCAATGGGAGGTATGACGGACTCTCAAAAGAACTACCGTCTAAAACCACTCCGGCGTTTACCCCCCTGGCCAGTCGTGAGGCGCCGCGGAACCGCAATTAAGCTTTGCCCACTGACACGCCTCCTGGCCTGCTCCGAAGAGCCCCACCTTCTCCGCCAAAGGAGGAGACGGCTGCGGTCGGCAGCCCACGACCATCTCCCCAGACCGGTAAAGCCGTGCAATGTGGGCCCCCAACCCACTGGCCCTACACGGTCTGCCTGTGGTGGATGGTGCTTTCCGGATACCCAACCTCTAAGGGTCGGTCCCCATACCCTTCAAACACACCCCACCACAGCTGTCCCACCAATAACTACAGTGCCCCCCGGGATTCCGAAAGACACGTAGAAGGACCCTCGGGTGACATGGGAGTACGTCTTGAGCAGGGTCATGCTCCGGTACAGAGCGGAACCTTCGTGCTCCGTTGCAGAGCGGAGTTAACATGCCCCAGTCTTTCGGTAAACCCAGTCACCAACCACCAAAGTGACAGAAAGCAGCTGTCCGGTTTGGAAACGGCCTCGAAGGCACACGCAACCGCCCCTTTCAACTACCTCTGTCACGGCCCCCTCCAGGTAACTGGTTAAGCTTTCCAGGAACAGAAACGGCCTCGTAGGCACACGCAACTGACCCTTCAAGCTACCCCAGTCACCAACCGTCAAAGGGCCACAGAAGGAAGCTGTCCAGGGCGGAAACGGCCTAATCGCAACCGCCCCTTCCAACGACCTCTGTCGCCGCCTCCCTATGGTGACGAGGCCACTTTTCCGAGGAAAAACGGCTCGTCACCATCCCCCCCCTAGGTGACAGAAGGAAACTTTCCGGGGCAGAAGTGTTCTCCTCACAACCGCAACCCTTCAAGGAACCCCTGTCACCCCCCCCCCCCCCCCTTGCCGGATATTAGCCATGGGCCGAAAGAATTCCCAAGGGGGAAAAGTCTCAGCCAATGCCCAGGGTGCACCAGCCCAGATGCTGCGTTCTCTCCGGATCGAGATCAAGAGAGACTGCAACACCCAAGCCAACGTGGAGGAATCCGGCCTGCACCCCAACCTAACCTAACCTAACCTAACCTTTTTTTTTTTGATGACGGAGTGGAAATGCATTTACGCATCCTCCCTGCCCGGGGAAGGCTGTGCAATGGGAGGTATGACGGACTCTCAAAAGAACTACCGTCTAAAACCACTCCGGCGTTTACCCCCCTGGCCAGTCGCGAGGCGCCGCGGAACCGCAATTAAGCTTTGCCCACTGACACGCCTCCTGGCCTGCTCCGAAGAGCCCCACCTTCTCCGCCAAAGGAGGAGACGGCTGCGGTCAGCAGCCCACGACCATCTCCCCAGACCGGTAAAGCCGTGCAATGTGGGCCCCCAACCCACTGGCCCTACACGGTCTGCCTGTGGTGGATGGTGCTTTCCGGATACCCAACCTCTAGGGTCGGTCCCCATACCCTTCAAACACACCCCACCACAGCTGTCCCACCAATAACTACAGTGCCCCCCGGGATTCCGAAAGACACGTAGAAGGACCCTCGGGTGACATGGGAGTACGTCTTGAGCAGGGTCATGCTCCGGTGCAGAGCGGAACCTTCGTGCTCCGTTGCAGAGCGGAGTTAACATGCCCCAGTCTTTCGGTAAGCCCAGTCACCAACCACCAAAGTGACAGAAAGCAGCTGTCCGGTTTGGAAACGGCCTCAAAGGCACACGCAACCGCCCCTTTCAACCACCTCTGTCACGGCCCCCTCCAGGTAACTGGTTAAGCTTTCCAGGAACAGAAACGGCCTCGAAGGCACACGCAACTGACCCTTCAAGCTACCCCAGTCACCAACCGTCAATGGGCCACAGAAGGAAGCTGTCCAGGGCGGAAGCGGCCCAGCAACCGCCCCTTCCAACGACCTCTGTCGCCGCCTCCCTATGGTGACGAGGCCACTTTTCCGAAGAAAAGCTGCTCGTCACCATCCCCCCCCAGGTGACAGAAGGAAACTTTCCGGGGCAGAAGTGCCGGTACACAACCGCAACCCTTCAAGAAACCCCTGTCACCTTCCCCCCCCCCCCCCCCCCGTGCCGGATATTAGCCATGGGCCGAAAGAATTCCCAAGGGGGAAAAGTCTCAGCCAATGCCCAGGGTGCACCAGCCCAGATGCTGCGTTCTCTCCGGATCGAGATCAAGAGAGACTGCAACACCCAAGCCAACGTGGAGGAATCCGGCCTGCACCCCAACCTAACCTAACCTAACCTAACCTAACCTAACCTAACCTAACCTAACCTAACCTAACCTAACCTAACCTAACCTAACCTAACCTAACCTAACCTAACCTAACCTAACCTAACCTGATACTGACCAGGAAGCTCAAGTACGACACTCCACGGCTGAGGATGGATGGGGTCGACATTGACATGTCCAAAGAAATTAAAATATTAGGGCTCACAATCGACGACAAACTCGCCTTCAATTCCCACGTAGCAAGCGTCTGTAAAAAGGGATTAAACTTCTACAAACAGCTGTCAAGAGCCGCAAAAGCTAGTTGGGGATTGCACCCGGAGGTAATTCGCATATTGTACACTGCTGCAGTGGAACCCGTCATACTGTACGCTGCCGGCGCCTGGGCCCCAGCCGCCAGTAAGATTGGAATCCGAAAGCTGCTTGACACGGTTCAGCGAGGATTTGCTCAGAAACTATGCAAGTCCTACCGCACGGTCTCCCTTAACTCGGCACTAGTGCTCTCCGGGATATTACCTTTGGATCTCAGAATAAAGGAGGCAGCCGCCCTGTTTGAGGCTCGAAGGGGGACGTCCCGGCTGGTGCTGGGGGATAGGGAGACAGAGCGTGTGGTGGATTTTATAGAAACACCACACCCAGCTTTGCATATGGATCTGAAGTTCATAAGTCTGGTGGATCAAGAGCTTGTGGACGAGTACAATGTGCAGGCGGTGCGTATATTCACCGACGGTAGCAAGCTTGAGGGCAAGGTCGGCGCAGCTTTGTCTCTGTGGAACAATGAGGCGGAGACCGGCACCCTCAAGTTGGGCTTGCCGGCGTACTGCACTGTCTACCAAGCGGAACTGTTGGCCATATGCAAGGCCACAAGTATAATCCTCAAGCGCAAAGAGTCGAGCTTTGGCATATACAGTGACTCAAGAGCCGCGCTGGAGTCAGTCACCAACCATAGCGCCCTCCACCCCTTGGCAGTAGAAACTCGTCATAACATACGGGAAGCTCTGAACCAGAGCAAAGATGTCTCTTTGTTTTGGATCAAAGCACACGCAGGACTGCCAGGGAACGAGCGTGCTGACGAGCTCGCGAAGGATGCAGCATTGTCGTTGCGGAGGAGGCCCGACTATGACCTATGTCCGGTTTCATTCGTGAAGCGACAGCTTCGTAACGAGTCGCTGGACGAATGGAATCGAAGGTATCAGTCGGGCGAGACGGCCTCGGTAACGAAAATGTTTTTCCCGGACGCAACAGCAGCTTACGGAATCATTCGACGGCTACAGCCAACAGGAGTCCTTACACAGCTTCTGACAGGGCATGGTGGGTTCGCCGCGTATTTGGCTAGATTCAAATGCAGGGAGAACCCATCATGCATCTGTGAGGAGGGAATAGAGGAAACGGTCTCCCACATCCTCTTCGAATGCCCCATCCACCATGTAGATAGGTACACAGACTACACAGTAGAGATGCATTTGAACATAAAGTTATCAGCACAAAATATACACGATCACTTATCAGATAAAAAACTGCGTACAATAATTCTAAAGTATTGCGAAAAAATTTGCACCATAGTAATAAATAGAAATAAAGATAAATAATATTACTAGGTTATATATTATGCATATATAATATTAGTAATAGAATAATTATAGTTTTTAAATAAGCAGTTTAGCAATAGCTTTAAGAAAGATTTGTTAAATATAAAAAGTGTAAATAAGATGTATACAATAGGATAACTCAAAGCTTAGAATGTAAAAATAAAATAGAATTAAGAACCGAAATGGAAACCTGTATAGACTAAGTATAAGAAATATTGTTTTTAAAATGTATTTGTAAAGATAAAAATCCCTGTGTAACAATAAAAAACCCTTCACCCTGAATCAGAGCAAGGCAAACAAAAATAAATAAAGATGTGCCATGTCAGCTATACAAAGTCTCTGGCCCATGTCAGAGGAATGTTAGCACGACATACAAAAAAAAAAAAAAAAAAAACCTAACCTAACCTAACCTAACCTAACCTAACCTAACCTAACCTAACCTAACCTAACCTTTTTTTTTTTTTTTGATGACGGAGTGGAAATGCATTTACGCATCCTCCCTGCCCGGGGAAGGCTGTGCAATGGGAGGTATGACGGACTCTCAAAAGAACTACCGTCTAAAACCACTCCGGCGTTTACCCCCCTGGCCAGTCGCGAGGCGCCGCGGAACCGCAATTAAGCTTTGCCCACTGACACGCCTCCTGGCCTGCTCCGAAGAGCCCCACCTTCTCCGCCAAAGGAGGAGACGGCTGCGGTCAGCAGCCCACGACCATCTCCCCAGACCGGTAAAGCCGTGCAATGTGGGCCCCCAACCCACTGGCCCTACACGGTCTGCCTGTGGTGGATGGTGCTTTCCGGATACCCAACCTCTAGGGTCGGTCCCCATACCCTTCAAACACACCCCACCACAGCTGTCCCACCAATAACTACAGTGCCCCCCGGGATTCCGAAAGACACGTAGAAGGACCCTCGGGTGACATGGGAGTACGTCTTGAGCAGGGTCATGCTCCGGTGCAGAGCGGAACCTTCGTGCTCCGTTGCAGAGCGGAGTTAACATGCCCCAGTCTTTCGGTAAGCCCAGTCACCAACCACCAAAGTGACAGAAAGCAGCTGTCCGGTTTGGAAACGGCCTCGAAGGCACACGCAACCGCCCCTTTCAACTACCTCTGTCACGGCCCCCTCCAGGTAACTGGTTAAGCTTTCCAGGAACAGAAACGGCCTCGAAGGCACACGCAACTGACCCTTCAAGCTACCCCAGTCACCAACCGTCAATGGGCCACAGAAGGAAGCTGTCCAGGGCGGAAACGGTCCAAAGCAACCGCCCCTTCCAACGACCTCTGTCGCCGCCTCCCTATGGTGACGAGGCCACTTTTCCGAAGAAAAGCTGCTCGTCACCATCCCCCCCCAGGTGACAGAAGGAAACTTTCCGGGGCAGAAGTGCCGGTACACAACCGCAACCCTTCAAGAAACCCCTGTCACCTCCCCCCCCCCCCCGTGCCGGATATTAGCCATGGGCCGAAAGAATTCCCAAGGGGGAAAAGTCTCAGCCAATGCCCAGGGTGCACCAGCCCAGATGCTGCGTTCTCTCCGGATCGAGATCAAGAGAGACTGCAACACCCAAGCCAACGTGGAGGAATCCGGCCTGCACCCCAACCTTTTTTTTTTTTTTTTTTTTTTTTTTTTTTGACAGGGTGGAAAATGCTTTATGCATTCCCCTCACCATGGGAGTAGTGAGGGGATATGTGGGACTCACCCCCCGCCCCCCCCTCAGAATGAGAGGGGGAAAGGGAGCGCAACCCACTAAAAACCACCCTGGCGTACCCTCCTGCCGGTTTGGCAAGGCGCCGTGGAACCGCCGAAGCTCTGCCCACGACGCCTTCCGGCAGCCCCGGCCGTCTGCCGGGGCTACCCGCGCCGAAGGAGAGAGAGGCCGAGCACGCCTGGCCCCTCTCCCAGACCGCCAAGTGACTAGCCTACGGCGGGCGGGGGACTCCCATCCCCCACCCGCAGTCACTAAGGGTTGAGGCGGGCGGCAAAACGCCGCCGCCTCACCCCCCGCCGTCTACGCCGGAGCGGATGCGCGAGAGGAGAATCCTCGCGCTCACGCTCCGAGGCCTCCTTCTGCGAGATGACACACTCGCAGAAGGAGGCCACAGCCCTCCAGGACCTGTCGCTGCACAGCATTGCAGACACAACGCTGTGCAGGGAGAGGTCCCGTCGACCGATGGCTAGCGCCATAGTGCGGCGCTCCGCACCCCACCGGCTGCACACCTCGAGAGTGTGCTGAGCCGTGTCGTCCGGATCGCCGCACTCATGGCACTGCGGGCCGGGCTCCCTCCCAATTTTGTGCAGGTAATGACCGAAGCATCCGTGTCCGGTCAATACCTGCACAAGCCGGTACGACGTAGCGCCGACTGCCCTCCCCAACCAGGTGTCAAACGACCCGAGGATCGCCCCTATGGTCCGAGTCCCATAGGGGGAGTCCTCCAGGTCCGCTTTCCACCTGTCCCGCAGTCGGCGCTCCGTCATCCGGCGCGTCTCCTCCACCTCCTCAGGGTCCGGGCGTTCTCCTCTCGCCCGGGCCCTGGACCTTACTGCGTAGGTCTCCGCCTGCACCTCTGCGTCCAACTCCCAGGGCGGGGTGCAGGCGAGGAGGCAGGCCGCGGCGTGGGCCACCGTCATGTAGGCCCTCACAATTCGGAGGGCCACCACCCGCTGTGGCCTCTGCAGCAGGGCCCTGTTCCGGGCGGACAGCTTGTCCGCCCAGATGGGGGCCCCGTACAGAGCCATGCTCCTTGTAACGCCGGCATACAGCCGGCGGCACAAGGAGCCCGGCCCACCCACGTTCGGCAGCAGCCGGCTCAGTGCCGACGCGGCGCCCACAATTCGGGGAGCCAGTTGCGTAAAATGCTCCCCGAAATTCCAACGTCGGTCCAGAACAAGCCCCAAATATTTTATGTGGGGCTTGATCGGGACCGACTCCCCCCCCAGGGTGAGCGCCAAGCCCGCCGGCAGCCTCCACCCCCGGCCCCCGAAGACTATCGCCTCAGTCTTCGGGAGCGCCACCCTCAGGCCGAGCCGACCAATCCGGTAAATGGTCAGCTCGGCCGCCGCTTCCGCCCGGCACAGCACCTCCCTCATGTCGGTCCCACGCACGGCCACCATGGTGTCATCTGCATAGCAGATGGTGGCCGTCCGTGGGAGCAACTCCCCCCTGATGGCCCAATCGTACCCCAGGTTCCATAAGAGCGGACCGAGCACGGAACCTTGGGGTACGCCGCAGGCCATCGCCGTCGACCCCCGTCGACCGTCCCTCTGCTCATAGAGCACTACCCTCTCGGTCAGGTAGTGCTCTATGACCCGCCGCAGGTAGGGAGGCACTTGGTGGTAGATAAGTGCCTCCCTTATCACCCCATAGGGGAGAGTGCCAAACGCGTTTGCGATGTCAAGGGACACCGCGACGACACCCTCCCCTCTGCTCGACGCGTACTCGCAGAAGTCCCTAAGGGACTTCAGCGCGTCGAGCGTAGACCGCCCCTCTCTAAACCCGAACTGTCTGTCGGAGACGTTCGGGCCGGCGGTCTCCAGGTGCTGCTGGATCCTGGAGGCCAGGATTCTCTCCATCATCTTCCCGGCCTCATCCAGCAGCACTATGGGGCGATAGGCGGAGGGACAATCCGGGGGTCGACCCTCTTTCCGGAGGAGGCAGAGCCTCCCCTCCTTCCACACCCTCGGGAACCGTCCCTCCCTCAGGCAGTCGTCCATCAACTGCCTGAGTCGGTCCCCGAGGTGTTTTAGGGCGATGGGGAGTACCCGGCCCGGTACTCCGTCGGGCCCCGGGGCTTTCTTGCAGCCCCGGAGCCGGTCCACCGCCCTCTCGAACTCGTCATCGCTTACCGGTGCGATAGCGAGTTCGAGTGGGTCCTCCAAGTCCCCCGGTGGCTCGGTCATCACCGGGGGAGTTATCGAGGGAGCTGCCGGAAACAGCCCCTCGATGACCCTCCTCAGGAGGGGAGGCTCTAGGGAGTCCATGGGGGGGGCAGTGCGCATTTTATTGCGCACCACCCTGTACGGCCGCCCCCACGGATCCCTGTCCAGCGTGGCCAAGAATGAGGCGTGTGCCTCATCCTTGGCCTTTGCTATGGACAGGGTTAGGGCCCCCTTGGCTTCTTTGAGGGCCCCGTAGAGCCTCTCCTCCTCCTCCGCAGTGTGCCGCCTGCGCCTACAGTGTTGGTAGGCGCGGCGGGCACTGTTACTGGTGGTCCGCACTGCCGCAATTTCGGCGGACCACCAGTAGACCTTCCTCCGGGCGAAGAGCCGTTTCGCCCGGGGCATGGCCGCTCCGCACACGGCCTGCAGTGCGGAGCGGAACCGGCGCGCCCTCTCTTCCACTCCCAAGGCGGCGGGTGGGGCAGCACACCAAGCCTCCACCATCGCCGCCTCGTCCGCCTTGGCCCTGTCCAGTTGGGACAGGGACCACTTGGGGAACTCCTCCGTCCCCCCTCCCCGCCCCCCCCGAGGACTGGGTGGCGGCTGGCCCGGTCTTGTGGAGACCCTCAACCTGATATACAGGTGATCGGAGAGGGTCTCCACGTCCTCCAGGACGCGCCAGTCTGCGAGGCGTGCGGCAATGGCAGGGGTCGCGAACGTGATGTCCACGATAGACCCCCCCTGCCGCCGCACGCAAGTGTTGGCGCTGCCCTGGTTCAGGACCACCAGGCCCGCCGCCGCCACCCAATCCATCAGCACCTCCCCGCGCACGTCCGTTATGGGGGATCCCCACGCCGCACTCTTGGCGTTGAGGTCCCCCAGGACCATTACCTGGCGCGGGGCCGCCCTCGCCACGACTCCCTCTAGGACCCCCAGGAAGGCCTCAAAGGCGGCCAGCGGCCTATTGGGGGAGAAGTACACCGCAACGAGTACGGTGTCGGTCCCCCATCCGGCCGCCACAAACCCCGGGCCGCCCTCGACCCTCTCGAGGGGGGGTCCGCCGCCGATCACCGGCACCACCACGGCAACCCTCTCGTCCGTCGACCCTACCCAATTGGGTAGGGGAGGGACGAAGTAGGGTTCCGCGACCACCGCAACGTCAATCGACCACTCCGCCATTACCTGCATGAGCAGGTCTTGTGCTCTGGCGGAGTGGTTGACGTTGGCCTGCAGGAGCTCTAAATGGTGTGCTGGCATTTAGAGCTCCATGCAGGTCTCCTCGGGGGCCGCGGCGGTCGCTGCGGGGGCGCTGTCATTTGCAACGGGGGGGCGGGGACGCTGCGGCCTCAGGTCCCTACCTTTTGTTGCGGGGGGGAAACATTTCCTCCCCCCCAGCATGTGGTTGGCCGGGAGTTTGGCCTGGTGGCATACGTCGCACCAAGCCTTCTCCCAGCATTCCCCCATTTTGTGCCCCTCCTTGCTGCACCGGAAGCAGTAGTTGCTCCGGTCCACCTTTGAGGGGCACAGTTCCCGCGCATGGCCGACACCATAGCAGCGGTAGCACCGCATTGGTGTCGGCCCCACCGCCGTGACCCTGGCGGAGGCCCAGCCCACCAGGATCCTCCCAGCTTTGGTGAGGGCCACCGCAGCCTGCACGGGGCACTGGATCAAGACCGATCCAGTGCCATCGTAAAGGGCGCGGACGGCCCCCACCCGGACCTGCTCCGGCTGGCACGCCCCCGCCGCGGCAACAGCCTGCCCCACCGTCTCCTTCGTGGCCGACTCGTCCAGGCCGGAAATCTGGACGCCGGCCATCTTGACGGGGCGGCTGACGTCTGCCACGTCCCCCACCAACCCTTGCAGCTTGGCTGCAAGGGTATCCGCCACCTCGTGGCCCTTCTCCCCGGGGACCTCGATGACCCGGGAGCCCGTCATCGAGGTCCTGACCCGCACGCTCTGCAGGCCCACCTCACTCAGGCTAAGACCATTAATGGCCTTAGCCATGGTGGCCTGCAGGGTGGTGGTGGCCCCCTTCTTGAGGGAGATCACCACCGCCGCCGTCTTGGGGACGGACAGCTTTGCTGGTCTGGGCCCGTGCGCTGCCTTCCCGGGCCCTTTAGGGGCTGGAGGGGGGGGCTTGGCCGCGCTCTTGGCCTTCTTCCGCACCACCTGCGACCACGACATCTGTGTGGGCGCAGGCGGCATATGGCCCGAGTGGCCGGGCTCCTCTTCCGGGGCCGGGGCAGCCATGGAAGCCTGGGCTGACTTCTTGTTAGCGGGGGTGGGGACTGGGGCCACCGCCTTTTTGGTGGCTTTGGGCCGCCCATCTCCGAGCCTAGCCCTGGCTGTTGGCTCGAGGGTTTCTACCGGGGCCGGGGGTGGCGGGGCAATACCTGCTCGCTGGGGAGGGGCGGACGCGGCAGGCTTCACAGCCCGCTTGTCGTGTGCTAGCGGGGGGCGAAGGATGGGCTCCGCCGGGAGGCGCCTGTTCACCTCCTCCATCCTATCGCTAATCATTCTCCCGAGGCTGAGAAACAGGTCCCTTTTCATCGTCTCGATAGCCTCGGTGAGCTCTGCGGTCCCGAACTGCAGGGCAGCAGCGACGGGGGGGGCGGCCGGGATTTGCCGCTCGCTGAGGGCGATGCGGAGCGCCTTCAGCTCTGCCGAGTTGAGAGCGAGTTGCTCCCGCATCCTTTTGTTATCCGCTTTAAGGATGCGGATCTCCTCGCTCTCGGTTCTGGACGCCTCGACTTCGTCCATTAATCCCAGGATGGTGCGGCAGGCCCGGTTCATCCGGCCCTGCACCTCCCCCTTGAGGTGCTTGGATATCCGGGCCGCTTCGAGGATATCCCTGGCCGCCATACGCGTAGCGTCTATCGGGTCAGCCTCCTGCTGACCCTCTAGGTCATTCATGGGCTCAGGGGACCGCGAGCCCGAGCGAGAGCGTAACGCCGAACGAGTACGCTTGTTTCCCTCCGCTTTTCCCCTTTTCCCCCCCTTGCCACCCCTCGCCTTCAGCCTGGCTGCGGCGAGCCCGGAATAAGCCCCTTTGGGCTTCCCCCTAGAGGCCGTATTGATTTTGACGGGCCTGATCTCCCCCTCCTCCTCCTCTTCCTCTTCCTCCAGAGCCCTCTTGGAGGACGAAGCCACTGGCACTCGTACTCTTGGGCTCGCCGACCGCGGTCTCAGATCCAAGCGCTCAAGCCGGACCACCGGGATTCGCGCCCACTCCTCTCCTGGTAGGCTCTGAAAAGAGCCGTTTTTGTTTTGGCCCTGAGAAGGGCCGTTTTTAGTTTTTATTTTTTGTTCATTTTCCATCTTAAATCCCACGAGTATGGGTCGATCTAAAAGGTCCACCCCCGGGTGACGCCCATCCCAGGGGTAAAGCTACATACTGTAGAGGTCGCTCGGTATCTACAGGTTTTAACGACTTTGCTGTCGGGTTTTATAGAGTTTTCCTTCTCGCGGGCCGGCCAATGAAGGCAAGCCCTCCGTTCTGGCATCTTGCAACTACCCCATTACGTCGCTGGATGGGGTTGTTGAAGCAAGACGCCAGAGTACGGGGCTAGAGGAGTCGACGTGCCTCCTCTAGTTTTTGGGTGGTAAGTGCTCGACGGCATTGTAAGTGCACGCCGAGACCACCCCCTAGCCTAACTTAACCTACCCATTTCCCCCCCAGTGTGTCGGTGACTAAGCGACTTTTCTAAAGAAAAGTCACTTGTCACCTCCCCCCCACTCCCGGAATCCGGCCTGCACCCCAACCTAACCTAACCTAACCTAACCTAACCTAACCTTTTTTTTTTTTTTTTTTTTTTTTTTTGACAGGGTGGAAAATGCTTTATGCATTCCCCTCACCATGGGAGTAGTGAGGGGATATGTGGGACTCACCCCCCCGCCCCCCCTCCGAATGAGAGGGGGAAAGGGAGCGCAACCCACTAAAAACCACCCTGGCGTACCCTCCTGCCGGTTAGGCAAGGCGCCGTGGAACCGCCGAAGCTCTGCCCACGACGCCTTCCGGCAGCCCCGGCCACCTGCCGGGGCTACCCGCGCCGAAGGAGAGAGAGGCCGAGCACGCCTGGCCCCTCTCCCAGACCGCCAAGTGACTAGCCTACGGCGGGCGAGGGACTCCCATCCCCCACCCGCAGTCACTAAGGGTTGAGGCGGGCGGCAAAACGCCGCCGCCTCAACCCCCGCCGTCTACGCCGGAGCGGATGCGCGAGAGGAGAATCCTCGCGCTCACGCTCCGAGGCCTCCTTCTGCGAGATGACACACTCGCAGAAGGAGGCCACAGCCCTCCAGGACCTGTCGCTGCACAGCATTGCAGACACAACGCTGTGCAGGGAGAGGTCCCGTCGACCGATGGCTAGCGCCATAGTGCGGCGCTCCGCACTCCACCGGCTGCACACCTCGAGAGTGTGCTGAGCCGTGTCGTCCGGATCGCCGCACTCATGGCACTGCGGGCCGGGCTCCCTCCCAATTTTGTGCAGGTAATGACCGAAGCATCCGTGTCCGGTCAATACCTGCACAAGCCGGTACGACGTAGCGCCGACTGCCCTCCCCAACCAGGTGTCAAACGACCCGAGGACCGCCCCTATGGTCCGAGTCCCATAGGGGGAGTCCTCCAGGTCCGCTTTCCACCTGTCCCGCAGTCGGCGCTCCGTCATCCGGCGCGTCTCCTCCACCTCCTCAGGGTCCGGGCGTTCTCCTCTCGCCCGGGCCCTGGACCTAACTGCGTAGGTCTCCGCCTGCACCTCTGCGTCCAACTCCCAGGGCGGGGTGCAGGCGAGGAGGCAGGCCGCGGCGTGGGCCACCGTCATGTAGGCCCTCACAATACGGAGGGCCACCACCCGCTGTGGCCTCTGTAGCAGGGCCCTGTTCCGGGCGGACAGCTTGTCCGCCCAGATGGGGGCCCCGTACAGAGCCATGCTCCTTGTAACGCCGGCATACAGCCGGCGGCACAAGGAGCCCGGCCCACCCACGTTCGGCAGCAGCCGGCTCAGTGCCGACGCGGCGCCCACAATTCGGGGAGCCAATTGCGAAAAATGCTCCCCGAAATTCCATCGTCGGTCCAGAACAAGCCCCAAATATTTTATGTGGGGCTTGATCGGGACCGACTCCCCCCCCAGGGTGAGCGCCAAACCCGCCGGCAGCCTCCACCCCCGGCCCCCGAAGACTATCGCCTCAGTCTTCGGGAGCGCCACCCTCAGGCCGAGCCGACCAATCCGGTAAATGGTCAGCTCAGCCGCCGCTTCCGCCCGGCACAGCACCTCCCTCATGTCGGTCCCACGCACGGCCACCATGGTGTCATCTGCGTAGCAGATGGTGGCCGTCCGTGGGAGCAACTCCCCCCTGATGGCCCAATCGTACCCCAGGTTCCATAAGAGCGGACCGAGCACGGAACCTTGGGGTACGCCGCAGGCCATCGCCGTCGACCCCCGTCGACCGTCCCTCTGCTCATAGAGCACTACCCTCTCGGTCAGGTAGTGCTCTATGACCCGCCGCAGGTAGGGAGGCACTTGGTGGTAAATAAGTGCCTCCCTTATCACCCCATAGGGGAGAGTGCCAAACGCGTTTGCGATGTCAAGGGACACCGCGACGACACCCTCCCCTCTGCTCGACGCGTACTCACAGAAGTCCCTAAGGGACTTCAGCGCGTCGAGCGTAGACCGCCCCTCTCTGAACCCGAACTGTCTATCAGAGACGTTCGGGCCGGCAGTCTCCAGATGCTGCTGGATCCTGGAGGCCAGGATTCTCTCCATCATCTTCCCGGCCTCATCCAGCAGCACTATGGGGCGATAGGCGGAGGGACAGTCCGGGGGTCGACCCTCTTTCCGGAGGAGGCAGAGCCTCCCCTCCTTCCACACCCTCGGGAACCGTCCCTCCCTCAGGCAGTCGTCCATCAACTGCCTGAGTCGGTCCCCGAGGTGTTTTAGGGCGATGGGGAGTACCCGGCCCGGTACTCCGTCGGGCCCCGGGGCTTTCTTGCAGCCCCGGAGCCGATCCACCGCCCTCTCGAACTCGTCATCGCTTACCGATGCGATGGCGAGCTCGAGTGGGTCCTCCAAGTCCCCCGGTGGCTCGGTCATCACCGGGGGAGTTATCGAGGGAGCTGCCGGAAACAGCCCCTCGATGACCCTCCTCAGGAGGGGAGGCTCTAGAGAGTCCATGGGGGGGGCAGTGCGCATTTTGTTGCGCACCACCCTGTACGGCCGCCCCCACGGATCCCTGTCCAGCGTGGCCAAGAATGAGGCGTGTGCCTCATCCTTGGCCTTTGCTATCGACAGGGTTAGGGCCCCCTTGGCTTCTTTGAGGGCCCCGTAGAGCCTCTCCTCCTCCTCCGCAGTGTGCCGCCTGCGCCTACAGTGTTGGTAGGCGCGGCGGGCACTGTTACTGGTGGTCCGCACTGCCGCAATTTCGGCGGACCACCAGTAGACCTTCCTCCGGGCGAAGAGCCGTTTCGCCCGGGGCATGGCCGCTCCGCACACGGCCTGCAGTGCGGAGCGGAACCGGCGCGCCCTCTCCTCCACTCCCAAGGCGGCGGGTGGGGCAGCACACCAAGCCTCCACCATCGCCGCCTCGTCCGCCTTGGCCCTGTCCAGTTGGGACAGGGACCACTTGGGGAACTCCTCCGTCCCCCCTCCCCGCCCCCCCCGAGGACTGGGTGGCGGCTGGCCCGGTCTTGTGGAGACCCTCAACCTGATATACAGGTGATCGGAGAGGGTCTCCACGTCCTCCAGGACGCGCCAGTCTGCGAGGCGCGCGGCAATGGCAGGGGTCGCGAACGTGATGTCCACGATGGACCCCCCCTGCCGCCGCACGCAAGTGTTGGCGCTGCCCTGGTTCAGGACCACCAGGCCCGCCGCCGCCACCCAATCCGTCAGCACCTCCCCGCGCACGTCCGTTATGGGGGATCCCCACGCCGCACTCTTGGCGTTGAGGTCCCCCAGGACCATGACATGGCGCGGGGCCGCCCTCTCCACGACCCCCCTCAGGACCCCCAGGAAAGCCTCAAAGGCGGCCAGCGGCCTATTGGGGGAGAAGTACACCGCAACAAGTACGGTGTCGCTCCCCCATCCGGCCGCCACATACCCCGGGCCGCCCTCGATCCTCTCGAGAGGGGGTCCGCCGCCGATCGCCGGCACCGCCACGGCAACCCACTCGTCCGTCGACCCTACCCAATTGGGTAGGGGAGGGACGAAGTAGGGTTCCGCGACCACCGCAACGTCAATCGACCACTCCGCCATTGCCTGCATGAGCAGGTCTTGTGCTCTGGCGCAGTGGTTGACGTTGGCCTGCAGGAGCTCTAAATGGTGTGCTGGCATTTAGAGCTCCATGCAGGTCTCCTCGGGGGCCTGGCCGGCGGCGGTCGCTGCGGGGCCACTTTCATTAGCAACGGGGGGGCGGGGACGCTGCGGCCTCAGGTGTCGACCTTTTGTTGCGGGGGGGAAACATTTCCTCCCCCCCAGCATGTGGTTTGCCGGGAGTTTGGCCTGGTGGCATACGGCGCACCAAGCCTTCTCCCAGCACTCCGCCATTTTGTGCCCCTCTTTGCTGCACCGGAAGCAGAAATTGCTCCGGTCAACTTTGGAGGGGCACAGCTCCCGCGAATGGCCGACACCATAGCAGCGGAAGCACCGCATTGGTGTCGGCCCCACCGCCGTGACCCTGGCGGAGGCCCAACCCACCAGGATCCTCCCGGCTTTGGTAAGGGTCACCGCAGCCTGCACGGGGCACTGGATCAAGACCGATCCAGTGCCATCGTAAAGGGCGCGGACGGCCCCCACCTTGACCTGCTCAGGCTGGCAAGCCCCAGCCGCGGCAACAGCCTGCGCCACCGTCTCCTTGGTGGCCGACTCATCCAGACCGGAAATCTGGACGCCGGCCATCTTGACGGGGCGGCTGACGTCCGCCACGTCCCCCACCAACCCTTGCAGCTTGGCTGCAAGGGTATCCGCCACCTCGTGGCCCTTCTCCCCGGGGACCTCGATGACCCGGGAGCCCGTCATCGAGGTCCTGACCCGCACGTGCTGCAGGCCCACCTCGCTCAGGCTAAGGCCATTAATGGCCTTAGCCATGGTGGCCTGCAGGGTGGTGGTGGCTCCCTTCTTTAGGGAGATCACCACCGCCGCCGTCTTGGGGACCGACAACTTGGCGGGTCTCGGCCGGTGCGCCGCCTTACCGGTCCCTTTAGGGGGTGGAGGGGGGGGCTTGGCCGCGCCCTTACCCTTCTTCCGAACCACCTGCGACCACGACATTTGTGTGGGCGCAGGTGGCATATGGCTCGAGGAGCCGGGTCCCTCTTCCGTGGCCGGGGCAGCCTTGGCGGCCTTGGCGGCTTTTTTGATGGCCGGAGTGGGAGCTGGGGCCACCGCCTTCTTGTTGGCCCGCCCATCACCTAGCCTGGCTCTGGCTTTCGGCTCGAGGTCCACCGGGGCCGGGGGTGGCGGGGCAATACCTGCCCCCTGTCGCTGAGGGGGGGCCGACACGGCAGGCTTGGCAGCCCGCTTGTCGTGTGCCAGCGGGGGGCGAAGGATGGGCTCCGCCGGGAGGCGCCTGTTGACCTCCTCCATCCTGTCGCTTATCATCTTGCCCAGGCTAAGAAACAGGTCCCTCTTCATGCTTTCAATCGCCTCGGTCAGCTCGGCGGTCCCGAACTGCAGGGCAGCAGCGACAGGGGGGGCGGCCGGGATCTGCCGCTCGCTGAAGGCGATGCGGAGCGCCTTCAGCTCCGCCGAGTTCAGAGCGAGTTGCTCCCGCATCCTTTTGTTGTCCGCCTTAAGGATGCGGATCTCCTCGCTCTCGGTTCTGGAGGCCTCTACCTCGTCCATCAGCCCCAAGATGGCGCGGCAGGCCCGGTTCATCCGGCCTTGGACCTCCCCCTTGATGTTGCCGGATATCCTGGTCGCCTCCAGGATGTCCCTCGCCGCCATGCGGGTGGCATCTATCGGGTCAGCCTTCTGCTGACCCTCTAGTCCATCCATCAGCTCAGGGGAGCGCGACCCCGAGCGAGAGCGTGAGCCGGAGCGAGATCGCCGGTCCCCCTCCGCTTTTCCCTTTTTCCCCCCCTTTCCCCCCCTGGGGCGGAGTTCGGGAAGGTCCCTCGTGTAACTGGCCGCAGGATCGGCATCACATACCTCCTCAAATTGGGGCTCCAGCTGGTAAAGCTTCGCCCTCAACCTGGCTGCGGCCAGCCCAGAGTAAGCCCCCTTGGGCTTTTTGAGGAGCTTCTTCCTTCGAGTCTGAGGCGGCGGCGAATCACCAGTTGCACGGTACTTGGCAGCCGCGTCCGCCTCCGCCTCAGACCCACCCAGATCATGGTACCGAAGCACCACCCCCGAGCACGCTCCCCTCGTACCGGAGCGCTTCCCTCTCCTAGCGGTGTTCACTTTCGGCTTCGGTAACACCTCGTCCTCCCCGGCGTGTGGCCTTTTTGTAGACCTTGTACCAGAAGGTCTACTTTGAGTATTCGGGGCATCATTTTTCAGCCCGTCCTCATCAGTGACCTTGCTGGTATTGGGGGTGCTGGTCTGGACATACTGGACAACTAGCGGAAGAGATGAGTCGGAGACATCACCTGCCTCCGAACTGATCACCTCCACCAGCTCCGCCTCATTCAGCCTCGCCGCCTCCATTGCTTTGTCCATCTCGGTGTCCTGTTGTGGTGTGCCCTGGTCGTGTTTACGAAGGTCAGCGCCGTTGCGCTGGCCTACGAAGTGGCTTTTGCCCCCCCCAGAATACGAGGGGCAGCCCGTGTCCGCAGACACGGGGAGGGGTTCTCCCGTTAGGGTACCCTCCTGGGGTAGTCTATTTTTTGAGCCACTCATTCCATCCGTCTTCATTGTGCGTTTAAGGCCCTGCACAAAAGGCCGTGGTACCTTGTTCTCGCCCAGGTCGTCATTATATGAATCGTCATCGGTGTCCTTAAGTAGCTCGCATGGGTCGTGTTCACGGAGGTCAGCGCCATTGCGCTGACCTACGACATGGCCTTTGCCCCCCCCAGAATACGAGGGGCAGCCCGTGTCCGCAGACACGGGGAGGGGTTCTCCCGTTAGGGTACCCTCCTGGGGTAGTCTTTTTTTTGAGCCACTCATTCCATCCGTCTTCATTGTGCGTTTAAGGCCCTGCACAAAAGGCCGTGGTACCTTGTTCTCGCCCAGGTCGTCATTATGTGAATCGTCATCGGTGTCCTTAAGTAGCTCGCATGGGTCGTGTTTACGGAGGTCAGCGCCATTGCGCTGACCTACGACATGGCCTTTGCCCCCCCCAGAATACGAGGGGCAGCCCGTGTCCGCAGACACGGGGAGGGGTTCTCCCGTAAGGGTACCCTCCTGGGGTAGTTTTTTTTTTAAGCCACTATCCATCATCATTGCGTGCGTTTTAGGCCCTGCACCAAAGGCCACCCATCCTCATTCTGCAGTTGCACTCCACTAACTACTCTCCAAGGAGAGTAGTCGGGAGCAACCTTCCACCAATATTGCGCACTTTCGGGGAGTATTTAATTCCCCAGGCCCGCGCTGGCCCAAAAGTGGATATACCGCCACTGGCTCGGTGCCCACCCCCTAGCCTAGCCTAACTTAACCTACCCATTTCCCCCCCAGTGTGTCGGTGACAAAGCGACTTTTCTAACGGAAAGTCACTTGTCACCTCCCCCCCACTCCCCTGCCGGATATTTGCCATGGGCTGAGAGAATTCCCCAGAGGGGAAAAGTCTCAACCGATGCCCAGGGTGCACCAGCCCAGATGCTGCGTTCTCTCCGGATCGAGATCAAGAGAGATCGCAACAACCAAGCCAACGTGGAGGAATCCGGCCCGCACCCCACCTAACCTAACCTAACCTAACCTAACCTAACCTAACCTAACCTAACCTAACCTAACCTAACCTAACCTAACCTAACCTAACCTAACCTAACCTAACCTAACCTAACCTAACCTTTTTTTTTTTTTTTTTTTTTTTTTTTTTTTTTTTTTTTTTTTTTTTTTTTTTTTTTTTTTTTTTTTTTAAGAGGGGAAATGCTTTGCGCATACCACCGCGCTTGGGCGAACGCGGTGGTTATGTGGGACTCTCCCCCCGACCTTTTCCCCTAACGGGCAAAGGTCAGGAAGCCTACCCACTAAAACCCCTCTGCTGGTCCTCAACCGCTTTATGATGGCCGCCGTGGGAGTCAAAATGAATTCTTCCAAAACGACGGCCAAAGCTGCCCTGGAAATAAAGCCGGGGCTCGTCTAGCCAGAGGCTGGAGGTGTCAAGATCGAATGACACCCCTGTCGGCATGTGAGATTGTGCAATGCAGGCTCCAGACGCCCATCTCGGCCCGCGTCTCACAAAGAGTTGTGGCTTGCGCCCTGCTCCTTTCGCCACGTTTCTCATTAGGGGGAGATCTTATGACTCCATCTCCCTTGGAGAACTTCCACGGGCCTCCTGTGGTGCAGCCCCTTGTGGAGGCACCGACTTGTTCCTCTTTCGAGGAGGCCTGCAGCGTTTTCCGCCCATGACATGTCCTGCACGTCGCTTTGCTTGGGCGCAAACCACGCAATGCGGTTTGGCCTTGCAGCCGACAGACATGTGTCCCTCTTCGCCACAACGGTAGCAAGTTGTACCACGGTCAACTTGAGATGGGCAAGCCGCTCGAACGTGGCCTAAGCCCATGCACTTAAAACAGCGCATGGGTAAGGGATCAAGCAGCTTGATCTGGGCTGATGACCAGCCCACCAAAAGTCTTCCTGCCGCAGCCAAAACCTTTGCAGATTCTGGCGGGCATTTTATCACTGCGGTGCCAACACCAAATGACCCCGCGCGTATGCTGCCAACCTTTACGTGTTCGGGCTGGCACCCAGTTTTTGTCGAGATGGCAGCGGCTACGTCATCAGCCCCGACGGACTCGTCCAAGCCGGACACACGCAGAGCGACCGTCTTCAGTGGTCGTGCTACCTCCGCTATGTCACTAAGGACATTACGTAGTTTAGCCGCCAGCTGATCCGCTTTTGAGCCACTGTCAGCACTCGGCACCTCTATTAACCGGGCTCCGCTAGCAGTGCTTCGAGCCTTGACGTGTTCAAGGCCTACCTCGCTTAGAGTGAAAGACTTCGTTGCCTTTAACATCACGTCCCTATAAGTCAACCCTTTCTGTGACGCCTCTGGCTTTAGGGTGATTATCACCGCTGTGGTTTGAGGGGTGACTATCCGCGGTTTACGCTTCCTCTTCCTCTTTTTCTTTTTCTTCCCACTTTGCTTCCTTTGCTCTGGAGTGATCCGTTGCGTCGGTCGCGCAGCCTTTGGAACTGGGGCGGAGGAAGAAGGCGGGCCCTGACCATTCTTCTTTCCTAACCTCTTTTTATTGTTGGAGCCTTCTTTGACTACCGTCGAGTAGGCCTGGTGCGATACCTTAGGTATTGACTGTGAAGGCAAGCTCCGTACTGTCTGTGTGTCCTTCGTTTGGGGGTGCGTGGGAGGTATATAACTCTCACCAGTGCAAGGCTCTGGAAGGTACGACGCGTCGGCTGCAGAAAAATCGTCCACACATCCCGATAACCTTTTATCTGCCGCCAGTGAGGGTCGCAAGCGCACCTCCGGGAGCAGTCTGTCCTCTATACCGTCGAACCGGGCGGTGATCATGGTACCCACTTGGCACATGATGGTGCGCACCAGTTCTTCGGTGTCAGTCCTAGCTGGAGAGGCTGTTTGAGGTGGCTGGTCTACCACCGCCTTTTGCTGTCTCCTGTCTTCCTCCATTTGTGTTCGGAGGTCTGCCAGCTCTTTTCGGAGCCCCTCCATCTCCTCCTGCAGTCTTTTGTTCTCAGCCTGCATTCGTACCGTCTCATCTGAGACGCAGCGCACCTTAAGGACCTCACACGCGTCCTTAATATTGTCAGCTGCATCTTTGAGGACACGGACGTATGTCCCTTTTAGGTTTTTAGACGTAGTGGCCACCTTATGAATGGCGACCACACTGTCTTGCACCAACTTTATTAAAAAGTCGGCGCTGCCAGCATCAGTACTCGCCTCAGTAAGCTGAGACGAGGAAGTAGGATTTTTCCTAAGTTGACGGGTTGAGGCAATGAGCTCAGACTCTGCTTCAAGCATCATTTTCTCCCGCTCGGCCTCCACCCACGCCATCTTTGCCTTTGCTAGGCCAACATACTTCCCAGTTGTTGGGGGACGGCCTCGTCCTCTTTTTAAAAGCGGCTTACTTGGCCCAGGGCCAGCACGCGTTTCTTCATCGTCTCCGGTATCCACTAATGGACGTTTACGCCGTTGTTCGATATTTCGGACACTCGTTTCCGAGTGCCCCTCCTCTTCACTACTACTGTAGTCATCCACTTCTTCATCAGAAAATGTATAGTTTTTAAAGTCCATTTTGTTCCCACGATCACGGGTCGATATACAAGGTCCACCCCCGGGTGACGCCCATCCCAGGGGTAAAGCTAGATACTGCAGAGGTCGCTCTGTGTCTGCAGGTTTTAACGACTATGCTGTCGGGTTTTATAGAGTTTTCCTTCTCGCGGGCCGGCCAATGAAGGCAAGCCCTCCGTTCCGGCATCTTGCAACTACCCCATTACGTCGCTGGATGGGGTTGTTGAAGCAAGACGCCAGAGTACGGGGCTAGAGGAGTCGACGTGCCTCCCCTAGTTTTTGGGTGGTAAGTGCTCGACGGCATTGTAAGTGCACGCCGAGCCCACCCCCTAACCTAACTTAAGCTACCCATTTCCCCCCCAGTGTGGCGGTGACTAAGCGAGTTTTCAGACGAAAAGTCACTTGTCACCTACCTCCCCCCCCCCGTGCCGGATATTTGCCATGGGCTGAAAGATTCCCCCAAAAAAAAGGGAAAGTCTCAGCCGATGCCCAGGGTGCACCAGCCCAGATGCTGCGTTCTCTCCGGATCGAGATCAAGAGAGACTGCAACACCCAAGCCAACGTGGAGGAATCCGGCCTGCACCCCAACCTAACCTAACCTAACCTAACCTAACCTAACCTAACCTAACCTAACCTAACCTAACCTAACCTAACCTAACCTAACCTAACCTAACCTTTTTTTTTTTTTTTTTTTTTTTTTTTTTTTTTTTTTTTTTTTTTTTTTTTTTTTAAGAGGGGAAATGCTTTGCGCATACCACCGCGCTTGGGCGAACGCGGTGGTTATGTGGGACTCTCCCCCCGACCTTTACCCCTAACGGGCAAAGGTCAGGAAGCCTACCCACTAAAACCCCTCTGCTGGTCCTCAACCGCTTTATGATGGCCGCCGTGGGAGTCAAAATGAATTCTTCCAAAACGACGGCCAAAGCTGCCCTGGAAATAAAGCCGGGGCTCGTCTAGCCAGAGGCTGGAGGTGTCAAAATCGAATGACACCCCTGTCGGCATGTGAGATTGTGCAATGCAGGCTCCAGACGCCCATCTCGGCCCACGTCTCACAAAGAGTTGTGGCTTGCGCCCTGCTCCTTTCGCCACGTTTCTCATTAGGGGGAGATCTTATGACTCCATCTCCCTTGGAGAACTTCCACGGGCCTCCTGTGGTGCAGCCCCTTGTGGAGGCACCGACTTGTTCCTCTTTCGAGGAGGCCTGCAGCGTTTTCCGCCCATGACATGTCCTGCACGTCGCTTTGCTTGGGCGCAAACCACGCAATGCGGTTTGGCCTTGCAGCCGACAGACATGTGTCCCTCTTCGCCACAACGGTAGCAAGTTGTACCACGGTCAACTTGAGATTGGCAAGCCGCTCGAACGTGGCCTAAGCCCATGCACTTAAAACAGCGCATGGGTAAGGGATCAAGCAGCTTGATCTGGGCTGATGACCAGCCCACCAAAAGTCTTCCTGCCGCAGCCAAAACCTTTGCAGATTCTGGCGGGCATTTTATCACTGCGGTGCCAACACCAAATGACCCCGCGCGTATGCTGCCAACCTTTACGTGTTCGGGCTGGCACCCAGTTTTTGTCGAGATGGCAGCGACTACGTCATCAGCCCCGACGGACTCGTCCAAGCCGGACACACGCAGAGCGACCGTCTTCAGTGGTCGTGCTACCTCCGCTATGTCACTAAGGACATTACGTAGTTTAGCCGCCAGCTGATCCGCTTTTGAGCCACTGTCAGCACCCGGCACCTCTATTAACCGGGCTCCGCTAGCAGTGCTTCGAGCCTTGACGTGTTCAAGGCCTACCTCGCTTAGAGTGAAAGACTTCGTTGCCTTTAACATCACGTCCCTATAAGTCAACCCTTTCTGTGACGCCTCTGGCTTTAGGGTGATTATCACCGCTGTGGTTTGAGGGGTGACTATCCGCGGTTTACGCTTCCTCTTCCTCTTTTTCTTTTTCTTCCCACTTTGCTTCCTTTGTTCTGGAGTGATCCGTTGCGTCGGTCGCGCAGCCTTTGGAACTGGGGCGGAGGAAGAAGGCGGGCCCTGACCATTCTTCTTTCCTAACCTCTTTTTATTGTTGGAGCCTTCTTTGACTACCGTCGAGTAGGCCTGGTGCGATACCTTAGGTATTGACTGTGAAGGCAAGCTCCGTACTGTCTGTGTGTCTTTCGTTTGAGGTTGCATGGGGGGTATAGAACTCTCACCAGTGCAAGGCTCTAGATTGTAAGACGCGTCGGCTGCAGAAAAATCGTCCACACATCCCGATAGCCTTCTATCTGCCGCCAGCGAGGGTCGCAAGCGCACCTCCGGGAGCAGTCTGTCCTGTATACCGTCGAACCGGGCGGTGATCATGGTACCCACTTGGCACATGATGGTGCGCACCAGTTCTTCGGTGTCAATCCTGGGTGGAGAGGCTGTTTGAGGTGGCTGGCCTACCACCGCCTTTTGCTGTCTCCTATCTTCCTCCATTTGTGTTCGGAGGTCTGCCAGCTCCTTGCGGAGCCCCTCCATCTCCTCCTGCAGTCTTTTGTTTTCAGCCTGCATTCGTACCGTCTCATCTGAGACGCAGCGCACCTTAAGGACCTCACACGCGTCCTTAATATTGTCAGCTGCATCTTTGAGGACACGGACGTATGTCCCCTTTAGATTTTTTGATGTAGTGGCCACCTTATGAATGGCGACCACACTGTCTTGCACCAATTTTATAAGTGAGTCGGCGCTTCCTGTATCAGCAGTCGCCTCAGTAAACTGAGACGAGGGAGCAAGATTTTTCCTTAGTTGACGGGTTGAGGCAATGAGCTCAGACTCTGCTTCAAGCATCATTTTCTCTCGCTCGGCCTCCACCCACGCCATCTTTGCCTTTGCTAGGCCAACATACTTCCCAGTTGTTGGGGGACGGCCTCGTCCTCTTTTTAGAAGCGGCTTACTCGGCCCAGGGCCAGCACGCGTTTCTTCATCGTCTCCGGTATCCACTAATGGACGTTTACGCCGTTGTTCGATATTTCGGACACTCGTTTCCGAGTGCCCCTCCTCTTCGCTACTACTATAATCATCTACCTCTTCATCAGAAAATGTGTATGTTTTAAATTTGTCCATTTTGTTCCCACGAAAACGGGTCGATATACAAGGTCCACCCCCGGGTGACGCCCATCCCAGGGGTAAAGCTAGATACTGCAGAGGTCGCTCGGTATCTGCAGGTTTTAACGACTATGCTGTCGGGTTTTATAGAGTTTTCCTTCTCGCGGGCCGGCCAATGAAGGCAAGCCCTCCGTTCCGGCATCTTGCAACTACCCATTACGTCGCTGGATGGGGTCGTTGAAGCAAGACGCCAGAGTACGGGGCTAGAGGAGTCGACGTGCCTCCCCTAGTTTTTGGGTGGTAAGTGCTCGACGGCATTGTAAGTGCACGCCGAGCCCACCCCCTAACCTAACTTAAGCTACCCATTTCCCCCCAAGTGTGGCGGTGACTAAGCGAGTTTTCAGACGAAAAGTCACTTGTCACCTACGTCCCCCCCCCCCCCCGTGCCGGATATTTGCCATGAGCTGAAAGATTCCCCCAAAAAAGGGGAAAGTCTCAGCCGATGCCCAGGGTGCACCAGCCCAGATGCTGCGTTCTCTCCGGATCGAGATCAAGAGAGACTGCAACACCCAAGCCAACGTGGAGGAATCCGGCCTGCACCCCAACCTAACCTTTTTTTTTTTTTTTTTTTTTTTTTTTTTTTTTTTTTTTTTTTTTTTTTTTTTTTTTTTAAGAGGGGAAATGCTTTGCGCATACCACCGCGTTTGGGCGAACGCGGTGGTTATGTGGGACTCTCCCCCCGACCTTTTCCCCTAACGGGCAAAGGTCAGGAAGCCTACCCACTAAAACCCCTCTGCTGGTCCTCAACCGCTTAATGATGGCCGCCGTGGGAGTCAAAATGAATTCTTCCAAAACGACGGCCAAAGCTGCCCTGGACATAAAGCCGAGGCTCGTCTAGCCATAGGCTGGGAGTGTCAAGATCGAATGACACCCCTGTCGGCATATGAGACTGTGCAATGCAGGTTTCAGACGCCCATCTCGGCCCGCGTCTCACAAAGAGTTGTGGCTTGCGCCCTGCTCCTTTCATCATGTTTCTCATAAGGGGTGAATCTTAAGACTCCATCTCCCTTGGAGAACTTGCGCGGGCCTCCTGTGGTGCAGCCCCTTGTGGAGGCACCGACTTGTTCCTCTTTCGAGGAGGCCTGCAGCGTTTTCCGCCCATGACATGTTCTGCACGTCGCTTTGCTTGGGCGCAAACCACGCAATGCGGTTTGGCCTTGCAGCTGGCAGACATGTGTCCCTCTTCGCCACATCGGTAGCAAGTTGAACCACGATCAACTTGAGATGGGCAAGCCGCTCGAACGTGGCCTAAGCCCATGCACTTAAAACAGCGCATGGGTAAGGGATCAAGCAGCTTGATCTGGGCTGATGACCAGCCCACTAAAAGTCTTCCTGCCGCAGCCAAAACCTTTGCAGATTCTGGCGGGCATTTTATCACTGCGGTGCCAACACCAAATGACCCCGCGCGTATGCTTCCTACCTTTACGTGTTCGGGCTGGCACCCAGTTTTTGTCGAGATGGCAGCGGCCACGTCATTAGCCCCGACGGACTCGTCCAAGCCGGACACACGCAGAGCGACCGTCTTCAGTGGTCGTGCTACCTCCGCTATGTCACTAAGGACATTACGTAATTTAGCCGCCAACTGATCCGCTTTTGAGCCACTGTCAGCACCCGGCACCTCTATTAACCGGGCTCCGCTAGCAGTGCTTCGAGCCTTGACGTGTTCAAGGCCTACCTCGCTTAGAGTGAAAGACTTCGTTGCCTTTAACATCACGTCCCTATAAGTCAACCCTTTCTGTGACGCCTCTGGCTTAAGAGTGATTATCACCGCTGTGGTTTGAGGGGTGACTATCCGCGGTTTACGCTTCCTCTTCCTCTTTTTCTTTTTCTTCCCTCTTTGCTTCCTTTGCTCTGGAGTCATCCGTTGCGTCGGTCGCGCAGCCTTTGGAACTGGGGCGGAGGAAGAAGGCGGGCCCTGACCATTCTTCTTTCCTAACCTCTTTTTATTTTTGGAGCCTTCTTTGACTACCGTCGAGTAGGCCTGGTGCAATACCTTAGGTGTTGACTCTGTGGTCATGCTCCGTACTGTCTCTGTGTCTTTCGTTTGAGGTTGCATGGGAGGTATAGAACTCTCACCAGTGCAAGGCTCCAGGTTGTAAGATGCGTCGGCTGCAGAAAAATCGTCCACACATCCCGATAGCCTTCTATCTGCCGCCAGCGAGGGTCGCAAGCGCATCTCCGGGAGCAGTCTGTCCTGTATACCGTCGAACCGGGCGGTGATCATGGTACCCACTTGGCACATGATGGTGCGCACCAGTTCTTCGGTGTCAATCCTGGGTGGAGAGGCTGTTTGAGGTGGCTGGCCTACCACCGCCTTTTGCTGTCTCCTATCTTCCTCCATTTGTGTTCGGAGGTCTGCCAGCTCCTTGCGGAGCCCCTCCATCTCCTCCTGCAGTCTTTTGTTTTCAGCCTGCATTCGTACCGTCTCATCTGAGACACAGCGCACCTTAAGGACATCACACGCGTCCTTAATATTATCAGCTGCATCTTTGAGGACACGGACGTATGTCCCCTTTAGATTTTTGGATGTAGTGGCCACCTTATGAATGGCGACCACACTGTCTTGCACCAATTTTATAAGTGAGTCGGCGCTTCCTGTATCAGCAGTCGCCTCAGTAAACTGAGACGAGGGAGCAAGATTTTTCCTTAGTTGACGGGTTGAGGCAATGAGCTCAGACTCTGCTTCAAGCATCATTTTCTCCCGCTCGGCCTCCACCCACGCCATCTTTGCCTTTGCTAGGCCAACATACTTCCCAGTTGTTGGGGGACGGCCTCGTCCTCTTTTTAAAAGCGGCTTACTCGGCCCAGGGCCAGCACGCGTTTCTTCATCGTCTCCGGTATCCACTAATGGACGTTTACGCCGTTGTTCGATATTTCGGACACTCGTTTCCGAGTGCCCCTCCTCTTCGCTACTACTATAATCATCTACCTCTTCATCAGAAAATGTGTATGTTTTAAATTTGTCCATTTTGTTCCCACGAAAACGGGTCGATATACAAGGTCCACCCCCGGGTGACGCCCATCCCAGGGGTAAAGCTAGATACTGCAGAGGTCGCTCGGTATCTGCAGGTTTTAACGACTATGCTGTCGGGTTTTATAGAGTTTTCCTTCTCGCGGGCCGGCCAATGAAGGCAAGCCCTCCGTTCCGGCATCTTGCAACTACCCATTACGTCGCTGGATGGGGTCGTTGAAGCAAGACGCCAGAGTACGGGGCTAGAGGAGTCGACGTGCCTCCCCTAGTTTTTGGGTGGTAAGTGCTCGACGGCATTGTAAGTGCACGCCGAGCCCACCCCCTAACCTAACTTAAGCTACCCATTTCCCCCCCAGTGTGGCGGTGACTAAGCGAGTTTTCAGACGAAAAGTCACTTGTCACCTACCTCCCCCCCCCCCCCCGTGCCGGATATTTGCCATGAGCTGAAAGATTCCCCCAAAAAAGGGGAAAGTCTCAGCCGATGCCCAGGGTGCACCAGCCCAGATGCTGCGTTCTCTCCGGATCGAGATCAAGAGAGACTGCAACACCCAAGCCAACGTGGAGGAATCCGGCCTGCACCCCACCCCAACCTAACCTAACCTAACCTTTTTTTTTTTTTTTTTTTTTTTAAGAGGGGAAATGCGTTACGCATACCACCGCACCAGGGGAAGGCACGGTGGTTATGTGGGACTCTCCCCCCATCCACTCTCCCACTGTGGGAAAGGGACGAGAAGCATACCCACTAAAACCCCTCTGTTTGCCATCGGCGTCAGTGTCCACCGGGATGAGGGGACACTATAAAAGCACTCTTCTACGTCCCGGTGGTGACTGGCTCTATGCCCCTTCTTATGGGTTATGGGTTGCAAGATACCCAGCTGCTCTTCTCTTTCGTGCGCGAAAAACTCGAGCGCGCCCTCTCAGACTCAACGTGAGTAACGGGCTTCCCCTAGTCCGTCACTCGAGTCTTGGTTAGGGTGGGACTGTGAGCGCGTACGCTCGCCTTCTCCTCCCTGTGCGGCGGCTGCGGATCGAGTTAGAGGCGCTTGCCTCCCTAACTCTCTCCGCCTCTTCCTTAGGCCCCATGACCGCCTCACAGAACTTTTGAGCGGCATCCCAGGCTCGGTCACTTTCCACCATTGTGTTAACTATGACCGGCAATGAGAGGTTGCCACCCACGGCAGCCACGAGCTCCCGGCGCTGTTCTGCCCACGCAGGACACTCTTCCAGCGTGTGCTGGGCGGTGTCTTCGAGGCAGCCGTCGCAGTGGTGACACACCGCGGTCGGCTCCCTTCCGATCCGGTGCAGGTACTTGCCGAAGCATCCATGCCCCGTAAGCACCTGCGACAATCTGAAGGTGAGCACACCGTGTTCCCTGTCCAGCCACTGTGCGAGGACTGGACGAACGGCCTCTATGGTCCTAGCACCAGCACGCGGTTGAAAGAGGTTGAGTTGCCACTTTAACACGGCTGATGCTCGCTGTTCCCCCCTCACAGTCTCGACTTCCTCCTTTAAGGGTGGGGACCGGTGTACTGCGATCTCATTCTCGCGCCATGTATAGACGGACGCGAGAATTTCCGCTTCCAGTTCCCACGGCAGGGAGCCAGCTAAGACGCACGCTGCTTCGAAGGACACCGTGCGGTATCCACGGGCGGCTCTGATGGCTATTGCCCTCTGCGGACGGTGCAAAAGGGCAACTGTCCGGCTATTCAGAGCGCCATTCCACACAGGTGCCCCGTACAGTGCCATTGAGCGCACAATGCCCAAGTACAGGCGCCGGCAGGCCGCTTTCGGGCCGTTGACATTCGGCAGCAGACTACCGAGTGCGGCCGCCGCGCGCAACAGCTTGGGCACTAACCTTCGAAAGTGGTCCTCAAAGGTCCATCGACTGTCCAGCGTGAGCCCCAAGTACTTCATTTGGGGCTCGATGTTGATGCGTACTCCACCCACTGTTATGTGGGATCCCGAGGGTGGCTTGTTCCGAGGCCCGTGAAAACACATTGCCTCAGATTTGTTAAGAGCCACCTCGAGACCCAGCGCTCGAATTCGACTCACCACTTGAGCCACTCCAGCCGTGGCGAGAATGGCGCTCTCTCGGTGTGTGCTACCCCGGGCTGTCACGAGAGTGTCGTCTGCATAGCACGTGACGCTTACACCACGGAGGAGAACTCCCCGTAACACCCAGTCATAGCCAATGTTCCACAGAAGTGGCCCGAGGACCGACCCCTGTGGAACACCGCAAGACACCACATGACGACACCACGCCTCTTGAGTCCTGTAGGACACGGACCTACCTGACAGGTAGTCTGCGATTATGCGCTGGAGGTAGTTTGGCACCCGGTGATACCGGAGTGCCTCCCTAATGCAACTCCAAGGCAAGGTATTAAAGGCATTGGCAATGTCCAAGGACACCGCCAAGACGACCTCACCCTGGGCAACTGCTTCCTCCGCTATCTCCTTTACTCGCAGAATTGCGTGCACGGTAGACTTGCCCGCTCTGAATCCGAACTGTTTGTCGTCCAGGTCCGGGCCGACTCTCACCAGATGCTTGACGAGGCGATTGGCTATAATGCGCTCGAAGAGCTTCGCCACCTCGTCTAGAAGCACAATGGGGCGGTACCC
This sequence comes from Acleris sparsana, assembly GCA_923062465.1. Classification (NCBI taxonomy): domain Eukaryota; kingdom Metazoa; phylum Arthropoda; class Insecta; order Lepidoptera; family Tortricidae; genus Acleris; species Acleris sparsana. The sequence goes on along the minus strand of OV281301.1, from coordinate 17,290,872 downwards.
TGAGGGAGAATCGACCGGACGACCTTCCTTCCTCAGAAGGACAAGTCTACCGATCTTCCACAGCTCTGGGAAACGACTCTGGGTAAAACAAGCGTCGAAAATTGCTCTAACCCTCTCTTCGAATACGTCCGACGCAAGCACCCATGCACGGCTAGGGATACCGTCGGGACCCGGTGCCGTTTTCTTGGCACGCATCCGAAGAATAGCAGCCCCAAATTCGCCAGAGGATACCGACGGTATTTCCTCGGTCCCGGCAAGTGGCTCGTTTCCAGAAGACGAGGCGAGGAACGGACGTGCCATTGACGGAGGCGTGTGGTCTTCTCCACGTGGAAAAAGTGCTCCAACCACAGCCTCCACTAGCTGAGGCTGGAGACTCTGCGTCAAAGGGGGTGCCCACGGCCGAAGTTTCCCTCGTACCATGCGATAGGGGCGACCCCATGGATCTTGATTCAGAGTCTCCAGCATCTCCTCCCTCGCTCCGTCTCTTGCAACGCTTATTGCAATGCGAAGCGTGCGCTTTGCCCCCTTATATACGTCGCGCAACGATGCTTCGACGTTTTCGTCACGGCGTCTTCTCCGGCGTTGTCTCTGGTACTGGCGTCTGGCAGCTACGCACGCAGTGCGTAATTGCGCTATTTCTGCAGACCACCAGTATACCTGCCTTCTCGGTGGTTTTGGACCCTGACGCGGCATGGAGGCATCGCAGACGCGAGTCATTGATTGGCGTAACGCCACAGCCACCTCATCAACGATGATTGTGCTCTCTGGGGGCATCCATGTCTCGACCAGAGAAGCCTCAATGAGGATATCCCTATCAAGACACTTTACCACCCACCGAGGGCTGTCACCAGGCAACACCACTGGTCCCGGTTGAACTGGAGCCGTGGAGGACGCAGATACATCAAAACGAATGTACAGATGGTCTGATAGGGTCTCAGCGTCCTCCACAACTTCCCATCCAAGGACTCGGCGTGCTATCGTGGGGCTAGCGAATGACAGATCGACGATGGAACTGCCCTGTGACCGAACGCAGGTCGGTCGCGAACCCTGGTTTAAAAGGGACAGTCCCACCGTCAGTGCCCACTCCTCCAGTACTGCCCCCCGTGCATCAGTAGTTGGACAACCCCAGGCTGAGCTTTTGGCGTTAAAATCACCCATTACCAGTACGGGAAGTGGGTGATTTCTGCCGATGAGGGTCTCAATTTGGCCAAGGAGATCCTCAAACTCTGCGAGGCTTCTGCTTGGAGGACAATACACGCCAAGAGTCACAATTCCCCCCACAATAGCCGCAACGAAACCACGACCTCGCTGCACCTTGTCGAGTGTTGGGGAGCCAATAGACATCGGCACGACTAGGGCAACAAGATCGTCCTCGTCACCTGCCCAATCATCCCTGTTGGGGATACAATAGGGTTCCGCAACCACGGCCACCTGTATCAACCACTCAGCCATGCTCTGTAGGAGCAGGTCTTGAGCTCGTGTACAGTGGTTAATGTTGGCTTGGAGTAGTCGTAGGGCCATTGCTTAAAATCTGTATGTCCGTCTCCATAGCTATCTCTACTGACAGCTGGCGTGTCGATGGTGACTGCAGTGCTGTCTTCCTTCTCGCAATTTTGGGGGCTGGTGCGGAGCAAGCTCTGCCCCCCAATTGGTGGTCCGCCGGTTTTTTGGCTGCCGTACAGATAGAGCAGTGTGGTTTGGCCGAGCACTCCTTGGATTTGTGGCCGACTACTCCACAGCGAAAGCACTCTTGGCTTCTGTCGACCTCCGCACTGCATTGAGCTTTGATATGCCCCTTCTGCAGACATCTGAAGCACCGCAGCGGCCTAGGCTCAAGGAGTTTTACGGAGGCCGACACCCACGATAGATTTAAGCGACGTGCTGCCGCAATGCGTTTGGCAGTTGCCACCGGGCATTCCACCCAAATGTGTCCCACACCAAATGGGTCTTTAACCACCCCGCCACTTTTGAGGCTATCTTTGGGACAGCTTCCTGCCTCGGCAACCGCATTTAGTACTTCTTCAGCAGTAATCGCGTCATCCAAGCCGGAGATTTTGATTTCGGTCGTCTTGACCGGCCTGGAGACGCGGGCTGTATCCCGGCTGAGGGCCTGTGCCAACTTTTCAGCCAGTTTGTCAGCTAGCGGGCCGCTATCTACGCCCATCACCTCAAACATCCGCGCTCCCGAGGCACACACGCGAAATCGAACCCCTGTTGTTATCCCGATATCAGTTAGGCTGATTTTGGCCTTTGCGTCTGCGATGACTGCGTCATAAGTTACGCCTTTATCAATGGCCTCCGGTGTAAGGGTAACTACAACTGCGGCTGACTTCGGAAGGCTGAGTCTGGCCGGTCTCGCAGTGGCAGTAGCAGTCTTACGTGGACCCTGCTTTGCCTGCTTTTTGTTGTTCTCCTTCCTGAGCCCTTTCTTAACCACCTCATTCCAGGGCAATTCTTTCGGCTGGGTCGAACTCGATTGTTCCGCGGGCTGCGACGCTGTTAAAAAGGGTTGAGGCTCTGCTACCCTCTCACGAGGAGTTCCAAGTGAGCTTTGCCCTTTTTTTTCCGCCTTCTTCTTCTTTTGCTTCTTCGCCTTTACCGGCTTCGGAGAAATAGCTTGTAACGGAGCAGCCGTCTTCCTTTGAGCTTTCGCTGGAACCATGGTTGGGGAAGTGGATGGCCCAGGAGAGATCTCGGTGAGATCATGAGCCCGCCTGTCCGCTGCCAATGGAGGGCGTAGTCGCTTCTCGGGAAGCAACCTATCCTCGAGTGCCTCAAACCTGGCATTTACCATCGTGCCCACCTGGCAAAGGATGGTGCGCACTAGTTCTTCGGTATCCGGCGGTTTTTCAACGGACTGGTTAGGCAAAACCACTGCAGCCTGTTGGTGTGGCTGATCAAGGCGCTCCCGCATTTCCGCCACCTCCTTGCGGAGCTGAGCTACCTCAGATTGCAAGCGGGCGTTGTCCGCCTGCAGCCCTCTTGTCTCCTCTGATGTGCAGCGGCTCTGTAAAATTAGAGCGACTTTGCTGATGTCATCCGCAGCATCTTTTAATGTCTTCACGAAGCCTCCTTTGAGATTTTTGGAGGAAACAGCAACCTTTTTGATAATATTGATATTATCTTCAATCGTACGGCTTAGCGAGGTTGCCGTCTGGAAGTCGTCTCCATTAGAGGATGACTCAGATAAAGTAAAAGCCCTAGCTCGGGCTCGGGCCTCTCGAGAAGCTGCAGTGACTTCCGCCTCTGCTCTCCTCAGCTCCTCCTCCCTCTCCGCTTCAATAAGTGCCAACTTTGCCTTGGCCAGGCCAACATAATGGCCTGTAGTTGGCGGCCGTCCTCGTCTTTTCCGCATTGGGCTCGCAACCCCATCCAGACTTGTTTCCGGGTCTGAGCCTCCATTGTCTCTACACTGCCGTTCTTTAGTCCTAAGACTGGTATCCGGCAGTGACTCAACGCTAAGCATCGAGTCACTATCTCCCTCATCACTGCTGTTCTTCGACTTCTTTGTTTTTGGTTTTGGTTTGTATAAAGATTTCATTTTTGTTCCCACGATCACGGGTCGATATATAAAGTCCACCCCCGGGTGACGCCCATCCCAGGGGTAAAGCTAGATACTGCAGAGGTCGCTCGGTATCTGCAGGTTTTAACGACTATGCTGTCGGGTTTTATAGAGTTTCCTTCTCGCGGGCCGGCCAATGAAGGCAAGCCCTCCGTTCTGGCATCTTGCAACTACCCCATTACGTCGCTGGATGGGGTTGTTGAAGCAAGACGCCAGAGTACGGGGCTAGAGGAGTCGACGTGCCTCCTCTAGTTTTTGGGTGGTAAGTGCTCGACGGCATTGTAAGTGCACGCCGAGCCCACCCCCTAACCTAACTTAATCTACCCATTTCCCCCCCAGTGTGTCGGTGACAAAGCGACTTTTCTAACGAAAAGTCACTTGTCACCATCCCCCCCACTCCCCTGCCGGATATTTGCCATGGGCTGAAAGATTCCCCCAAAAAGGGGAAAGTCTCAGCCGATGCCCAGGGTGCACCAGCCCAGATGCTGCGTTCTCTCCGGATCGAGATCAAGAGAGACTGCAACACCCAAGCCAACGTGGAGGAATCCGGCCCGCACCCCAACCTAACCTAACCTAACCTAACCTTTTTTTTTTTTTTTTTTTTTTTCATGGGGAATGCATTTACGCATACCGCCGGGTCGGGGATGAGCCCGGACGGTTATGTGGGGCTCGGGGCTGAAACGCAGCCCCACTACCCACTAAACCCCATGGTGTCCTCTTGCCGCTAGTTTGTTGCGGGGTTACGGGCAACATACTTCCGCGACCCCGCAAGCCGGCTATCCTAATTAGGAATCCTCCTCTGTGGAAGCGCTTCCGGGACACGAGGTCGCGCTTCCATCCGTCTCAGGGAGCCAACAAGCATGGGCGGGAACGTCCCCGTGTTCACCGCCCGCTGGCTCCCGTTAAGGTGGCAGGTTCCGCTCATGGGCGGCTCGCCTGCGACCTATTCGGCGGCGGCGCATCTGATCAGCCTCGGCCCAGGCTTCTCGCTCGCGCTCTGCCGCCTCTTTGTCCTTCATGACCTGTTCACAAAATGTGAGCACCGTCTCCCAGGCCGCTTCTCCGCCCAACATTGCCTGGACCACAGCCGTGAGGGACAGGTCTTGTCCTAGCTGGGCAACCAGCTCTTGCCGTTCCTCGCCCCAAGCCGGGCACTCGGCCAGAGTGTGCTGAGCTGAGTCTACGCTAGCTCCGCACTCGTGGCACTCCGGTGTCGGCTCCCTTTTCGCGACTTTGTGCAAATAACTGCCGAAACAGCCGTGTCCCGACAGCACTTGCGTCAGCCGAAAGGTCAGCACCCCGGAGCGCCTTTCCACCCAGTCACGGAGGACCGGGCGAAGAGCTTCTATGGTGCGCGAGCCAGCCCTCGGCCGTTCCAGTCTATGCACCCAGACATCTAGAGTCTCCTCTAGGAGCTGCGTACGCCGCCCTTCCACCTCACGAGGTGCCAGCAGGTGGCCCCGATCTCGCGCGTCCCTGCACCACTGGTACAAGGCCGCAAGGGCCTTCGCGTCCAGGTCCCAGGGCCGCGACCCAGCCATCACGCACGCGGCCTCTGCACTGATCGTCCGGTACCCTCGGATTACCCTCAGAGCCATCGCTCTCTGCGGTCGCCGCAGTTGAGCGATATTGTGACTGCTGAGGGCATCCGCCCATATTGGGGCACCGTAAAGCGCCATCGATCGCAACACCCCTGTGTAAAGGCGGCGACATGAGACCTTGGGCCCCCCCAGATTTGGGAGTATACGCCCAAAGGCTCCCGCAGCGCGCAGCAATCTGGGTGCCAAACGCTCAAAATGAGCTCTAAAATTCCATTTGCTGTCAAGTACGACGCCAAGGTAGAGCAGCGTCGGCTTGACAGCAATCGGGACTCCTCCCACCACAATATGTGCTCCAGCTGGAGGCCCCCTCCGTGGACCGTAGAAGCAGATGGCCTCGCACTTCGTTAGAGCCACCTCGAGGCCCAGACGTCGAATTTTAGCCACAGAATGGGCGACTCCTGCTGTCGCCAGTATGGCTGCGTCACGGAAACTGGGTCCCCGGGCCATCACGAGCGTGTCATCGGCGTAGCAAACGACTTCGACTCCACGCAAGTTTGCCCCCCGTAGGACCCAGTTATAGCCAATATTCCACAGGAGTGGACCTAGGACCGACCCCTGCGGGACTCCACAGGCCATCATACTCCTCCCCCAGCCCTGACGTCCTGGCCACGTGATATATCTATCACTGAGGTAGGCTTGTATGATGCGGTAAAGGTGGAGAGGTACCTGGTGGTATCGCAGTGCCTCCTTTATAGTGTCCCAGGGCAGGGTGTTAAAGGCGTTGGCAATATCTAAAGATACTGCCAAGACGACCTCACCCCGGGACACTGCCTCCATCGCGGTCTCCTTAACTTGACTAATTGCGTCGACCGTTGAGCGGCCCCTGCGAAAGCCAAACTGGCAGTCCTCCAGATCCGGCCCCTCGCGCTCCATGTGCTTGATGATGCGAGCTGCAATCACCCGCTCAAAGAGCTTGCCCACCTCATCGAGCAGGACTATCGGCCGGTAGCCAGACGCAGAGTCCACCGGGCGCCCCTCCTTCCGAATCAGCACCAACTTCCCGGACTTCCACTCCTTCGGGAAGCAACCCTGCTCTAGGCACGCGGTCAGGAATCGTAGCAGCCTCGGTTCGAGAGCTTCCATGGCGAGGACCCAAGCACGGCCCGGAATGCCGTCAGGCCCGGGGGCCGTGTTCCTGACACGGAGCCGGTCTACCGCCACGCCCAGCTCAGCTGTAGTTACAGCTGGGATGTTCTCCTCCTCCTCGAGTCTCACCGCTGACGGTGCCATAGAAGGTGGCTGATGGGGTCCCCTTGCCGGGAAAAGCGTCGCTACCACGCGGCCTACGAACTCTGGTTCGAGCGTTTGAGTCAGCGGGGGTGCCCAGGGGCGCAGCTTACTCCGGACGAGCTTATATGGTCTTCCCCACGGGTCGGCATTGAGGGTCTCCAGGAATTCGGCCCGACTTGCCTCAATTGCCTCCCCTATGGCCACGGAGAAGGCCCATTTGCATGCCTTTAATGCCTCGTACAAACGGCTCTCCTCGGCTGCGTCTTGCCGCCTGCGCCTCCTCTGTCGCATATGCTGGCGCCGCGCGACTATACAGTCCTTGCGCAACTGCGCAAGCTCGGCGGACCACCAGTACACGCTTTGTCGTGGCGGCAGAGCCTTGGCCCGGGGCATTGCTGCGTCGCATATGCGCGTCATGGCCTCCCGGAACCAGGACGCTTCGGCCTCAACCGCCACCGCTCCCTCCGGCACAGGCAACCAAGCCTGTACTATGGCTGCCTCCTTCAAAAGTTCCCGGTCGAGTTTAGTAAGCGCCCACCTTGGGCCGCTCCCGACCGGGCCAATCCGGCTTGGGCCATCCGGGGATAGTGAGGGTGCGGAGACGTCGAACCGGATATAACGGTGATCCGACAGCGTCTCCACCCTCACCATGACCTCCCAGCCCTGGACACGGCGCGCCAGGGAGGCGCTCGTGAACGTGATATCCACGATAGAGCCACCCTGTTGCCGCACGCACGTGTCTGCCGTTCCCTGGTTAACGATAGTCAGGCCTACCACCACTGCCCACTCTTCCAGTATGGCACCTCGCGCGTCCGTCGCCGGGGAGCCCCAAGCCGTGGATTTGGCATTAAAGTCCCCGGCAACGATTACAGGGCGCGGGAGAAGCTGACCGACTTGAGCCCCTACTTCGTCCAGGAACCGCTCAAAGTCAGCCAGACATCTGTTTGGCGAGAAATATACAGCTACGTACCATGTATCGCCACAGAGCGCCGCCACGTACCCCTTCCCTTTAATCGGGCTAGAAAACGGTGAGCCACCCGTCGCTGTCCGCATAACCAGTGCTACAGAGCCGTCCACATCTCCTACCCAGTCATCCCGGAGAGGGATCGAGTACGGTTCTGCCACCACCGCAACGCCTATCATCCACTCTGCCATAGACTGAAGTAGCAGGTCCTGAGCCCTGGCACAGTGGTTGAGGTTCGCCTGAATTACTCGAATGGCCATTTTATTCAATGGCCATTAGATCCTCCCTCTCGTGCGCTTCCGACCTGCTGGTGGATGGCTGACTAGGCTGGGGTGGGGCCTGGGGGCCCGTTCTAGCCTTCTTCTTCACTGCCTTGGGGCCTGGTGCGTGGCACGCCTTGGAGCCCAATTTGTGATCGGCCTTCTTCCCCGAGTCCGCACACACGGAGCAGTGTGGCGCCTGCGAGCAGCCAGCCGCTCTGTGGCCTGGTTGGCCACACCGGTAGCATGTGTTGCTTCGATCTGTGTCGTTGGTGCATTGTGCCTTGACATGACCCTTTTCAAGGCACTTATAGCAGAGCAAGGGACGCTGATCGAGAAGCTTCACGGCGGCGCGGACCCATCCAACCTTTAGCCTTCCGCGGTCGGCTTCGATCAACTTTTTTGCTGCCGCAGCCGGGCAGCGAAGCCAGATAGTACCGAGGCCAGATGCATCAACACGAACTTCACCGGTCTTTATCTGGCTATCGATACAACCACCCACCTTGGCCACGGCAGCAACTACTTCGCCTGGTGTCACGGAGTCGTCTAGTTCTGTGAGGCGCAGCTCCACACACTTCGTTGGCCTAGACACCCAGACAACATCCTCCCCAAGCTTAGCGGCCAGCTCTTTGGCCAGTGAGTCAGCCTTCTCACCACTGCCTGTTTCCGGCACCTCGAGAACTCTTGCCCCGGTTGCCGCTCGCCTGAATTTTATGGATTCGATGCCATGGCGTTCAAGGTTCATACTCTCCTTCGCCCTGGACATCACTTGCGCGTATGTCACGCCCTTTTCAGCGGCCTCCGGCTTCAGCGTGAGAACCACGACTTCAGAGCGAGGGGGACGGAGTTTGCGTGCTCTGGTCATTGAAGATTTCCTCCTCTGTGGCTGTGCCTGGGAAGCCGACGAAAAGTTTGCCGCTTTTTTCTTCTTACCTCGCTCCACAACAGTAAATTCCTCGGATGTGGGTGCCGGAGGCAGTGGCCGAGGATCTGGAGTCGAGAGAGATGAGAAATGAGGAGTCAACGCAATGGCTTCACGGGGCGCACTCTTCTTGCCCTTGCCTTTCCCCTTCCCCTTTCCCTTATCCCCCTTTCGGGGTTCCTCCGTTAGGTTCGGAGGACCTCGTTTTAGAGCCGGCGTGCTAGCTGGCTTGTGAGTCGACCTGGGAGCCGGCTTGGGAGCCGGCTTGGGAGCGAGCGCTGGGTTCTGGCTCTGAGAAGCCCCCTGCGCAGACGATTGTTGTCGGTCAGCGGCCAGTGGAGGCCGCATTATTTGGGCCGGCAAGAGCCTGCCTTCAAGCTCTAGGGCTCCCAGCCTGGCATCTAGCATCAGCCCCATCTGTATTGTCATGGCCCGCGCCAACTCCTCAGCATTCAGAGGCTGAGGGGCCGCTTTGCGGGAGCTGCTGGCAGGCTGCATCTCCTCTTGAGGTACTGAGGCCGGGGACTTCTGTTTCAGTTGATCCTGGAATTCTATCCTCATCTTGCCCATTTCGGAGCGGAGCTCTGTCAGCTCAGCTCGTAGGCGGTCATTTTGCGCCTGCAGCCGCCGCGTCTCCTCCGAGGAGGTGCGCTGGTGAAGTTCTGCAAACGCGCCTTTAATCGACGCGACGGCTTCGTTGAGGGCCCTTATGAAGGTGCCTTTGAGGTTACTTGACTTATTGGCAACGAGCGCAATAGCCTTTAGGCTGCTCTGTACCCTCTCGTGTACAGCGGCTGCCGTCAGCTCGTTCTCAGAACTGTACTGCCCGACCACTGGCATAGTACAGCCAGGCTGATTGCGGGTCGACAGCGATCTCGCCAGGCCCGCAACCTCCTCCTCCGCCCTGAGCCTCAGCTCCTCTTTTTTGGCGCGGTTCAGCTGATCTTTTGCCAAAGCCAGGCCTACATACTTCCCCGTGGTGGGGGGGCGACCGCGACCCCTCTTTTTGCCTTTGGAGGTGCCATCGGAATCCGATGAGTCGGAAAGAGTCGGCTTCCTCTTTCGCCAGAATTTGCCTCCACCCGTCTCCGCTGAGCTGCAACTCATGGCTGAGTCTGAGTCGCCCAATCCACTCAAACCCGGCACGGAACGCACTGTTTCTAGCGTACCAGTGTCGGTGTCAGACTGAGTTGTCGTCTGATTCATGCTTTTCTGTATCGCCTCCTCCGCCACTGGCACTGCAACCCTAGGGCTCGCCGACCGTGGCCTCAGCGCCATGCGCTCCAAACGGACCACCGGGGTAAGCGCCCGCGTCCTCTCATCTCCTGGTAGGCTCTGAAAAGAGCCGTTTGTGTTTTGGCCCTGAGAAGGGCCGTTTTCAGGTTGGCCCTCAGAAGGGCCGTTTGGCAGGGTTATAGATTCTTCCATATTTGTTCCCACGAGTAGTAGGGATATAAAGGTCGATCCAGGAGGTGCCCGTGCACCTGGACAAGCCTAGCATCTCCCGTCAGAGGGTCGGCAGGTACTCTGACGGGGCAACGCACTAATAGCTGACCACCTCTCAGCCATGCATCCCCTCGCGGTGCGGCGCCGCTTAGGATTGAGGGATTTTTTATGAGGTTTACTCCCCTCGACCCAGCCGGTTAAGGCAAGGTCCTCGGCCCGTCGGAGCCGCGAGACGTGATCCACGACACTCCAGACGGGAAACGAGTTAGGTCCGACGTCGGCTAAACCGAATGCACCTGGCACATCGTCGCACCCCGTTGTACCTCTTTCGAGGACAACCCCCAATACTATTGCATCCACAGTCCACTCTCCTTGGAGAGTGGGCTGTGGCTGCAACCCCATTCCCCCCCATTATGGCGGTGACAAAGCGGCTTTTCAGACGAAAAGTCACTCGTCACCGCCCCCCCCCGCCGGATATTTGCCATGGGCCGAAAGAGTCCCCCAAAAGGAGAAAGTTTCAGCCGATGCCCAGGGTGCACCAGCCCAGATGCTGCGTTCTCTCCGGATCGAGATCAAGAGAGACTGCAACACCCAAGCCAACGTGGAGGAATCCGGCCTGCACCCCAACCTAACCTAACCTAACCTAACCTAACCTAACCTAACCTAACCTAACCTAACCTAACCTAACCTTTTTTTTTTTTTTTTTTTTTTTTTTTTTTTTTTTTTTTTTTTTTGTCAGGGTGGAAAATGCTTTATGCATTCCCCTCACCATGGGAGTAGTGAGGGGATATGTGGGACTCACCCCCCGCCCCCCCCCTCAGAATGAGAGGGGGGAAAGGGGGCGCAACCCACTAAAAACCACCCTGGCGTACCCTCCTGCCGGTTAGGCAAGGCGCCGTGGAACCGCCGAAGCTCTGCCCACGACGCCTTCCGGCAGCCCCGGCCATCTGCCGGGGCTACCCGCGCCAAGGGAGAGAGAGGCCGAGCACGCCTGGCCTCTCTCCCAGACCGCCAAGTGACTAGCCTACGGCGGGCGGGGGACTCCCATCCCCCACCCGCAGTCACTAAGGGTTGAGGCGGGCGGCAAAACGCCGCCGCCTCACCCCCCGCCGTCTACGCCGGAGCGGATGCGCGAGAGGAGAATCCTCGCGCTCACGCTCCGAGGCCTCCTTCTGCGAGATGACACACTCGCAGAAGGAGGCCACAGCCCTCCAGGACCTGTCGCTGCACAGCATTGCAGACACAACGCTGTGCAGGGAGAGGTCCCGTCGACCGATGGCTAGCGCCATAGTGCGGCGCTCCGCACTCCACCGGCTGCACACCTCGAGAGTGTGCTGAGCCGTGTCGTCCGGATCGCCGCACTCATGGCACTGCGGGCCGGGCTCCCTCCCAATTTTGTGCAGGTAATGACCGAAGCATCCGTGTCCGGTCAATACCTGCACAAGCCGGTACGACGTAGCGCCGACTGCCCTCCCCAACCAGGTGTCAAACGACCCGAGGATCGCCCCTATGGTCCGAGTCCCATAGGGGGAGTCCTCCAGGTCCGCTTTCCACCTGTCCCGCAGTCGGCGCTCCGTCATCCGGCGCGTCTCCTCCACCTCCTCAGGGTCCGGGCGTTCTCCTCTCGCCCGGGCCCTGGACCTAACTGCGTAGGTCTCCGCCTGCACCTCTGCGTCCAACTCCCAGGGCGGGGTGCAGGCGAGGAGGCAGGCCGCGGCGTGGGCCACCGTCATGTAGGCCCTCACAATTCGGAGGGCCACCACCCGCTGTGGCCTCTGCAGCAGGGCCCTGTTCCGGGCGGACAGCTTGTCCGCCCAGATGGGGGCCCCGTACAGAGCCATGCTCCTTGTAACGCCGGCATACAGCCGGCGGCACAAGGAGCCCGGCCCACCCACGTTCGGCAGTAGCCGACTCAGTGCCGACGCGGCGCCCACAACTCGGGGAGCCAGTTGCGTAAAATGCTCCCCGAAGTTCCATCGTCGGTCCAGAACAAGCCCCAAATATTTTATGTGGGGCTTGATCGGGACCGACTCCCCCCCCAGGGTGAGCGCCAAACCCGCCGGCAGCCTCCACCCCCGGCCCCCGAAGACTATCGCCTCAGTCTTCGGGAGCGCCACCCTCAGGCCGAGCCGACCAATCCGGTAAATGGTCAGCTCGGCCGCCGCTTCCGCCCGGCACAGCACCTCCCTCATGTCGGTCCCACGCACGGCCACGGCCACGGCCACGGCCGCTAAAAGCCTTCTCCCAGCATTCCCCCATTTTGTGCCCCTCCTTGCTGCACCGGAAGCAGTAGTTGCTCCGGTCCACCTTTGAGGGGCACAGTTCCCGCGCATGGCCGACACCATAGCAGCGGTAGCACCGCATTGGTGTCGGCCCCACCGCCTTGACCTTGGCGGAGGCCCAGCCCACCAGGATCCTCCCAGCTTTGGTGAGGGCCACCGCAGCCTGCACGGGGCACTGGATCAAGACCGATCCAGTGCCATCGTAAAGGGCGCGGACGGCCCCCACCCGGACCTGCTCCGGCTGGCACGCCCCCGCTGCGGCAACAGCCTGCGCCACCGTCTCCTTCGTGGCCGACTCGTCCAGGCCGGAAATCTGGACGCGGGCCATCTTGACGGGGCGGCTGACGTCCGCCACGTCCCCCACCAACCCTTGCAGCTTGGCTGCAAGGGTATCCGCCACCTCGTGGCCCTTCTCCCCGGGGACCTCGATGACCCGGGAGCCCGTCATCGAGGTCCTGACCCGCACGCTCTGCAGGCCCACCTCACTCAGGCTAAGACCATTAATGGCCTTAGCCATGGTGGCCTGCAGGGTGGTGGTGGCCCCCTTCTTGAGGGAGATCACCACCGCCGCCGTCTTGGGGACGGACAGCTTTGCTGGTCTGGGCCCGTGCGCTGCCTTCCCGGGCCCTTTAGGGGCTGGAGGGGGGGGCTTGGCCGCGCCCTTGCCCTTCTTCCGCACCACCTGCGACCACGACATCTGTGTGGACGCAGGCGGCATACGGCCCGAGGGGCCGGGCTCCTCTTCCGGGGCCGGGGCAGCCATGGAAGCCTGGGCGGACTTCTTGTTAGCGGGGGTGGGGACTGGGGCCACCGCCTTTTTGGTGGCTTTGGGCCGCCCATCTCCGAGCCTAGCCCTGGCTGTTGGCTCGAGGGTTTCCACCGGGTCCGGGGGTGGCGGGGCAATACCTGTCACCTTTCGCTGGGGGGGGGCTGCCATGGCAGGCTTGGCAGCCCGCTTGTCGTGTGCCAGCGGGGGGCGAAGGATGGGCTCCGCCGGGAGGCGCCTGTTAACCTCCTCCATCCTGTCGCTGATCATCTTCCCGAGGCTGAGGAACAGGTCTCTTTTCATTGCCTCTATGGCCTCGGTCAGCTCGGCGGTCCCAAATTGCAGGGCTGCAGCAACGGGGGGGGCGGCTGGCGTTTGCCGCTCATTGAAGGCGACGCGGAGCGCCTTCAGCTCTGCCGAGTTGAGAGCGAGTTGCTCCCGCATCCTTTTGTTATCCGCTTTCAGGATGCGGATCTCCTCACTCTCTGATCTGGACGCCTCGACTTCGTCCATCAACCCTAGGATGGTGCGGCAGGCCCGGTTCATGCGGCCCTGCACCTCCCCCTTGAGGTGCTTGGATATCCTGGCCGCCTCCAGGATGTCCCGTGCCGCCATGCGGGTGGCATCTATCGGGTCAACCCCCTGCCGACCCTCTTGGCCATCCATGGGCTTGAGGTGTGATAGCTACTAAGTATTACATTATAGTTATACATGTAACTGAGAGTAGGGACAGCATTGTCTTTTAGTATAGGGTTTCAGTATTAAACTACTCGTTGTAACACATGGTTGTTTCCCTTCTACTCTCCCCTCAACCCCGCACACCGCATGGCGATCCTGCCAGGATCTGTTAAATTTAAATAGGGGAAAATAAATTACAATAAATACGTATATATATAAAAAAATATGATCCAAACTGACGGTGAAAAATTAACAAAATTAGGAGAAAAGTTATTGAATTTTTCGGTGTGGTGTTTGAATTTCTGGGGACTAGTATTGGCAGGAGTGATTTTATACGTACTGTGGCGAAAATATTAACCAACAAACAAACAAACAAACAAACAAACAATAACCAACACAAATTTTGCTGATGTAAAGAACTTTATATGCATCGTCCATAATGTTATTCAACGCTCGGCGCCCGCGCAAGTCGCATTGTTCGTGTTCGCTACGTGTCTTATTCGAAGTTACAAAATGGGAAATCAATGCCCTAAGTGTGAAGAAGTGGTGATTGCGCAGCAAAACGCGGCTGCTGGGGCAAATACCGTTCCGAATGGAGATGGAGGTGTAACGCACACTTGGACCAACAATATTTTGGTTTCGTTGCTGCTGGCAGTCATTGGCGTGGTCATCCTGTTCGTGATATTGAAATGGGTCAAGAATCAACACCTAGACTGGGTGCGTAACGAGGTGCGTGAGGAAAACGCATTTAGCAAGTGGCGTGGCAGACTTTCCGGAAGGCGAGTGACTGCGGAACAGGACGTGAGCGGCCACTGAGGAGTCGCGCTCATGCTGCTGAGAGTACAAGTACTTTACATTTATGTTTATTAATTATGGTAACCTATCGCAACCTCGAAAAGTTTTTGACCGAATTTCATTTGACCGAAAACATTTCGTTTTTTATCGTTTCTCCGATGGCACGATTCGTCATTTTTTTATTTCACCATTTGACTTTAAGTAAATGGTTCGTTAGTCCAAGCAACTTTTCTCGTTGTAGTCACGTACCCTATGTATTGTTACGTATTTTATTTCAAAGCCCATTTTTCATTACACCAATGCTACAACTAGCCTGTGGATCGTTTTGTATTTTGTTTCTTAACCCATTTTTCACTTCATCAATGTTACATATAGATTTTGCTACGTTACGTCAAATATTCATTTCGGCCAAAAAATCTTGCTTGTAATTAGTTTCAACTATCTACAAAATGCAACGAGCAAGACGAGTCAGGGCAGAACCGACTCAGATAGGTTAGGTTAGAAGGCCAAGGCGGGAGCTTTGCTCCCGCCTTGGCTTTCGAGGTTATTTTTTTTCTGCCCCGAAAAACTTGCTTAAGTATAATTTATCCAGACAATGCAAAGATCAAGACAATCAGGGTAAAACCGACTCGGAACGGTTCAACATGTTATTGAAAATCAAAACCAAAACTTATCAAACATAACATGGTCGATTTAAAATTAGGTAAACTATGAATAAACCGAGCCGTAATATTGGGCAAAGGATACTAAGGTAAAATCAGAAATAGGAAAAAGACAAATAGACAAAGCATTACATTGGACAACTGTTGATACGCCGAAACCAGTAATGAGGTATAGATAATTTGTCAAATCGTTAAAAAACCAAAACAAGTAATGAATAAATAAAACTATTCGAAATGATCATTCGGCCAAACGTAAAAAAACCCAAACCATAATTGACGAAAAGTATTTGTCGAACCAAAATTCGGTCAAACATTTTTCGAAGTTGTGATAGGTAACCATTAATTATAGTTTAGTTTTAATGATGTTGGTTTAAGAATTATGCATGGCCGAAAAATTGCTCATAATTTCCGAAAATCTAAGTAAAATACAAATATCGCTACGAAAGTTAGGTCCAACTCGAAGAGAGAAATATCAAACGTACGTAAAAGAAGCAATTTCTAAGGCTGAACACTTATACCAACAAGCTAAAGAATTGTTATGTCAGTTAATAAAAAGTAAGAAAATTACAGACAAATTATTTGATAGTATAACTTTAGATATAGAAGGTAGTTATAGTAGCATTTTAAATTACGGGAATTTCACAGAAGGAAATAATACAGAAATTTCGACAATGGCGAAATTCGATTTTAAAACGGCGTGTAGTTTGGTGCCCGTAATGGATAATAACGAAGAAACTGTTGAAAAAATTATAGATGGCATTGAATTGTATGAAACGTGTCTTAGCGAGGAAAATTGTAAGAAGTTGCTAATTTCATTTGTAATAAAGACAAGGTTGTCTAAATCGGCTAGACTCAAATTAAAAAACGAATATAGTAGCACGGAGAATTTAATTAAGGATTTAAAAAGAAATTTGCTAACTAAAAAGTCAGCAGCATCGTTATTGACACAACTAAATAATGTCAGTCAGAACGAGAAAACAATTTCTGAATTCGCTACAGAAATTGAGGACCTCTTTGTCAACCTTACAATTTCCCAGGCAGACTGTAATGATAAGGCTTATGAAGTCTTACGGCCAATCAATGAGCAATTGGCAGTAAAAAAATTCGCTGACGGACTACGTAACAGACGTTTAAGCACCATTATCTCAGCTCGGAATTACTCCGACCTTAAAGACGCCGTTCGAGCGGCCAAAGACGAGGAAATTGCACAACCATCATCCTCGAACTCGATGTTGAGCATGAGAGGGAAGTATAATGAGTACCCGACTCGGGGACGCGGGGCCACGACAAACCAATATACTAATCGTGGATATTTTAATCAATACCGAGGCAATTATTATAAGCCAATGAGAGGTTACTATAACCAAAATTATTACAATAATAGTAATCGCGGAAGGTATATGCGTGGTGGCCCTGCGCAGCCGAGTCGTGGCCGAGCATCGTTTAATCGCAGTAGGGGTAGTGATCATTTGAACAATAGAAATATGTATTCTGCACAACCCGACCAAGAGACACAGACAGAGGATGCAGAGGAAGAAAATAATATAAACCAGTTTTTTCGAGACTAAAGAATATAATTTATTAAATACCGGGTACAACGTAAAATACATATTTCTACATGTCAACAACAAGACGCTCTCATTTTTACTTGATACCGGAGCATCGCTATCAGCAATTTCCAGGAATTCATTGCCGGAACATGTATATATATACAATGACAACATTGTTATTAACGGAATCGGTGGGAAAATTTATTCGAGTGGATACGTGTATCTCTCATTACAAACACAGAATGCAGAAACGTTTAAACATAAATTTTATGTATTTGACAGTCTTCCAACAAAATCTAATGGTGTTATTGGACTAGACTTTCTAAACACATTTAATTCAGTAATAAATTTACCAGACTCAACATTAATACTTCAACAAAACAAAACAAGCTGTAATCTGCGTTTGTACGGGTCCCCAAAGGTATCGCGCGATATTTTAATTATACCAGCGCGAAGTGAATCGATTCACTATATACAGTTAGACAATGACACAACTGGTGACTGCGTCATATTACCAGAACAACTCCAGTCAGAATTATTTTTGGCAAGTATTATAGTAACGGCTAAAAATGGCGTTATCCCCATTAAAATTTTAAATACCAGTGATACAGAAAAAACCTTACCAATTATCAAACCCAAAGTACATTTACTAAATGAATACGAAATGTGTACATTTAATAAGTGTGAGAACAACTCGAGTAGAGCGAATACATTGTTATCATTGTTGAAATTGGATCACCTAAACACTAGCGAGCGAAATACAATACAGACAATATGCACCAAATACGCTGACATATTCCAGGTACCCGGTGATAAGCTTACTACAACAAAAGTGTACGAGCAAAATATAAGCTTGAAACCTAACGCCCAACCGGTTTATACAAAGCCATATCGAATACCACACAGTTTGAAATCAGAACTGAATAAACAAATCCAACAAATGATAAATGATGACATTATAGAAGAAACAAAAAGTGAATGGTCAAGCCCTATTTTGCTCGTACCTAAAAAATCTGATAGTGCAGAGAACAAAAAATGGAGGTTAGTTGTGGACTACCGCAAATTAAATGACTGCATACAGGACGATAGATTTCCGTTGCCACATATAACGGAAATTTTAGATTCACTCGCAGGGGCTATCTATTTCACGCATTTAGATCTTAGTCAGTCCTATTACCAAGTTACTTTGGATCCCGAAAGTCGCAAAGTAACTGCATTCACGACTAATACGGGGCAATTTCAGATGAAAAGATTGCCAATGGGTCTAAAAACAAGCCCAAGCGCGTTTTCAAGAGTTATGACTGTTGCCATGTCAGGACTCACCTATGAAAAATGTTTTATATATTTAGATGACCTTGTAATATTCGGAAGAAACCTCGAAACTCACAATAAAAATTTAATTTCGGTATTTGAAAGACTAAGGGAGGTCAATCTAAAATTGAATCCAGAAAAATGCCAATTTTTAAAAAAAGAGATTCTTTATTTGGGACATTCAGTATCAGAAAAAGGAATTTTGCCAGACCCCGAAAAAATTAAAGTAGTACAAAATTACCCAGTCCCGAAAAATGTGGATGAAATCCGCCGATTTGTAGCTTTTTGCAATTATTATAGGAAATTCATTAATAATTTTGCAGATATAACTTCACCTTTAAACTATCTATGTCGAAAAAATGTAACGTTTGATTGGTCAAACGAATGTGACATCGCATTTAACACTTTAAAAAGTGCTTTAATATCACCACCAATTTTAGAATATCCAGATTTCTCGGAAAATAACGAATTTGTTTTACAAACAGACGCCAGTGGATCCTCAGTGGGGGCAGTGCTATGTAACAAAAATTTAAAACCAATAGCATATGCCAGTAGGCCACTAAACAAAGCCGAAAAAAATTATCCAACTATACAGAAAGAATTAGTTGCCATAGTTTGGGGAATAAATTATTACAGACCCTATTTATACGGAAGACAATTCACCATCATGACTGATCATAAACCTTTAGTATATCTTTTTAGCATAAAGGACCCCTCCAGTCGATTACTTAAATTTAGGTTATCTTTAGAAGAATACGATTTTAAGATAACATACGTAAAGGGAAAAAATAATGCAGTTGCCGATGCGTTATCGAGAATAACCACAACATCGGATGATTTAAAAGCCCTAAAAACAAAAATTATGACAGTCATGACGAGAGCACAAAAAAGAATTGCTGACAAAGAGTCAACAAACGCAGTGATCCCTGTAACTACCGATAAGGAAACAAAACAACCGCGAGTTGTAGAAATATTAAAGATACCCGCGGGTTCAGTAGAAATGATTTTAGTAGAAGGAAATAAGTTAAGAGAAATACAGCGGAAAAATTATGTAGATGTAGAAACCGAGTGTTTTTCATACATTTTAAGTAAACAAATAATTTACGTTAACCTTAATTTTAGATTGCATTTCACGCGAGACGTATTTGCAACAAAGTTAAGTAATTTCTGCAAAAAGATAAACGTCAATGAAATATGTATAATAAAAAATGAAACCAATGCACTGTTCATTAAACAATTAATAGATAGGATCCAAAATGACAAGTCCTGGCACGGGCCAAAAATTTTAATTTTAAGAGGAGTTCAACGAATTGATAATAATTGCGAAAAGAAATTTATTCTCAATGATTATCATCTCCTACCTACAAGCGGACACGCGGGTGTACGTAGGATGACCAATAATATAAAAAGACGGTATTACTGGCGTGAAATAGAGAATGACGTAAAAGAATTTATACGTAAATGCGAAAAATGTCAAAAGATGAAATACTCCAAGAACACAGTTGAACCAATGGTGATTACCACCACGGCTACAACTGCGTTTGAAAAAATTTTTTTAGATATCGTAGGACCAATAGATAAGGATTTAGAAAATAATAATTACATACTCACATTACAGTGTGATTTAAGTAAATTCCTAGAAGCATATCCAATAAGTAATAAGGAGACAACTACAGTAGCAAGAACTTTAGTAAATAATTTTATTCTAAGATATGGTATTCCAAGGTCAATAGTCACAGATAGAGGTAGTGAATTTATGTCATCAACCATGACAGAAGTTTGCACACTACTACAAATTGAAAAACTAAATTCAACATCCTATCACCATCAAACAGTAGGCTCGTTAGAAAATTCACATAAACATTTGGCATCTTTCTTACGTATTCAATGCGACAAACACCCAGAAACGTGGAGCCAATGGTTACCGTACTGGTGTTTCTCCTACAATTGTACCATACATACGGCTACAAAATACGCACCATACGAACTAGTTTTCGGTAAACCTTGTGAAATTCCCAGTAGACTAAGTCATAGCATAGAACCATTGTATAACATAGATAATTATAGTTTAGAATTAAAATATAGGTTACAAGTCGCGTCAAAGGACGCGCATGCCAATTTAATAAAGGCAAAAGAATGCCGGAAAAAGTATTACGATAAAAAAGTGCACGAAGTGAAATACCAAAAAGACGATTGGTTATTAGTGAAAAGTGAAACAGCAAGAAAATTGGATTCGTTATATGACGGACCTTACAAAGTGTTAGAGGATAAGGAACCTAATGTTATTATTGTTAAGAACGGAAAGCATGAGTTAATTCATAAGAATCGCACTAAACCTTACACTAGTACTTAAAATTAAACAATGTATGACACCGAACGTCATTCCAAGAAATGACCGATGATATGATACTATAACACAAGCGAGGCAACAGCCCTATGCTATTTTTAAAATGTAAACAAACCTTTTAGTATGAATAATGAAACACGTTATTCATGTGTATTATTTTAAATAAATTAAAATGTAATAATTAAGAACATAAATATTTCATATATTATATATGTAAAAAAAAAAAAAAAGGGCGGTGATGAGGTGTGATAGCTACTAAGTATTACATTATAGTTATACATGTAACTGAGAGTAGGGACAGCATTGTCTTTTAGTATAGGGTTTCAGTATTAAACTACTCGTTGTAACACATGGTTGTTTCCCTTCTACTCTCCCCTCAACCCCGCACACCGCAGGCTCCGGGGAGCGCGAGCCCGAGCGAGAGCGTGACGCCGACTGAGTACGCTGGCTTCCCTCCACTTTTCCCCTTTTCCCCCCCTTGCCACCCCTCGCCTTCAGCCTGGCTGCGGCGAGCCCGGAATAAGCCCCTTTGGGCTTCCCCCTAGAGGCCGTATTGATTTTGACGGGCCTGATTTCCCCCTCCTCCTCCTCTTCCTCTTCCTCCAGAGCCCTCTTGGAGGACGAAGCCACTGGCACTCGTACTCTTGGGCTCGCCGACCGCGGTCTCAGATCCAAGCGCTCAAGCCGGACCACCGGGATTCGCGCCCACTCCTCTCCTGGTAGGCTCTGAAAAGAGCCGTTTTTGTTTTTGTTTTGGCCCTGAGAAGGGCCGTTTTTGTTTGTTGTTTTTTTATTATTCCCCATTCTAGTTCCCACGAGTATGGGTCGATCTAAAAGGTCCACCCCCGGGTGACGCCCATCCCAGGGGTAAAGCTACATACTGTAGAGGTCGCTTGGTATCTACAGGTTTTAACGACTTTGCTGTCGGGTTTTATAGAGTTTTCCTTCTCGCGGGCCGGCCAATGAAGGCAAGCCCTCCGTTCTGGCATCTTGCAACTACCCCATTACGTCGCTGGATGGGGTTGTTGAAGCAAGACGCCAGAGTACGGGGCTAGAGGAGTCGACGTGCCTCCTCTAGTTTTTGGGTGGTAAGTGCTCGACGGCATTGTAAGTGCACGCCGAGCCCACCCCCTAGCCTAACTTAACCTACCCATTTCCCCCCCAGTGTGTCGGTGACAAAGCGACTTTTCTAAAGAAAAGTCACTTGTCACCTCCCCCCCACTCCCCTGCCGGATATTTGCCATGGGCTGAGAGAATTCCCCAGAAGGGAAAAGTCTCAACCGATGCCCAGGGTGCACCAGCCCAGATGCTGCGTTCTCTCCGGATCGAGATCAAGAGAGATCGCAACAACCAAGCCAACGTGGAGGAATCCGGCCCGCACCCCAACCTAACCTAACCTAACCTAACCTAACCTAACCTAACCTTTTTTTTTTTTTTTTTTTTTTTTTTTTTTTTTTTTTTTTTTTTTTTTTTTTTTTTTTTTTTTTTTTTTTTTTTTTTTTGACAGGGTGGAAAATGCTTTATGCATTCCCCTCACCATGGGAGTAGTGAGGGGATATGTGGGACTCACCCCCCCGCCCCCCCTCCGAATGAGAGGGGGAAAGGGAGCGCAACCCACTAAAAACCACCCTGACGTACCCTCCTGCCGGTTAGGCAAGGCGCCGTGGAACCGCCGAAGCTCTGCCCACGACGCCTTCCGGCAGCCCCGGCCACCTGCCGGGGCTACCCGCGCCGAAGGAGAGAGAGGCCGAGCACGCCTGGCCTCTCTCCCAGACCGCTAAGTGACTAGCCTACGGCGGGCGAGGGACTCCCATCCCCCACCCGCAGTCACTAAGGGTTGAGGCGGGCGGCAAAATGCCGCCGCCTCACCCCCCGCCGTCTACGCCGGAGCGGATGCGCGAGAGGAGAATCCTCACGCTCACGCTCCGAGGCCTCCTTCTGCGAGATGACACACTCGCAGAAGGAGGCCACAGCCCTCCAGGACCTGTCGCTGCACAGCATTGCAGACACAACGCTGTGCAGGGAGAGGTCCCGTCGACCGATGGCTAGCGCCATAGTGCGGCGCTCCGCACTCCACCGGCTGCACACCTCGAGAGTGTGCTGAGCCGTGTCGTCCGGATCGCCGCACTCATGGCACTGCGGGCCGGGCTCCCTCCCAATTTTGTGCAGGTAATGACCGAAGCATCCGTGTCCGGTCAATACCTGCACAAGCCGGTACGACGTAGCGCCGACTGCCCTCCCCAACCAGGTGTCAAACGACCCGAGGATCGCCCCTATGGTCCGAGTCCCATAGGGGGAGTCCTCCAGGTCCGCTTTCCACCTGTCCCGCAGTCGGCGCTCCGTCATCCGGCGCGTCTCCTCCACCTCCTCAGGGTCCGGGCGTTCTCCTCTCGCCCGGGCCCTGGACCTAACTGCGTAGGTCTCCGCCTGCACCTCTGCGTCCAACTCCCAGGGCGGGGTGCAGGCGAGGAGGCAGGCCGCGGCGTGGGCCACCGTCATGTAGGCCCTCACAATTCGGAGGGCCACCACCCGCTGTGGCCTCTGCAGCAGGGCCCTGTTCCGGGCGGACAGCTTGTCCGCCCAGATGGGGGCCCCGTACAGAGCCATGCTCCTTGTAACGCCGGCATACAGCCGGCGGCACAAGGAGCCCGGCCCACCCACGTTCGGCAGCAGCCGGCTCAGTGCCGACGCGGCGCCCACAATTCGGGGAGCTAACTGTGTAAAGTGCTCCCCGAAGTTCCATCGTCGGTCCAGAACAAGCCCCAAGTATTTTATGTGGGGCTTGATCGGGACCGACTCCCCCCCCAGGGTGAGCGCCAAGCCCGCCGGCAGCCTCCACCCCCGGCCCCCGAAGACTATCGCCTCAGTCTTCGGGAGCGCCACCCTCAGGCCGAGCCGACCAATCCGGTAAATGGTCAGCTCGGCCGCCGCTTCCGCCCGGCACAGCACCTCCCTCATGTCGGTCCCACGCACGGCCACCATGGTGTCATCTGCGTAGCAGATGGTGGCCGTCCGCGGGAGCAACTCCCCCCTGATGGCCCAATCGTACCCCAGGTTCCATAAGAGCGGACCGAGCACGGAACCTTGGGGTACGCCACAGGCCATCGCCGTCGACCCCCGTCGACCGTCCCTCTGCTCATAGAGCACTACCCTCTCGGTCAGGTAGTGCTCCATGACCCGCCGCAGGTAGGGAGGCACTTGGTGGTAGATAAGTGCCTCCCTTATCACCCCATAGGGGAGAGTGCCAAACGCGTTCGCGATGTCAAGAGACACCGCGACGACACCCTCCCCTCTGCTCGACGCGTACTCACAGAAGTCCCTAAGGGACTTCAGCGCGTCGAGCGTAGACCGCCCCTCTCTAAACCCGAACTGTCTGTCGGAGACGTTCGGGCCGGCGGTCTCCAGGTGCTGCTGGATCCTGGAGGCCAGGATTCTCTCCATCATCTTCCCGGCCTCATCCAACAGCACTATGGGGCGATAGGCGGAGGGACAATCCGGGGGTCGACCCTCTTTCCGGAGGAGGCAGAGCCTCCCCTCCTTCCACACCCTCGGGAACCGTCCCTCCCTCAGGCAGTCGTCCATCAACTGCCTGAGTCGGTCCCCGAGGTGTTTTAGGGCGATGGGGAGTACCCGGCCCGGTACTCCGTCGGGCCCCGGGGCTTTCTTGCAGCCCCGGAGCCGGTCCACCGCCCTCTCGAACTCGTCATCGCTTACCGGTGCGATAGCGAGTTCGAGTGGGTCCTCCAAGTCCCCCGGTGGCTCGGTCATCACCGGGGGAGTTATCGAGGGAGCTGCCGGAAACAGCCCCTCGATGACCCTCCTCAGGAGGGGAGGCTCTAGGGAGTCCATGGGGGGGGCAGTGCGCATTTTATTGCGCACCACCCTGTACGGCCGCCCCCACGGATCCCTGTCCAGCGTGGCCAAGAATGAGGCGTGTGCCTCATCCTTGGCCTTTGCTATGGACAGGGTTAGGGCCCCCTTGGCTTCTTTGAGGGCCCCGTAGAGCCTGTCCTCCTCCTCCGCAGTGTGCCGCCTGCGCCTGCAATGTTGGTAGGCGCGGCGGGCACTGTTACTGGTGGTCCGCACTGCCGCAATTTCGGCGGACCACCAGTAGACCTTCCTCCGGGCGAAGAGCCGTTTCGCCCGGGGCATGGCCGCTCCGCACACGGCCTGCAGTGCGGAGCGGAACCGGCGCGCCCTCTCCTCCACTCCCAAGGCGGCGGGTGGGGCAGCACACCAAGCCTCCACCATCGCCGCCTCGTCCGCCTTGGCCCTGTCCAGTTGGGACAGGGACCACTTGGGGAACTCCTCCGTCCCCCCTCCCCGCCCCCCCCGAGGACTGGGTGGCGGCTGGCCCGGTCTTGTGGAGACCCTCAACCTGATATACAGGTGATCGGAGAGGGTCTCCACGTCCTCCAGGACGCGCCAGTCTGCGAGGCGTGCGGCAATGGCAGGGGTCGCGAACGTGATGTCCACGATAGACCCCCCCTGCCGCCGCACGCAAGTGTTGGCGCTGCCCTGGTTCAGGACCACCAGGCCCGCCGCCGCCACCCAATCCGTCAGCACCCCCCCGCGCACGTCCGTTATGGGGGATCCCCACGCCGCACTCTTGGCGTTGAGGTCCCCCAGGACCATTATATGGCGCGGGGCCGCCCTCTCCACGACCCCCCTCAGGACCTCGAGGAAGGCCTCAAAGGCGGCCAGCGGCCTATTGGGGGAGAAGTACACCGCAACTAGTACGGTGTCGCTCCCCCATCCGGCCGCCACGAACCCCGGGCCGCCCTCGATCCTCACGAGGGAGGGTCCGTCGCCGATCGCCGGCACCGCCACGGCAACCCGTTCGTCCGTCGACCCCACCCAGTTGGGTAGGGGAGGGACGAAGTAGGGTTCCGCGACGACCGCAACGTCAATCGACCACTCCGCCATTACCTGCATGAGCAGGTCTTGTGCTCTGGCGGAGTGGTTGACGTTGGCCTGCAGGAGCTCCAAATGGTGTGCTGGCATTTAGAGCTCCATGCAGGTCTCCTCGGGGGCCGCGGCGGTCGCTGCGGGGGTGCTTCCATTAGCAACGGGGGGGCGGGGACGCTGCGGCCGCAGGTCCCTACCTTTAGTTGCGGGGGGGAAACATTTCCTCCCCCCCAGCATGTGGTTTGCCGGGAGTTTGGCCTGGTGGCATACGGCGCACCAAGCCTTCTCCCAGCAATCCGCCATTTTGTGCCCCTCTTTGCTGCACCGGAAGCAAAAATTGCTCCGGTCAACTTTAGAGGGGCACAGCTCCCGCGAGTGGCCGACACCATAGCAGCGGAAGCACCGCATTGGTGTCGGCCCCACCGCCGTGACCCTGGCGGAGGCCCAGCCCACCAGAATCCTCCCGGCCTTGGTGAGGGTCACCGCAGCCTGCACGGGGCACTGGATCAAGACCGATCCAGTGCCATCGTAAAGGGCGCGGACTGCCCCCACCCGGACCTGCTCGGGCTGGCACGCCCCCGCCGCGGCAACAGCCTGCGCCACCGTCTCCTTGGTGGCCGACTCGTCCAGACCGGAAATCTGGACGCCGGCCATCTTGACGGGGCGGCTGACGTCCGCCACGTCCCCCACCAACCCTTGCAGCTTGGCTGCAAGGGTATCCGCCACCTCGTGGCCCTTCTCCCCGGGGACCTCGATGACCCGGGAGCCCGTCATCGAGGTCCTGACCCGCACGCTCTGCAGGCCCACCTCACTCAGGCTAAGACCATTAATGGCCTTAGCCATGGTGGCCTGCAGGGTGGTGGTGGCCCCCTTTTTGAGGGAGATCACCACCGCCGCCGTCTTGGGGACGGACAGCTTTGCGGGTCTGGGCCCGTGCACTGCCTTCCCTTTAGGGGCTGGAGGGGGGGGCTTGGCCGCGCCCTTGCCCTTCTTCCGCACCACCTGCGACCACGACATCTGTGTGGGCGCAGGCGGCATACGGCCCGAAGGGCCGGGCTCCTCCTCCGGGGCCGGGGCAGCCTTGGCGGCCTTGGCGGACTTCTTTTTGGCGGGGGTGGGGACTGGGGCCACCACCTTTTTGGCGGCTTTAGGCCGCCCATCGCCGAGCCTGGCCCTGGTTTCGAGGGCTTCTACCGGGGCCGAGGGTGGCAGGGCAATTTCTGCCCTCTTTCGCTCGGGGGGGGCTGCCGTGGATGGCTTGGCAGCCCGCTTGTCATGTGCAAGGGGGGGGCGAAGGATGGGCTCCGCCGGGAGGCGCCTATTGACCTCCTCCATCCTGTCTGATATCATCCTCCCGAGGCTGAGGAAGAGGTCCCGCTTCATCACCTCGATAGCCTCGGTGAGCTCGGCGGTCCCAAACTGCAGGGCAGCAGACACGGGGGGGGCGGCCGGGATCTGCCGCTCGCTGAAGGCGATGCGGAGCGCCTTCAGCTCCGCCGAGTTCAGAGCGAGTTGCTCCCGCATCCTTTTATTGTCCGCTTTAAGGATGCGGATCTCCTCGCTCTCGGCCCTGGAGGCCTCTACCTCATCCATTAGCCCCAGGATGGTGCGGCAGGCCCGGTTCATCCGGCCCTGTACCTCCCCCTTGATATTGCCGGATATCCTGGCCACCTCCAGGATATCCCGTGCCGCCATGCGGGTGGCATCAATCGGGTCAGCCTCCTGCTGACCCTCTAGCCCATCCATAAGCTCAGGGGAGCGCGACCCCGAGCGAGAGCGTGAGCCGGAGCGAGATCGCCGGTCCCCCTTCGCTTTTCCCCCTTTTACCCCCTTCCCCCCCCTAGGGCGGAGCTCAGGGAAATCCCTCCTGTAGCTGGCCGCAGGATCGGCACCAGCTACCTCTTCAAATTGGGGCTCCAGCTGGTAAAGCTTTGCCCTCAACCTGGCTGCGGCCAGCCCAGAGTAAGCCCCCTTGGGCTTCCCCCTAAAGGCCGTGTTTATCTTCACGGGCCTTTCTTCACCCTCCTCCTCCTCATCCTGGGTATCCAGGGCCCTCTTGGAGGGCTGTGGAGCCGAGTACTCACCCTCGATCCATCTCAGATCGTCGCTTTCCGACTCAGAATTGGAGTCGTTAATGACTCCCCCCCCCTTGGGTGGAACCCTCCGATTTTTTGTAGGCGAGGCTATGGTGGCCCCCCCTACCTCCCTACCAAGAAAGGTCGAAATCCGACCGCTAGGACCTAAGTTAGGAGCTAACCTAACTTAAAACGGTCAAGTGCGACTCGGATTTCGACCTTCCTATAGTAAATCGGATAAAGCGCCTGAATTACAAAAAATAGCAATCAGGGGAAAACTATGTCCCCTGATTTGACCCACTTCCTGAGGTCGTAGCGGGACCAAACAAAAACTAAAAAATAGAGTTCGATGGCGCCGCAAAAACAAAAACGAAAAAACACAAAAAAGGTTAAAAAGTTAAAAGTTATTGAATTTACCAACTTTAGGAAAAACCTTAAGTTGGTAAAACAAAAAACCTTACACACCCCGGTACCTTAACAGCCCGATAACTCCCGACCTGGAAGTCGGACTGTCAAGACACAAAGAACAAAAATTTAAAAAACTAAATATTCTACACGCCCCTTAAAGTTAAATATTTTTACAAGAAATAAAACTAAATAAAAAACACTACCAAACACAAAAAAGCCGGAGCTGATTCTCAAAAACTTCGAGTAAAAACTCGAAGTTCAAGAAAATCAAAAACTCGCGACACAGAAATAGAATCAAAACAAAACCTACGCTATAGTTAGCGGGACCGTTGCAGCTACCCCAGCCCAAAAACTGGGCAATTAAGGAAGCTGACAACACCGACAAAACTAATTTAGAAAAATGTAAACAAACCAAAAAATTACGAAAAATTAAAGTTAAAAAAACACAAAACCAGAAGGCCGATATTTTCTAAACTAAGGTTCAGAAAATTATCGGACCAACCGTACGGCAAAGAAGCCGATCGCCGGTATTTTTTGAACCTATAAAAGGCTCAAAAATATATCAGCAACACAGACTTTTTCGCCGCAGAAAACGTACAAAAACTAAATAAACAAAAACCAACCGCAAAATGAAATATTAAGAAAATAAGGAAACTATACTAAATAAAAGAGAAATGAAAAGATAGATCAAGTGAGCAAAAAATGTAAGTTTGGATCACTGAGTATCGCACAAATCGCCTTCACCACACCCGAGATTTGACCTCAACCTAACCTAACCTAACCTAACCTAACCTAACCTAACCTAACCTAACCTAACCTAACCTAACCTAACCTAACCTAACCTAACCCAGTCACGTGCCAACCACGCTCGAGAGCACCACGAAACAGTACCGCTCCGCACGAAAAAATTCGAAAAATTGGGTTTTTTACGTCCTATCCTTAAGTGCAATACACCAAAAGTTGCGCATTGTCGCGGCGCATATAGTGCAAGTGTTCGTTATAGCCGCTAAAATCCGGCAAAGTGAAAACTGGTGAAAAACCTCAAATTTTAGAGGTTAAGTGCACGTGGAAAACGTTTGAAGCTGAATATCTTGCGATTTATCGCTTTGACCCCCTGCCTGCGTTACATCATTGAAAGCGCGCTGACAAGCGCTTTTCAACGAGCTGCGTTGCCGATTTTTTCCGGCACTCTACACCGGTGAAATTGACGGAAAACTAAAAACCACGTGGCACGTGGTACCAGATCCAGCAGTCCCAGAGCTTCGCGACTTCGTGGAAAGTTTGCCGTACTATTGCACAGCCTGGAACCGCAAGTTGCTGATTTTTACCTACTCTACTTTTTTAAACAGAGCTAATAAAAATTTGATTTTTTGACTCCTTATAACTCAGTGACTAATTGAGACGCGCGGGATCTGCAACTGCTATTAGTTGCGCGCTAAAAAATAGAAGAGAACGACATAAAGTTTTAAATTTTTGGACAACAGTTTTGGAAACTACCGCCAAAAGAGGGAAAAAACAGAAAAACGAAAATTCTTAATACAACGAATTAAATTTTATTTATTTTTAAATTGCCCTCATGTAGACATTGTTTTGTCCCTAATTTTGCATATTTTTTCAAAATTTTTGGTCAAGCGGTTCTGGAGTTACAGATTTTTAAAGTTTTTTGGCTATATATTCGAAAATAATAGAAAAAGTCCAAATTTTACAGCTTTATTGGCTTCTTAGACCATAAATTAGTAGCTTGAACCCCAAACGCAGGGTCTATAACCTCAAAAACAAAAAATTTCGAAAAAATCGGTAAATTCCAAAAAATTAGATCTTTTTTCAAAATTAAATAACTCCCGAACCGTAAGTCCAAGAGAGTTTGGAAAAACGCTAGATATAGTTAAATTTAAGTTGCCTTCGATTGTGTACCCTTGCCACTCCCATTTCCAAAATTTTTTGAAAATTTTTCTCAAGTCCGATTTTCAAGTTGAAACCACTCTCAGGGCGTGGAGAAGACAAAGCCGAACTGTACATCGGAAACCCGAAGCCCGTAGGACTTGTGGTTCCCGAGAAAACTTCACTTTAATAAGCACTTTGACAGTTCGGCGGCCATCTTGTCTTTCTTTAGATCGCCATAACTCAGGAACCAAAGGCAGTAGAAACCTACTGACTTCACTGTTGGGTTCCAGGTGGGCTCGTCTATCTAGCCCCTTAGTTTTCAGGCGAATTGGAGACAAAAAATTTCCAGCTTTTCAGGTCCCTGAAGGTGGGATCAATCGAAAGAGGAGATCTGACTGCCCCTAGGAATCAGAAATCCGGGCTTCCTGCGACATCTGGGGACGGAGATATCCACAGCCAAAACTTGGTTTTGACAGCTGAGCCGCCATTTTGGAAAAGTTTCACCTTCCATAGATCCTAAACGATAAGTCGTAGGCGGCCGGGATTTTGGACATCCAAATTGGGAGATCCCCATCTATACAAAAACCGGGGTCAAAAGGCCAATTGGAAATTTTCAGGAGCGGAGATTTTCGGTGCTCCTTTCAGCCTGAAATTTTTGGAAGGGGTAGGCCTTAGCGAGCCGGTGCCAGTTGTCAAATCCGCGTTCGAATCGGACCACTGGTTCGGGAGATAGAGCGGTTTCCGATATACCGGAGGTGAACCGATAATTTACCGATTCAACTTCGAACTGCCATATCTCCGGAACCACTGGGCGTATTGAGACGCGGTTAGTGGCGTTGAGGCGGGCTCGGGGAGGACTACAGTCTCCTTAGTGAAATTCGACTCTACGTAGAGCAAAAAATTTTAAGGCTGCCAGGAAACCTCCGATCCTGAAAATAACATAAAATTGACTACTGACGCTGTATTATACAGCTTCAACGGCTCTACCTAGAGCATAATTTATTTTGTGTAAAATAAAAATTGTGACTCTCCTTGACCCTTGCTGTTTGTCTTTTGCAGCAGCGAAATAATTTTGTTTTTATTTGATTTTTACAATTTTACAACCATTATTTTACCATATTGTGCTTACTATTAATTTTGTGTGACTGTGTCTAGTTCCTATTGACTAACACACCTAACTGCAACCTCCAACAATGTTTGGCATCAGGACGCCGACCAAGCAAGGGGGTAACCAATCACCCCTCAAGACAAAGACTCCGGAGCGAAATGTGAGGCTAAGCATCGATGAGTGGGAGGCCACATGCGGCGATACCACGCCCACCCTGGCTCCCACTAACACATCGGTTGTGTTTCAGGCCGGCCCATCGAAAACGAAACCGTCCTTATCGCAGGAAAAATCAACCGCTGCAAGAAAAAACCCCACCACTAAGGGGAGGTTTTTCCCAAACAAAACAGCAGAGGCACGTGCCTGCCACGACAAGGCAAAAGCCAGCATGAATACGGGGAAAAATATAAGAACGGACATAAAAACAGACGTTATAGAAGCCCTTGATAGGCTTTATTATATCGTCAAAGAGTTAGAGGCGGAACTAAAACGCCAAAAACCGCGGTACGACAAAGATGTGATATGCACTGAAATAACTGACTCCGAAACCACCTTCACATTAAATAAGGAATCCGACTCAATCCTAACAAAAATTGAGGAACAAACCAGACTGATTCTGGAGAACAGCAAAAAAATGGACGAACTTAAATCAAAAATTGATATCCATACGGAAACTGTCGAGAGAGTGGCAGCGACGGCGACATACGCGAACGTAGCCGCAGCAATCCCTAACATGACCCCCAGAGCAGAGCCGCTAACAAGACGAAACACACTGCACTCCGTCGTCGTCACCTCGAAAGACGAAACCGAGAGTGGAGAAGAAGTGCTCAACAGAATAAGGGAGGCGGTAGATGCAAAGGAAGGATGGATCAAAGTTGAAAAAATAAGAAAAGCTAAGGACAGGAAGGTGATAATAGGACTACAAACAGAGGAAGAGAGAGAAAAAGTCAAGGAGAGGCTAAATAAAAAGGGTGCTAATCTTGTCGTGGAGGACGCGAAAAACAAGGACCCGCTATTGATTCTTAGGAACGTCCTTACAGTGAATACAGACGAAGACATCACAAAGGCCTTAAGAAATCAAAACCGGAGTGTGTTCCGCGACCTCAACGACAGGGAGAACAGGTTGGACATAAAGTACAGGAAAAGGACCAGAAACCCCCACACCTGCCATGTCGTTATCAGCGTCTCTCCCGCAGTATGGCAGAGGGCAACAGAACTCGGAAACGTACATGTGGACCTACAGCGCGTTAGAGTAGAAGACCAGTCTCCGCTGGTTCAGTGCACGCGCTGCCTGGGCTACGGCCACGGTCGGCGACACTGTACTGGGCCCGCGGACGTATGTAGCCACTGCGGCGGCCCGCACTTGCGGTCTGAATGCGCTGAATGGCTATCAAAGGTACCGCCTAAGTGCCTAAACTGTGTTAGAGCAAACGTAGAAGACACCGAACACAATGCCTTCAGTCTCGACTGCCCGACAAGGAAAAGATGGGATGCGATAGCAAGATCTAGTGTGGCATACTGCTAAAGGCGCCCACGACAAACTAATCTCCTACCAGATGATCCAAGCCAATCTGCAGCGAAAGAAACTAGCCACAGAAGAGCTCTACACTGAGGCAAAAAAGCGAGGAATATCAGTTGCACTAATACAAGAACCATACGTGGGAGGGCAAAAGGTGACAAGGAGCTACAAGGGCGTCCGAATCTTTCAGGACAATGGTATGGAAGATGGCACTGTAAAGGCCGCGATAGCAGTCTTTGACGAAAATATAAAAGTGACACAGTACCCGAAACTCACCACTAAAAACATCACAGTGGTGGGGATCCATACTAGGACAGAAAGAGTCACGCTTGTCTCCCTGTACTTCGAGCCAGATCTGCCCTTGGAGCCTTATCTCGAACACCTAGAAAAAATAATGGAAGAAATAGGCCCAGGAAGATGGATAGTCGGTGGCGACGCTAACGCAAAAAGCACCTGGTGGGGAAGCCCAACCATCGACAACAGAGGGGAAAACCTGTCTGCAATACTTGACGAACTAGATCTCCATATAATAAACAGAGGGGAAACCCCGACCTTCGACACCGTCAGGGGAGGCAGACATTACACTAGTTTTGTCGATATAACAGCTTGCTCGACGAACATACTAGACATGGTTGACGACTGGAAAGTAGACCAAGGAGTAACGAGTTCGGACCACAACGCCATTCTCTTCAAAATTAGACTTGAAAAAATAAAAGGAATTAGTGTACAAAGAACAACGAGAATATACAACACAAAAAAAGCAAATTGGCTTGAGTTTTGTGAAAAACTCAAACAAATTATGCTTATATACAAAATACAAACCACAGAGATAGAACTAGTTAACAACACAGAACAAATTGAAACAGTAATTAATAAATTAAATAAAGCAATAGAAGAATCCTGTAAACTTGCAATACCTAAAAAGAAAATAAAACAAAAACTTACCTTGCCGTGGTGGTCCGAAAAACTTGACAAAATGAAGAAAACCGTCGCTACTTGGAAACGTAGAATTCGATGCGCAGCCCCTGTACGAAGGCCGAAGGTCATCGAGGAGTACCTGAAACAAAAACAAGAATATGAGTTAGAAGCTGCCAAAGCTCAAGTGGATAGCTGGAAGGAATTCTGTCGTAAACAGGACAAGGAAAGTGTATGGGAAGGAATATATAGGGTCATAGGTAGAACAACAAGAAGGGAAGAGGACTCTCCACTCGAAAAAGATGGCGTAATACTGAGTGCAGAAAATTCGGTGCGTCTTTTGGCGCAGACTTTCTACCCGTGTGACTCTACTACCCTTGACAACGAGTACCATCGTCACGTAAGACAGAGAGCCCACAGTGTGAATGAAAGTGAACAAAATGATTTTTGCGAACCACCATTCACGATGCCGGAGCTCAAAAGGGCATATAACTCTTTCAACCCAAAGAAGGCCCCTGGATCGGACGGCTTCACTGCCGATATCTGTCACCAAGCGATAGAGAGCAACCCTGAAGTGTTCCTAACACTGCTGAATAAATGCCTCAGCCACGGATATTTTCCCAAAGCCTGGAAGGAAGCAACGGTGGTAGTCCTGCGAAAACCGGGAAAAAGTGACTATACCACGCCAAAGTCCTATAGACCGATTGGACTGCTGCCGATTCTCGGCAAGATATATGAAAAAATGTTGGTGGCCCGCCTGAGATTTTACCTCATTCCCAGGATGAGTCCACACCAATACGGGTTCATGCCACAGCGCAGCACCGAGGACGCCCTCTACTGTCTAACGAAACGCATTAAGGATAAATTGGATAGGAAGAAAATCGTAACGGTTATATCGTTGGACATCGAGGGAGCCTTCGATAGCGCCTGGTGGCCGGCCATCAGGATCCGGTTGGCGGAAGAGAACTGCCCAAAAGGCTTAAGACGGGTTATGGACAGCTATCTGAAGGAGAGGAGAGTCACTGTAAGATACGCAGGTGAAGAATACAGTATTGACACAGGCAAAGGCTGCGTACAAGGATCGATTGCGGGCCCGATCCTGTGGAACTTGCTGCTCGACCCCCTCCTGAAAAGTCTAGAACGTAGGGGTGACTACTGCCAGGCGTTTGCAGACGATGTTATGCTTGTCGTCGACGGTGACACCGCATTGCAAATTGAAACCAGAGCCAACGCTGCCCTCGAACATGTTCAGGAGTGGGGTGTCAGAAATAAGCTTAAGTTTGCTCCACATAAAACAAATGCGATGACACTAACGCGGAAGCTTAAATATGACACCCCAAGACTGACCATGGGCGGGTCAAGCATAACTGCAGTCAAAGAACTCAAAATGTTGGGGGTCACCTTCGACGACAAGATGACTTTCAATGCCCACGTCTCTAACGTGTGCCGAAAAGCGATAGGCATCCAAAAACAACTGTCCAGGGCAGCAAAAACTAACTGGGGGCTCCATCCAGAAGTGCTACGGGTAATATATGTGGCTACTGTAGAACCAATTGTCTTGTACGCCGCCAGCGTGTGGGCACCTGCTGCCAGTAAATTGGGTGTCATAAAACAGCTCGGAACCGTGCAACGTGGAATTGCCCAAAAACTGTGCAAAGCCTACCGCACAGTCTCCCTTAATTCTGCCCTGGTGCTGTCAGGAGTGCTCCCTCTTGACCTCCGAGTCCGAGAGGCGGCGTCGCTATATGAAGCCAAGAAAGGGGCACACCTGCCAGCACTAGGTGGATGGGAGGTCGAACGGATGACACCAGCAGCAGAAATGCCCCACCCTGCAGAAAATGATGAGCTTAAGGTGACACGCCTGGTAAACCGAGAGGATGTAAACGCTCATAATGGTTATGAGGTTTTAATGTTTACAGACGGGAGTAAGATTGAGGGCAAAGTCGGAGCATCACTTTCCATTTGGAAAGGTAATGCCGAGACAAAAGCCTTCAAACTTGCCCTGCCTAAATTCTGCACGGTTTATCAGGCGGAACTCCTGGCTCTGTGTAAAGCAACTAGGGAAGCAAAGAAGCGTTCAGCCAAAACGTTTGGAGTCTACAGTGACTCAATGGCGGCTCTCCAAACTATCCAGAACCCCAGTTGCCTCCACGCCTTAGCAGTTGAAGCCAGAGAAAACATCAAAACCGCATCTCTCCACGGCAAAATGGTAAATTTGCACTGGATCAAGGCACACGCAGGTCTGGAAGGCAACGAGAGGGCAGATGAGTTAGCAAAAGCAGCCGCCATAGGCTCCAAACGTGCGCCAGACTATGATAAGTGCCCGATTTCATACGTCAAGCGTAATATACGTGCGAGGACGCTCGTCGAGTGGAATCGGAGATACAAGGACGGCGAAACGGCTTCAATAACCAAACTTTTCTTCCCGGACACGGTGACGGCGTATAGAATAATAAGAAAGTTCGAACCCACTAGCATAAAAACACAACTTATGACGGGGCACGGTGGATTCTCTGAATACTTGAATCGCTTCAAGTGCAAAGAGAGTCCATCGTGCATCTGTGATTGTGAAATGCAGGAAACGGTGCCACATATATTGTTCGACTGCCCGGTCTATGAATTAGAAAGGTACAACCTAGAACAAAAAATCGAACTTGAAATAACACAAAACAATATACAGGCCATAATGAAAAGTACACACTTACAAAGTTTTCTTGAATATTGCACCTCCATTGTTAAAAAGGTAACCAATAGGAACAAGACATGATTAGCACACATGCTTTATAAATATAATTATGTATATTTAAATAAAGCATGAAAAACTAGAATATAAAAATAAATTAAAAAGTAATTAAGTAAACAAGGGTCAAGAAGAAATAACAATGTGTAATGATATGTATTAGAAATAAGTATCACTAAGCAATAAAATTGTAAAATAAGTAAATGTAAATAATGTACCTAAAATGTCGAACAAAGTTTAATGTAATTCACGTGCAAAACACTACATATATAAGAAAAAAAAAAGTGTAATAAATACATGCATGCATATTAGTATAAGAATCAAAATTGTATTTGTCCATGTAAATAAAAAGCACATCCCTGATGTTTCACTTCCAAGTAGATTCATAAGATACAGCTAGCTAGATTAGATTAGTGGGTACACCACCCGGAAAGTAAAAGAAAGAAAGAGATGAATGAAAGAAAGATAAAGTATGGAGAATAAAAGTGCGAGAGGCAAAATTGCGAGAAATGGTATGGAAGTAAATAAGACCAAGCATAGACTCCGATCATGTTGGAGGTAAAAAAAAAAAAAAAAAAAAAAAAAAAAAAAAAAAAAAAAAAAAAAAAAAACCTAACCTAACCTAACCTAACCGGAGGTTGTAAGTTTTAGTATGACAACATATATGGAATTCAGGGGTACAAAACGATTGCGCGATCTAATCGACAAGTAGCGCCATCTCTTGACGTGAACGTTGACTTAAAGATAAAGATAAGATAAAGATAAGTTTATTGATTAACTAAGCACAAGAACATACAAGAAAATATCCAGTGGACCCCAAACTAGGCCGAGCCTGTATCTTGGGGCCCAGTGAGCCGGTTTACAGACAGAAAAGGTAGGTAATTAGAATTAACTTAAAAAGAACAACAGTGCAACATGCATAAACTATTACATATACATCTGCTTTACAAAACAAATAAAAATCGAAAGAAAAGGAAAAAAGGTATTGGATAATATTTTATAACTTTTAACAAATAACATTAATTTCTCCAGGACCACGCAGATGAGTGTGTGTGTGTGTGTGTGAGTGTGTGTGTGTGTGTGTGTGTGTGAGTGTGTGTGTGAGTGTGTGAGTGTGAGTGTGTGTGAGTGTAGGTAGTCTGAGCAGGTGGGAGAGCTAGAGAGGAGCGTGAGTAGATGGGGGATTGCTAGGCACCAGAACGCAGTAAAGCTTCTGTGTCTCTGTATGACAGAGTTGTAAACCACTTCTTCAAGCTAATGATAACCTTGGATGTTGGATAGTGTTTTATGTTACAGGCTTTACTAACCACGTTGTATATCGACGGATGAGCATACGAGGGCGAGCGTCTCGCAAAAGCCGACCCAACCGCGGGCACGGGCACTCTATATGTTCGTTTCTTCATTAGGATTTCGTACACCGCTGGCTCTCTGGTACTTTTATGGACTCGGATGACAGCGCTCAAGACAAATAATTGCCTTACCCTTAGAAAACCAGTTTCTCTGTAGAGAGTGTCAGTTGGGAAGCGGAAAGGTTTTCTGAGCATGACCTTGATCACTGCTCGCTGCGCACGCTCCAATTCCATGAGCACCGTCTTACCTCCGCTGCCCCACACTGCGATACCGTACTGAAGGATTGACTGGCACACGGCGTAGTAAACCTCTTGTAATACTTCTGGGGGAGAGCAGTCGCGCAGCCTTTTCATCAAGTAAATCACTTTTCTTGCTCTCTTCGAAAGATTAAGTATGTGCTCCTTGAAGGAGAGATGCTCATCTATAAGAAGGCCAAGATATTTAATATTGTTACTTCTTTTCAGGGTCTTACAGGAGCAAGAGGAGCACTCCTTTTTACATACGTGTATCTTAAGGGGACTTGAATCGGTTGCAGAAGTAGTTGCTGTCTTGGAAAAACACAGATACTGAGTCTTTTTAACATTCAATGTTAGAAGATTATGATCGAGCCAATTGGCCACTCTTGACATTCCATCCTCGGCTAGTTGGTATGTGCCCTTCCAGGATTCGCCATTAAATACAACCACAGTGTCATCTGCGTAACAGATGATCTCAGCACGTGGAAGAGCGAGCTGCAGTAGGTCATCTATATATATTTTAAAAAGCGTGGGACCGAGTATGCTGCCCTGTGGGACGCCGAAGGAGATCGGAAGTCGGCCGCTGACAGATTCTCCAATCCTAACATATTGTTGTCTATTTGTCAGATAGTTTGAGAACCACGCTAGAGTAATTCCCCGAATACCCAGCGCTTCCAGTTTCCTCAAGAGGATGTCCACGGAGACCGTGTCGAAGGCCTTTGCGAGGTCCAAGAACACTCCCAGACAGCACCTACCAGCGTCGACATGGCCCGATATTATGTTAGTGAGGAGTAGCGCAGCATCCTCAGTTGATTTTCCCTCCCTAAACCCAAACTGACGCTGCGAGATCAAAGAATTGCTCTCTAAGTACTTAGTCAGTCTGTTATTTACTAATTTCTCAAGAATTTTGGAAAACACACTAAGGAGAGAGATGGGTCTGTAGTTATTGGGACAATCCTTAGGCCCACTTTTGTAAATGGGTGATACAACAGCCAGTTTCCAACACTCAGGGAAGCATCCTCCTTCTAGACTGAGATTACAAATGTATGTCAGAGGAACAATAATCGCATGTCTAATCTCTTTAATAAGAGGTGGATTACAATTGTCACTTCCAGGCGCACTATCAGATCTTAGATTTTTGATAATTGTGTCGACCTCAAAGGTATCAGTTGGTTGAAAAAAGAAGGAGTTCAAAACAGTACGGGTAGGAATATATTTGGTCGACAGAGATGCCTGCGTTTCAGAGAGCCTGGATAAGATAGTGTCAGCGAGCTTCTGACCCGCGGTTGAAAAATGCCTGTTGCAATTGTCCAGAGATTCCTGTACTGAGCGTTCAATGTTTTTGAGTTCATCGGGATCATTTTGCTTTTTGGGTGATTGGCAGATAGTTTTTATGGTGTTCCACAGTTTCTTCGGTTTGCCTTTGCAGTTATTTATTTGATTTCGCTGATACTCGGATTTAAGATTATACAGTAGGTTGTCACAAAAATTTCGATACCGCGTGTATACGTTGTGTAACACCTGGTCATTAGGCGAAGATCGTGTTTTCATATGAAGTTTGTCCCTATGTTTCATGCATCTAATCAGACCAGGGGTTACCCAGGGTTTAAGATTGAACTTTGAGCGACTGGTCTTAACTCTTTCCGTGTGGTTTTGAATCGCCGTTTGTATTATATTATTAAAGTTCTCAGTTGCGATATTAACATCACTGTTGCTGGTAACTGAGTTCCAATCAGCCGACGTCAAGTCCTTCGCCACGCCAGAATAGTCAATCTTTGTCCTCCACTTACTTTTACAGCTAACTTTAGGATAAGAGCATTGCAAACCGCCCAGAGCAATGTCGTGATCCGTAATTGAACACTTACAAACCACGCCTACTGCATCAACACTAGTTTTTATGAAGATGTGATCCAAGCAAGAATCCTTCCTAGTTGGCGTGGTGATCGCAGGGAGCAATACATGCGCAGACATTAAACACAGATACTCAGACTGTTGGTTATTTGAACTGCCAATAATGTCGATGTTTATGTCGCCAGCAACTACTATTTGTTTAAAACATGTTCCCCTGAGAGCCGAGTCCAACGATCCCAAAAACCTGTCGATACTTGCAAAAGAAGGAGACCTGTAGATGCCAAAAATTTGTGTGTGATCGCTAATATTTATCGCAAGGCAATTCGCGTCATCAATAGGAGGTTCACTATACGTCGCCGACAGAGAGTCCTTGACGTAAGCAACCACTCCGCCACTTTTGTTTATTATTTTTGAAGTATGGAACATGTTGTAACCCGCAAGTTGGTCTATTACTGAACCCTCTACCAGCCAACATTCAGTTAAGATGATAACATCGAAGTCAATATTCAGTCGTTTTAGTGTTATTGCGAAAGAGTCGAAATTACGTTGTAGACTTCTTATGTTAAGGGTAGCAACTTTAAGGCTATATTTGGGTGTCAAAAAATCTTTACAATATTCTAAGGAATCGAGTGTGTGACAATCTATAACCATGGATTTATCTATCTCTTCTGCTAGGTCATGTGATGCCATTTTTGTTGGATAAGTAATAAATGATCTTATTGACATACCAGTAGGTCACCGCTCTCGAAGAATCCATCTGAGTAGCTCTGCTCGTCGTAATTGAAGTGTGTATGGTATAGTGTACTTGTAGTGAGTGGGTAAATGTTTCCAGGTTTGGGCAATATCTATAACACATAACGATATACATATTTATGACTAATGACAAAAAAATGCAATGAAGGTTATTAAACTGGATGGTGGTATAATTATGACTAATGATCCTGAAGCTCCTCAGCGACTTCACTGGAAACCACGCCGAAGCACCGGGCGAGGTCTGCGGGGCACCGCAAGGGGATCGCGGAGGTGCCCTCTTGCTTCCTAATGAATATTGATCCATTTCGGACCCAACAGTATTTAAAGCCCGCCTTGCTTGAACGTGCTCTAGCGTCTCGAAATAACAGTCGGTTAGCTTTTGTAAGACGCTCATTGAAAAATAATTTCCGTGCGGGGCCAGCTATTTCAATATCAGACGAGGTCAAATTACGTCTGGCCTTGGCGGCCTTAAGGAGTTCATCTCGCTTGGTGCGTCGCAGTAGACGAAGAACTAGGGGCCGTGGAGTTTCTGCTGCAGACGAACCCAAGGCCTTACGGCGTGGGCCTACTCTTGTGACGAAGTCAATGTCCTCCGATTTTAGGTTTAAACCTATTTTAATCGCAGTATGTAGAATGATATGCTCTGCATTTTCGCCAGGCAGCTCATTGACACCCAGAATTTCGATTTCATTTTGGACCGATGCTTGTGCCTGGCTATTTAGTTGCTCCTCGAGTTGAGTTATTTGTGACTTTAGAAAAACATTTTCCTGTTCCTTCTCTTCCAGTGCTTTAATTTTTGCGTCGGATTTCATTAATCTCGTCTCTAAATCATCCATGCGGGAGGTGCACCTTGTAATGCAGTCAGTTAGGCTTTTTAGATGTTCTTTTACTTCCCACATGTCCTCGCGCAATAACTTAATTTGAGTCGCAAGTCCAGCAACGGGGTCCAAATCAGTCCCAGCGACAGCGACACTCGCTAGCGTGGTGCTCGTCGACGCAATGTTTTGTTTGTTTTGTGGGCGTAATGTCACATTAGTGGCTAGATCATCTGCCGCAGAATACGGCCGCGCAGGTGAGTTTAAATTGCCATTTTTTGGCTCTTTACATAGACAGCCTGGGCATACCCATGTGTTATTATCGCAGTCCTGCCTTTTGCGGCCATCCTTAATGTTCGCGCAAGCATAGTGGTAGCATTCATTGCAATTTGATTTTGAGCAGGTTATGGACTGTGTTTTTATTACAGGTTTGCGGCACGCCGCGCATACCACTGCCATTGTCACCGGTCCACACACAAGTTAAGGTATTTAATCAGAATTACGAGTGCTCCTCGTAGCCAATCACCAACCTCGGTAGGCGCAGCACTAGCAACTTATGCGGCGCGCTACGACAATTCGTAGCACAGGGCTCGTAGCACACACACCCACTCGCAGCACTGAACTCGGTTATTGTAGGTGAATTTCGCGGCGAGCGGCTACGCTCTTGGTGGTCCAGTGGTTCAGGCGGCCAGCAAAAACTCACGTACGGAGCATCCAGCAGGTCGCGCGTTCAAATCCCGCTACTCACAAACCGATCGTGGAGAATCGGCAATCTTCGG
Source organism: Acleris sparsana (assembly GCA_923062465.1). Lineage (NCBI taxonomy): Eukaryota > Metazoa > Arthropoda > Insecta > Lepidoptera > Tortricidae > Acleris > Acleris sparsana. The sequence continues at coordinate 17,249,158 of OV281301.1, read as the reverse complement.
AGGTCTCGCTTGCAGGTATGTAACTTTGAAAAAACAGCTGTCTTCCTCTAGTCACGCCCAGTGGGAGGAGCAATTCCATAAGGCGACCGCCAGTGCGACAAGGAATTACACAGTAGCACCAATCACAATTAAGTTCCACCAATTATTTAAAATAAACTGCAACACGTCCGCTTCCAATCGAGGCAACAGCCGAACTGGTTTCGCACAGTTGTTATTTCTGTGGTTTACTTTCTTTCTTTCTTTTCTTTTAGTCAGAATCACTTTATTTAGGACGGTGCGTTGTTCCAAACCAAAAGATATATCTAGTTTTTTTTTTTTTTTTTTTTTTTTTTTTTTTTTTTTTTTTTTTTTTTTTTTTTTTTTTTTTTTTCGAGACTAATGACGTAATCACCGTGCACAATGTTATGATTCATCTTTCCTGATATAAATCAACACAAAACGGTTGTGCACGATGTAATTTAGCTACTTAATGACAATCATTATGTATGGATTGTTTGTATGTTTTTTGATCATAATCGATATGTTAAAGTTGTAATACATCAAAATGGAACTTTATGTCAAATTTGACCAGAGATAATATTTGATATTGATTTAAGAAATTTGCGGCTGGGGCCAAGAAACTAAGTTCCATTGCATTTTATCCCAAAAAATTTATTGAATACTAGCTTAGCTAAATTACATCCGTTAACAGTCATGTTGTTTTGATTCATATGGATATTTGCCCATGTAACGCGCCAGAATTAAATTTAAACGTAATTCGTATTGTAAATGCTGCCCCCGATAATAAAAAGGGCGCATCTAACATGAAGTCGAAGTCGAGAAATTAAATGTTTTAGTTGAAAATTAAAAAAAAAAAAAAAAAAAAAAAAAAAAAAAGTATGCTGTCTCTAAAGAAATTGACATAGAAACTTCCTGTAAACGCAGTAATATAGATATATACAATATTGTCAATATGGTAATACAAAATTTTATAATTTCTGTTTATTTATTTATTTATTTAAGATTTTCCTTTTCATCTAAGCAAAAAAAAAAAAAAAAAAAAAAAAAAAAAAAAAAAAAAAAAAAAAAAAAAAAAACAAAAAAAAAAAAAAAAAAAAAAAAAAAAAAAAAAAAAAAAAATGTCTGGAAAATACTCGATACTCCGTTGAAAAGACGTAAGTAACCAATTACGCCTTTTCAACTGAGTATAATCACAAACTTCTTTTTGATATCAGTGCTTGACAGATATTTCCTGCTTTTCTCCTGATATGAAAGGGCGCATTTGGACACAAGCGTCTTTTCAATAAAGTAATTGATGTTTTAAACAACTACTTTTAGTCAAATAAAAAGTAATATTTTCTCTTTTTACTACTTTAATATGTACGTAGTTCAACTGCCACCTGTAAAATAAACGTCTTGAAATAATATTTCACACAATAACAATATTCTAAAGTACAATCATGAAAAATAATCATAAAAACCGTATGAAAAAAAAAAAAAAAAAAAAAAGTTTACCCTTAATTTGACTTAGTATAAAATCTACTCGTAATAAACTAAAATTATTAGAAAAATTAAGATAATAATGGTATAGGAGAATTTCATATTTATATAATAGAAACTAATATACTGCATAAAAAATATATACATCCAGTCCGAACGGGAATTTTTTGTCCTTTACGCGGTAAAGTTCGGACCGCGGGAAACGCCACGCGCCGTTCCAATCTTCGTTTCAAACCGCACATTTTTACTATTTTACTATTACAGTTGCATTTACACGTATGTTCCGAACGAAGATTGTAACGGTGCGTGGCGTTTCACGCGGTCCAAAGTTAACGTGTGCATACCGCTATTACCGTCAGAATGTAAATAAGGAAAGACGCCTCTCACTTACCCTCAGTAACTTTTTTAAAATGCTTTTGCTATACGTACTTATGACAACATTACAACTTATTTGCATATAAATAAATAAGATACATAAAAAAGAAGTCCCGTGTATGAATTATATAAGTTAAATATCCAGTATACTTCCCATTGCCAATGCTACGGTGTTCTAACTTGCGTTTACTAACTACGCCCAGCATACTTCTAAGCTCAAGTTTTACTCCTTATAACAAACTATAACTTATTTAAACAAGGAAATGAGCGCTGTTGCTGGGTTTCTCAAGTCACCCTGCCCCAAACCACACTTTCTTTCATCGGTTCCATATTGCTTTGTTGTAATTTTTTATCCTATCTTGACGGACTATCAAAATAAGGTTTACTTAAACAAAACTATTCGATGCAAATCGATACGGTCCCAGAAAGATTGGAATGAGAAAATAGAAATATTTTATAAAACAGGAAAATGTGTATACGCAGTACTTTTTTCAAACGATGTATCTCGGGTGTCAATGTGGTTATTTTCTTGTTACACCCACGGTTTTTCTGTCTTCAGAAATACTATTTTATGTTCTGGGGGGTTATTATGACATAACTATGCAGTTCATTTTACGGTGAGCGCAAAAGACAGAGCTATAGCAGTTGTATAGCTGTGTCCTATTCTCTCAGCGTAAACTGAACTGCATAGCTATGTCATAATAACCCCCTGCTCTTTAAAAGAAATCCTCAAGTCAAAAAAAAAATAGATTAATTCTACAACTCAATGCCCCATCAGAATTCAGATAAAGGAGAAAGAGTATAGCGTTTCTCAGGGAATCTGCCCCTCTTATCTCCATTTCTTTATATGTATGTTATTATTAACCTGTTCTGTTCTGCCCCATTATTGGGTAAAACTTTCCGTTTTTCTTCCCACGCTGCTACTCATAAAGTGGTGACTGATCTTAGCAAACTTTTGGAAAATATTGTTCCCAAAAGTTTGCTGTTCATCCCGCCACCTCCGTCGTTATGGTGAACGTCTGTGCAACTGAACTTGTGTTTAAGATATTGAGGGAAGACTTCAATGCTCTGTTTGATGCAGTTGGATATTAGCTTGGTCTCTGACATGTTTATTAGCAATCCAAACTCAAGGCTTACTTTGCTTAGACGAAAATAACGCTGCCATCAGCAAACTTGTTTGTCAACCGCCGAATCAAAATGAATTTTAAATGAATATAGCTAGAGTCCCGGGGATGGATATGACGATATGTTTTTTTATCTCGGAAATATAATAATTTCTACAGGTATAACTCGATAAACGAGTTCCATGCAGACACAGTCACCGGCAACCACGATAATATAAAATATATTTCTGTTTTTATTAAAAAATCTCCTTGCCAAATTAAGGGTTAAAATAAAACTAACATAATTTGAATATAAATGTACGCTTAACTACACTTTTCAATGTTATAGTATCGCAAAAATAAAATATGCCTACATCAAAATCAGACGCAAATACCACGAGCATCCTAGGTAAATTAGCAAAATACACTATTTAAAAGGCGCAACTGTTCATTAGCGTCTTTTCTACGAAGTTTTACGTGTAGATGCGTCCGCCTCAACATACAGTTATCAAGCTTTGGGTAAGTTGAAAAGGCGGAAGTGGTCACTAGCGCCCTTTTCATTAAGTATTTAAGTTGGATGCGTCTTAGTCAAAATAATGCTTTCAAGGCCAGACTTGGTTGAAAAGGCGTAAGTACTTAGATGCGTCTTTTTATTGAAGTATACGGTGATGGATTGTACCTTGCGTCTTTTCTTTTACTGAACTGTTAAAAGTTTGACAAAACAAAAGGGCGCATTATACGTAGTTACGTCTTTTTTATGAAGACCATCTACATGTTTCTGAAATGCGTCTTTTTAATTAAGTTTTTATAACAAAGTGAGTGAAGTTACGTCCTTTTTGCTTATGGTAACTTCTAATCTAGCCTACCTAGGAAAAAACTAAAAATATCAGTAGGTAGGTCTTTTTCTGCTGATCACGGCAGTATAAATAACTCATTTTTGACAAAATTGTTAGATGCGCCCTTTTTACTATCGGGGGCAGAATGGTGTTAGCCGCACTAATTCCCGTGAAAAATACTTTACCATTTTATTAAAAAAAAAATGAGTACAACTGGTGAAAAATACTTTACCATTTTATTAAAAATGAGTACAACTGGTGCCATCTGTCGTCAAGTAGCTAAATGATATACGTTAACAGTCATGTTGTTTTGATTCATATGGAGATTCGCCCATGTAGCGCGATATAATTAAATTCAAACGTAATTCGTATTTTAGATGGTGTTAGCCGCACTCATTCCCGTGAAAAATACTTTAATATTTTATTAAAAACGAGTACAACTGGTGCCATCTGTCGTCAAGTAGCTAAATGATATTTGTTAACAGTCATTGTTATTTTGATTCATATGGAGATTCGCCCATTTATGCTAACTGTGTTTTAGTGTAGGAATACTTCATCGTAAACTGAACGCATTGAGGTAAATAGACGGTTAGATCTCACTTCTTTCGTCGTAACAGTAACAAGAACTATGGTCAAACATGTTTATTATTGCTATAGAAGCAAGTGAAATTTATTATTAAAGAAGAATATTTAGTAATCATTGGTAAATGTTACAAACAAATCTATAAAATCAGGCAAAAATTCGCATAAAATTGGTAACAAAATAATCTCCTCAAAAACCGTTAAGGCAATAACTTTTTTAAATCCTAATTAAAAATAATCCTTGTAATAATTACACTCATAATAGGAACTGTATACTAATACAAATATTTTTGTCAAAATAAGTACCAATTTCACCATACGATGTTAACAACTTAACAGACGATTAGCGCATTAACAGCTGCCAGAATATATGAACTAACAGTCGATTAACATTGATTAAATTTAACATCGTATGGTGAAATTGGTACTAAATCAACAATTACTTAACATTTTAGTTAAATACTTTAAATTAAAGTCAACTCTGATAGTCATCAGAGTTGACTATAATATCTAAAAAACTAAAAAACTTTTCTAAAGCCATTCGAAAAAATAATTACTAGTTACTATAATAAATCTTATTTGGTAAAAAGAGATCAGCAGTTACCAATGGTAGGTAGATACTTAATTATGAGATCAATTAAACAATTAAGCAAATCACGATGTAGCACCTTGCTTCCGTAGTAGCAATGACAGATGAAGATGCGCAAATTTCTGGCTGAATTGTACTAGGGGCAACTTCTGGCTGAATTGTACTAGGGGCAACTTCTGGCTGTGTTGTATTAAATCCAAATTCTGGCTGTACTGTATGATAATCGGGCAGTGCTGTATTAAGACAAACTTCTGGCTGCTGGTTATTTGAAGAAACTTCTGACTGCCCAGTGATATTAGCTTGGCAAATGTGAGTATTACTAGATTCGATATTAGAACTGCATTGCTTGGGTCTCTTGAAACTTGGCTCATTGTCATTATCCTCAGATTCCTCACTTGGAATGTAGTCTTTATCCTTGACGGAATTGTCTGAAGAATAGTCTCCTGATAAGCTATGTAGTGAGGCTTGCGGCGAATTGGCTTGGTGTTTATCTTTTACAAAATCATGATAATCCAATAATTCTTCAAATGACGACAATGAACACGTAGCCATCCGTTCAATTTGTTCATGACAGACCAAATCGAGAAGCGATTGATTTGGCTCAAGAATAGATGCTTCTTGGTCAGTCATTTTAGTTTTATTGCATGAATCGGGGTCTGGAAGATGGCGATTTGGAATCTGAACCGCAGGAGCCAAGTCTTCCCTATTCAAAGGCAAAGCTGCACTACAAGCTTTGATTAACTTTGATGACTCTAATCCTGTATCTAAAGATGTTTTCGTCTCTCCAAAATTATCAAAAATTGAAGTGGTCATACTGTATTCTGCAGAATATAGAGAGTTCACAAGGTTCACTTCTGATAGCGGATCATTTCCAGGGCCATTTTTACTCCATAACTTTTCATTTGTCTGTTTGTTAGTTGATGGTGGGGTGGATTCGGGCTGTTGCAATGGAGGTTGGTTTTCTTTTTCGGGACTCGATTGATCCATGCAAAGATCTAGAATCTTATTCATTCTAAGAAGCCTAAGAAAAAATAAATAAATAAATTATAACATATATTTCTATTTTTTAATATGTGATGTATCTTGGTTACAGGTCAGCAATAGACATAAACAGTTTGTTTTTATAACACAAGGCTTTTCCTGGACAGAATCAGATTTTAAATGTAGCCACGCCAATCACGGGGGTACAGTCAACAGCAGAAATAAGTGTACCTACCTTGACACTTTAACGTCGTGTTTTCAATGTCGTGTGTGGAACGATTGAAAGCGACAAGGTACATAAATGATCACTTATTTACGCTATTGACTGTACTTAACTCGAAACAAAGAACCACATAGAATAACAATTAGTAGTACAACAGTACAGCGTTTAATAAAATAATAAATAATAATTTACATTAAATAAATCTTACTCTCCCGCACTCAGAGACGTCAATTAAATTTAATGCTTGATGTCTTATTCTATTCATATAGCAAAGAAAGTAACAGCGGCAAATTTAATCAAGCATTAAATTTAATCGACCTCTGGGAACTGCGTGGCTATTGCCTAACGCACTCGCAATGACAATCGGCTTCAAAGCGGAACAATTGTTTTCATTTTGTATGCAGACATGCCTTCGATTTTCAAAATGAATACGACCGTGATTGCGAGTGCGATAGACAGTAGCTCCTCTGGTTCTAAACTTGTTTACAAGATTTAAACTAAGTAAACATACATACCTACCTTCATACATAGTAATGTGAAGTTAAATAATCTAAAAACTAAACTTTTTAAGCAAACTAACAACAAACCTAATTAAACTTACTATTTAAATACAAATTGCTAGCTAAAACTCTTACCTTGCCTTCGAAGTCATTTTTGGCGGGAACTCGAACCAAAACGGCGCACGTCCTGCCCTCTTGACGTTATGGCAACCACCTGCGCGGGCGCGCGGTTGACCCTTTAGTCCGGTCAATCTAGGCATTGGAAGGTACATAAATTTACAACAAGCTGCAAATGCGTGTAATTGTTCAAAACATAATTAAAAATAACATTTTAAAATTCCGAATCATTGCGATGCCTGGAAAAAAATTATTCGAGGTCAAAGGTCAAAAATCTCGAAAAAAATTGGTTTTTCGTGATTTTTAGCAAAACGGTAAGGTTTATCATAAAATTACCTCAGATAAAAATTGTAGATCATAAAATTCTCTACAAAAAATGTATCAATACTTTTTGTCTCGAGAGCCACCGTTTTTGAGATAGAACGAGTTAAAAAGTTGTAATCGTCATTATATACACACGTTTCCACGCCACCTATGAGGTAGTGTACTTGCATAATAAAATATATTAGGAAGGGTTGGAAATGATAAAAGCGATTGAAACTAAAAAAAAATAGAAACTTATTCATCTGATTCATAATCTTCAAGTACTTCTTCTAGTTGTTCTTCTTCTTGATCTTCTTCTTCTTCTTCTTGGTCTTCGTCTTGTTCGTTTTCTTCATCCTAGGTGTAAGTAAATTCCATCAATAGCGATGTATCGCATGTTTCCTCGTCGGTATCAAACGAATCCTCCACTATTGGTGATTCAGCATTAGAACATGACTGGCCTTGACAATGTGTACATGCCAGAGAACACAACAGTCCAACTTTTTTACAACCACATTTAGCGCTGCATCCCTTTTTACAGTTGCAAAAAATAGTGTTCAGCAGTTTTTCCGGCGCAGGTGGGAGTAAAGTCTGAATAGGTTCTAATGTATTGTCGACCAACTTCCAACCCCAGTCTTTTGGGTCTAGCTGATAACCAAGCCACACTTGAACTTGGTAATATACCCGGAAAAGATGTTGATGTGCAGCAACTGAGGTTGGAGGAAGACAAGATAATTGCACCTGTTTCTTATTTTTAGTGTTTTTAACGAAACATGCATATCGATACTTATCTAAGCAGGTGGTTTTTTTCGGAGCTCTGTACATAGAAATGGTGTGGTGAGTGACGACACCACGGACCTGAGTGCTCCCGAGGGTAGGTCCTGTTCCTCACCTCACGCTTGCCTTCACCGGCCGGCTGCGGTGTGCAATGACGAGGAACAGACCCTCACCTCTGGCTTGCCTTTATTGGCCGGTCAGAGTGGAGTCGCAAGACCTATATGCTCAAGGGTGGATGTGTTGCATAAGTGGTGAGTGGGCACCTTATGGTCGTTTAAGTCCAGAAGCACCTCTCCACCCTTAGCCCCTCTGGAACTGTTGCCTCCCTGCTGCTATATATATGTGGCTATTTCGGGAGGTCCATTCCATTGAGTTGGCGAGTCACCGCCTGCCATTTAAACCAAAGTAATTAGCATTGGCCAGGCAGGCGCCGTAGTTTCATCAATCCATATCAGTTCATTCATAGAACCTATTATTAGTATTCCCATGCTTCTTAAATAGTCTTTACACTGACCGGTGGTTGTCCGTGGGAGCATACTTCTTTAGTTTGAACTCAGGGACAATCGCCGGTTGGTGTCCCATAACTTTACTAAATTAAACTTGTCTAAAGGGCCTCTGCGTGTTGGCTTTATTTATTGGGCATACTAACACAAACCAGGTATACGACCCTAGCCACGCACACAATTGAACAGGGAGACAGATGTTGTCTCAAGGTTACACTAGCGTACAAATTAAGGGACTGGATTTCATTCTACCTGATATTCTCATATTTATACTTATGCATACCAATTGAAAAATATTTTTACTTAAATTTCAGCTTCAGAGATGTATATACGTGGCGTACTTATGCATATTTTGACGATTACAACTTTTACAACTCTTTGACTCGTTCTATCTCAAAAACGGTGGCTCTCAGAAAAAAAAGTATTGATACATTTTTTGTAGAGAATTTTATGATCTACAATTTTTATCTGAGGTGATTTTATGATAAACCTTACCGTTTTGCTGAAAATCGCGAAAAACCAATTTTTTTCAAGATTTTTGACCTTTGACCTCGAATAAAAAAATTTCCAGGCATCGCAATGATTCGGAATTCTAAAATGTTCTTTTTAATTATGTTTTAAACAATTACACGCATTTGCAGCTTGTTGTAAATTTATGTACCTTTACTATTATTTTTTAGTCTAATTTGACCGGACTACTTTGAGTCTCTGAAGTTTGCCGTTTTTTAGCGTTGTAATGTCACTTTGCCGTGTTATAGTATTGCATCCATTGATCGTTTTTAATGGATTTTCAAAACTTGAAAGCGGTGACTGTCTTTAAGCGTTGTAAATGTATGTTACACCTATGTGTTCTACGACGCAACGGTTAAGAACCTTTAACGATCTTTAAGAGAATTAGCAATATAGATAACGGTTTTTTTAAATTGTAGCCCCTGACGAAACTTGCATAAAATAAATTGGTAAATCACAGCTAGAGTAAGATAACTGTTTTAAAGTGAAGTTGGTTGCAGTAACCGTTTTTTAAGATTGCACTGAGAATCAGTTGTAGCTGTTACCAACACAGTTATTTGACTTTAAACGTTCTCTAGTGTCGTGACGTAACTTAACTGTTTTTAAGTATTGACAGATCCAAAAAAACCTTTACTTAGCCGGGTACGGGATCCCCATATCTCTAAATCTATACATGATAAAAAATATTGGCTTACACTAGTCGATAGAGAAAAAAAATCTCTTTCGCGGTGTACACCGTGTTTTTTTTGATTTACGATAACTTTAAGGGAACGTTCTTTAGGTCAAACAAAATTTATTTCCCGAAGACAGACAAATGATAAGTCTAACGGTTTTTAAGATATTTAATTTTTAAATTTAATCAGTTAATCACGTTAAACTAGTGTAAAAGGCTCTTAATTGATAACAACAATTTTCTTTTAATACGTATGAGTAAAGAGTTTCCAATTGTTAGGTTTGTATACGCGTCAATCTAAAGTGACTTGTACCTGTCAAGTGTTATCTTTACTTGTGTGTGTATGTCACGCCAACATAGACGTATTTGACACTGATTATTAGCTAAGTAACTCTAAAGGCCCTTTTAGAATGACCAAAGATAAAAGATTTCATTATTTTGTTCTAAACTTTTTTTTTGCAATATTTAAAAATCGAATATACCAATTAGTTTCTATAGATATATCTAGTAATATGCCGAAGTTATCGTAAATCAAAAAAAACACGGTGTATATAAAACTCAAAATTGACAAAATGTTAATTAACGGCCTTTTAGTGATCGGACGGCAGAATTCCTAATTAAAATAAGTACAACTTGCGCCATCTATTGTCAAGTGCCCAAAAAAAACATTCGTTAGCAATCATTATGTTGATTCGATTCATATGGATCTTTTCCCATATACCGCGTCAGAATTAAGTTTAGGTAAATGTTAATTGTTTTGATCTTAGCTGCACTGCAATGTGAAAAATACATTAATTTCTTGTTGAAAATAAGTACAACTTGCGCCATCTGTTGTCAAGTAGCTAAACGACATTCATTAATAATTGTGTTGTTTTGATTCGTATGGATATTTTCCCATGTACCGCGCCAGACTTAAGTTTAAATGGAATTCGTACTGTAGATGGTCTTAGCCGCACTTGTTCCCTTGAAAAATACTTTAATTCCTAATTAAAATGAGTACAACTAGCGCCATCTATCGTCTAATAGCTAAATTAAGTTAATTTTGTGATATATCTGGAAGACTTGAGTTTAATAACTTCGTTAAACTTTTCGTTTACGATAAGGATAAAATAAAATATATATAAATCAAAGAGGGGTTCCCGTGAAAGAAACAAAAATAACCGCTTACAGCACGGGCAAAGACAACAAGCACTTGCATCATCTTTGTACATACGGCTGTTTTCTGTTTTTAATGAATAATATGGTAAGCCAAAGATCTAAGTTGGTTGACAGTCTCTTTTTTGCGGAATTTTTGAATATTTTTACCACATGCGTGTCGATAGAAGCAAATAACTTTTAGACCAATTATTATTCCGATTTGTTACAGTAAAACACAACTGATGTACCTGCGCAGAAAACGATTTTTCGAAGCGCGGGAACCAATCAGCATGATCCACGATTTGCGCGGTTATTGGCATGTTATTGGTTATTAGTGACGCGCGCCTGCGAGTCATTCAGTCAGCCGTCATACGTTCGTGAGTGAGATGGAAAAATAGATGCAATTTAATTTGCACCTTATAACTATTATGTAACGTACAAGACTGATCGTGCGTTTAAATCTTGCTTTCGGAAATCATCGGATTTGTTGTTCGTGTCTGCGTCGCATAAATTGTCGTTATTTACTGCTCCTTGCTAAATTAAATTAACATTTAAAAAAACATTTAAAATTAACATTAACATTTCTAAGCTTACTGATCAGCTTTTACGGTACAATTTGTTTAAACTTGCATTTTGTAAATTTTAACTTATCTAACGTACCTATATATAAACTAATGAATATGACGCATTCTGAAAAAAAAAAAAAAAAAAGTAAAGGAAAAGCCCCAAAACGGTAGCCACTGGCTCCAAGTTTAGGGATGCCCATCGCATTGTATTCTCAGAAAAGCGGCGAGGTCTTTATGCATATTTTCTAGGCTACATACCTTTGGTTTGGTGGTGATAAGATGAAGTTTATTTTAGTTATTTGTTGTAACTTACATACCTCAGACATTGTTGATGAAATTAATTCTCTCCCTCGATCGGATGTTATTATTTAGGAAGTCCGAACCTTAAATTAAACTATGAAGTAAAGTTCTTGCCACAGCCTTTTTCTGCAAGGGATGCGCCTCTATACCTTACTTAACGTAACTCTCATTGGAGACAATTTAAACATTATCATCTATGTTCTTGTTTAACGTGCCACCTATGTCTGAATAAACCGTTCCAAAAGCGCTAGACGCTGTGGTTGTTAAAACTATCGGCTCTTTAGTGTTTCTGCTAAACTTCATAGTTTGACACCTGTCACATATTTTGAAATATTCCCTTACGTCTTAACCTAATTCTGGACAGTAATACATGCCTTTAATTTTATTCATCATTCGGCGAATTATTGTGCGAACACGCTTGTAGGTAACAAGTGATAATCGGACGCTGTTACGCAATAATGAGTCAATCCACAACTATTAAGCAATTGTCAAGAAGACCTTTCTGCAGTGGTAATGTGAGAATTTTTATACTAATTACATAAAGCAACAAATCGTCTAACTTTGTCAGGTTTTTGGGAAGTTGGTTGGTAGTTTTTCAATATTCAGGTTATTATATCTGCTGAAGCTTTTTTTTAAGAAGTCACACTTTTTTGGGTTTAGTTTTAGATTTACCTTTCGTAAATCGCTGAACACATCCATAAAAAAATAGATATATAGAAAAATAAATATCTTTTTCCTGTTTTTGGTACTGTACGAGTTGTAATTATCATATGTATGCAGATAATGTCCAAATTTATACGTCGGCTTATCCTCATCAATCTAATGACGCAGTGCTCAAGATAAACGAAGACCTGAATAGTGTAGCAACTTAGGCTGATAGAAACGGGATATTGCTAAACCCTAAGAATAGCAATTTCATGGTTCTTCGATCAAAAAATCAATCCTCAAAAATCTTAGCATGAAATCAACTAGTAAATGTCTCTCGGCAAAACATTGAAGGAATCGAGGAGTGTAAGAATTTAGGTCTCGTGTTTAATAGCAAGTTGCATTGTGAGAGCCACAATATACATCTAGTTCTTGTTTAAAGTTTTATATAAGATTATTAATATTTTATACAAACATTGATACTTTTTAAGTTGAATTACGGAGATTTGGTGTACGGTCCAAGGTTATAGTCGCAGACCCGTCGTTTGATACAGCGTGCCCAAAACGCTTGCTATCGTTTCTGTCACTTTGTTCCGCCTAAGAGTCATATAACACCGTATCTCAACAGAGATTTGACGTTAAATATGTCATCTCGAAGACATTTACATTTTGCAAAACTTGTATTCGAGGTGGTAAATTAAAAAAAACCCGAATATCTCTATTCCGAGTCAAAAGTCTGTCTTTCCATGATCGGTATGGAACTAGATCCTCTCGTGGCTCTTTGGAGAGTCACCGCCGCAGAACTGTAGCATTTACCCGCTGTTTCCGTTACCTAGCAACCAAATGCTGGAACAATATTCCCCCACCAATAAGACTTTTTATATCAAAGTACTCGTTTAAAAATCCTTATAGGGATTTACTACTGCATAAACAGACCATTGGTATACCTAGCGGTTACTTGGTATCGGATTTTGCTGTTAAATGCTCTTCACGGCTTATCATGATAATATACTCACACGGTTTGCAAAGAAACAGACACACGCATGCACACATACGCATATATCATACCTGAATCCACGCACAGGCACCCAAACATAATTAACTATTTTCTTATCCTTCTTTGCTTGTTGTTGTCTCGTCGTTCCTCAGGGTTGTGGCAGAATACCAGTGTTGTGCTCTGATGAGCAAAGTTATATGCGCTGAGCCATTACCCTTTTGCTCTGCTGCAGCGCACACATTCTTTTGGCAATTTTTTGTGCAATGTTACAGTCTGCTTATTTTTATTTTTATTTTTTGTCAATTGTACGTGTGTTTTGCAGTACGTAGGCTGGTTGATGGCTAGCGGTCAACGACGGTGTCAGATATTTGAAGTTGAGCGGTACACACGGTTAGACTCGTATCCCAGTCAGTTTTCATTACGTGAGTTGGCCATGGTGGATGTTGCGCTTGTTGAAAAGGAGGAAGAAAATACAAGAAGCTGGAGAAAAGAAAGATATTGGGTATGCACCATGAATAAGAAATAAAGAACTAGGAGAATATCGGAATATAAATAACATTATTTTGGTTGATGATGCAGAGAAATATATGTACGTATTTCCATATGCCTCTTTTACACCAAACTGCAAACAATAAACTCCTCTAAACAAGACTGCGTCACCATCAAAGCTGGTGGTAACAGCGGGGCGACGATGATGTCGATGCGACGGCGACCGCCGCCGGCGAGCTCCAGGCTTGTGCCAAGGCGGGATGATAGCGTTCCGATTTTTATTTATTTATTTATTTACTTATAGTTCCTATCATTAACACTAACAGTCTAGCTACACGTGTTAAAAGGAGATATGGAACGCTTATTATATAGATTAGTTATGGTATTTACATTTACTATTATTGCGTATTTACAAGCAATTTTAAGCATTCCCTAGTGTACTTGGAAGCAGAATAACCTCCAAGTAGCTGATAGTTGCCGCCAAAAAACTGGGTTCAGTGCTGTGGAAGATATCCAATTGGATGGCGCTGTCCAAAATATTGTTAAGGAGAGTCAGCGCTCGATGAAGTGGAGAGTGGGCTAGCGCTCGAGTTCGCGATGCTGGGATAGCAAAAAATGAGCGTCGTCGAAAACGTAGCTGAATTTTACAAATTGGTGGTACTCGCAGAGGGATTAGTGCTAGCAGTATTTACTGCTAAATGGGTCTGAGCTCATAATCTTGAGAGAAAAAAATATTTGACCGGTTTTGAAGGAATATATATTCCTTCTGATCTCGAGTGCTCTGTAATGGACCATTCCAAGCAGGCAAAGATTGGGGTATAAATAGGGATAGTATCCGATGCCTATTAGTGGTCGTTACAGTATGAAGTTTCTTACAAACAATCCTGACCGGCTCAAAGTCATAGTCAAAGTCAAAGTTCTTTATTCTTCAATTTAGGCATAATATAATGCACCTATGAATGTCAAAAACGTTTGTTAGGCCTTTACCTCAAAAGCATAAATTCCTTGTAGCGGTTCACCGAATCGCTTTTCACCTCGAACGTATATTTAATTTTCGCGTTGTGTCTCGATCGTTTACTGTTTTAGTCGTTATAAGTTTTAGTCGCATTTCACCTTGATCGTGCATTTAACTATCGCGTTGTGCCTCAATCGTCATATTTTTGTCGATATATAAGTTTTTGTCGCATTTCACCTCGATCGTGTGATACATTTTCGCTTTGTATCCTAATCGTCTAATCCAGTATTAGACCATATCTTTAGTCGCAATGGACTTTTCTCATTTTTTTTAACCAGGTTCAAGCTCCGTATTTTCTCACAAATATTGAATTATTATAATTATAATAATAATTATTGTATCCTACTTTAATGTCACTCACTGTACTTCAATTTCGCAATGAAAGAATATCATCTAATATTTATTAGTCACAAAGATAATATTTCAATGACTTTGGTAACATTTAAGACATTAAACTACAGGTATAAAACGCGTTTTAAAAAAAATGTTACAGAATTTTAGTGCGAACATCAATTAACGCGGCACATTAAATAGAGTCCCAAACAAACATCCGAACGAAATGCGTCTAGCGTAAAATACTACAAGAAAAATTAAATGCTACATATTAATTATATTAGTGTAAAAAGCCACACGAAAAATTGCTCCAAGTAAAAGACTCTATTGAAATTTTGTTCATTTGAGGTGAAATGCGATTCTGTGAATTGCTACAAGGAATTTATGATTTTGAGGTAAAGGACTAACAAACGGTCAAAAAGCATTACCACCAGTTCGAAAAATAAAACCTTTGCCCCGAGAAGAACCGGCGTAAGAAACTCGGCAAGGTATATTTTTTTCAAGAAAAAGGTTTACATCATTACATAATAATTATAAATAGTTTACAATATCACAGTATTTTTGCACAGTAGGTGCACCTTTTTTAAGCGTAGGTAAATTTATGCGTAGATTACTCATGCAGGACGGACGACTCACCGCCAAACATCCCTATCCATGATATAATCGTTTACTTTATAATATGCTCGGGAAATTAGTTTTTGTTTTACGACAGATTTAAGTTTAGAGTCAGTAAGTTCAGTAATACTCAAGTTGAGGCAGTGCCGATCCGGTGCCGAGCAGTTATGTTTGCGACAACTTTTAATAGTAAAAAAACCGGCCAAGTGCTAGTTGAACTCGCGCAGAGAGGGTTCCGTACAAACGTACTTTTTTAAAATATTTTTTTAAGTGTTCTTGTAATGTACAAACAATGAATATTTTTTTTTTCTAAGTTTTAGGCTCATCAATTCTATTTATTTCACAATAGTAAAAATTAAATAAATATATATTTGAGATCCTCATAATGAGCCCTTTTATTTGATATATGACGCAGTAAGGTTTTTTTTTTTTAATTTAATAATTTGCCCACGGAATATGACCGCTATTTAAAAAAAAAAGTCTGGAACCCTAAAAACCGCGATAACAATGTTAAACGTAAAATTAATCTGACTGGCTAGGGAGAATTAGCAACTCAATCAATCAGTTAATCACTGAACTTAGAATACTGACGACTCGGCTAGCTGTGATAAGATACTGTTATAGAGATTAAAGCAGAACCATGGCACAAGGTAATGCATTAACGCACCCACCGCAAGCGTTGTCAACACGCGCTCCGCGATCCTTCACTCCTGAGCATGCGCCCCGCCTCGTGCGCCCTGGCGCTGCTCTCACTGCTGGCAGCGGCACGCAGCGACCGCTACCATAAGGCGCGCGGGGCTCCCGCCGCCGCCGGACCGCGCGGCCGTACCATCATCGCGCCGGACCCGGCCGAGCGCGAGCCGCAGCACTGGTACCAGGAGGCGTTCGGCGCCATCGACGAGCGTCTCGAGGAGCCGCAGTTCGACGAGGTGGCGCGCAACGTGGTGATGTTCCTGGGCGACGGGCTGTCCGTGCCCACGCTGACGCCGGCGCGCACGCTGCGCGGACAGCGCGCCGGCCGGTCCGGCGAGGAGGAGCGCCTCGCCTTTGAACGATTTCCCGTTACTGGACTCGCTAAGGTACTCGATATCAAAGAACTGGAATAGCTTTCCTTTAAAAAAATGAAGAACCAACCTGTCATTTTACTCGTAATAATGTGAATTTAATGTGACTAAGCGATTTAAATCCTGACTTTAATTTCGGTCTTGATATTTTCGATATTCCAGACGTACTGTCTGGATTACCAGATCCCTGACTCGGCGTGCACGGCGACGGCGTACCTGTGCGGCGTCAAGAACAACTACGGCACGATCGGCGTGTCGGGGCACGTGCCGCGTTACGACTGCGCCGCGTCCACCGCCGCCGCCACGCACCTCGAGTCCATCGCCGCCTGGGCGCTCGCCGACGGCCGCAGCGCCGGTGAGCATCCCACCTGAATCACCATTTGGCAAGCCAAGTCAAATCCTTAGAACAATGCCATAATTTGTATCTTTTAAGGGTTTGTGACGACGACGCGAGTAACACACGCGTCCCCGGCTGGTGCGTACGCCACAACAGCGAATCGCGACTGGGAGAACGACGGCGAAGTTATCGCCGACGGCTACGACCCCGCGCTCTGCCCTGACATAGCCGACCAACTTGTCAACTCGTACCCTGGCAATCATTTTCAGGTAAGATAATTATGGCATTAAGTTGACTTGTATCGATTTCAAAAGTGACCTGGGCAGGGTTTGGAAGCAGTTTAGAAAATATTATATTTCTACCTATTAACTAAGTTCTTCGTAAACGCTCGTTGCGAACCGAATGATTTCACGATTCTTTCGCTAGCATTAACCTAGTACTCGTATATTATTATGGTTTTTGATTCTCCCTGAACTTGGATGGCGTGGCGTCAAGTCAAGCCGGCTTTATCATTTTAAAATACCACTATTTTAAATTGATAAAGCCTGCTTGACAAATGCGGCTATTATGTTAAGAAATACGAGAAAGGGTGTAGGTGGGCGGTGCAAATAAATTATTTAGAAAGAGACATTAAACATTATTTTGAGCAGGAATCATTTTATTTTGCCCGTTGATGAAACTAAAATACGAGTAATATCGATCCTGTTCGAGCGGTATAGGTGTAAAAATGTTTTTTTTGAAATGCTTAACATGGCTCGACCTGCTGGTAAAACAAATTAACTAGACCTGGTGGTTGGTTACTAGACATGACTAAAATATTATTAAAAGGAAGACATAAAATGTATTCTCATATTCTCAAGCATGAATAAATAATAGAAATATTTGTTCCGTCTTTACAGGTGATAATGGGCGGTGGCCGTCGAGAGTTCAGATCGAACCTGACGCAAGATGAGGAGGGCATGTGGGGACGACGCTGGGACGGACGCGACCTGGTGGAGGAGTGGCGCGTGCAGCGCGAGGCGGCCGGCGACGCGCACTTGTATGCGTGGAACCGCACTCAGCTGTTGCAGGCCATCGCCGACCCACCCGAGTACTTGCTGGGGCTCTTTGAGGACGGCCACATGCAGTACGCGGCGGAGGTACGAGAGGCGGGCAACGACGAGCCCACGCTAGCTGAGATGACGGAGGCAGCCATTCGCGTACTGTCCCGAAACCCGCGCGGCTTCTTCCTGTTCGTGGAGGGAGGACGCATAGACCACGCGCACCATGATACCAAGCCACACTTGGCACTGGACGAGACGCTGGAACTGGACGACGCAGTGGTGCGCGCCGAATCGTTGCTTCCGTTGGCCAGCTCGCTGCTCGTACTCACCGCCGACCACTCGCACGTCATGGCCTACAACGGCTACTCGTACCGGGGCAATCCCATTCTGGGCCCGTCTAATGATAAAGGCTACGATGACGTGCCCTACATGACTCTGTCCTACACCAACGGGCCCGGCTACCGTCCGCACGTCAACGGGAGACGCCCCGACGTCACAGATGACAACGACTTTAGTAAGTTTTAAGCAATATGGCATTAAATATCAACAAATACTATCTATTATTTACTAGTAAGGAGTCGCTCCTTTGATTGAGTGTCCAATTTTCATTCATAATCAATATTTCAGTGTCCGTCGCTTGGATGACCCACGTAGACGTACCCTTAGAGTGGGAGACGCACGGCGGCGACGACGTGGCGGTGTTCGCGCGCGGGCCGCAGCAGGCGCTGTTCACGGGGCTGTACGAGCAGAGCCAGCTGCCGCACCTGATGGCGCACGCCGCCTGCCTGGGCCCGGCCGCCGCGCGCCGCGCCGCCTGCGCCGCGCCCGAGCCCTCCACCCCGCCGCCCCCCACCCCGACGCCCGGCGCTGCCGCACCGCCGCCCGCCGCCGCCGCCGCACTGCTGCTTACTACCGCGCTCCTCCGACTGCTCTAGACCTGCATCAGCACCTTGATTCGATGAAAGACAGAGAGAAATTTATCATTCCCGCCGCAAATGATGACCTTGTTTGTGTTTGTTCTTAACGTAGATACAGCCTGCCATCCGGGGGGGCAGGGTATGCTGATTGTATTTGTGGTTGTTGCTGACCGTTGCAATTAGCAGTCAGCATGTGGACTACACATGGATGACCTTTACTTTTGTAACTTGAGCTACGCGTATGACATCTTGCTGCTGGCTACTGAGTGCATGGATCTGTGATCATAGGCAGCTACTTACGAGTAGTACGCTACAGGTAATGGCCTAAATTATAACTTGAAAAGAGTGTGCTTATGGTTTTCAAAGCGTGGTCGAAGTGCTCAGTCCATGGTACGGTAAATTTTGAGAACCAGAGTTCAGTTGAACCACGTAACCCAGTTCAATTTAAATATTAGGGACACCCGGTCCCCAATCTGTAGAATGAAACCGAAGTCGAAAGGGAGTACCGGGCGCTGGCAGTGAGAGCATACGTGTTCACTTTAAAGAGGTCACTATATTGAGAGCTTTGCAGCCCGAGGGTCAACTGCTTGCTCTGGTGTCCTACGAGTCCAGTATAATGATGTGACCAGGGTGCTGCTGTCGTGCGAAGAGACAGAGAAAACAAGGGTATATAGAGCGGTATGTGTGCGTGCCTCACACGTACTCTTCTTAAGCCAGTGGTGGGATGAGACGGAACACTGATCACTCAGATAGACGTTAAACGTGGCTGCTCTGCCTGCGTGTAATTGCATAGGCACAGAGTATCTATTAGGCTTAGGTACCTAACTCGAGCTCCTCAAAGACCGAAGTAAAATTACTTATCTGTATTTACTTATATAGTATTTTTATTGTATTGTGTACTTTGGATGTATAACTCCGAGATTTGCGCTACGTAACTGCGTAAACGACGCGCGTCGCAGTGGTGGCATACAGATGACCGCGAGTAGGTTTAACCGCCCACACGAAGCTGCATGCGATGATTGTGTAAGGGCAGTCAAAAATATGAAACAGTAATTTAAA
Organism: Acleris sparsana; assembly: GCA_923062465.1. Classification (NCBI taxonomy): domain Eukaryota; kingdom Metazoa; phylum Arthropoda; class Insecta; order Lepidoptera; family Tortricidae; genus Acleris; species Acleris sparsana. The sequence goes on along the minus strand of OV281301.1, from coordinate 17,229,090 downwards.
ATTATATAAAATGTATCTTTTTCTCATTTCTTTATTCAACATATTTATTGTAATTATATTAATGTAATGAATAAATTATCCTGATATGAGACTAAATAAATACATTAATGGGTCGAACAATTTTTTTACAATAAATAAATTAACCCTCACCATGGTTACAAATTGTTAAGAAAAGGGAACTTCAGCCAGGTTTGGAACATACATACACATAGGGAAAGGTATCTTTTACACCAGGTTCATCTTTGCACTTGGCTTGGTTCATATTCCAACACGTGATTTCCATTCATTCGCAGTAGTTTTACTTGCCAGGGGCGCTCAACAAGTTTCTTAACGCTACCAAAAACAATGTTCAAAAATCGTCAGTGTTTAATGGAACTGACATAAGCGCTTGACGTGAAAATCTGGCAGCCAAAGCGCCCAGACATAGAAGCTCCGCGAAAACGGGGCTCCATTGACAATATTGAATTGATTTCAGGAACGGGAAAAATGCAACAGTGTTTTTTCCGGAAGCGTTTTGTCAGGGAAAAAACACAATTGTGAAAACTAATTTGGAAAAAAGCTAATGAAAATTCTGTTTCTAAGACATAACCATTTTAGGGAATTGTCCTGGCAAATGTTCTTTTCCAATTTTTCTTTGCAATGAACACATCAAACTACTAAATAAACATTTGCTTTCAAATATTTCAATGTTCATTGTGCAATTATAAGTAGATCGTGATTAACATAACACGAAAATGATTTCTCAACAATAAACAAGGCCATGGCAGGTCTAGCAGGTCTAGAACAGTCGGAGGAGTGCGGCGGCGAGCAGCAGCGCGGCAGTGGCGGCGGGCGGCGGGGCGGCGGCGCCGGGCGCGGCGCAGGCGGCGCGGCGCGCGGCGGCCGGGCCCAGGCAGGCGGCGTGCGCCATCAGGTGCGGCAGCTGGCTCTGCTCGTACAGCCCCGTGAACAGCGCCTGCTGCGGCCCGCGCGCGAACACCGCCACGTCGTCGCCGCCGTGCGTCTCCGACTCCAGCGGGACGTCCACGTGGGTTTTCCAAGCGACGGACACTGAAATATGAAATGTCATTTTAAACATGGTGCTCTCAAACAGAAAATACTCATAGTACCCGAAGAATCGTGATAAACATTTTTTGCGCAAGCAGTGTAGCGAGCAAAGCTAGTTACTTACTAAAATCGTTGTCATCTGTGACATCGGGACGTATCCCGTTGACGTGCGGTCGGTAGCCGGGCCCGTTGGTGTAGGACAGAGTCATGTAGGGCACGTTGTCGTAGCCCATATCATTAGACTGGCCCAGAATAGGATTGCCCCGGTACGAGTAGCCATTGTACGCCATGACGTGCGAGTGGTCGGCGGTGAGCACCAGCAGCGAGCTGGCCGCCGGAAGCAACGCTTCGGCGCGTACCACTGCGTCGTCCAGTTCCAGCGTCTCGTCCAGTGCCAGATGTGGCTGGGTATCGTGGTGCGCGTGGTCGATGCGTCCTCCCTCCACAAACAGGAAGAAGCCACGCGGGTTGCGAGAGAGAACACGAATGGCTGCCTCCGTCATCTCAGCCAGCGTGGGCTCGTCGTTGCCCGCCTCTCGCGCCTCCGCCGCGTACTGCATGTGGCCGTCCTCAAAGAGCCCCAGCAGGTACTCGGGTGGGTCGGCGATGGCCTGCAACAGCTGAGTGCGGTTCCACGCATACAAGTGCGCGTCGCCGGCCGCCTCGCGCTGCACGCGCCACTCCTCCACCAGGTCGCGTCCGTCCCAGCGTCGTCCCCACATGCCCTCCTCGTCTTGCGTCAGGTTTGACCTGAACTCTCGACGGCCTCCGCCCAGTATCACCTGTTAAGACGGATAGTATAATAAGTTATGACGAGATAATAGAGAGATAAAGATAATTTACAACCGATGTTTATATCTGCTGAGATTTAGATAAGATTGTTTGACATCTTCCAATATCAATGACAAATTTTGATAAATTTATATTTCCTATTTATTGGAACCTATGTTGAATTATTAGTGTTTGAGTATAACGACTTTAATCTAATTTTATAGAAAGTTTGAAAGACCTAACATCCGATTTTACCTGAAACTGGTTGCCAGGATACGAGTTGATGAGTTGGTCGGCGATGTCGGGGCAGAGCGCGGGGTCGTGGCCGGCGGCGATGACTTGGCCGTCGTTCTCCCAGCCACGTTCAGCCACGCGCGCGTACGCGCCAGCCGGAGACGCATGAGTTATTCGCGTCGTCGTCACTATACCTGCATTTTATTTAACAGGGGTTATATTATTATCAAATGACTCTGTATATATATTTTTTGGCAAACGCCGATTCAGGTTGGGTGCTCACCGGCGCTGCGGCCGTCGGCGAGCGCCCAGGCGGCGATGGACTCGAGGTGCGTGGCGGCGGCGGTGGACGCGGCGCAGTCGTAACGCGGCACGTGCCCCGACACGCCGATCGTGCCGTAGTTGTTCTTGACGCCGCACAGGTACGCCGTCGCCGTGCACGCCGAGTCAGGGATCTGGTAATCCAGACAGTACGTCTGGAACACCATAATCACAGTGATTCTAAAACTATCTGACTGATTAACAAAGCATACCCCAGCCGAAACTTAACTTATGGACCATGGCCTCTTTTTTTACAGGATAAAACAATATTGCCTTTGACATGTTATCGTATTGTTTTATCGCCATTACTGTTAAGTAAATAAAAGGTATCGTAAAGTGGACAATAGTAGAATAGAGGCCCTGGAGTGGTGATGAAATGCAAAATGCGTAGGTTTTCCTGTAGCAGTAATGTAAATGTAGAGGTGCACTGGAATAAGTGGGTCAATAAGGCAGGCGCCGCGACCTTGTTAGTACTCATGCAATACTAGCTACACCCGGCATGCGTTGCAATGCCACGTAAAGTAAACTAGGAACCTATGTGCACATACACAAAAGATCCCACCAAATTTTCATCACAATCGGATCAATGGTTTAGCAACCTATTATTCAATAGATGGTCGCAGGAGCCTGATAGAGACATTCGTTATTACAAATATTTATTTCAGATGAGACATGAAACTATAAAAATCAAATTAGCGAAGGTCATTACGCGCGTAAGCGATTTCGTTATGCCGTTAAAGCAAAGGAATACGTGTGCACGTCGACAGGGCCTGGCTCGGCTCCACTGACGCAACGCCACTCGCTTATCTCTTCGACCGCGGGCGGGCGCGGGCGGTATGCTCTGCGTGACTTGAGCGCGTACTTCACCCACAAATTAGTTATTAGGATTCTCGCCACATACTCGTAGTCGGAACAAGAAATAGTCAGCTCGAGTTATTGACGACGACGAAAGTGGGGACGACAAGTGCTTCGTTAAATTGTGATTCATGCGTGCTAGCGTTAGGTGATCACCTGTCACTTATAAAAAAATATGGAATTGACGTAAGTCACGTGATATATCACTCGTTACAACTGACACGCTGCAGTGTGATCACTATCACTCGCGCTAATAATATAAATAGTTTTGAAATTTTGTCCGTCGTTACGCGGTACTATTTTGACAGGTTGAATTCAACACGAGCTAGTGCTCAAACGTCGGGTAGTAAACATCGGTATCTAAGGGCTATTTGGATAGGTTTTTCATTTTCGGCAACACAAAGCGATAGGTGATCAATTAAAGCTAGCGTTTGTATTCGATGGCAACTTGTCAAGCCGCAGTTGTGCAGAATTGACATCTAGCATTTAATAGCAAAAGTAGTCTTAAAACTAAATGAAGACACGTTTCAGCTATCGGACCAGTGACAGGGGTGTAACTGATTCGATATCAAGGTAGTAATACTATCGATGAAGGATGCCAAAGTTGATTTAAAATTTGCGACATCGTCAGCGTCATAATGTTTTACCATTCTTATTCTGAAACTTTTGTTTTCAATACTAAATAGTCCGTTGTCTTCTTCGGGGCTCAAGTAAATGTTTATACTAAAGGACGGAAGATAAAAAAATGTTATGCGATATTGAAATAGGCAAATGTACCTAGTCGGTCCTTAACTTTTGTCACAAAGGTTTAGTCAAATATAACTCACTTCTGTTTATTTTTTAATTTCAAAATATATAAAAATTAAAAGCATAAAATTGTTGTACATTTTTAGAACTAATAATCATTCCACATAGTTTCCGCATTTTCCGATACGATCTTCTAACATTAACGGCCGGCACCGATTAAAATAAGCACGAAATTTCTGAAAATATCACTTCAACACTTTTTGAAAACGCTTCAAAGGTTAGTTTTTGTTAACTAAGAAACTTTTTTGTTTAATATTGTGAAGATGAGCCCACGATTTCCTGCCTCGAATGGAATGCTTAAAGCTCGTTCATCAAATGATTGCAATAGTAAAGAATACAAATTACGCTTCTTTTTATTCTATATAAAATAAGGTTTTGATTGATGTACTACAAGTTTATGAAATACTTTTTTCTTTTATTGTCATGAATCTCAGTGACAGAACTTATGAACCGACTACATGCGTTTTAATAAACAGACCCACTTAGATGCATCCCACGGGCGTGTGACAAGAGTTTAACGGGACCACCACTACTCAGTAACAGACAGTAATAAGAGCAGGAACGTTTTAAGTACGTTTTCCGTTCGACTTCCAAGCGTCTGTGCCGCTTATGATGTATGTAATGAGTTATTTACTATTTAAGATGGCAAATATTACTGCCCTCCTAAATAAAAAGGACGCATGATTTGTTGGTCAAAGTAAATTTGACCCCACAACTTAAGAAATAAGGTCATTAATAAAAGTGCGGTTCTATGAGACATAAGCCCTTTTGTCTAAGGAGGGCAGATTACGTATTTGACGACGCGTTGGCCTAGTTGGTAGTGACCCTGCCTACGAAGCTAGCGGTCCTGGGTTCAAATCCCGGTAAGGGCAGATATTTGTGTGATGAGCAAGAATATTTGTTTCTGAGTCATGGATGTTTTCTATGTATTTAAGTATATATTTCTCTATATAAGTATTTATATCGTTGTCTAGTACCCATAGTTCAAGCCTAGAGCTTAGTTTGGGACTAGGTCAATTGGTGTGACATTGTCCCCTGATATTTATTTATTTATTTATTTATTATGTCAAACATTTTCGAGGAAAAAATGATACTTAAAGTCGCCATTACATCTTTAAAAAGTCACCACAAAGTTAAGAATACCAGACAATGATCAAAAGACTCCGGTAACTAAAGAGGTTTTGAATTCGGAATGAAAAAGTGTCCAGTAAGTAAGTTCTTCTTCTTTACCCCGCCGCAACTTCAAGCTACTGCCGCGGGGATATGACCGGTAAGTAAGTTTAGTATGAAATTTCATACCGTACCATATTATTTGAATTTGGAAATGTCGGTACAGATCATGGTGCAGACCTGCGACAGCCTTCAAAAAGACTACAGAGGTAAGCAAGCAAAAGGTCACATGGCACAAGAAAATCTTATACACCGTGTTTTTTTTTATTTACGATAACTTTAAGGGAACGTTCTTTAGGTCAAACAAAGTTAATTCCCCGAAGACAGACAAATGATAAGTCTAACGGTTTTAAAGATATTTAATTTTTAAATTTAATCAGTTAATCACGTTAAACTAGTGTAAAAGGCTCTTAATTGATAACAACAATTTTCTTTTAATACGTATGAGTAAAGAGTTTCCAATTGTTAGGTTTGTATACGCGTCAATCTAAAGTGACTTGTACCTGTCAAGTGTTATCTTTACTTGTGTGTGTATGTCACGCCAACATAGACGTATTTGACACTGATTATTAGCTAGGTAACTCTAAAGGCCCTTTTAGAATGACCAAAGATAAAAGATTTCATTATTTTGTTCTAAACTGAAAATATATTTTTTTTGCAATATTTTAAAATCGAATCTACCAATTAGTTTCTATAGATATACCTAGTAATATGCCGAAGTTATCGTAAATCAAAAAAAAAACGGTGTATATATATATATAAATATATAAAAGGAGAAACTGACTGACTGACTGACTGACATATCAACGCACAGCCGAAACTACTGTACCTAGAAACTTGAAATTTGGTACAGGTGTTCCTTTCATGATGTAAGTGAGCACTAAGAAAGGATTTTCCGAAAATCCACCCCCAACGGGAAAAAAAGGGGGAGTACTGGGAAACTAATTCTACGCGTACGAAGTCGCGGGCGTCCGCTAGTACCTGGATATTTCGACACCAGTTAGGATTTCTGCAAAAAGGATTATTAAAAACAACAATTTGAATTGCTTTTTATTAGTTCCGTACCCAAAGTGTAAAAACCTCTGTCTGTCCGTCTGTCTGTCACCAAGCTGTATTTTATGAACCGTGATAGCTACACAGTTAAAATTTTCGCCGATGTATTTCTGTTGCCGCTATAACTATATATTTAAGGGGGCTCCCATACAACAATCGTGATTTTTTGCCGTTTTTCGCTCGATATTAATAACAGGTACAGGAACTTATAAAATATTCATAGAATATTTAGTTGTATATTCACTATAAACATAAATAATTAAATTTAAATAAAATTAATATTTAAAGGGGCTCCCATAAAAAAACGGGATTTTTTTGCCGTTTTTTTGCTAATGTTGAATATAAGTATATACGGAACCCTTCGTGAGCGAGTCCGACTCGCATTTGGCCGTTTTTTTTATAAATATTAATATTTACAACTACATGAAAAGCTGAACATTCAGCTCTGGTTAGCAGTTTGATACTAGAACACACACAAAGTTAACAAATAAAAAAGTACGCTTTAAACAACTTCCCCACAAAAGTACCAACGCATCAAAAACCAAAAGCAGTTCTCGTTCAGAGCAGACATGTTTTTACTTACACTGCACTACTACACTTTATTTACTTACGAGAACGTCGCTGCCCGAACTTCGACCGGTCTGACGAGTTTCTTATTGTGAATCGTTTAAATTAATTAAAAAAAACCGGCTAAGCGCGAGTCGAACTAGCGTCCTGAGGGTTGTGCACATTGTGGTCATCAATATTTTACAACTTTTATTGATATATTTTTGAGAAAAGCACTATACATGCTCCGACCATCAAGAGCCATCCTGGACTCGTATGAATAAAAGGCCTCGCCTAGAATAGTCCAGGATGGCTCACTCACTGGTCTTTGCTGTTATACCTTAGCGAGTCCGGTGACGGGGAACTTCTCGAAGGCGAGGCGCTCCTCCTCGCCGGAGCGGCCGGCGCGCTGTCCGCGCAGCGTGCGCGCCGGCGCCAGCGTGGGCACGGACAGCCCGTCGCCCAGGAACATCACCACGTTGCGCGCCACCTCGTCGAACTGCGGCTCCTCGAGACGCTCGTCGATGGCGCCGAACGCCTCCTGGTACCAGTGCTGCGGCTCGCGCTCGGCCGGGTCCGGCGCGATGATGGTGCGGCCGGGCGGTCCGGCGGCGGGCGCTCCGCGCGCCTTATGGTAGTGGTCACCGCGAGCCGTGGCCAGCAGCGCCAGCAGCGCCAGGGCGCACGAGAAGGGGCCCATGCTGCAGGGTGACAGGGGAGCGACTGTAAGGCGCCGGCGATGATTCCCGGACGAATGCAGATACCAGTCACACAATTTGGCTTTAATTGCTAGCATAATTATTATTTATTATCTTATCGCGGAGATCAAAGCATCGGATCATATCCAAATCTTTTATTACCTACAAGGTGATTATCGAATTGTAAATTAATCGAGTATGAGTATACTTCTTGTAAATTATAATATAGAAGTCGGCTAAGTCCGAGTCAACGTTTAGTTGCCAAACGGTTATTTTTCTCCGATGACATGGAAAGTACATACCTCTGATTTATATTCAGGTCTTCAATAAAGCTGGAACAATATACCCATGCAAAATCAATAGGTACGATAATTATGGTATCGCACCATACTAATGCTATTATCGTACCATACCAATAATGTTATTGTAACAGTTCATAATCATAATTTAATTAGTGTTGTGTGACATATGTCAAATCAGTCGCTTAATAAACGTACTACAGATCGCACGTGAAATTTAATTTTAAATAAAGTTAAAACCCCGTCATACAAAATTCAACCTTAGTACACCAACATATGGTCGCAATCGAACCGGATCATCAGTGCATCGGGGAATTCGCCGGCCGAGCGCCGAGAACAAAAGACTACTGATAAGAAGCCGGGCGCATCTATTCATTGCGCTTGACCTTGTTTGTTTTAACGAAGAATGTAAAACTTTTATGGCCGAACGTTATAACATCGTAATATTTACTGACTTGAGATACAAAGAAGTGTTATTAAAAGCGAAGTATGGCTACTCCACAAGAACAATTAATCACCGTGTTGGAAGATACCGCTGCTCTGCTCCGGAAAACACAAAGTAATTTAAAAAAGTGTCCGAAAACAAGATTAACGAGAGGTTACATAGAAGCGCGTATTAATATCATAGATGATTATTGGACGACGTTTAAGAATGCACATAAAGATTTATCGAAAATCACGCCTAGTGAACAAAGGGGTGTTTTACCGTACTTTCTTAACGAAGAATATTACTTATATGAAGATTTATATAATGTGTTACATGGCGATTTAAGAGACATGCTGTCGACATTGTTACTTGGTTCATCGATGGAGACATCAAGTGTAAACACGAGTGTTAACCTAGCTAGTGCGCAAAATAATCTAGTGCGTTTGCCGAGGATCCAATTACCTACTTTTAGAGGTATTTATGAAGAATGGATTCCTTTTCAAGATTTGTTTATTTCATTGGTGCACCAGAACACATCGCTTAGTAACGTGCAAAAATTACACTATTTAAAAAGTAGTGTCACGGATGAAGCCGAGTCTTTACTAAAGCATATACAAATAACGTCCGATAATTATTTGCCAGCATGGGAGATTTTGAAAAATAGATATGGCAATAAACGCTTGGTTTTAAATAATACTATGAAGAGGTTATTTAATCAAAAGAAAATGACTTCGCAATCAGCTGTTCAATTAAAAGGTTTATTAGACGTCACTACTGAGTGCCTACATACCTTCGAAAACTTGAAATTAACTACAAGCTCCTGGGATCCTATAATAATATTCCTTCTGGTGCAGAAGTTGGACCCGGAGACACATAAAAACTGGGAGGAGTATGCCTACAAAGAAAACTCAGATACGTTACCTAAATGGACAGAATTTAAGAAGTTTTTAGAATCGAAATTCCGTACATTGGAATTAATTACATCAAATATAAGAGAAATAAAACCAGTTAAAGAGCGTTCATTCCATGTTGCCACAGCCACGCAACCAGCCAGTAAATCATGTATCATGTGCGATCAAAGCCATACACTGTGCCACTGTAAGGAGTTTATTAAATTGGAACCTCACGAAAGAAGCGATTATGTTAAAAGCAAAAATTTATGTTTCAACTGTCTAGTACCAGGGCATTCAGCAATGAAATGTAGATTATCAATGTCCTGTCGTATATGTCACCGACGCCATCATTCTCTACTGCACCAACAAAGGCAAGCAGAGCCTGCGGCTTTACCGAGCACTTCACAACCGCTGGCTTCCAACCAACATGTTGCAGAAGAGCAAGAAGATGTTCATACAAATACAGTGATCGCGTCTCACCTCACAGCTAGACAGGGAGTAGCACTGTTAGCGACTGCAGTGGTGGAAGCAACAAATGAGCAAGGACAAACAATTCCACTTCGAGCGCTAATAGACCAAGGTTCCCAAGCATCGTTTATTAGCCAAAAGGCGGCTCAATTACTCAAACTGCAGCGTCAACCTGCAAAAGGCAGCGTCGTAGGGGTAGGTTCTACAAGAACAGAGATAAAGCACGTGGTTCAGCTACACTTAAAATCGCAGTGGGATTCCACTTTTCTACTGCGATTGAAAGCCTATGTTATGTCAAAACAACTGACCACGATGATACCTGCCAAACAAATAGAAGTACAACCGTGGCCTCACTTAGAAGGACTCAACTTAGCTGACAGCAACTTTTGGGCACCAGGTTCTATAGACTTACTGCTAGGGGTCAAGGAATACGCACTTATACTGCAGAATGAAGTAATCAAGGGTCCCCGAGGTACACCATGTGCACAGAAGACCAACCTTGGGTGGATTCTTTTTGGAGATATATCAAACAAAACACAAGAAGATACCTACATGGTGATGCACCATCAAGTGGATGTAGGAGATATGCTGAAGACCATGTGGGAAATAGATTCAGATATAAAAAGACAATTAACCAAAGAAGAGCAGTTATGTGAAAATATATACGAGAAAACAGTAACAAGAAACGAAGAAGGACGATACAGAGTCAAACTGCCCTTTAAAACATACAGTCCACAATCACCCGCAGGTAATACGAAGGAGATAGCCACACGCAGATTCCTACAGCTGGAGAAGAAGTTCAAAAAATACGCCAATCTGAAAACAGAATACACAAAGGTTATTAACGATTACATAGAACAGCAGCATGTTGAAGAGGTACCTGAAAGGGAAAAAGATATTAAAACATCAGTTTACTTACCGCACCACCCTGTAGTTCGGGAAGACAAGGAGACCAGCCAAACACGTGTTGTTTATGATGCCTCATGTAAGGGGACCAACCAAGTATCCCTGAATGATGAACTGCTTGTTGGTCCACAGTTACAAGAAGACCTGAGAAACATTTTGATGAGATGGCGGATGAAAAATGTCTGCTTCGCAGCTGATATCACACAAATGTATCGCCAAATATTAGTCACTAACGAAGACAAAGATTTCCAGCGTATTGTGTGGCGACAAGATGAATCTGAAAACTTAAAAGAATACCGTTTACTTCGAGTCACCTTTGGTACTGCACCTGCACCATACTTGGCAGTCAAAACACTTCATCAGGTTGCCAAAGATGAAGGTCATGATCACGCCCGAGCTACAAAAACTATTTTAGAAGACTTCTACATGGATGATGTGCTATCTGGTGCAGATACAGCAAAAGATGCTATTTTATTAGCTAAAGAAATCACTGACATATTGAGCAAAGCTGGATTTCAACTTACTAAATGGTCATCAAATAGTATGGAATTTATGGAATCTATAGACGAAAAGAAAAGATCAGCTAACGCTCACGTCAAATTGAATCTAGATGGAACAATAAAAGCACTTGGTATAATATGGAACTTGGGTACAGACCAATTCATATACAACTTATCCTTACCACCACCAACTCAAAGTATCACTAAAAGAAACATCTTATCTGATATCCAAAGGCTATTTGACCCTTTGGGTTGGATTTCTCCGACAACAATCACTGCAAAAATCTTTATACAGACGCTATGGCTAGAAAAACTAAGTTGGGATGAAGAAATAACGCCATCTTTAAAAGAAGAATGGAAACAAATAAGTTCAGACTTCACAAATGTCAAGGATATTCAGATAGGAAGATGGATTGGTACAACAAATGCAGATTTTGACAATATACAGTTGCATGGATTTAGTGATGCGTCGATGCAAGCGTACGCTGCCGTCGTGTATATTCGAATTATCAGAGACGACAAGATAATTACAAAGCTTATTGCTGCTAGAACACGAGTAGCACCACTGAAAACCGTGTCAGTTCCTCGCTTAGAGCTTTGTGGGGCCTTGTTGCTTTCGAAATTGATGAAGCAAGTAGGAGAAGCAATGCGTATACCAACTTCGCATATGTTTGCATGGACTGATTCGTCTATAGTAATAGCATGGCTATGTGGCGAACCCAACAGGTGGAAGACATTCGTGGCAAATCGAGTAGTCGAAATTGTAGAAAACCTCAATAACAAACGGTGGTACCACGTGCAGTCACCCGAAAACCCCGCAGATCTGGCTTCCCGAGGAACTTCATTATCAGAACTGAAGACGTCTAATTTATGGTGGGACGGGCCGAGCTGGTTGGCTGAAAAAGAAATAAAATTTAGTAACACAGAAATAGTAGAAATCGGCCTGGAAAGAAAAACAAAGAAAGAAATATATACTTACCTTAACACAAACACAGAAGTCACAGAAGAACAAGAAATTGGATTAACTGCGAAATTTGAAATGTTTGATTCCTTACTCGATTTGAAGAAATCTATTTCATACTGCCGACGATTTTTAAATTGCAAACAAAAACCTGAAATGATACATACTGATATGACTACTAGAGAACTGGAAGATTCTTTACATATTTGTATTAAATTGATACAAGCAAATGACTTTAATGAAGATCTACAAAGACTACGGGTAAAGAAACAAGTCAAGAAAAGGAGTATATTGAGATCACTTAACCCTTACCTAGATGATGAGAATATCCTCAGAGTAGGTGGACGCCTCAGACATTCACAGTTAGATCATGACAGAAAACATCCTATCATCTTAGGGAATAACAACCAACTAGTGCCTCTTATTATTTCAGAGGCCCATGACAGAACGCTACATGGCGGTAGATCACTCATGTTAAATTATATACGATCAAAATATTGGATCCTCAAGGTTAAATCAAGGGTCAACAGATATCTTCATAAATGTCTCATCTGTGCGAAGCTAAATGCTACTGCTAAACAACAAATAATGGGAGACTTGCCTGAAGCACGGGTCACTCCATCAAGACCGTTTTTGCATAGTGGTGTGGACTTTGCAGGACCCTATTCTCTCTTAGTAACTCGAGGCAGAGGAGCAAAGACAGTGAAGGCATACATCGCGATATTTATTTGTATGGCTACCAAAGCGATTCATATCGAATTAGTTGGCGATCTTACGACAGAAGCATTCATCGGGGCGTTTCGACGTTTTGTTGCTCGACGTGGAAGATGTAGTGATCTCTGGAGCGACCAGGGGAGAAATTTCGTAGGCGCCAATAAAGAGCTCTTTGATACCTGGAATGAAGCACAATTACAATTTGATGGGAAAATAAAGAAAATACTTGTAGATGATGGCACACAATGGCACTTTATCCCTGCCTACAGCCCCAATTTTGGAGGGTTATGGGAGGCAGGCGTTAAATCGATTAAGTATCACCTTAAAAGAATTCTTACTGCTAACCTTACCTTCGAGGAGATGATGACTATACTATGCCAAGTAGAAGCTTGTTTAAACTCTCGACCGTTATGCCCGCTCGAAGACACGGACGCTGAAAACATAAATGCTTTAACTCCTGGTCATTTTTTAATAGGAGAAGCACCAATTGTAGTCCCAACAACCGAGTATAAAAATGTCAGAATACATACCTTGTCTCGCTGGCAGCATCTGCAAAAATTGTTAAGTGATTTTTGGCGGCAATGGCAGGATGAGTATCTGTCAAGACTTCAACAACGTCCGAAATGGTTGAAAAGAGAAGACGAGTTTAATATCGGAGATATTGTACTAATAAAAACTGATAACTTACCTCCAGGAAAATGGTCCTTGGGACGCATCTTGCAGAAACATCCAGGACCTGACGGTTTTACTAGGGTATACAGTGTAAAGAGTGGTGATCATGTTGTAAAAAGATCAGTGACTAAATTATGCTCTTTACCTGTTGATACTAATGAAGAAGCGTGTAATAATTAGTTTCATTATTGATTTGTTTATGATGTAAATTCTATTATGCATGCTTGAGTAAATGTAACTTTGAAAAGGCCCTTTAATAGTCCTTTGGGGGGCGGTATGTTGTGTGACATATGTCAAATCAGTCGCTTAATAAACGTACTACAGATCGCACGTGAAATTTAATTTTAAATAAAGTTAAAACCCCGTCATACAAAATTCAACCTTAGTACACCAACAATTAGTAATGGTCATACTACGCTCTATTGGGATCGATCTGTCTTCACTAACAGGACGATTGTCTCTATTTCTCTTTAGTTCATACATATTAAACTACTATGATTTTATGCTTGATAATTTTGTAAAAACAGCTAGCGTAGTTCTGCGTTCCAGGCTAAGGAAAAAAATAGTTATCATTTACCAATAGCAGCGGCTGCGAAAAATTTAAGAAATTTCATTATTTCTGCCGCGGTTTTAGGGTTCCGTACACAAAGGGTAAAAACGGAACTCTATTACTAAGACTCCGCTGTCCGTCTATGAGTCTGTCTGTCTGGCCCTCTGTCTGTCACCAGTCTGTACGTCATGAACGGTGTTTTTTTTTGGCTCTTTCGGAGTGTTCTCAATCAATGAGAAACACGGTCAGTGAGTGATACCGTGGGTTATGCACAGAGTGCTACGTTTATAGCTGAAGACTACGGCTGCCATTTTGTTGTCCCTCATTGACGTCACGCTACGCTCCCGTGAAGTCACCGCAGCCAGGAGCACAACTGAGTCACCGGCCTCTTCATCTTCACCAGCGTAAACAACTTGGCGTTCAGTGAAGTAACGGACCGCGGAAGCTAAATTGTAGAAATGAATCGAATCTACGACTATTTCTTTTAAATAATAAATATTAATAATCTTACTGATCTGAGGTTTTGATTTATTTAATACCAACCTAAGAGGTCACAACAGATCAATCTCAACATCCCGCATGACGAGGAACGAGGCCTTCACGAGTGAAGGCTGAGAAGGACTCAGCAAGAACCTTGACTTAACTCACGAGGAGTCCAGCATGTGGAATGATGACTCGACGATCATTCTCCCGATAGTTGTTTCGGCGAACGTTCTCATAGCGATGTCTCGATCAACACCTTAACAGACTCTAGCGTCGCTTCGCTAGATGCTATGGATCAAGGGCTTGAACTAATTGCACAGACACTTACTGAATGAGACGATGATACATGCACATTAAACTGTGTAAGCTACATAACGTTCTCCAAGAAATGAAAAAAAAAAACCAAATGTAAGTACTGAAACTACAATTTATATAAGTTTGATTTATTTTCCCAAAAGTCAAATTGATTCGTCAATGTTTATTTTAAAATATTAGATCAAGTGCAATTCTACGCTGCGATGGTGCAACTATTTTAAAGTAATGAAGCCGTTGGTTTTACAACGTAATCTTATTCGCTACTCCCCGTAGGAAGGTGCTAAGTGAGTGAGTTTTTTTTACTTTTTGTAATTACTAATCCCAACATATTTGAAGCCCTTTTTATTACGTAATCCAAATGTGGGACAAATGTTGACTTATTGTCAAAAATGACTCCAAGGTCTTTCATTTTGTTTAGTTACTGAATATGGTCTGTAGCAATATTGTATGTTGACGGAATTAAATATGCATGTATGTAAACTATGCATTATTCTGTGGTTCCGCTTATACTTAACAGGGTAACATTTTTTGGGATTCAGATTAAATTCCGTTGCTTTCACAACAACTTACACAAAATATAAAGTAAAGTATCTGGTTATGCAGTTTATTCTAATACTATAAACATATTTTAATTCATTTTATAATTATAATGTTTGACTAGCTAAAAACTTATGTCACTCATAATAGCTATATGTTGCCATTATTTGAATGTCTTCTTATCTTAAATTGCCTATAATAATTTAAAGTTGCTCAATATTAGTTGAAAAGCAGGAGATCGTGGTACTCGTATGAATAATAAAATATGATAAGGCCCATTGAGGTGGTAATGCAGGTGGTCTAGAGCAGTCGGAGAAGTGCGGCGGAGAGCAGCACTGCGGCGGCGGTGGCGGGCAGCGGGGGGGCGGCGCCGGGCACCAGGGCGGGGGGCGGCGGGGTGGTGGGCTCGGGCGCGGCGCAGGCGGCGCGGCGCGCGGCGGCCGGGCCCAGGCAGGCGGCGTGCGCCATCAGGTGCGGCAGCTGGCTCTGCTCGTACAGCCCCGTGAACAGCGCCTGCTGCGGCCCGCGCGCGAACACCGCCACGTCGTCGCCGCCGTGCGTCTCCGACTCCAGCGGGACGTCCACGTGGCTCCTCCAGCGTAAAGCTTCTGAAGTAATAAGATTTTCTATTGTATATTGCAGCTAAAACTCGTGTTAAACCTAAAATTATGCTTTAGATGAAACGCGAGCGGTTACTATTATGTTTGACAAGATTTAAATTCGAGACTGATATTATAAATGCGAAAGTTTCTGTGTGTGTATGTTTGTTACTTCTTCACGCTGCAACGGCTAAACGAATTTGGATGAAATTTGAAATATACCCTGGGTAAACACATAGGCTACTTTTCATCTTCGAAAATTTCTGTGGGAATGACTATAATCGAAATCTAGGCGGACGAAGACGCGTTCCGAAGTTTATCCGCTAATTCTACTAATACGAGTATCCTACTCGTATTAACCTTACAGCTACTTAGGTCATACTGAAAGCTTCTGGATTCCAATAAATAAGAAAGTATATTCCCTCACTATCCACACATTTTTTCATTCGTTGGAACCATTGTGTGAAGCAGTGGGTCCAATCTTCAGTAGGGACCTCTTCAACGGCTTCTTGGATTGCATTCACCGCCGCTTCAGGGCTTGAGAATCATCGGCTTGAAAACCTCTAAGTTTATCATTATTCTTGGGAATAAAAAGAAGTCGCAAAGTGCGAGGTCCAGACTGCACGGCGGATGCGTCATCAGTTCAGTTCAAATACGCAATCGTTCTCTTAGCGGAATGTGCGGACGCATTACCATGGTGAAGGATGACATGACTGCGAGGACGGTTTTTACGAACCTTTTCTAATACACTGGGCAAGCAATTGTTTACATAACGATCTGCAGTGACTGTTCTTTGATTTCCGAGCGACACTGTTACATTATGTCCAGTTTTTCCGAAGAAAGACGCAACCATTGACTGCTAGTGCTCCGACTTTTCTTAACTTTTGTTGACAATTCTTCAAAAGGAAAGACCCATTCTGCTGACTGGCTTTTTCTTTCCGGTTTAAACAATACACCCAGGTTTCCTCACCAGTTACAATATTATAGACAGCCAATGACTCTCCTCCATTAAACTTATGTATAATTTTTCGGCACCACTCTACACGCAGTCGTTTCTGGTCTTCCGTTAACTCATGCGGTACTCATCGAGTGCAAAACTTCCGAACCTTCACTTGCTCATGCAAAATGTTTTGCACTTGACTCATTCCTATGCCAAATACAGTACTAATTTGCTGACAGGTAATTTTTTTGTCTGTCTCATTTAGCTGTCGTACGCGTACGGTATCGAAATTAGTTTCAGTAACCGCAGTCACCGGCCGACCTTCACGTAAATCGTCATGGAGATAATCTCGTCCACGTCTAAATTCTCCGAACCACGAATACACAGAGCTACGAGACGGGGCTTCATCATTTAACGCCAATAGAAGTCTCTGGCCACTATCTTGTTGACTTAAGTCGCAGCGAAAATCGTAAAAAATCATTAAGTGCAATTTTTTACGAGTTAGTTTCATTATAATAGCAACAAACAACTCTCTGACCCCGCCAAGTTGAAAAAATAAACGATAGTCTAGTAATATTGAAAAGTAATATGTTCCTAGTGAGCTCCATCTTCAAGTTCTGTTACTGGCTACTTTTTACAAATAAAATTCAACGATTTTGGAAAAACTACCCCTAAGGGATAAAACGAGGGTGTAGAAATTTATATCAGAGTTTGGTCATTTTTGTAGTAAGAAACTTTAAATTTGGCATTACTACTCATAAATAAATTAGTAAATTAATTTTGGCGATTGTTACTTCTTCGCTAAAACGAATGAACGAATTTGGTAGGATACAATTTGGAGTTTGCTTATACACTCTGGATGTTAATCCAGGCTACCTTGAATCCCGAAATAGGTAAAACATTGTTCTCGTGGGATGGGCAAATAACTAATTCTATGCAAACGCCGGCAGGAGCTGGTTTTATATAAAAACGTTAATCGCTGGTCTATCGTCTACATAGGACTGATCCGGTCTTAAAGTGTTCTTAGCGTTGACTCATAAGGGTCATAAGAGGGCATATAATAGATAACATTCGTTTTGAGCAAAGGTCAGATTATGGAAGGAGCGTTTTTAAACCTTTCCCATTCTGGTAGCATAAACCGGTAGCCGGGATTCCATACTGGGGAACAATTAATACTCGACGATACTCTTAGCTCCCTAATTACGAATCCTGAAAGTTTTGAATCTTTTTTAACCATGTTGTCTTGGTGTTCTTTGAACTTTAAAGAGCTATCAATCAGAACTCCCAGGTCACGAATATAAGTAAATACTGTCAACATTATACCCTTGAGATTATAAGACGCCGGTGCCGAATTCTTTTTTCTAGAAATTTAAATTACATACCGTTTGCTGCTATTCAAGATCATGGAATTTAATTGGCACCATTTTGCTACTTTATCAACATTATCGTGCAGTCGGCTTACATCTCCACGACTCTCTATTATTTGGTACAATTTAAGATCATCTTCGTACATTTTAAAACTACAATTTAGTGATTTCGCCACGCCGTCGACATAAATTAAAAATAATAGGTCCCAATTATTTTGGTACTCCTGTAGGAATGTCAATAGCATAATAATTATAACAGCGAAGAGCCACCAACAGTCGCTCTTTTTGAGACAAGACTTACACCATTGCAGCACGGTGCTGTGAATACCCATATGCTTGATTTTATTTATGGCTATAACCAAGATTTTCGACACTACGTGGTTCTTACCACGGGATAAAATGCACCTAGTTTATCTACTTAAAATTATATCCGAGCAACTGATATTATGCCATTATAAGCCAGCTTAATTATTTCGATGGTCCCGGAGAACAAAATGATAACAGCAAAATCGTGTTTTTTCAGCAAAAAATAAAAACATGTTTTGATCGATTGTGTCGTTAAACCTGAACACAGACAAGCGGTAGTTACCTTTATACAAAGCTAATTTTTTTGCGTTCCAAATGATTTAGTGACATGGTCGTAACATTTTACCAAACCAAAAATATTTAAAAAATAAAATGTTAGTCAAAATTAACTACCGGCTGTGATGTATTAAGTCGATTATCATTTTATTCGTTGTTTTTCCAGACTAAACACAAGTATTGTAACATCGTCGTAACATTTTATTCTACCGGTTTTTAGGGTGACCGGTGCTGAAATTAATACATGATATACTTTTATTCTCGTAACTTATAGGAAACTGGTTTTTGCCAAAGGCTTTTAAGTTTTTTTTAAATAAAACAGCGAATTGATATTCAACTTTGAGTTTATTAAACAAATCACTGAACATCAAATAATTAGAACGTCTCTAGAAAAAATCTTCAAAAGGGAACAAAAATCATCACATAATAGAAAAACAACGCTTGTTTCTATTAAAAAACGTAAATCTCAATGATAAAATATGTAAAAAAATAACAAAAGCCTTGTTAATGATATAATTTCGAAAGTAAAAAATCAACATTAACTTCTTAATATACTCGACGCATCTTGTTTCAGACTCAAATTCTAACAAATCAGTTATATTTAATAGGTGAAACCAGGTTATTAATTAATCTTCATCATCACCTTCCTCCTCGTCATCATTGACTCTAGAGCTTTAATGAAAATCAGGCTTATGATTTTCATCTTACACTTAATAATAACTAAAACAGCGTCGCGATCACATAAAATCAGTCTTTAGATCACCTATAGCTCAAAAAACAAAATAATACTCTACACCGTCATAAGCCTAATCTTCCTCATTATCATCATTGGTTCCAGAGTAGATATTTCCATAAGTCAGCGACTCGTAAAAAGCACGATAGTAGCTTGGAATATCTCCTGCCTTACAGAGGTTTATAAGGTCGTCATATAAAGCCTTACTTATTGGCAATGGCTCCGTGTAAAGTACTTGCAGTTCAGGTTCCGCTGCAGGACTTGGGTTGGTTAAATGAGATGCTGCCTGTCTAGTGCCCCGCTTATTTCTTAATCTTTGGACAGCATCTGTAGCTGATTGGGAATATTCAGCATCGAAGTCATATTTGTGTTTTAAAATTTATGGTTGTAAATAGGAGACACTTACCTTCATTATTTGAGTCCATGATATTTTCTGACCTTTCTCATCTTTGACCCAGTTTTTATTGTTTATCAACTCCTTTATATTATAAAACTCATTTTGCGTCATTTCTGTGTCATTATATTTTTCGCCATTTACTTTCGCGTTCATAATGATAGCGTATATCTGGTCGGGAGTGTATACTACTCTATCCTTTAATTCACGCTCGACGTTGGAATGCATCGAATCCTCTTCGCTCTGGCCATGGCAAGTCAAAAAAAATCTATAAGTGATATTTAATTGAAGCTTCTGTGCCGCAAAGATGTACAACGCAAATATAAATCGGTTTTTATTTTGACCACAGCACCCGTCTGAGTAAAAATGTATGTTTAGAACGCCTCTTTGGTTTTCATTAAGTAAAAATTGCCAAAGGCAACTGCCAATTTCATTAGCCCCTCGTTTTGCAATTTGAGCATGCCAAACATAACAATACCCTTACTCCGAGTAGCATAGCAGTAGTAGCACTGTAAAATTGTAAATAGGACACTTTCTTTTATAGTGAAATGCTCCGACTTCAGACTGTGGGATGTTCATAACCTTTTCTAAATCGAGGATTGCCACCGTGGTTTCTGAAGGGTCGACTGATTCCTTTTCGTCTCTTTTAATTTGCCTTACTCTTTCTTTGTTTTTATGATGTTTATCATTTCTTGGAGGGTTTCTTGAGTCGTAGGGTCAGCCTGTCGGTATCGAGAACATTTAGAACACTGGTCTTTTTTAGGTTTGTAAAATGAAAAGTTGAACCTGGTGTTAAAAATTGTTTCGTATTGGCGTTTTGTAGCCATAATACAGTCAAAGTTTTCATGTGCAAACCAGGCTTTATAAAGACGATACATTTTCGATATATTCAGCAGTTCTGAGAGGTACTTTTTCGTGGAATTTTGTCTCACGTAATGAGCTTCGACATAAGGAAACAATTGAATGTGCCTTATGATATACTCTTCCGTCTTAATAGACATTCTACGTGGTATATTGTCATGGTGTCCTCGTTTGTCGATTAAGCTTTCATCACATTTAATCTTTTCTAGTGCTGTATAAACAGTTTGATGTGAAATGCTCAGAGTGTTAATGAAAAAGGTTTTGAAAGAAGGGGATGACAATACGTTTTACTGTTTAGCACCAATAGAGAAGTTTTACTAAACGGCGTTATCCCATTAGCCGGGCCAGTTTTTTGACGTGAAAAAAATTATAACTGCGGTTATCTTTATGGCGTAGAATTATTTTCACGCGAAGATTATGGTACGAGCGTTTGTCAAACTGAGGGCCGATAAATATTTTTGTTAATATCACCATACAAGTATGTTCCGGTAATTTTAGGCATGAGCAAAATCATTGAATAAAATTGCATTATTTTCTAATTGGCACCCATAGATTTCAAATATAACATAACACTAAAACTATGATAATAGCAATTATCTTAGTATTCTCCGGGAGCGGCGATTTGGTCAGCCTAGACTCGTTTCATGATTTGAGTTTGTTTAAGGGGATGTTCACGCCAGTTTAACCTGATCTAGCAAAATCTGGAAAACATTACCAAACAATTGTAAAAACCACTCACGGAAATTGATATCGGATGTAACGTCAGGGCGCGTGTTGTCAAGGTGCGGACGGTAGCCGGGCCCGTTGGTGTAGGACAGCGTCATGTAGGGCACGCCGTCAGCGCCGATGTCCCTGGAGCGGCCGAGGATGTCAGAGCCGCGTGGGGAGTACCCGTTGAAGGCCATAACGTGAGCGTGGTCGGCTGTGAGCACGAGCAGCGAGCTGGCCGCCGGCAGCAGCGCCTCGGCGCGCGCCACCGCGTCGTCCAGCGCCAGCGTCTCGTCCAGCGCTAGGTGTGGGTAGTTGTCGTGGTGCGCGTGGTCAATGCGCCCTCCCTCGACGAACAGGAAGAAGCCACGCGGGTTGCGCGACAGCACGCGGATGGCTGCCTCCGTCAGCTCGGCCAGCGTGGGCTTGTCGGGATTATTGGCCGCGCGCACTTCCGCCTCGTAGAGCAAATGAGTGGGTTGGAATAATCCGAGCAGGTACTCGGGTGGGTTGGCGATGGCCTGCAGCAGCTGTCCGCGGTTCCAGGCGTACGAGTGCGAGTCGTTAGCCTGCTCGCGTTGCGCGCGCCATTCCTCCACTAGGTCACGTCCATCCCAGCGCCGCCCGGCTGTACCTTCTTCGTCCACTGTTGTGTTTGGTCTGAACTCACGACGGCCTCCACCTAAAATTACCTGTAAATTATGCCTGCTTTAGTGACCTTACCTTGTAAATAAATTACGACTTAGAGTGCCTCTTCGCATGAACACTCGACATAAAAATCGTTTCTATTGTATGTTCCTTTTACTCACATAAAATATTTTTCCACTATAATACATCCAGATCTGAAAAATTGTATAAGTAATAATTGCCTTTCCAAAGTCGATATATTTAACATGTCACATTTGACATGTTTTACAATAATTATTTTTTTAAAGTTTAAACTGGATCTACGATCTAATTGTAGCTTAGTGCCCTTACTTACTTACTTTATTGTGTATCATGCCCTATCTCTGTTTCTGTTTTAGTTGAATGATTAGTAACTAACCAACTAACTAGTGGCAATTTTATTGATAAATGCTTATTCAATGTACCTAAGTTTATTGTACTGATTGTTCCCAAATAAAATAAACAGGTACTTAAATTAAATAACGAATAATATTATTTACCTTAAACTGGTTGCCAGGATACGAGTTGATGAGTTGGTCGGCGATGTCGGGGCAGAGCGCGGGGTCGTGGCCGGCGGCGATGACTTGGCCGTCGTTTTCCCAGCCACGGTTAGCGGCGCGCGCATACGCACCAGCTGGGGACGCGTGCGTGACGCGCGTCGTCGTCACGATTCCTGCAACCGATACAATTACCATTCAACACGAATATTTAATAGTACATTACTTAACAAGGGCTGTAAAAGAAAGAAAGCCCGAAATCGCAGGTATTTGAGACCCGAGCCGTAGGCGAGGGTTGTAAATATGCGATAGAGGGCTTTCTTTTTTACTGCCCGTGATGAGTACACAATTTTACGTCTTCACCTGGCCACAATGCGAGTTTTACCGTGCGCGCAGCGTGCGATAAAACTCACATTATGGCCAGGTGTTACGTAAATATATTTAATCTATGTATCGAAACTTATGGTGCGCTACTTTACCAGTGCTACGGCCGTCTGCGAGAGCCCAGGCGGCGATGGATTCGAGGTGTGTGGCGGTGTCAGTGGAGGCGAGGCAGTCGTGGCGCGGGACTTGCCCGGTCACGCCGAGGGTGCCCTGGTTCGCCTTGACGCCGCAAAGGTACGCCGTCGATGTGCATGCCGAGTCCGGGATTTGTGCGTTTAGGCAGTATGTCTGAAAGCACATAGTTATCATCATCAGTATAGACCCAACAATTATTGCAAATATTAGTGATGCAAGCCAAAGATTACCTTGGCGAGTCCGGTGACGGGGAACTTCTCGAAGGTGAGGCGCTCCTCCTCGCCGGGTCGGCCGGCGCGCTGTCCGCGCAGCGTGCGCGCCGGCGCCAGCGTGGGCACGGAGAGCCCGTCGCCCAGGAACATCACCACGTTGCGCGCCACCTCGTCGAACTGCGACTCCTCGAGACGCTCGTCAATGGCGCCGAACGCCTCCCGGTACCAGTAGTCTGCCTGGTTCTCCATGGGGTCCGGCGTAAAGGTGCGGGAGCTGGATCCGGCGGCGGTGGGCGCGTCGCTGTGACTATGGTAGCGATCGCCGCCCACTACCTCCAGCAGCGCCAGAGCGCATACTGCAAGAAGCATGTCTATAGTGTAGGAAAATGTTGTGGGAGACCGTCGGCAGAGACTGTGAGAGTGCAGGACTTTACGCGACCACACTTCTTTAATTAACAACCTCCTATCTAATCGCATTTCAACTATTTTAACAAAACCGTGATAATTTGTTATCTTGTCTAAGTCCGATCATACTAAATATTGAAGACCACACCACCACGCTAAAACGAACTGAAGATAGCTCGACCATGAGGGCCCGCGCCGCGGCGCAGGCGGTCCGCACGCGCGCGCGCTCCCGCGCCCCCCCGCGCACCTCCCGCGCGCCCTCCATGCGCGGGCGCACACGCACCGTCCTCGCGCCGAGACTGCGCGCGCACGCTTGTTATCGCATCCCCTCAATCGCTTGTTATCACTGGGTTGTGTTGTAGAACTTTGAGATACTTTAAAGAAAGTTAATATCAAGGCAGTTAATTTAATAAGCTTTAGCGTGTTCTACAATTGTGCACACGATGCATAAAATGTTTGGGTTGCGCAAGTAGTCGTGGTAGACGTAGTCGACGTCTCTATTGATCGTAAATATACTCAAATAGCTCCCAATTCGTAGTCGTCGTAACTTTTAGCATACTTATAACCCTGCAACAGCGGACTACTTTACGGAGCGTTTCAGTTATTTTAGTTCTATTAGAGCTTTCTAAAACCTTGTTTTACCTTTTAATATTTCTTCCTCCAAGTTTTACGCGAGTTCCTTCACAATTCAGGGTACAAGGCTGTGGAACGCCTTGCCTTGTAAGTAGTTTACGTCGTTTCCATGTTTTTTTTTGTGCTTTTCTTTACTTTACCTACACCTTTTTTTACTAAACCTTCGTTTGTTATCATTGTCTGGCTGATTCCTAAAATGTATGTATGTAAATAAAATAAATAAACTATCATTATATTAATGTTTAATGAAAGTAGTTCAGTTTTTTTATTTATCTGATTAATTTGTGTATTTTTGCAATTATATTTAGTTTTTATTTCAAAATAGTTGGATTTCTTTAAGTACCTACTCGTAATAAAATTAGATTAAGATTACCTATTCTTAGTATATTATATCCAATTTTCTTCGTTATTAACTGTAGACACTAGTAGACACTAAGTTACATTTATTTTAAAATTTGTATTCCGAATCTGGTTGCCACTTGACAGGCATTGCCTAGTGTGGGACCAACATATATTGCCAATATGTGTATTCGTTATTTTAATAAAGAATTTTTATTTTATTTTATTTTATTTTATTTCCGCCTGCCACGATTTGCATCCTAAAGGCTTGTTTACACGTTGTGAAGTAGCAAGTGCAGGTGAGAAGTGCAGGTGTAAAGTGATTAGTAAAAACAAGTGTAAACGGTCACGCTGTTAAGTGGCAAGTGCGAATGTGAAGTGCGAGTGTGAAGTAAAGTGAATAGACGCGCGTTCTATTTTTGCCTGTTAAGTTGTTGCCCCCGCACACCCACGTACTCCCCGCACTCGCAGTCTCACCCTCTAAACACCGTGTAAACAGTATCTGCTTGTTAAGTGCAGACTCGCGCACCGAGGTTTCCTTAACGCTAACGCCGCACAGTAGGTATTATTATACTCCAATTTGAATTCTACACTCAGGAGCAAAAATACCGGGTCAGAGTGCGTTTTTCATACAAACGAGACTATTTCAAAGCCTTGGTTCCTTGCCAGGGGTTATTTCGAGTGAGTTTTAATGGCGGATACTCCGAGGTTCAATAGAGGAGGTCAAAAGTTCTTAAGAACTGATCGCACAATCAGTTAACACCACAGCCGGACAGTTTGGGTCAGCATTTGGATTTGCTTACATTTTATTGCCATTTTAGATGTTTTTCTGAACATGCACAATTCCGGCGTTAACCGCAGATTCATTCAGTTGGATATCCTATACTTTTTAAAATATTTCGTAATTCTAATCGTTGTTCGTCCTCCATTTTATTCTACACATTACACTTGCACAAGCACAACTAAGCAATGTGTAAACGATTTCTTAACACTTAACACTTATCACCATAAAAACATGTTAACTAATCACTTCTCACCTGCACTTGCTACTTCACAACGTGTAAACAAGCCTTTACACTATCTCTTTGGGCAAGGTTGTCTGAAAGAGATCGCTATTTAGCAGTAAGACCGCCGTTTGTATACCTTGTAGCTAAATGCACAGCGCAGCCATACGGTGGGTGGTAGGACCTTGTGCAGGGTCCGTCCGGATCGCTACCACCATCTTATCCATTAATCTACCGCCAAACAGCAGTGTTCGCATTGTGTGTTCCGGTTTGAGGATAAGACAGCCGGTGTAATGACTAGCATAGAGGCATTCCATCTTAGTCCTCATGGTTGGAAACGCATTTGCAGTCTTAGGCTTGCAGTCTTGTGAATGCGGATGTCTATGGGTCACAGTTTCCACTTACCATCAGTTGGTCTGTGTGCTCGTTTGCCTTCTCTATGCCATAAAAATAATTTTAAAAATAACAGGGTCCCGTTGGCCCACCCTTTGAGTACGGAACCCTAAATACGTTCGATGTTTTAGGGAACTAAATGATCGCAATGGCACTCAGAAATTTATTTATAGTTTTAGAATAGTAATCTTATAAATATTGTGAAATTCTAATTATTGTTCAACCCGTGCACATTGGTTCGACAGTGCTAGATAACGTCATGCAAGGTGCGCGTAGGAGCGGCGCGGAATTTTTATTAGTTGCGTAAACAAATAAATTATTATTTTCAACGCATGATTTGTGTTTTTGAAGTTCGATAATACACTTAAATAGTAGATACTTTAACCAGGGACTAAATTAAGTCATTATGAGACGATATTTTTATTCACCCGAAGAAAGCGAGTGTGGATGAAGTTCGAGTGTCTTCAAAAGTGTTTTATATTCTCGAGTTAAACACTGTACTTTTCACTTCGATTGAAACAAAAAATAGTAGGTTGTTTCAGGCGAAACGAGACATTTAGCCAACCGAGAAAAAAGTTTGTTCGAGCATCAATTCGGAGAAAATACATATGTACATAGGTACGTACATTAAATCACGCCTGTTTCCCAGAGGGGTGGCAGAGACCACTTCTTTCCAACTTCTACGATCCTGACAAATCTCTTTCGCTTCGGAGAAAAATCATAAATTAGAATAGTTTTTACATAGAAAAAGTACTTTAGTCACAAGAGAGTAATGGAGCGGCGGCGCGTCTGCGCTGTCTGTTTACTGATGTCTCCGTCAATTGTGAACCGATATAAAAATATATTTTTTAAGTGTGATAGAATGTACATCCAAGGTGGTCCCACTGTCACGAAATCTGAATCTATTGAGGGGATTCGTGAGGTTTTGAGGGAACTCCTCAAATATTTTAGGCATACATTTGCAATTTTATTATTTTTAGTAACAAATAATGCAAATGCATTCAGAAAGTATCATTTGATAAGGTGGAACTGATAATGAAGACCTCGGATGGCCCCTAAAACTCCTCACTGACTGCCAACATTTTGGCAACGGTTTGACACATAACCTCAAATATTCACAAAGCGTGTTTTTATTAAAAATAACGTATAATGAATAGTTATTTCATCTTAAACTTAATATGAAAATAATGATCTAGTGTATAAATTGTTGCAAAGACCTCACTTGATCTTTAAATGTACGTGATTATGGAGTTTTCGTGGAGAATTGGTTCGTTTGGTTTTGTTTACAAGTTCTATTGACGGCGACCTTATCTAACTATTTTTTTTGAATCGCTTGAAGCAGATCTTTGTAGTGAAGTCCTCAATAAAGTTGTAATCTCGTGAGAAACGGTTACAAAAACAATGAGTTTTGCTTGAACAATAAAGAAATGAATAAAAACTAAAGAATAAGTTTAATTTTTAATAGTAATTATAATAACAGTCTTAGAGTTTTATGGATTTTATCTTGAGGCAAAATTACGTAAAGAGGAGCGCGGCAGCGAGCAGCACTGCAGCGGCGGTGGCGGGCAGCGGGGGGGCGGCGTCGGGCACCGGGGCGGGGGGCGGCGGGGTGGTGGGCTCGGGCGCGGCGCAGGCGGCGCGGCGCGCGGCGGCCGGGCCCAGGCAGGCGGCGTGCGCCATCAGGTGCGGCAGCTGGCTCTGCTCGTATAGCCCCGTGAACAGCGCCTGCTGCGGCCCGCGCGCGAACACCGCCACGTCGTCGCCGCCGTGCGTCTCCGACTCCAGCGGGACGTCCACGTGGCTCCTCCAAGCAAGCGACACTGCAATACATTTTTTTCAGGAATCACGAATTTAAGTTTAACGTATTTTGCTCATTTGACAAATATCTGAATTTAAATAGATCTATTGCTAAATAAACTCACTATAGTTAAATTCGGTAGTGACGTCAGGGCGCGTGTTACCGACGTGCGGACGATAGCCGGGCCCGTTGGTATAGGACAGCGTCATGTAGGGCACGCCGTCGAAGCCAATATCTCTGGAGCGGCCGAGGATGTCGGAACCGCGCGGGGAGTACCCATTGAAGGCCATAACGTGCGCGTGGTCGGCTGTGACCACGAGCAGCGAGCTGGCCGCCGGCAGCAGCGCCTCAGCGCGCGCCACCGCGTCATCCAGCGCCAGCGTCTCGTCCAGCGCCAGGTGCGGGTAGTTGTCGTGGTGCGCGTGGTCGATGCGCCCTCCCTCCACGAATAGGAAGAAGCCGCGCGGGTTGCGTGACAGCACGCGGATGGCCGCCTCCGTCAGCTCGGCCAGCGTGGGCTTGTCCACGCCCGCCTCGCGCACCTGCGCCTCATACTGCAAGTGGTCGGGTTCGAACAGCCCCAGCAAGTAGTCGGGCGGGTCGGCGATGGCCTGCAGCAGCTGTCCGCGGTTCCACGCGTACGCGTGCGAGACGTTAGCCGCCTCGCGCCGCGCGCGCCACTCTTCCACTAGGTCACGCCCGTCCCCGCGCAATCCTGGGGAGCCTTCCTCGTCCACCGTCGTGTTTGGCCGAAACTCTCGACGACCACCTCCAAGAATCACCTGTTTTTACCAGGAGGTGAATATTTTAAATAGAAACGAATGCTTAGAAACACGCTTCTATGGATAGAGCTGAAGTCAACCATTTAGGAAACTATATAAATTAATGGGATACCAATCGGCAATTATTTGGTAAAAAGTATACGGACCACTATCGATTAGCGAAGAATTAATTTAGAAGAATAGGACGATACATGAATGAGCTATAGGGAAAAAATGGAATCAATTGGTGAAAGTGGCTGACAGTGACTGAATTCTATAGATTGGAACATCGGAATTAGAAAAAAGGGCAACGTTCTATTCAACGTTTGATTGAACTAAACCTGCCCACTCTACATATTAATAGGTGTTTATTTATTATTTAATGTTTTTAACATGGAGATAACAGATAACAGGGAGAAGGCGAACGAGCGTGCTAGCCAACTGGTAGTAAGTAAGATCCGTGACCCATAGAAATTTGCATTCATAAGACTAGAATCTAAAGACTGCAATCCTAAGACGGCAACCATGGAGATAAGTTAAGATAGAATGCTTCTATGCTTATAATTTCACAGGTTTTGTTACACCGCCGTAACACAACAATGAGAACACTGCTGCTTCTGCTAAAATATTAGCAATTATACATACATACATACCGTCACGACTTCATCCGAGTGGGGTAGGTAGAGCGAATTACCAACAACTCTAAGAACTTGTTGTTAATTTTGTTAAGTTAAAAACTGGCTAACATGTTTAGCAGTGTATATCAGTGACAGGCTGCAAGACCATCGCCTGACAATACTACAAGCCTTTATCTCTTAGTCGCCTCTTACGACTTCCACAGGAAGGCATAGCGTGGCACTATTCTAAACCGGCAACCACACGGCAATAATAGTAGGAAAGTTAAAACCCATATTGTCACTTACCTGGAACTGGTTACCAGGGTGGAAGTTGACGAGCTGGTCGGCGATGTCGGGGCAGACGGCGGGGTCGAACCCGCCGGCGACCACCTCCCTGTCGTTCTCCCAGTGCCGGTTGGCGGCGCGCGCGTACGCGCCGGCCGGAGACGCGTGCGTCACGCGCGTTGACGTCACGATGCCTGACCGACACATATTGCTTATTACTCAGACAAAATAATGAAATTTTTATAAATGCACCCATGATCTGGCTGCTTACCGGCGCTGCGGCCATCGGCGAGCGCCCAGGCGGCGATGGACTCGAGGTGCGTGGCGGGGTCCACGGATGCCGGGCAGTCCCAGCGCAGCACCTGCCCGGTTACGCCGAGCGTGCCCTGGTTCGCCTTGACGCCGCACAAGTACGCCGTTGCCGTGCACGCTGAGTCAGGGATCTGTGCGTCCAGACAGTATGTCTGAAACCAATAATATATCATCACATTATAAGAACCGCGATTAAAACTACTGCATTCATCGTGATCATGGCGCTAGCTGGCTAAAGAGGATGTACCTTAGCGAGACCAGTAACGGGGAACTTCTCGAAGGCGAGGCGCTCTTCCTCGCCGGGGCGGCCGGCACGCTGTCCACGCAGTGTGCGCGCCGGTGCCAACGTTGGCACAGACAGCCCGTCGCCCAGGAACATCACCACGTTGCGCGCTACCTCGTCGAATGGATCTTCTTGACGCTCGTCAATGGCGCTGAACGCCTCCCGGTACCAGTAGTCCGCCTGGTTCTCCGCAGGGTCCGGTGAGAAGGCACGGCTCTCGCGCTCGTCGGCGGGCGCGGCGCGCTCGCGGTGGTAGCGGTCCGCGCCCGCCGCTGCCAGCAGCGCTAGCAACGTTAACGAATAAAGCGAAAGTTGCATGTTCAAAGAGGCAATGAAGACGGACCAGCGCTAGCTGCGAGACTGCAAGGTTCTAAGAAGTGACCCTGCTTTAATTGCCAACCCCTTATCTTATCTTCAAAAATAATCTTGTGCTTAGAAATAAGTCTTGTGCGCTCTTTATACCGTATAAAGATTAAAAATCACGCATATATTTTTGGAAAGCATAGCCCAAAATGTGGACACTAATAGTATGCGACTAAAGAATTGCGAATTGTATTATTGTTTATGAGCCTGCACCGTTCAATTCTCCTGGTGGGACGCGGCGCGGTGGAGGTGGCGGAGGATTCGCCTGGGAGCGGCGCGGCACCACGAGGGCGTCGCGTGAAACCTTGGACTCCGGGGCTTAATCAGCACACAGTGGTCTCGTGCCAGTCGTAATCATTGCATGTGAAATTACATGTCGATATCGTGTGATGTGATATCGGGGGCCCGCAGGGGGTGAGGCGTGCCTGAGCGGCGACCGTCTCTCTGCAGGTGTCGCGGGGGCGCGGCGGGCAGCGCGCGGCTCGGGTGCAGGCGCTCAGATAGCGCGCCCTGCACGACACGAGCAGCGAATGTAACGCGCTGCTGAAGCGCACCCGACGGATAAGCTGTAACGAGATAGCGGTTTAGGTCGGGACGAGCCTCTTTTGATGCCACGGCGGCTATCTTATCGCACAATAGTAATTGTTTGGGCGATTCATCGATAAATTTACTTATTCGTTTTCTCTTCGATCTTATTGTTTCTTCGTACTTGTATTTTAAGTAAATCACCACTTTCATAGATACAACATGTACAACACAACTGTCATGTTCTATTTATGGGACAGTCGACCTTATAAGTAGCTGCATACTTTTTTACAGTCGAGTAGAATTAGACATGTATCCAGTTTTGGCCCTAATTATAATGCAATAAGTTGAAAAAATATATACATGTCATTGTAGAGTTTTAGATTTGGAAATAGATTAAGTTTGAACTGTAAAAGTACCACTTTTGCTAGAGCTACGCGTCACCTCCCCTACAGTAAAAACTACGAATAGTAAAAACCGGGAGAATATCTTAAATGAAAATGAAAAACTATCACGACAAAGTAGATTTGGTTGGTTCTTGACGTATTGGCCATTAAAGGGTCATTCATCGTCTAAGACAGCAGAAAATATCGTTAAATGGATAATTCGGTGTTTTTCTGAGCGTGGTGCGACATGCTCTTGACCGGTTCTAACGAATACGCTAAGAGGTATTTCATTTCATGGTCATCACGCTCAAAGCGATAGTTCGGGCGATCTCGGAGACAAGTGGCCCTGTCAGATAAGTGATGATGCGATAACAGCAGAGTGGTCTCGAGGAGCGCCCGCGCAGTCGCCGCGGCACCTTGCACGATGCTGCGCGCACTTACTTTACTTGTGGCGGCGCAATGCGCTTTTGGTATGTTTTTTGGACATTCATACTACAAATATAATTGTGTGAACCGGTGACCCTAAACAAGATGCAGAACGAGAACGTTATCGGCATCAAAATAATACAGAATTGACCGCTAGACGATTGCACTTATTTCATTTCCATACATTTTGACAATGTTCGAAAACCGTTTACGTTAGTGTTATGCATGTTGTTTAGGGCCTCAGTGACTATTGTTTTCTGTTACCGATGTCAGGTCAACAAACCGTGTTTAAGATGGCAGGTAAAAGGAGTAATTAATTGGCAAGTAGACCGCAGGTTCAGGATCACGTCGTTAATAATGTGCCGGCAGGTCTGGATGAGTACCACGGCGCGCGGGGCGGGGGCGGGGGCACGGCGTCGGCGCGCGAGCAGCAGCCGGGCTACTGGGCCGCGGAGGCCGCCGCCGGCATCGCACAGCGCCTGCGCGACGGCGCCAACGACCACGTGGCCGACAACGTGGTGATGTTCCTGGGGGACGGGCTGTCCGTGCCCACGCTGGCGCCGGCGCGCACGCTGCGCGGACAGCGCGCCGGCCGCCCCGGCGAGGAGGAGCGCCTCGCCTTCGAGAAGTTCCCCGTCACCGGACTCGCTAAGGTATTAGGATGATTTAATAATCCACTTCGGGTGGTGGTACCACTTCGTTTTTTTGCGCACCGCAGATGTCCACTCCAAGGTTAGATTTTCATTTCAGTTGTCCTAGGTGCGTGGAAGGGTAAATTGGCCCTGTATAATAGGTAACTATTTTCGATGATTTTGAGAGTATTTTAATCAAATTAAATCATATTATCAAATTGTTTAATTGCATGTAGATATTTCGCTTTACTGATTGCCGGATTTGAGCTAACCCATGGTAAACCGTGTTAATAACGATTATCGAAATCCCCTACAACCTGCGATGACCGAACAACTAATTCTACTTCAACAAAGTCGCGGCAGAAGCTAGCAGAAAATAGCTACGACACGCGACTTCGTCCTCATAGATTTCGATTATCGTTATTTCCCCAGAAAATCTAAATTCCGAGCCCATAATCAAATCCAAATTTCTAGCACAATTTACAAACTATATCGGTACCATTTATCTGTAATCGGAAAACCAGCGAAACCATTTTTTGACGACCTTTTTCTTTATAGTAAACGGAAATCAACGGGAAAATAAACGGACATCAGAACTCACAATGTACATTCCTGTGCACACTTTGCAGACGTATTGCACGGACGCGCAGATCGCGGACTCGGCGTGCACGGCGACGGCGTACCTGTGCGGCGCGAAGGCGAACCGCGGCACCATCGGCGTGAGCGCCCGCGTGGCGCGCGGGGACTGCGCCGCCGCCGCCGCCGGCCACCACGTCGCCTCCATCGCCGCCTGGGCGCTGCAGGACGGGCGGGATGTCGGTCGGTCCACAACACACGAGTAATGACTCGTTTACATCGTGATGACGCATTAGCTCAGTGTTGGTAGCGACCCTGCCTACACTGAGCTTGCTGTCCCGGGTTCGATTCCCGGTATGGGCAAATAGTTGTGTGATGACCACGAGTAATTCTGAGTCATGGATGTTTGCTTAAATATTTAGGTATTTGTTTCTCTGTATGACTATTTATATCGTTGCCTAGTACCCTAGTAAAAACTAAGAGATTAGTTTAGAACTAAGTCAGTCTGTGTGAGAATGTCTCCTGATATTTATTTATTTGATTATTTATTACATGAGAACAATAGTTGACTTTGCTGGCCTATTTAGTCCCTTAGGGCCTGGCCCCATCACCACGGCACGGCGTCGTTAACGTGAAACGCTGCGGCGCCGTAGAAAGGCACGTTGCCGCGTCGTGCAGATTCACGGTACCGTGTTTCATTATAAAGTGCAATATTAAGTCTAATGTCCTGCACGTAGAGATTAAATTACTTGAAGCCTTAGTTACACGGCACCGTGAATCTGCACGACGCGGCAACGTGCCTTCCTACGACGCCGCACCGTTTCACGTTAACGACGCCGTACCGTGGTGATGGGGCCAGGCCCTTACGGCAAGCGCCAGTCAACCAAACTAAACAGTCAGTAGTCGGTAAACGGCTCATTTGTTCATAATGACACTAGCGATTTATTGACGGTTTTTTTTTGCACGCAGGTATCGTGACGACGACGCGCGTGACGCACGCATCGCCCGCGGGCGCGTACGCGCACACAGCGTCGCGTGACTGGGAGAGCGACGCCGACCTCGTCGCCTCTTGCCAGGACACCGCCCCGGAGCTGCGCCAGGCTGACATCGCTATGCAGCTTATTAATTCCTATCCAGGAAATCAATTTAAGGTTCGATTTAATAATGAATATTATCAAGGTCTTTTGTGTTTGGTTTTAACAACCATAACCTACCATTTTCATTGTTTACTTGTCCATCTAATAGGTGATTCTGGGTGGTGGGCGCCGCGAATTCCGCCCTAACACTACGGTGGACGAGGAAGGTGAATCGGGACGACGCTGGGACGATCGCGATCTGATATCGGAGTGGCGTGCGCAGCGCGAGGCAGCCGGTGTGTCGCATGCATACATGTGGAACCGTACCGATCTGCTGCAGGCCATCGCCGATCCACCCGAGTACCTGTTGGGGCTGTTCGAAGCCAGCCACATGCAGTACGCGGCGGAAGCACGAGAGGCCGGCAATGACGAGCCCACGCTGGCCGAGATGACGGAGGCGGCCATTCGCGTGCTGTCGCGAAACCCGCGTGGCTTCTTCCTGTTCGTGGAAGGAGGGCGCATCGACCACGCGCACCACGACAACTACCCGCACCTAGCGTTGGACGAGACACTAGGGTTGGACGACGCGGTGGCGCGCGCTGAGTCTTTGCTGTCACCAGCTAACTCGCTGCTCGTGCTCACGGCTGACCACGCGCACGTCATGTCCTTCAACGGCTACTCGCCGCGCGGCTCCGACATCCTTGGGCCGTCCAACGACATCGGTGACGACGACGTGCCGTACATGACGCTTTCGTATGGAAACGGGCCTGGCTACCGCTCACAGGTCGAATCTAGGCGCCCTGACGTCACACAGGAGGACTATAGTAAGTGGTCTTAAAATTGTGAAATAATATTGATCCCTGTTATAAGTGTATTAATGAGTTCTGTTTATGCATAGAATCGCTTTGGTTCCGAGCACCGGCTTTGGTACCGCTGGAGTCGGAGACGCACGGCGGCGACGACGTGGCGGTGTTCGCGCGCGGGCCGCAGCAGCAGCTGTTCACGGGGCTGTACGAGCAGAGCCAGCTGCCGCACCTGATGGCGCACGCCGCCTGCCTGCCGCCGCTAGCCGCGCTGCGGCCCAAGTGCCGCCACTATCGGCCTTGGCTACGCCCTACCGTACCACTGGCATAAACGTACAAAATCTTATTTTGCTTCAGTAAAAAACCGTATTTTTCGCTTTTGGAATATACCTTTGACTATCATATAGATTTCAAGGTAAACAAG
This sequence comes from Acleris sparsana, assembly GCA_923062465.1. Classification (NCBI taxonomy): domain Eukaryota; kingdom Metazoa; phylum Arthropoda; class Insecta; order Lepidoptera; family Tortricidae; genus Acleris; species Acleris sparsana. Next base: position 17,193,744 of record OV281301.1, on the reverse strand, counting down.
ACATCATCTTGTAGTGAAATGGGCTTTATCTGTGGCTACTTCAGGCAGTTCTATGGAATACATGGCAGTACAACACCAACACCGCAAGAACTTAAGTTTTGTGAATGAAATTACGACATGAAATGTTTTGAATTGAAAATATCCCTACGTTGATAACCGTGTTTAATAAAAAAGAATATTTTTTGAACCGATTTTAAGGAAACTTTTTGTTAGTAAGGTCCTACTTCATATCTTAGTCCCAAAAAAGTACGTGATCTAATCATGGGGTCCATGAGGAGTCGACAGCACTAACTAATAATGTTAAAAAACATACAGCATTTTCGGTTTTTTCTGTTAGAAATTACTAAGGCATTCGCATCCTAAAAACACCTTCGAATGAAATGACGATGATGATGAAGACCAGAGATGACCACCAGAGTTCCTTCGTAAATTGTATTTCAAGGGTAGAGATCAGATTTATCACAAGGTTCGTGAAGATAATTTAATTTTCGTTATAATGCATGTGGTAAAGCGGAACTGATAGTAAAGAAACAGGAAAATACGATGGTTAATTACCGTATTAATAATCTGATCTTGACTGTGAGGCCCGTCACAATATACATCAAAGTACTGTCATTTTTGACGCATCTCGAGACGAGCATTAGAGTTGAGATCAGTTTATTAATACGGGCCTTAGTCACTGTATCTTGGTATAGTGATCTTTCGTGAGCGATGATTGGTAGGCATACAAGACTGTTGTTGTATCATGTAGTTTATAATTTTGTTGTAGTGAATCACGTAAGTACATTTGTCACAAATACTGAAAAAAAAAAGTTTTTTTTTCAGCTGTGTGTTAAGTAACACACAGCTTAACTTAACAGCTTTTCTTGACAGGATCTTACCCTTTTTCGCGAGTGTAGAGCTCATGTCATGGTAGGGCAGCGTAGAGCTCGTCGGCGAACTATGAGGGAGCGTTAAGTGTGGGGCTCTGTTGCCAGTATTGTTAACTTAATAATCAATAATTAATATTTTCATTTATATTCCTTCTTACTCAGTTTGGACATTCAGCGTAGTTATGTTTATGTTCCCTTAACGAATTGGCTTCTAACATAACAGACCGGTGGATGTAGCTAAGCGAGCTGCCAAAGCTAGTCTTTTTCGCCAAAACAATAGTAAGACGAAACAGCGTTAAAGAAAGCGCTCTGTAGTAATATTTGTTTAGACATCGTCGCAACAGGCACGCTCGCTGCGCGCTTGTGTCTGGCACGAACATCAGAGAAGCTACTATACTCCTAAACAAACACTAATTTAAGAGCGGTTCATAACGGACACATAAACCCGTACACGTAGACGAGTATAAGTTGTAATAACATATTCGAGTAATAAAATGAATGTCTGAAGTTACGGTGGCACGTGTTTCGGTTAATTGCGTGTTCGATTCCCGGCCGCGGCAACACGTCCGAGGAGGTTAACGTAACAGGACGTGTCGCATATCAGACCCAGTTTGTCACGTCCTACCAGGTGGTAAGTAAAAACTCAAGAGAAGTTTAAAGTGTTTATTTAAAAAGAACTCCGGTAGTGTGACCAGAGGAGGGTAGTAGGTTCGTAGCGTGTGGTCTGGTTCTGCGAAGTATAAATAGCGTACGGGCGGTATAGTGTCACCCAACGTATGGAGAGGTCAAAATTTGGTATCGGATGAATTCACTTGGCACATATGTATCCTAGGACAAACTGAGCTGATTTAGCCCGGTAGCCATCAGCCACCCCCTGGGTTTATTCAAAGTTAAATGCCACCGCACTTAGGTAAAATTAATATATGAGCTTCAGTTTACCTATCACCTCGAGTGCGGTGCCGTTTTCTGAAAAACCATAGATGTTGGCTTTTATTTTAGACTTAATAATTACACTCATTCATATAAATTGGTAACGATACATAAAGAAGTTTCACAATATTGGCTTATATTTTATGTTTAGTAAATATATTAATATTTTTTGAATTACAATTACAATGATTATACTATTAAAATATTATTTATATTTAAGTTGACTTTAAATTAGCAAAAGATTTAAATATTAGAAAAGGTAAAAAAGAATGCCATCTGTCGGTTAGATGTCGCTAAACACTTGACAAAATCGATCAATGGCAATTACATTTCCGATAATCTATAGCGATGTGTTGTCCGTTTGACAGTTACCTATTAGTAAACAACGAATATTAGATTTGTCGTGAATTTCAATGAAAGTGAAGTGAAATTAAGGTCGTTTGTTTATAAATGAAAACAGGTAAGCAGCGTACCAAGTGGTGCAGGTAGGACCTTGTGCAGGGTCCGTCCGGATCGCTACCACCATCTTATCCATCAACCTACCGCCAACCAGCAGTGTTCGCATTGTTGTGTTCCGATTTGGGGATAAGACAGCCGGTGCAATGACTAGCATAGAGGCGTTCAATCAAAGTCCTCAGGATTGGCAACGTATTAGCAGTCTTAGGCTTGCAGTCTTGTCAATGCGAATGTCTATGGGTCACAGTTTCCACTTACCACTGGTGGCCTGTGTGCTCGTTTGCCTTCTCTATGCCATTAAAAAAAACTGCATTGTTACAAGTTAGACAACACGATAACCTTCAATGAAAAATTTACAATAGGTAGTTCTGCGAATTTGTGATATTCAGTTTTTTGGTTAATGCTATATTGATTATTGAAATATAAAATAGTAAGTCACATGCAATACATGAGGTAAGGTGTGCTGAATAAACAACATTTTCGTCAATATCTTCCTTCTTTTTGAGATTGTTTTTTCTCCTTGAACTCATCTTAACTAAGCTTTTAACAAAACCTTTAACGAAACCTACTGCTTATAATTAATTACTTAGTAGACGAACCCAGATCTGCCATCCGAAATAGATCTCTCTATAAAGGTAGTTAAGTTTACTACCATCTTAATGCCGCATTAAAAATCATTAATTCTCCAACTAAACATTAACTCTAGGAACAAGCGCCCTGCAGTCTCGCCCGCGCTTCATAAACACATTAGAGAACGCAATTGCAATAAAGCGCATGTGCAATGACGTCGTCACATTCTGGCAAATAGCGCAGCCCTCGGGGAAGTACGTGATAAATCAGCGGGGCGATGCGGCGCGCATCCTTTGTCTGCCGGCGCGGGCGCCGCCAGCGCCCCGCACCCGCGCCCCGCGTGGCGCTCGGGCCCTGCGTCGCACGCGCCGGCAGGGTTCCCTTATTACTACTAGGCTAGAGATAGGGGAGCAACCGACATAAAACTCACACTACGTTAGCGATCATGTTTACTAACATAAAGGGTTGAATCTACATTCACGTTCAATTTAAAGATGTTTCCTTTTAATTTCGAAGGGTAGAATATTTCGTCGTTCGATTATAGAACACGACCCTTTAATTGGGTTTCGGATTTTTGGCAGTATTTATTGCATGTCCTTGCAAGATTGGGGTAGCGCAAGGTTGTTTGATTAAAATCGGTTACAAATAATTTGGGTTGCAAAATAATAATCAATTATTTTTTTATAATATCTTTAGCTTAGTTGCCTTCCTGCAGTAATTTAATTGACGTTTAGAGGACGTTAGCCTAGATGGTAGTGCTAGTGACCCTGCCTACGAAGCCAGGGAAATACTTGTGTGAAGTCCACGAGCAGTTGTTCTTGAGCAGGTATTCGAGTATGGTATATTTCTTGATACAGTTGTCCTGTATTTAGAACTCTACAAACCACCTGTGTATGTATGGACGAGCTTTTCTTTGCTCTATCTAAATACCGTGTTTAATAAAAGTCCAACCGTTTCCGAGATAATAGCACCTTTACATTTCCAGTTTTCATTATGCTATTTCCATAAATTTATGATTTTACGCATTTTATTTATGGATTATTGTACAATCTGATTGTTACTATAAATACAGCTTAGGTACCCGGTATAGGTAAGTTAGATCTGTGTTTATGTACCTTGCCGTAGTAGTGTATCAAAACGAGAGTGGTTTGAATTTATAATATCAATTACTGCGACATGGCACTAAAACCAGAAACTAGTTCAACTGTACCCAGCCACAGTACTGTACAAGTCAAGAGCTTAGCTTGGGGTTAGACTATATTACTCATTTATTTAATTTTGTATGTAATTTAAAAAAAACTTGTAATGATAATACTTTCATTTGAGATAGCTAAGGAAAACAGCAACTGATAAACTTTTCTACAATTTTTTTTTAGGTAATCGCTGGTTAGACAGGGAAAATGTGATTTTGTTTTGAAATGTAAACATCACATGAACAGGGAAATGATTCATACTTCAAGGGAATGACAATAAATAAGGTCGAAACTTGAATTGTAATCGAAAACAAACAGTTCCAATAAGAAAAAAATAGAGCTATGTTAAGTTACATGTGAATACTTTCTATAAACATTTTTTTTCAATAGGTTTGTACAGGAGCAGATTTTCGTTTTAGATTCGGGTTATCGTTGTCAATTAAACTTAATTTATTGGACTTGTCATTCATTACTTACATAATATAATAAAAAAAATTCAAGTAAAGTAATATTAATTATGTAATACTCAAAGTATTAAAATAATAATGATTTTATTACAAAATAAGATGAAAAAGGAAATGAAGCCTACCGTAGAGCTGTTTCAATAAAAACTTTATAATATAAGTCATCAATCGCGCTGACGTTTCAGTCGGATGCTGCATGTAACCGGCGGTGGGAGCGCGACATTGATTGATAAAAAGTTGCAATAGAATGTGCCGCGGGGCGCGGGCGGCGGCGTGCGGGGCGGCGGGGGCGGGCGGCCGGCGCCGTCCCGGCCCCCGGCGCGGGCCCGGCGCGGGCACGGCGCGGGCACGGCGCGGCCGCCGCCGCGGGCTCAGTCCGGGCCGGCACGCGCCGCGGCACACGCGCGGGAACTCGCGCCGCACTCGCGACTCGTGCCAGTGAGCTTTACAGTTTCCGAGTGACTCCCGACGGATCGAAACTTACTTGTTCAGTGAAAAACATATTTGGGTTGTAGTATTTAGATAAAAAAGTTACGTTTTAATTTAATAAACTGTTCAGAGTTGTAAAAGGATGTTTGACTCGAACGAGAAAGTTTTTTGAAGTAAGTACAACTAGTTTACGGCTTTGGTAGCCCACTATACTATAATTTTACTTATTTGAAGTTAGATCAGTGATTTAATTGATTGTGTTGGTATAACAGTGGTTAGAGGAATGTTTCGTCGTGCATTGGCATTATGGGATGGCGTTAAAAATATTTCGAGGAACATGGCAAACTTTGTAGTAGGTAAAGAAACCGTTGAAGAACCATAACATTGTAGGTTAGACATGTTTGAGGACCTATTGGGCCCTAGGCCAGGGTACTATACCGTGGCAACAATATGCAGTTAACAGTAGTGTAGTGCGTGGTGTGCAGTTGTACGAAGCGCTGCGTGCAGGTGTAGCACCTTCTGTTTCCGCCCACCGTAGATGCGCTACGCGCGGCTGCTCGCGCTCGTAGCGCGCGCCGCTACGCCAGGCTGCGCACACGCACATTGCACGACCACGCGTAGCAGGCAGCAGCTACGACGCGTTAGTGATAAATATCACGACTTACTGTAAACTAATATAACTAACGCAGTAGTTACACTCAGAAGCTACAAATATATAAGTAGATTGTTGAATTAGTAATAAAAAAAAAACGTAAAATAAGCAATCAAATATATTTCATATAATAAATTCAGATAATACATGATTTTTCTAATAATATATGGTAAATTTGTGCCTAAATAGTTTTATCAGCATACAGGGGAAGATTATGATAAATAAAAACTTAGTTATAACGTAATATGTAATAAATTAGTAGTTTAACTTTGATCACGTTATTGTAAGATATTAGCCGTATAGACTGTGCTAAAAATATTCGTTAAATATGTACGAGTATATTAACTCAAAATATTCATTAAAACCTAAAAATCTATTACAAAGAGTCTCAAATAAAATTATTACTTTAAACCAACGATTCCAGGACATAACAGGACACTGCTGTTAAATTCGTGTAAGATAACCGTAACGCACACGAACCGATGACGTAACAGACGTATCAGGAGACGAATCACAAACTGTTAAATGTAGAATACAACTCGTTTAGTACTACTAGTATTGTATTTTGCGTAGCGTATCTATCTAAGCAAGGAAATAATAACTTAGAACCGTTGTACAGAGAAATCTAACTGATTCGAAGCTTTTGTCTGTAATCATCTCCGTCGCAAGCAAGTATGTGGTTTCCATTTTGTTTGAGATAGCTCTAACAGTTTTGAATTTCGTTCCGGTTAGATGTAAAAGACTTTACAAATGGGTCGCTGCACGTACAACGTACACCGTGGTTCGATCTCATTCTTCTCCAGTGTTTGAAAAATGCCGTTTCATACACATACATACATACAAACCGTCACGCCTTCATCCCAGAGTGGGGTAGGCAGAGCTACAGAATTACCAACAACTCTAAAAACCTGTTGTTAATTCTATAACCACATTTTGCACAAACAGGTTTAGATGTTTAGCAGTTTATATTAGTGACAGGTTGCAAGCCCATCGCCTAACAGTACTACAAGCCTTTAAGCCCTTAGTCGCCTCTTACGACTTCCACAGGAAGGCGTGGAGTGGCACTATTCTAGGCCGGCAACCACACAGCACCATACCGTACGTACACCGTATGCCGTTTCATACATTTTAAATAAATATCAATGTAAATCTCACAGATATTGCTTTAGTCTCATATTCTAACTCTAGGTATGTAGGGGTAAATACTGAAGAAGTACATACAAAAAACACAAACAAACGCTTTAGTAAATGAAATGTTGATTTCGCTGATAAAATATTATTTCGTAATACGTCACTAATAAGCGCTTCGCGCGCGGCGGCGGCACGCGCGGACAGCGATGAGGAAACTCACCTCACTTTCTAGTTGTCCAAGTATTATGTACTGATTAAACTATGACCTACCACTGCCACTACTAACACTTTAAGTAGTGCCCTAAACGGCAACCACACGGCAACCTTTCGAACGTTGCCAAATACTTTTCTCAGATGTTTCGTTTGTCCGAATTTTCATTCGTCCCAAAATCATTTTTCTCAGAACCCATTAACTTTTCAAAATATTTTAAGAGCTTGACCTAAAGAAACATGTAAAGAAAAGTTAAGCCGATCCCGAGAAAATGATTTTTGGACAATTGAAATGTCTGACATACCGCGGACAAAAGTTTTTCGAACTTAAGATAGGAAACCCCTTGAACTTTTACATCTAAATATTCGCTGGCATTTACGAATGTGTAATGCGCTAATGTCTGATGAAGCAGATCTCACAAAAAACATTCAGTCACTATCGTGTAACCCAAAAGACGTTTTCTGCTGGAATGGATGAAATCCAAAATCTTACCAAAATAGATATTCCGTTTTAGAGTGACGGGTATAATTCGACTACAAAACTAATTAGTTACTTGACTTTTTCGGGTTTCCCTTCAAGATTGAGATATTTATTTAATTCCCTTTAAAATATAGATATATATTCTTACGTCATTTACAGATCCCAAACACCTCAAGTTTAAATAAAACTTACCTACGATGTAAAAATAATGTTCCACCTGAGCTGTATTCACGACAGTGACGCGTTTCAGACTTACAGTATTCTGAGGCTTGTGCTTATGTGCGGGGAATATTACCTTCGTGTCAGCAAAAATGCACGTCTCGCATGATCCATGTACGAGTATACTTACTGGGATGGCGTGTAGACGTTACAACGTGATAATATCTCGCCTCGCTATATTATATCGACGGGCGAGGTTGGGTACTGACGCAGCGGTGTAACAACTCTGGTGGTCATGTGACCCAGTCACAGGGTACATGGTCACATTAATTAGTTAATTAATCAAAACCCGAACACAATTAATCAATGTTATGCAGACTAATAACTATGACAATTCATAATTGTCCTTTCTCGAAACGAGTTTATTGATATGAACAAATATCTAAACCGTTGTAATAAAAAGACGAAAGTAATTAGTCAGGACCACTCGATATTCCTATTTCCCTTAAATATTAAATAATAAGATAAAATCCCGAAGTTGTTTTAATGATAACCACAATTTAAAAAGTCCCTGGTATTCAAAAACATTTATTAGTGCACACTAGCATAATGCGGGACGTTTATCTGGAGGTATATTTAGTGTAGATAATTAAAACCAACGATTCCTTGAATTGGGCTTTTATCTTATTCCGATGTGTTTTTATAGGGTTTCGTAATTAAACAAGATACCCGTTTTATCTATTTCAGCCACTTTGATCCGTCTGTCTGTCTGATTATAGCAGTCGTACTACAGTCAGTATTATAGTAATGTATACTTGTTAATCGATTAGACAGCATTCGAATTTCAATTACGAACCAACGCGCGCCCAAACCCGCCCGCGTTCACTAGAGTACGAGTATAATACTATAAACAGGCGCTGACCGTGAAGACCGAACCAAACAAACATACAAATACACCTCCTCACTTGCTCATATTATTTAACTTGTATGTATTTAAAAACTGACCAAGTTAGGTAAATTCGGCGCAGTTCTTGATTCTAATTATGCAGAAATGACAGAAACCTACGTTACATTCGGGCTCAGCCCGACGGGACCTCGGTTGATTTTTAGGGTTTTGTACCTCAAAAGGAAAAAAGGAACCCTTATAGGATCACTTTGTTGTCCGTTTGTCTGTCAAGACCCTTTATCTCGGGAACGCGAAAGGGTATCGAGTAGAAATTAAAACCATAATATATACTCATGTTTACAGTCCCTTGTACATAGATGTGAAAAAAATCAAACTTCTAAGTTAACATAAAAATTATACGGCCCGTTAACGTATATTTTTACTCTCATGAGAATCAAAAATAAGGTATATTCCGTTTACCTAGAACTATCAAATTAAGACGCGATTCCTGAACTATTTATAATAATTATGTACCTATAAATTTGTACGAAACCCTCGGTGAGCGAGTCCAACTCGAACTTGTCCGGTATTTTTGCATATTAATCTTAATCCCTTGCAATTATTTGATTCAGATACAGATAAGTGTATTTGCCACCGAGTACATTTAATTATAATAAAATATATCGTTCGTTCCAGATACTTTCTTTACTGAGGGCCCTGCCAAGATGCGCTGCGCTAACTAGCGTTTCTATTCGTTTCCTTTTTTAACCAATGGCGTCACTGGTAGACCACGTGACTTTTAGTATCACGTCATCTACCAGTGACGCGATTGGTTTAAAAACAAAACGAATAGAAACGCTAGTTGGCGTTACGCATCTTGGCAGGGCCCTCAGGGCTGTTAAGTATGAGCATATAAATAAATCAATAGACTCAATCAGTATATTTATTAATATTAATAATAGGAACCTTTATTTACCTTTCGGACCTTTTTTTATTAGGGCTGTTCACCCGTGCAGGCCCCGTGAGACTCCAATCGCATTGTGTCTATAGCCTGCAGTACGACCGAAGCGCGAAGTTCAATTAATGCCGCTTATTACAATTAACATCTTCAAAAGCCGTTAAATCATTCAACATGCTGATTTGTCCTTTTAGATTTTGTTGGGAAATCCAAGTTTGTAAAGTAATTTTAATTTTATTGCACAAAACTTTAAATTTGAGTACGAACGATGAACAATATAATTATATTGTATAAATTGTAGCATACTGTACAACGAATGTTAAACCGATTAAAGTCCGATAAGATATGAAGATAATTTCCTATCCTCGGCATTAGTTAACAGATAAACATTGCGCTATTAATTGTGACGTAAAGATAAACACATTTGAAGGAATCGGGAAGAGATTCTTGTACCGGCAGAGGGGTCGGACCGAGAGGAGCTTATCGCCGGGGTCGCGGAGGGTGTGCGGCGCGCGGGGCGCGGGGCAGGCGCGGGAGAGCGCGGGCGCAGGGGGATTAGCGTTATCTCGCGAGCTCTAATTATTCGGGATCTTATCACTGATAGCAAGCGGAAGGCGGCCGCCGCGCCGCGCACGTCTGCGGTGAATGCATGTTTGGACTGGTGGATCCTCTCTGACAATAGCCGGGGTTTAAACTGTAACGAGATATCACCATCAAACCCTACAAATTTAATTACACCACTTTACCACAGGAGATCATGTGATGGTGGTAGGGGAGAGAGATAACCACTTTGTCAGTCGGTTAATAAGACTCAGGTACCCATATATAGAGTAGGTATTATCGAAACGAATACATGGAGATCGAGATTATTAAACATGAACAGATACCACCTAATCTTAATGAGATCCATCACACGTACCGATACAATCATGAGAAGCGCCGGGCGCCGGCGCCCGCGCACTACTCACCGGCTTTATCCGAAAGTTGCAAAAATATGTAAACCACAGATTAACTTCATTGCTATAGTAAAATCATGGCTCATCATTCGCCCCTCTGATATTTATTTGGTTACAATGGTAAGGCAAGTTTCACTAGACTTACGGTTGTCGAAAATGGAAAATGTAAAAATGTATGAAATAGACGTCAACTATCGCGGTGACATCTGTATTTCAAATCATTCTGAAATTTTCAACACTAATGGAAGCACTCGTACATGGTTAGATCTCAGCATTTGTAAGAGTTAAAGACTAATTTACACCTCTATTACAAATTCACAAATCAAACGATTCAATCCGTTGATGACGGTACATATCGAGCATTAAAATATCGAGCATTAATCTGATTTTACGTTTCATGTTAGAACTTTGAACGTCTTGCTTCTTAGTAACAAATCGTTTGTTTGTTACAGCTTGGGTGTTTCCTTGGAACGGTGGAGCACCCGCAGTGAGTGCGATGCCGCGGTGACGGTGCAGTGTTGTTAGTGAGTGAGTGCAGTGAGTGGCCCGCGGGCGCAGCGTCAGAGTGCGATGCAGTGAGCGCCATGGCGGACGACAGCACCATCATCGAAGGGACCGTCAAGTTCCGCGACGGGAAGAAGGTAATTATCTTCTAGATACATGTCATAAGGCGATACAAGATAACATTGAGAATGTTTAGTGATACGCATGAAGATACGCAAGTGAAAATTATATCATTCAAGTTAAAAGCAAAAATAACGTTTTCTAGAAGTTATATTCAGAAACAGGATTCCAAAATGTTTTGATATTTAAATGTGTGTTTTGTGTCGTAAAAATATAATGTATATTGCATGTCAATAGATTGCCAAAATGCAAACATTTAGATGAAGACACTTAAAAGACTTAGAGGTTCATTGTTAATTGTGATAAAATGTAGCTTGGGGACCATGTTACAAAAACGTTTTGGCTGGTCTTGATACTCAGGAGGACTTAAAGATGTTTTCAGTTTCTTGTCATATGCATTATTGAGCACCTATACGTTGACACAAACCGCAAATAACGTAAATGTTTTTTTTTGCGCCTGTCTTTCAAGAGACGTTAATTTTTTTATATCATGAGAAAGGCAAACTAGCACCAGGCTATCTGATGGTGAGTTGCCTCTGAGGCCCATGAACACATGCAATCAAGATAATAAACTCTCAAGATTAAGAAAATAGGCGTCTACACTAGTAATTTCTGTTAGTTAAGATTTAAAATTTGGAAACCCCTTACGTGTATCCTAGCATACCTACTTATTGCTGTAATTTTTGTCAGAGACGTTAACAAGTGTGTTTGTCGGCAGTGGAAGTCGCGGTGGTGCGTGATGCGCAAGCTGTCGCCCGTCGCAGGTGAGCAGACGATTTTTCATTATTATTTAGATTCCGACTCATATATAATATGAAAATAAAATATAAATAATCGTAATAATAGTGCATTTTAATCAGGTAATGAAAAATCATTGCGTTCGATGTGGTTGTGATATCTTCTTTTACGGATGAAAAACCGCTAGAGCGGCTTTAAGTCGCTCGGAGACGGGCGCTGTCATGTGTCGCAATAAACCAATCGTACCGAACACGATCATAATCGGCTTTGAATAATGAGGTGTTATCGGTGAGATAAAAACGAATTTAAATGAAACGTCGATTACTTTGTTTACATGTAATCAGTATGTACCTACATCGTGTAGTTTGGATAATTCAAATTAGCGAAGTTAAATGACGAAGTAGAAATGGGTAGCTCCATTTTGATGCGGATGCGAATCATTTTGGCTCGTTTTTTTTAACCCATATCATTACTCTCTTTGAACTACATCCGATGAATGTAATGATAATATACCTAAATACGCAATTAATTATGTTAAACAATCAATTACCGACATCATACGGATAAACCGTGATATCAATTGATTTGTATCCATTTGTTATGACAAACACTACAGCACTACCATAGTCATTTAATAAACGATGAGTCTTAGGTAATTTATCGACCCGTATCACTAGTGGTCTCTGGTTTGTAGCATAGAATTATGTTTTTTGTATGGTTGCATCCTGGTCGCGGCACCACGCATCCTAGTCGCGGCACCATCACGGACGCCATACGGGCGACACCTCGCTTATCACATTTTGAGGAATCGATTGCGCGCCCCTTATCCTGGCCAAAACCCAGAGTTGCACTTAACGTTTAATATTTTCGCTGTAATAATTAATTCCTTGATGAGAAATTTTGCTATCTAATAACTATTATACTTTAATAGCAATCAGCGTCAAACCATTCAATTTCGCTTTTAGCCACTTTTTTGGCTGTTGAGGCTGAACAAATACCTAAAGGCGAAGTCAAGGCTTTTAACGAACTAAAAGAGACGGTTTTACGGTTTTCAATATCCGTTTGTCCAACTTATGCTGGCCTAAAGTATAACTAAACAAAATTACAAAATTAAATAATAATTTAGTGACTTCGAGGTGTCAGTCAATATCTGAACGAAACTCATTTTTAAAATAAACAAAGTGTGTGCGTTTCCCGTGTCGGCACGAGAGTGACACTTTGTGCCGACTAACCGCAGTACAAAGCAGCAACATGAGTTGCCGCCAGCTCCAGCGTCCCGGGCGGGATAATTGAGCGCTGATCTCGGGCCTCAGTCGCAGTTCCTTTTCATTTAGCAACAAGTCGCGGATGTTGCCGCTAACGAGCGCGACATTGTCGCGGCGTCGCGCGACTGCGTGTAATTGCACCCTTTCGCCCTGGCTCAACGCTTTGAGACCAATTAGTCACAAGGAAAGTCTGCAGTGGTTCAAGCTTAAACTGGTTTGAAAATAACCCAAGTGACGAAGAATAAGCGCCAGTTTTCATAAAAGCAGCGCCATTCAATGAATTTCCGAGGGTGGAAATTTCTGCTTATTATAAAAGACACTATCTTAATACTGTAGACAATCATAATACGTTATAATAGTTTAAAAACTAGTATGTCAGACATTTATTTAAATAAAATAATGTTTATGCCTCGTAACATTTAAATCAATTTTCACACGTCCTTGAGGCTAAAACGATTGAGAGATTTTAAACATTTCACCCAGTGTGTGGGTGAGAAACAAAAGAAGAAAGGTAAGGCTAACGAGAGGGAAAGGTTTCATTAGGAGACGTACGTTTCAGGTCGCGCACTAATAACGTATCTCGTACAATTGGCGGTAACCGGATTACGGCGAGCCGGCGCCGGCCGCTGCACCGCCCGGTTTACACTGGCGGGTCACTTTGAAAGGAATTCCTGCTCAAAGCAACCCTTTATTTTTGCTCCAGAGTAATTAACGATGACAGAGCTGCCCGTAGTTGAGCGGAGTACTCAGGAACCAATTTGAGGCCAGGACGGTAATGTGCATACATTTTCGGTCATTCCGAAGTGATATGTTGGGTCTGATATTGATCGCGTTCAGGTTTGTTTATCATCTGGGTTTTTGAAATTCCATCATTGTGGGGTTGTACAGAATACGGTAACAATAGTTCCAGTAAAATCAACGAGAACTTGCTTAGTATCAATACAGTCAAATTCTATCCCATAAAAAAGAGACGGATAGTTGTAACTAACTAATATAAAATAAATGAAGGAAAACATCAACACATATCGTAAATTATATCACCATTTTCCTACTACAGTCGTGCTCTCCTGGGTTCGTCCGAGTTCGATACACACTTTAACTGGCTCGCACGCGGTCGGCTGACTGACATCACGCCATTTACTATGGGTGCAATCAATTTAAAAAATCTTTTGATATATAATATTATCGACTCTGAGGAAATGTTAAAAGTTAACGGTTATACGCATCTCTGCAGACGCACACATGATCGCGATAAAACCCTATCGGGCATAATGGTAAAGTCGTATCATAGATAGTGATCTAAACCCGGTTTAAAGAGATAATGCTGCTCGGTTACCAGCACTGTGAGGGTTCTCTACAATCTTGCGAGAAAATCGAATAACGTCAAAGTTTCGTTTTGTGGTTTTCTAAATGATGGTACTTATAGCTTCATGAAATCTTTGTAATGACTCCAACCTGTTTATTTCGTAAATGTGTAAGAGCAATAAAGAGTTTATTACTCTAACTCACCAAACACAAATAATTTTGATCCCTAACATAATAGTAATGAACTGTACAAATGTCGTTAAACATTATTTTGGGACACAAAGAGTAACTTTACGACGGGCGCCGTTCCAGTCTTATTGAACATGTGGCTAATTGATTTGCGAAATGGCGGAGTCAGCGGGATTTATCGTCATTTGCTCCGATGACGATGTGACAGATAAATTAGCAACCCTAGCGAGTGCCCAGGCGTCGCAAGGGTGAGGGCCGAACGCGCGGGGCGCGGCGCACGAGGGGAGTATGCAGAGCGCGATCAGGGTTGTCAAGATAAGTGGGGGCGATATGACGGAGTCGTCAGTGAACTGTAGCGATAAGCGGCATCTTGGTCTGTTTATGAAACGATATTTTTATGATGTTCGTTTACGCCATTTTATGCAACAACGGCGTTTCTTTTATGGATACGGAATAAATGACAATGTCATATCATGTATCGCGAATTGTTGATAAAACTAAACAGGTCATTTTATTTTGCATTGAAAAGGATTATCTTCTTGCATTTTAAAAATAACCAATTTTTTTGAACATTATTATTTCAAATATAGCCCTAATAAACTAAATAAACGGTAACACAAGAGTAATAAAGTACCTATTTGTCAATAATAAACTATCTTTTTCTGACTGCCGCATTTACACAAAATTCACTCGTCTCTGTTCCCTCTTCAATTATCAAACTTAAGAACATAAAATAAGTTAGTATTACAATTAGGGTAGTTCGCTTTTGCCCCGGATTTCATAATGGAGTCTCCGACAAGATGCATTTAAAGGTCAGGTCCAGTGCCAACAGCGGTCGCCGCGCTCATCGGGCCGCGAAGCCGATCGCCAGCTTAAATCAAGCGGAAGAGCCACGGCGCTCCGGAAAGTAATCAGCTTCATAAAATACGGACCACCATTTTTATTTGCCCTATACATTAATGAATTGAGTCGTGTGGACTGCGGGATAAATGTATTTAAATAATAAGAAGCATAGCACCTTGCAACGAACGTATCATTAAGCACAATTTTCATTTCATCGACGATCGATTTCTCTCCATTTGAGTTTTATTTTGGAAGTCATAAATCTAACCTAACCTCACCAACTAAATTAAATGTTTAAGATATCCTGAAAATATTATGGTTTCAGACTTTCAGCAGAATATAGTGTTCGATGAAATGATGCACGAATGAAACATGATGAGTATTCCCTTTGGACAAGCCGGTGATTGGTGCTTTATCCGTATAATACGAGTATATAAATAAAGAAAAACAAATGATACCAATATAGCGCTCACCCAACAGCATAATGAAACTAATTTGAGATGTTATTGTCTAATGTGATAATAAGGGGTAATCTACCACGGGCGATAAAGACAGAACTGTAAACCCTACGGTTACCGCTAGATGGCAATAATCTTTATATATATTTCTTTTAACGTCCGAGCAAACTTGCCGCGACGACGCCGTACTGCGTCGGTTGCGAGCACCGCATGCTTCACAGATTCATTGACATTTGACCAATATTTTTTATGTTATTGGCGAAATATTGCCTGATTTGTACAATTAGGTATTTGCTTTATCAAAATATCTAGCGATACACTGCCGTAAATATACATTATGTCGCTCGAAACTAAAATGTCATAATTGGGTATTTTAAAACAGTTTAAAATAGACATAAGTGCGAGTCATTATTTTTTTTATTTTTGCTTTTCAAATCAAAGGTTTGTAGTTCAAATATTAAATAAAATAACGTTGAAAAATCCAATTTCACAAGGTTTACAGGAAAATGTTCAGCTTGATTTGAGATGTAAAAGTTACTCTCCTGTAAAATAGTAAAATAGCAATTGCGGCATAATTCTGTTGGATGAGCGACACATACAAATATATGCCTAAAAAGTCACACATTATTTATTATGTGATTCATTTGCTATTAAATTAAAACCACCCAAGCAGCACACAAGTTGAACAGCTAAAAACGAACTAGAGGGAAACAGCTGTTGAAGGACAGCTGACTATAAAATTTCCGGCTGTAATGGTTTCATTACATGTTGATGTTGAGAACGTTAACGCTTACGAGAGGCAGTTTTGTCTATACAATCAGTTTGAATCCCAGAATGCACAGGACAGGTAATCGTGGTTTAAACCGATAATCAACTTACTACGTTCTAAACAAACAAGCTATTCCGATCTAACAAACAACTATTTCTATTCAGTCCATCGGTGTTCAGTCGTTAAAAAATTACGACGCTGTTAAATTCGTTTTTTATTTCCAATAATTGTGTTTTATAGCCGACGTATTCCAAAGTGATTAACAGAGTGTTGTTTCGACAAGAGAGGGAGCGACTTAGAGCCGGAAGTATTATAAGTAGGCCGTAAATGTTGTGCTAACAATGTAGGAGGCGCAGGGCGCGGGGCGCGGGGCGCGGGGCGCCGGGTTTAGCAGACGACCAAGATCACCTCGTGTCGTTCAGAAAAGTAAATCAAATGGTAGTTAATGTGCACTCGATAAAAAAATTACCGATACTGGCATTAATTTTTTTATTTTTTTATTTATTGTTTGAAAGGACCTTTATACAATGTACATATCGGACCTATTAAATCGAGTATTGTTTTAAAATACACTATTTGAAAAAAAAAAAAACAAATAAACATAACATAATACAAAACTTACACTAAAAAACTACGAGTTTCTACAAATATCAGCTAAACTATACACCTCTAATGCTAAATCTGACGTGGGGTTCGCGAGAATGCCTACAAAAGCACCAGTGTCATATGGGCTGAGATTCGCTGCCGCTAACAACGACTCCTTTTGAGCGCGATTCCGGCCACACTCCATCAGTAAGTGCTGCACATCTTCTATAATGCCACATGTGTCGCAATTGGGAGAGTTATTTTTTTTCATAAGAAAACCAAACTTATTGAGTGGAATGTGTCCGGTCCGCAGCCTATGCGCCATTACAATAACTTTACGCCTAAAGTCTATTTTTTGAAACCAGGGTACACGAGGAGGCTCGCTCTGGATACATTTATACCATATTCCTTTCTCTCTAGACCTTTCATCAAAATATTCCTTCCATAATCTGTAACATTCGTTTTTATAAATACTTGTAACTTCCGAATAACAAGGCGCAATAACTATTTCACTTCCTTCTGTTATACCACGCTTAGCCAATATGTCTGCTTCCTCGTTACCTCTCAACCCAATGTGTGATGGAACCCATTGAAATCGCAAACATACATTATTTCGATTCAAAATGATAACCTTTTCCAAAATGCTATAGACCATCGGTACCCTTCATTTAATTTAAATCAATTTTATATTCGTGTTATGAAAAAAAAGCAACACACATCACTTTGAACAGTGATCAAATTAACTTATTCAATTTATCATTTTTATTTAGTATTCAAACTGATTGCTCAATTAAAACACGCTGCATGACAAATTCAATCGCTTCATGCGAAATGAACCAATTTGTTTCAAAGGGATGGAACAATATTAAAAAGCGCTGAATAATCCGGCTTGAAGTGAGACATGACCGGCTCGTTACGGAGTACGAGTGTATCGGTACAATTAGCTGCTATCCATGTGAGCTAAGGCCTCTGCGAGAGTTAGGGTGCGTGCGATAGTTCGCGCTCGACGAGGCGCGTTATTTTCTCCTCGATAAAGCGCGCCTCGGCGGAATCCTCGCCCATCGGATTTAAAACGTTTTTTTCGGAATCCGAACCATTCCGTATTGGGACACCCTTTCATTGTTCGCTGCACCCTAAAGTGTAATAAAAATTCTTACAGTACATTCACTTTGTGCTTTACGGCGCGAGGGCTGCAGCAAAAAATGTTACAAAACATAATAATTTGTTGACGGTATATTCGTTTTTGTGAAGGGCGCGGGATGGAGTGCCGACACAAACGACACGGCTGTAAACAGTACGAGTGAGCTCCGGGTTGACCTCGGGCGGGCGCGCCTCACACACACATTGAATGATAATTGTACTTACTCGAAAAAAAACTTTTGTTATTGTTACATTCTTGGTTAATGTTAGTCCAGGATTAAGCCTAGTTGACCAACAAGTGATGTAAATGACATCAGATTCTTACAATCAGTTTTGTACGTCTAAAGCAGCGTACATACATCGCGAGGAATGCGTTGTTGATCAGGTACGCATAAATTATGGTGTATGTGCATGTGAGAGACACGTCCGCGAAAAACGTCAACACAGTGTCCTGCTCCTGTGTACAAACAGCTTTAAAAATCCCATTCACGTTACTGCGGTTCCCTAGTGCATCTAACGAACTTCAGTCGCATGCGTATTATGAATAGGTTGATTGTAAGGCAGCCCGTACGATCAAGGTTAAGTAGACAAATTAGTTGAACCAGTCGTCAAAGCTCGCAAATGCTCATGTCGCAAACATGGACCATAATACAATTAAAGACGCCATTCACGTTGCGACGGTCGCAACACGCAACACACAATGGACTTATATTGTAAATGTTTTGCCTTTGCGCAGATTGCGTGCACCTCCAGCTGTACCGCGACGCGCGATCACGCTACAACGCTGCAGGCGGCGGCGGCGGCGGCGTGAAGGCGGCGCTGTCGCTGCAGCAGTTCCTCGGCGCGGAGACGGGCTTCACGCTCGACAAGCACTCCAACACGCTTGCGCTCGTCTGCCGCGACCTCGTCGCTATCCTCGCCTTCGAGACACGCGAGCGGCTCATACAGTGGCAGGTGACTAATTACTTTAGACTTCCAGAATATGCTGTCAGGCTTCAGAATGACAATACCATTTTTGCCACGTATGCTGAGGACGCTGTCTCTTAATTTCCTGTTTTTAATGACAATTTCGATATCGATATTAAAAAGCGCTTGAAGGTCAATCTCATAATCAACATAGAAAACTAAGATGGAATATAATTATTAGCTAGGTGACATCACCTTACCGGTTGTGTGATTTTCCATACTGGTATAGATACCACAATGCTGCTCAACAACAGGGTTAGAGATGACGGCGTGGCGATGATAGTCAGATGGTTTAGCTATTGGGTGTGTCCAGGTGAAGGTGAACGCGCATCTGGGCGAGGCGCGGCAGTACTTAGTGTTGCTGGGAGCGGGTAGTGCAGGAGGCGCGGGGGGCCGGCGGCTGGCGGCGGGCCCGGCACGCCTGCACCTGCTGGAGCGCCGCTGCGCGCTCACGGCCGGCGTGCCGCCGCGACTGCTCGGGGTCTGGGAGATGCAGCATCTCAGGTACCTCTACCAGCATAGCGACTGTGTGTTCCTTTTTTGCCTATTGCAAAAAGCTAACAATATAAATTATGGTGAGAGGCCCTGGTGGTGTTTTTATATTTCCTCAATACTGCGGTCTTACAATAATCCACCAGCAAGCTTTACCATTAAACACCTATAAAACTTTGGTAAAACGCGCCTAACAATTAGAGTATTCAAAGGAGGGTCTGTCTTATTGCCGCCATGTTATTTGAGAAATTTGTTGTTGATTCGTTTCGAAAAATTATGATTTTGTCTTAAGTACGTTTGTTGTCTGTTACTCGTGTTTTGACAAAAGACTAAAAGTATAGTAATTGATTTGAATTTTGTAGTTTTGTTAATCCTCTCGTACTTTATCCTGTGAAATGTACACATTTTACTAGCCCGTTAAGCCCTCTAACGTTGCGACAGGCGTTACGGCGTGGTGGAAGGCAAGTTCTGCTTCGAAGGTGGGTCGCATTGCGGCGCCGGCGAGGGCCTGTTCGTGCTGGTGTCGGACCAGGCGCGGCAACTGGCGCGCGACTTCGAGCTGGCCGCGCAGGGCCGCCTGTCGCCGCGCCGCCGCCCGCTGCACGCGCGCGCCTCCGACGGTAAACCTCTTCCCTTAACTTAATTTACCACATAGATTATGACTACAGTCACGGTAATAATATCGCACAACCGTAAGCAAATTCTCGTGAATAGACTAAAATACCAAGACTAAAAACTATAAAGAGTAGCGAATTCAACAGTGCCAAGGCGGGCTTAATATTTCAAACAAAGTTCCATACTAGCTATCGTTTTGATACTTTATACAAAGTTACTGATTTAAACTGTCAGTCATCTAGTCCATAAAGGTTAAGGAATACGTAAGCAGATGTATTTAAATTGAGGTCTTTGTGCAGGATCTGAAAGCCCAAAATCGAACAAAGCATTCCGACCAGATACTAGACTGTCGGAGCTCAACGCCGGTGAGCGCTCTTTGCCTGCCGACCTCCGGCTGGAGGGCCCGACGGGCGCGGCCGGAGAGGGGGGAGCGGGCGGCGCGGCTTCGCCCTGCTGGGGCTCCGCGGAACGCGCACACGCGGGCGAGGGCGACACGGCGTCCGTGCACGGCGAGTGGGGCGGCGGCGTGGCGCTCGAGCGCTGCATGAGCTGCATGTCCAAGCTGGGCGCCATGTCCCGCTCGTCCACGGCGGTGCTCACGCCGGGCACCGCACCCTTTAGCCCCGCCTGGACCATGGACGCGGTGCCCGAGGCGTCACCCACCCCGGCCCCCGCTGCCCCCTGCTACTGCGCCCCCCCGCGCCCCCCTAAACCCACTCGCCTCGAGCTCGGCGCCGGCCGCGCACCCGCGCCTCCGCCGCACGCTTGTCCCTGTTCCAAACCAGACGACAGCAATTCTAAAATTGGTCCTTATGAAAATTACGACGTGCCTAAAGTTCCTTCTACAGAGGTAAGCCAGTCAAATTAAATATTAAAGATAAGATAAAAGTAAAAGATATTTATTTATGCAGTAAGTAGGCCGGACGAGCACTTTTACACGTGAACTCCAAGAGAAATCTACCAGTGTTTCCCAAGAGGAGACCAATCCTGAAAAGTAACGTTGCAATAAACTCAGCAGTCAGTCATTTTAAACATATTTCATATTACAGTGATATTACTAAATTAACTTAAATATAATATCAAATATCATGCGTAGTTAAGCAGGCCAACATGCCAAAAATCTTACGAGAAAGATAGAGGCAGACAAGAAAATGTTTCTTCATTTGGTCTTGAATTATTTATACCTATTTACCGATTACTTACCCATTTAATGTCATATTTTTTGTACAGATTGAAGGAGAATATTATGACACCCCAAAAAGACTCAAGGAATGCCTAAATGATGAATTATTTAAAGTGACGAAGAGCTCCACGTCTAACGCTATTATTTTGAAGAAACCATGTGGATGTCTATTGAAATTTGGGAAGCGGCGACGGGAGGCAAAGGTGGTGGAAACGGAAGAGAGTCTTGAGCCGGCGAACTGCCCCTGCCGCCGCGTCACTGACTGGGCGCACAACTGGATCAGGCTGCCTTACTGCCGCAAGGCGACTACACCCAGCGAGAGTTCTGTGCCAAACAAAGAAAACTTGACACCTAATAGTAGCGATCGAACGGCACTCTACGCGACGATAGATCTTTCAAGAAAAACGAAACGAAAAGCGTCACTATGTGGCGGAGAAGGCAGCGAGGAGTTAGCTCGGCTGGGCGCAAGCAGTGTCGAGGTGGACGATGGGCCACTCGCCAACTATGAAAATCTAAGCTTCGCGCTATCGCTGGAGCACTACGAAAACGCACGCGCGCTGATGCGTCGTGCCGGCGTCACGCAGGCTGAGCTGGACGCGCTCGGCGCCAGTCTGCGCCCCGGAGCCTACCGCCAACGCGCCGGGCGCTGCGCCTGCCGCATCTGCGGCCCGCCCGCCACCACCGACGAGTACCTCATGATGGAGCCTAGCAAAATAGAACTAAATAAGCTGGATCTGACTAAGGCACCGCCCGCCGGGTACACGCCCATGTCGCCTATCGGCGGTTTCGCTTTCCACACGCTGCGTCTTCCGGCACGCGCCGCTCGCAGCCTTGGAGACGAGAAATCTGCCAGCAATCCTTCATTGTGCCCGGCGGCGAGAGCGGCTCTGCGAGATGTGAGTGTCACCGGCGACTCGAGCGGCGCTGGAGACTGCGGCGCCAGGTCGGAGCGCACCGCGCGCATCGAATACCGCAAACGATCGAGTTCAGCGGACTCGTCGCGTTTTCTCGAGGACGTCAAGGAGTTTGATGGAAGCGCCGGTAGCCGCGGTTCTTCGTCGTCAGTGGAGACATTGCGCGACGCGGCGCCGGGGTCACGTGCCGCCTCACCCTGCGGCTGCAACAAGCTATCGGACGCGGACAGCTCGGAGGCGTCGAAGGCGCGCGCGCTGGCTCCCGGCAAGGCGGCCGGCAACCGAGACTCATCCAGCAGCAACGACTCAGGCGTGTCGAGCTGCTCGCTGCGGCGCGGCGTAGCAGGCGCGGGTGGCGGCGAGTTTGAGCTGCCGTTGACGACGGCGGCGGCGCGGCGACACTACCGCACGGCGCGCCGCGCGGCCTTGCCCGCCGGGTCCACACCTCCACGCCGCGCGCGTTCCAGCGACGCTCCGCGACTAGGCTCCACCGACGCTACCCACAAATCTTCGTCGGCCGAAGCCGAGGTGCCCCTACTATCACTGAAGACATTAAGAGGTAAACAACGCGAAACAGTTTATTGCTACGAGTAAAGTAATATACTTATTTCGTGTTAGTAACGCGGTTTCTGTCGGCAGGCGTGCTGGACACGCACAGCTCGTCGAGCGGGGCGTCGGACATGTCGGACTACATCGAGACGCTCTCCATCTGCTCTTCACACTCCTCCACCGACACGCCCATCACAATGAGGTGAGAAATTTAATACTACACGTCTTAACCAGTCCTAATAATTATCACCCCTAGCGTTTGTATTTAACTTATTTTAGTCTTAGTTGTTTTATGGTGTAAGTAACTAACAGAATAATCCATGAGTAACAAGCAGTTCAGTGCAATTACGTTTTTTTAACCTGCATACTCGCACTTTACCAGCCTATTATTGGTTCACCATTATCATAATCGTTGATAGTACGCGCTTGAAATGACTACAGTATTTGCAGGCCCCATTGCACAGTAGGGCTTTCAATTCTAGTCTAAGAGCAAGATAAATTGCCCTCATTTGATATTATCCGTGTATTTGGTCGCAGGGCGGGCAGGCAGTGTGCTAGCGTGCTGCGACCGCGATCAGGCAAAGAGTACCAGCCCCTGGGCGCCCGGCTGGCGGCCACGCTGGCGCCCGCGCAGTCGCCCGCGCACCCCGCGCAGCCCGTGCACCCCGCGCCACCCGTGCACCTCGCGCACCCCACTCGCCCCGCGCGCCCCTTGCCGCACCTATACTCTAATCTGCCGTGAACGCGACAAACATTTCGTACTGACGCTGCCACACTGGCCTCGGGAGCCAGACGAGTGAGATATATTATTTGTTAAATTATATTGAACACGTGTTGCTATCGAAAGAATTGAATACTGTGTATTTCTGTACTTATAAATTTGTAAAGCTCATGTTTTGTCTGTGTTTGTTAAGTGTGATCCGTCCACGATCTGTCCGCTCGTCCAGACGAGTCGTCCGCGGCCGCAGGAGCAGCCACTGCTTCTGTGACTGTGGTCTATCCCTACTTCCAAAGATATTTTACTTCATTTTGACTATTCCTTTGACTGTACATTTTGTCATAATATAAAATATATGTGTAAAATAAATTATCATTACTGAAAAGTGATGTTATTGAAAATTAATTCTTAGTAACAAACTTATATAACGGAAAACAAAGAAGCGCCAGGCGGCGCCACCGAACGAATTACAAGACAGGTCAAATAAATTAAATAGTTGTTAATTTTTTTATTCGAATACCTATTATATTAGGGTAAGATTCAGCCAAAGTATATCTTATTTCTAGTCATTTATACTACTTGTAAATAGACGGATGGCGGAAACGGGGAGTGTACAGTGCGGGGGGAGGGGGTATTGTATTATTTTGATACAGAGATTTACGACTGTACGATAACTCACTATAGCAATAAGAGTGCAACCACAGGTGATCGTATGTGTAATATATGAATAGTTAATTATATGATAGCGTAGAGCTGGTTAGTGAGGTGCGCCGCGCCCGCGGCCGACACGACACGCGACACGACTGCGACACGCTGCCGACACGACGGACTCACCGGAAAATAAGGAGAACTTGAAAAAAATATGGCGCTAAAAGGCGTATACAGATTAAATATTTTAAAATTACATCATTATGTACATACTCGTACAAAGACAAGAATATTCATAACTTTTTTTGGGACGTCTTTATTTTTCTTCCTAATGCCACATTGAAATGACTTTACTTTTGATTAACACGACTTTACTGATAACTGACTGACAAACGTTGATAACTATCGGACTGCTTGAGTCTCGTTGAACGGATTTATTTTAATACCCGAACAGAACAGCTTGAAATTTAAATGAAATTGAAATTTATTGAAGTCGCTCAAGGCTGAATTCAGCCTAGAAATATTAGACAGGAGACCAGCTACAGCAATGACTTACATACATTTCTATAGCTAGTTTTGGCTACGGTAATGAAGTAACGTCTTGATGTATTTTTGTTAAATGAAGAACTATGTATATTGAAGGGGCGCGGGCCGCGGGAAGACTGGATAGTGCAGGTTGTGTAGATTGCGCTAGCAACTGAATTTATATAAAACTAATGTTAAAACTTGAAATTTCTCAATAAAACACGACTATGATTTTTTTGTTTTATTAACCCACTATACCCTGGTTAAATTAGATGGGAGGTAATTAAAGGTACATTCTTTATAAGACTTCCATGGGTTTCTGAAAGCCGGCGTCATCTTGTAATCAATCAATCAATCAATCAATCAATCATCATCTTCATCAACTTCGTCATCGTTGTTCAGTCAATCCTTTTACTCGAAGAGCCTGTGGGTTCGTTATACGAAACGAGCTTATAGCGCCCTCCGGGTTCAACATAACAACGCATTCAGAATGTTTTTGTGCTTGCCGAGATGGTGCAGAGCCCCAGGTATGTTTCCTGACGCGCGCATAGACAGTTTTCAGGCAATAATGAGAAAAATAATCACTTCGCACATGGGGCGCGTCAGAAATTAGTTCGAACGACATTCTGGGTATGTTGCTGGTTGCTGGTAGACATGACTGCCCCATCCTTATCTACTGGGTCTCACAGGTCTCCAGTGGTGTTAGATATACTAAATATTACTGCCACCTTTGTTTTTGTATTGTGTGGCAGTAAATATATTTGTTTAAATTGTTGCTAACCTATTCTAAGTAATATGTAACTAACCAATATTATGTGCAATAGCCTGAAATAAATGATTGTATTCTATTCTATAAGTAATACCATTTTATTAGAAAATGACGCCGTTAATAAAATCGTGTGTCAGATTATTTGACCTCTTATTTTTATCTATCATTAAAAATAGAATTGCAGGCCTAGACTAGATGCATTCGGCGATCGTTATCGTCATCAAAAATGCATAGAATTACGTGACCCGCCGGACGGACGGCCACTTTGAGCGCTTATGTCAATTCTGTATATTTTGTAGTTTTCGAAATCGTATGCGTTAACATTATGCATTTTGGCCTTGGGTTTGTTTATCCATCATGTTCCTGTAAGTTAGCAATAAGCAAAGTTCAGTAAGCAGGAGATGCAACAATATGCGGCGGCTACCCAAACTCATAACCATTAAACAAGCGCTGTATTCAAAGTCAGAGCACACACTTTTGTTAACCGACTTGCCGAGACCCATTTACCCACATTACGGACGAGGGGCTCCCAACAGACACTACACAAAAATGCAAGAATAAAAAGGCCTTTATAAAGGAATCTTAATAGTCGAAGAACATTTCTCTTTGACTTAACAGCCCTAATTAGCGCGGCCTGGACGAAGACAAAGGACGGTTAGTGTAAGACAGGGACGGGTGATAGTGGTGAGGTAAAAGTGAGCGAGAACGCTGCCATCAGTGTGCGCTGAATCTCGTGATAGATGGCTAGGGCTGCCAACGTTCTCAAGGAAAAGATCGTAAAAAGATTCAAGATTTACTTTTTCAAAGCGAACGATCTTTTCCCCTTCATGATAGATATCTTACCCAGTTTTTATTATACGACAATATTGACAAATCTCGGCGCTCGTAGACACACGGAGGATGTACAATTTATATGTTTCTGGAATGGAGTATTAACAAAGTGGGTTAGGAAGCAATTATTTGAATAAGGCACACATTTTAGTATTCAACGTCATCAAGAGCAAAGATGAAGCATGCAAAGAAAAAGCAGGATTGGTGACGCCTCCGGCGGTGCAGTATGGCCTTAGGCGGATCACCGCCACCCTCCACCGGTCACCAGACACTGCACTTCCCATCAGGTGGGCCGTCTGCTTGTTTGTCCGTCGATGGTGATAAAACTAAACAGGTATGCACAACTTACGATTATAAACTGCAGATACGTCACCTAACTAAAATACGTACTCCTATTATGCTCATTTGTAAATATTGAAGATAAGCCAATTTTCAATTAACACGCAATGTCAGGACAGATTCATAAAAATACTTCTGCAACACCAGAGCACTATGAACAAAGTTTTGTCAGCCATTCTGACGATTGGGTGTTCTCCGCCTAATTACCGGATTATTTTTTTCTAATTTAATTGACTTAGTAACATAAGAATATGAACAACAGGAAACTAAATAATCAATATGTCGAAATGGCATCAAAATACACAAAGAACTTTTCGAGTTATAGAGATTCAAATATTTCATGAGAACGGTAATTAGATTTTGTTGTTTAAGATAGATGTGGTAATTAGAAAGAAAGACTAAAAAACTAAAGAAAGTATTCAAGTGTGCTAATAATTTATAAACCAACAACTAAAAAGATGAATTTTGAATTTTTATTATTTCTAAATGATCGACATTTTTATTAATATTTATGAACATTTATTGTTTTATTGCAAATCTTTCAAAAATTTCAGACTACGGTGATTAGTAAATTCACGGTAAAGCACAACGATACTTAGAAATTTTCACATTTTCCTAAAAATATCAAAAACTTAAAATTGTAAAAATACAGCTAATTTTTTGGCTTTAGAGATATTTTATCGTAATAAACGCCAGCGAATTTTCAAGCAGGATTTAAAATGGCACACATAGAATCCGCTCCTAATTGAAATTAGAAGCAAATTCGAAGATCAAGGCAGCGTCCGGACCGGCTACGGTAATTTTAGAATAAGGTTTTGAAAAATAAAATAAGTTTGATAATAAAACAACAAAGCTAATATATTTAGAATACCTTAGATAAAACCATAATCTATACAAGAAAAATATATGCAGTTATTTCTGACCATGTTTAGGGATAAATATTGAGCCGGACATACAAAAGTTCGCTATTATGAGGATGGCCGTTGTATGTTTGTTCGTTCAGTGTGTGTGTGTACGGGGAGAGTCGATATTAGGACGCTCATTAAAGATTTTGACAGAAATTTTGGCGGAATATTCAGCCTTCTTCGTGGTATTCTCTTCGGTATGAAACCTTATATCAACAAAATAGTTTTATATTTGTGTTATTACTAATTATTAGAAAGTTATAATTATGAATATTAGTGGCCGCACGGGCACTTTTACACGTATAATGGCTACCCCTACTTTCAAACCTATCTCTTAAATGGCCGTACCGATTTTCATAATACCTACAAAGCTAAGAGTTTTCCGGTTTTTTTTTTTTCACTCGTGTCCGCATAGGTGCAACCGTTTGGGAGTTACGACACCGCAGAAGATACACAGACACAAATATACACACGTCCACATAATCACACCCCTCTTTCAAAGTCGGGGGTTAAAATAATCATTATCTCGTATTTGAAGGCGCGGTCCGAAAACGAACTAACCCGAGTTGGGTTTCTTCTAAAACAAGAGAACGATATTTCCCCAAAATAAGTGGCAGTATCCAGTTCCGCCATTAAGCCTGTCACTCAGCAATAAAGCAAAAGTCCAGTTCTTTTCCTCGCGATCTCGACTTTCAGACTTCATTTCAGTGAATAATTAAGTCAATAATCACACTTCTTTATAAAGAACCTTTTTAAATCGCGCAGTGGGGGGGGGGGGGGGGGGGCTGGTGGGAGGTGAACGCAGTAATTAAACATAATTAATGATCACGACATTTTTCACCGACCTCCTTGCCTTTTACTTTTGTAACTCAATCTACGCTTTGAGATGCAAAAACTGGACATTTTCCACCGCTCGGGAAAGCAGAAACTTGTTAATCAATGACCATTAAGATTTTAAACTTAACGAAAAACTTTTTCTTTTGAGAATCTTCCATAAATACTGTTTTAAGCGAAGCCAAAATATCTTTGAATAATAAAGTATTAACCAGTTAGTTTTTACTTTAATCGTACAATAAGCGTCATAAATGTCATAATTTGTCTGATATATTCTGGTACCGTCTGACCTTTACTTTTGCATGTCAGCTCAAACATGAAATAAAAGTAACATGCTAGGTACTTTAATATATTAAGCTAACTGTACCAGGTTATCATAAACAAATAGTGTACCTTTATTCTTAACAGAATTGATAGATAAGATAAGCGCGGGGAGCCCCTACCAAACTTCCCTCCGGTGGCAGGTGCAGCTGTTTAAATCCAATGAGGGATATCTTCGATAACAACATCAAATTGTTAAATGTACTAGGTTATCATAAACAGAGAGTGTTCCATGTCAGATAAGCGCGAATAAGGGAGACGCCAACGGAGGCAGGTGTCTGCCTGTTTTATCAGCGTGGAGAAGCGAGATGACGCGGAATTTGGGGGGTGATTTACTTGGTTACCATACACAAATATTATCCTACTTCCTGCTCCACCAGATGTTATCGTTATAAGATAAGGTTTTCTTTCGCTGCGGCCGGCCGGTGAACGTCTGATCAGCGGGCCCAAAGAGACGATGTGGGGCGAGATCATACTGGGGAAATCCTTACTTTGCAATATTGTTGACTTAATACTACTTAGCTACAATAATGAGATTTTATAATAATGAAATAAACTACCTGTGTGAACGTGGTGTTAAGATTGAGTTGTCATAACGTTGTCAAAAGCAAGACGGTTACTTTTCGTAGGTTCTTATTTTACTGAAAACATTGTAATCCGGATGATTTTAAATTCGTTATCACCGCAAAATAGACATTCGAATTTTTAATTATTATGACTGAAATATTCGGGCTTAAATGATTCTGTGAACTTTGGCGCGATTTGGGTATACCACTTGTGCTACAACAACGTGTTTGTGGTGACGCCTCAGGCACCTGCTTCTACGTTGGTGTATGATACACAGAAACGTAGATAGAAGACTATACTATAAACTATACCGAGATGTCAATAACGAAGCAAAAACGATCTACTACACCGAGTATTAGCATATCACTTAGCCAATATCAAAATGAGCGCCTCACGACGCCACGCTACCGCCGCTATCAAAAATACCCATGCATCTGATTAGTGGTGAGGCAGTTAGGAGTTATGCAAATGGCCCTAATGTGTGCACTTAGCGGTGATGCGCTCGGGTGCAGTTTTAGCGTGGGGGGTGCAATCTGCATCTTATCAGCAGCCACCTAGGTTTCGTTAAGCGGTACGTTGTTTTATTTTCAATTACTATGAAAATGTGTAGGTACATACTTAAATATAGGTTTAAACTCCGTCCTACGCCTATGTCGAATCCTATAATGTACTGATTACTATTCAATTACCGTATTACTGTATTAATCGATTTATTTGGTGGGCATACTAATAATGGCCCCACTTCATCATTCCGAGGCTGTTATCCGAGACTGCTGTTGCTGCAGTGGATCATTCCCGTCGCATGCACAGAACATAGCATCAAACATTCAGTGCAGTTCCGGTTGCCGAAACTACGGTAGATAACGATTAGATAGCGCATGTAAATGAAACCCGCGTGATGGATGGACGCGTGATGCCGCCAAGCTTGCTGTTATTCTTAATCGGCACTCCGTGGAAATCGACTCAGTATTAACTCGTTAGTAAACTATCAATTATAAACCCATATAATACTAGAAAGGGTCAATTCACATAGACCGGCTCGGAGAAGAGAGCAGATTTTTATCACGTTGGAAACAGAGTTTCGAGTCATTGTAATAAGGTTTATTTTTGCATGTGAACTTCTTTTGTCATTAACGTAGTACATACAAAACATGCCTCTTGGTTAATATAATAAGTTGCACACTTGTGAACTAACTAAGTGAATCATAATGTCAAAAACCCAAACTACGCAGAGGCCGCGAGGGCTCATGTGAAGATCAGAGCGAACAGCGGCGGCGTGTGGCGACACGCCCGAGTCTCCCGTCTGGAGCTGGTTCCGGTTACCACAGATGCACTACGCTTACTAGAGTTTCTATTCGTTTCGTTTTTTACCAATTGCAGCACTGGAAGATCACGTGACTTTTCGTATCACTTCATCTACCAGTGACTCGATTGGTTTAAGAACGAAATAATAGAAACGCTAGTCAGCGTAGTGCATCTCGGCAGGGCGCTCTGGTCTGGTAGCGCTAAGTTCTGAGGCTAACGAAGAGTTGCGTTTTGATCCATAGGATAATGAAGCGTTCATATGGTTTAGTTTTGCAAGCTAAAACCTTAAGCAAAGCATTAGCTTGACTGCGTTCGATTGACAGTCCAAATTCTAAGGACACTGGAATGCGGGAGTGTTTCCGGCGCCGGCGCAGGCGGTCGCGCTGGCGGCCGTGACGACGAGCGCCATAAAGGCGCCGCGACCGCTTCCGCGACACCCACGACGAGCTATACAGGACTCGTTTACACAAATGTTTGTTTGTTTATCAGTTGACCGGAGACGGCGCTTGCATTTAAACAATCTATTTGATTCATTATTACTGTCGTCATTAATATTGACGTCCTTACGTTTTCTGTTAACGTTCACCAAACGAATGACTCGTGAACTGTCGATTCAGTGATCGGTTTCAAATTGGATTCAATATTGAGTACAGAAGATAACCTTCATAAATAAATTGAAATCCGACGTTATCGAACTTGGTATCTTATCGTGACAGGATTGACGGGTGATTTTTGACTAATAAAACGTTCATGGTCACCGATAGAGGAAACTATTTATATAAGATTTTTAGGGTTCCGTACCCAATATGTGCCAACAGGATCCTTTTACTGACCCTCCGCGTGCTGTCCGTCCGTCCGTCCGTCCATCCTTCCGCCGATCTGTCTGTCTGTCAGTGGGGTGTCTCATGAACTATTACTATTTTTATTGGTGTTTTTTTTTGTCCATAAAAAAAAAAATCTCTACACATTTTCAATTTTTTTTTCAATACTTTGTAACACTACGCCTAGGTATAACAACAAATAATAAAAATAAAGTTAAAAATTCAAGGGGTCCCCATTTAAAAAAAACTACTTACTGTCGTTTTTTTCTTGATGTTCAAGCATAAATCCGATAATGTCTAAAAAACTTTAATTACTGCTAAGCAGCAGTATTCGCGTTGTTGTGTTATCTGTAGCCCTAACATGGTCATGGCTGCGTTTATAATATATAAAGCTTGGATAAGGCATCCGTCACCTTCTGACACGTATAATTATACCTAAGTACGAGAGTGACGGATATTTTTCCATATTTGACGCGCTGGTGTAGGATTAACACAACCTGTGAATCTCTTAGCATAGAAGCAGCCCTCAGGGGTTGGCCACACATTTGCAGTCTTACGATTGTATTCTCGAGACTGCAAATGTTTTTGGCTCTTACCCTCAGGTGGGCCGCGTGCTCGTTAGCGTTAGCTAATGCCATAAAGAAATCTTTTAGTGCAGCCCCGCCAGTGTGAGCTGGCGGCATCTAGCGCGCACTTCCGAAGTGTCCGCCTTAATCCGCCCTCGTTATTTAGTGCGTTAATAATGCGATAGATCGGTCCGTATCGGCGTCTTTATCGCCCGTTATCTGTCAAGGCATGATCGTTTGAATATCGCTGGAACTAATCGTGCTTATTACTTGTTTTTTATTGATATGGATCAATTCAAGCAATAAATTAATATCCAAAACAGATGGCCTTAGGAAAGATGCATTCGGCGCGCGTTATCGTTATCCAATTTTTTTAGGATTATCGTAAGCTGCCGAACGATCGCGTTAGGCGTTTATGTCAGTTTCAAATATTTTGACAGCTTTTGTTGTGCCTCTTTGTTTGTTGAAATTAAAGAAGAAAATGTATAAGGTTGACGTTTGCTGCCCTGCATCAAATCGTATATTACAGTATTATTTACAAATTTCTTCAGCCGTATGCTTTTATAGGATGCCGCTTGGCTTGTCCTACAATTTCTGCATGATTTATAAAAAGTAAACAATGCATAAGCATCTGTCGACCAAAACATTTGTATAAAAACTGTAGATAATTGATTTAATGGCCTTTGTAATAAAGAATTATGATTTTTTACCCCCATAATATTTTCCGTTCTAGATTTCTGCTAATCGCAATTTCGTAAATGTTTTGCAGCAGGCCCGAAAATGATTTCTGGAATAGGGAAAAGTGCGACAAGAAAAGAATAGAAGGAAAAAATACGAAAGCGAAAACATAATGCAGGAAAAAATGCGAATGGATAGTGAAATTTAGTTATCCGAGACATTAAACTTGCCTTTAACCTCTGGCGAAAACAAAGTAAGGTTTTAAGACTGACGCGTGTGTCCGTGTGTATGTGTGGGATCGTAGATCCCAAACGAATGAATTGGTCCGGACGCGCTGTAATTAAATTTGGTTGGGCCGTTGAATATTCTATTCTATTACGCAAAACCTTCACTCTTCTTATCACCTTTATGCTGACGACCTTCAAATTTATTCCCAGGGTACGCTTGACGATCTTTCTTCCGTGGTAGACGTAGCCAATGAAGACTTAAAGCGCATATTACATTGGTGCAATGGGTTTGGGCTAAAAGTAAACCCTACTAAAACACAGGTTATCGTCATTGGCAGCCCCAAACTTATTTCTAGAGTCAACTTTGCAAATCTTCCCCCAGTTTGTTTCAACGGTGTTCAGATTCCTTACTCTCTTGAGGTCAAGAATCTTGGTGTCATTATGGACCGCTCTTTGTCATGGGCGCCTCAAGTTAGTGAGACTAGCAGGAAGATGTTTGCAGCTGTAGGTTCTCTAAGACGTCTTCAAAACTTTCTGCCTCTTGCTACTAAAATTGCGCTTGCTCAAACTTTACTGCTTCCTATTTTAGATTACGCTGACGTGTGCTATTTGGATCTTACTGAGGGGCAACTAAATAAGCTTGAGCGTATTCAAAATTTGTGCATACGGTTCATATTTGGGTTACGCAAGTATGACCACGTCTCCATTTTTCGCAATCAACTCAAGTGGCTCCCAATCCGTGCTCGTCGTAACTTTCATATTCTTAATCTCCTCTTCAGCATACTTTTCAACCCCGCAACCCCGCGTTACCTTAAGGAGCGTTTCAATTATTTTAACTCAGTCAGAGCTTCCCAAAACCTTCTTTTGTCAGTCCCTTTTTCTTCCTCTAAATTTTACTCCAATTCTTTCACAATTCAGGCTATAAGGCTATGGAACGCTTTGCCTGTAGAGGTAAGGCGTGCTCAGTCTACGTCCAGTTTTAAAAGCAAGCTAAAGGATCACTATCTATCGCTTCCGTAGTTTTTCAATTATTTCTTTTATTTTTCTTAAATACTATCACCTCGGGTGTTATCTTTGTTTGGCTGATTTCTATAATTTATGTATGTGTATATTATGTTGATGTATAATAATATGTATTTAGTGTGTATTGAGTATGTATTTATTAATCTCATTTACTTTATGTATGTATGTGTATGTAGTTTATATATGTGTAAGTAAATTTTATCATAAAAGTGTTAGTTTGGGTTCTGAAGAAGGTAGTTTACACCACCTGCCATGTATCTTTGTCTTTCATGATTTCTCTGTCCAAGGTTGTCTGGAAGAGATCGCTATTTAGCGGTAAGACCGCCTGTTGTATACCTATAGTTTAAAATGTACTGTTCCGTGTTTTTTGTTTTTTGGTGTTCAATAAAGAGTATTTGTATTGTATTGTATTGTAATATGAAACCGGTTTTTAGAGGATTGTGAAGCTAATATTTTTTTTAATAAACCTAAAACATATTGTTGTAGATATCATGAAAAACTATGTCCGTACGTTTTCCTTCCCAAGACTTTTTTTAAGAAGGAAACAAATTTATACAACTCAACAAGAAACGTACAACCCTATTTCTTCATAATAACTACAACATATTCAACAATAGTAGACATCGGACTTTTTTGACAGCCAATCGATTTTAGCGGCGCTTCTCAATTCTCTTAAAGGAAGTTATATCCCGGTTTTTAATCTATTTTTCCAAGAATAATATATCAAAATAAACGAGCCACGAGGCCCACACTTACAAGTCCCTTATAGACTAACGTACATAACAATATAAAATTTAAAATGAACACCGAGGTGACAAAACAGTGAGGTTCTGTTTTGCCATAATTGGCGTCGTGGTCGCTGCCGGTAGGTTGCCCTGAAACCGCTGGAAAGCTGCTCCTGTATGAGTGGATAAGGTTTGTAATCCTTGATACGCGCGGCCCCTCCACTCACGCAGTTCCAGAAACTTGCAGCTCATTCTACGTGAAGGTACAATTTGTTTCGAACGTAGTATGAAATTAATATTATGTGTTAAAAATGACATTCGAATATTAACCCGTGTGAAAAGGTTTGTCAGTTATGTCAAGCGGAACGTTATAAGTAACTACAGTGCGATAGCTCATACAAAATGCTTCGGATTTGTACTTGTCTTTCACTCGCTCGCATACTCTCTTACTAAGAGCGAACGAAAGAGAAGTACAAATCCGAAGCATCTTCTAAGTGCTCACAGACTGTACACTGGACCGCAAAACTAAGTATCACACTTTTATGCCTGGTTCCTATATTCAAGAAACGAATCGTTTTCCTTACGGGCCGGGGCGTTATGACATTTGCTACGTACAAAATGTGTCAAATTTTAACGAGACGTGAGGAAAACGATTCGTTTCTTGAATATAGGAACCGGGCATTAAAGAACATGTCATATAAGCGTGACACTTAGTCTTGCTGTCCAGTATAGTTCAATTTCTATGAGACTGTTCGTTGATACTTATTTACTAAATTTTTCGACTAATGATAATTATGCAAAAGGTGTTTTATCACATAAACATATTACGGCTTTTATGTGAAGCACACAGTTTCAAAGACAAGTCACGTCAAGCCTCCTTTAGCGATATAACAGCGCTATACGAGTGGCTGCAGGCCCGCGTCCGCCGTAATACCGCCCGCGGCATGCTAATCCGGGCGCCGCTTTGTTGCACAAAAACCGAGCCTTTGACGCGCCTCGAGAGCTGCCGGCAGGTATTGCGTTTACTTTTCGCGCAACTCGCGATCATTAAAAGTGTAATATACGGGCCTAGGCAGTAGTACTTTAAAATGGTGACAGCATTACGTACTCGACAGCTTTCCTTTTTTACTTTTTTGGGTTTTATCGTCAGCCTAAGGCTCATGAACCTGACTTAATTCACAAAAGCATTAAATCATGACATAACATACAAATATGTATAATAAAATCCAGAGGTTCTCACAATACTTTTATTCCAGTCTCACTCAGTTACACAGTTACAGAAGAAATAACTCTTTAAATAACATTCTACCCTATAAATAGACTATTCTCGACCGCCTTAGGTCATACTTGCTAATTTCAACCAATCGTAGCTATCATGACAATCTTATAAAAGTTAAATGTTTTTCTATACAATACTGTTATTCTCATAATTATGACATCAATCATTAGCAGTAAATAAGGCATTATTGAAAGTTTATAGATACATAGGGTGATGGAACCAGTAATGGACAAAACTCCAATAATGTACGTTGATTCTTATTTTACAGAAGATAAGGGTTATTCATTTGTTTTGCAACCATCAATTTAGAATTGTATGAAATTTGAATTAAGAGTGAAGTGTCCGTTACTGGTGCCTATCAGCTAAACGTGTCCATCATTGGTGCCGTCACCCTATTACCCTTATCTAATTTAATTACATAACTGATTTCCGGTGGGGCTAAAATACTATTAAATTAAATAGCAAAACATGTAGGTACTTACTTAAAATCTAAATATATATAGCGTATTATTAAAACATCACAACATAGGTATGCTTCACTTGATTCAGCACAATCGCAATTTATTCCCAAATTTAGCTTCAATCAACCAGTCTCATTGACGCCGTGTGCAAGATGTCTATCCCCAACAAAAGTGAACACAAAGGAGGAGATAAAGTAGCTGAACGGACAACTAAATATTAAGGATAACTGTATGTATGTCCCCTAAACGAGGCCCAACAAGCCCTTACCTTTTCCTCCACTACATGAAGTTTCGTTCATGCTGTTCCTCTCACTCTTGAATTTAAACCATATCTGTGAGAAAGAGGAAGGATTGTAGAAGTTCAGAGGGTCGTGTTTGTGAGCAGGCAGTCTGTTAACGAGCGGCGCCCGCGCTCCTGTTTGCCCTCATCTGCATTCCGCGCGCGCGCCGCCCGCGCCCCTGCCCTCCCCCGCGCCCCGGCGGACGGGTCGCCGTCACCCGTCGCCGGAGGCATCCAGTTATTGAATTCTGAGGTGTGCATTGACGCGCGTGTATAGGAATCGAGGAATGACTCGGGTTTCAAGGTTCTATAGGTTAGTAATATTTAGGTAATCGTGGCTACTGCTGTTCGAAACTGAACAAATAGGAAAATCAGATACAATTTGGCTAAAGGAATTTCGGTTTTTTTTTTAATAAAAAGTATACCAAACTGGTTTTGTTGGATGAAATTCCGGATCATGTAGTTTGCTATAGCATGAATAGTCTGAGTGAGATTTTAAGATAATAACTTTATTGTAGAGCTAGCTCGTAGCTCAAGAATAGGTACCGTTGTAGTAACAATGGAGTAAAATAAAGATACATTGTACTACACGACATGGAAACTGAGAAGTACATTTTGTTTGATGCTTGCCCGCGCGCGATCCACTGAATAAGTGCTGATTAAGCGCTGCCTTTTATTGTTTTACATAAAATAATATATACACTCCCGAGGTCAACCTTCGCAACACCTACAAAGTACTTTAATTACAAAAGTATGTTATTCTAGAGATTTAAAGGTACGGTAAGGTAAGATACAGCCGCATTCAAAAATAACGACTAGTGGCAAAATTTCACGTCTCAATGTGATGATAAATCAGTATTAGCTATAGCTATTCAAACTAGAGCGTTATGAAATCTGAACAAAAATGACACGAATTGAATAAAACACGTAACAGAACGACACGTAATTAACAAAAATGTCCGCGAGGGATAAGTCCGCACGTAATCGCTGTCATCAGCGCGCCATTAATCGTCGAGTTTTAACTAAATCGGTTGATCAATTTTAATGAGAGCGCGCAATCGACGGCGATGCCCTCTCATTAGACGCCCTCGCGTGGCACGCGCGCTCGGCGAGCACCGACAGTGCCGTCATTTACAAAAAAATATGTAATAAAAAGTTACGTTGCATTTTACCATTAAATACTCGCATGACATTTGTTCAAAGTCTGCTTTTATTTCATCTAAAATCTTGAAAATGGATGCAGGCGCGGGACCAGTCCTTGCGGGAGCTCCAGCAGAGGACGTTCGGTTGAAATGATAATGATAATGATTATAACACTGGGCGTAATTTACAAATATTTATCCTAAGTTTCAATAATGAACAAATGTAATTACGAATTAAATATTACACGTACACCAATGTTGTTTGGGTGACTTGACATTATTAACATTAATTATAGGTGTATTCTAATCTTGATAGTCCACTAATTTGTTAAGAACAATGATGTAACAAAACAGCGCACCTTGTAGTGTCCCATAAAGCAGCGTGACATGTAACTGCAGTTGGCTGCGAGTCTCCAGGGAGAGTGTTACGCAATTACGAGCGCTGTAAGCGCTGCCTAGTGCCCCGTTATACAGCGCGCGGCGCTCCGTAGCGCGCTGCAGCCGGGACTGACGAGGCTCTAATCACTTTAATGGCATTAAAATCAAGAGCGGACTGCGTTACCTACTTAAAGTAAATTAAATACGTTAAAGAGTAGAAAATCTGGGAAACCCGTATTTATAAATACGTGAGATACCCTGTTTTAGTAAAAATAACCAAATCAAAAACATGAATGTGATAAAATGCCAAGTTGGTAAATGGTTTCCCTCAGGAAAGATGTGAGATGTGAGATCTAACTATAGACCAAGTTCTTTCAAAACTCTTTAGATCACACCTCCTGTCATAAATAAGTAATGTTAAAATGTTGAAATTATTTGTTATGTTATTTGCTTTACCTTTAATGTTTGAGTCGGATAGCCATTTGCAACGGTAAAAGATGGCGGATTTGTAATTTGTTTTAGTTTTGTATTTTTGTGTATTTGGGTGTTTAAAGTTCTTTTCCGATAGTGATTTGTGCTTTTTATGCCTTTCTGTTGCACGGTAATAGAAGACTTGGACTCATTTCGTGTATCTGGCATCTTACTTCTCGTTTCAAGTGGACTCGCAGTGGTGCAGAGGTTTAAACTATCTTGACCTCTGTCCTACATATTACCGTACAACGTTGCCCCCAATCTTCCTAGAGAAGATTGGATTGTGTTTTATTCCTATATTGATTCATAATTATATATACTTGACACTGGCGAAATCACTTCGTGGATACGCCATATCCCCGCGGTAGTAGCTGTTGAAGTCGCCGAGGGGCAAAAAAGAAGAAGAAGAATCTTTGAGTCTGAGTACAACGTATGTATGTATGTCAGTAGCAAAAAACTAATTTTAATAAATAAATATATGTGTCGTAGTTAAGGTATAAAGTTCAATTGAATAGAGGATTTGAAAGAGAGGGAAATTGCCAAGTCACACTATTAAAAGTAGCAAATAACAAGACATGTTAGATTGATAACCAAGGGTTGAAAGTGACCCATTTCACCCGAGATATTTCTGGCGCTCGAACGAAGTGAGATAGCCAATAGTTTGAGGGGAAATGGGTAATTTCACCCGAGTTAGACACTCTACTTTTCATTTCGACTGTGAGGAAAGTAAAATACTACACGCACATTTTATAAAAGATGTTCGGCGGTATATAAGCTGCTTGTGTATTTTCTAGATGGCCATGCAGAAACGTGAAACGAAATGGTCATGCTATGCTATCATGGCAATATGGCAGCAGAATAGAGGTATAAAAAAATGATAATTTAATGAAATTGCGAATAAAATAGACCAGTCGTAAAATTATAATAATTTGAACCTGTAGACCGTAATAAATACGCCGTTTAACGTACAGCTGAGTTTAGATATATGAAAGTTTTTATTTTATTCATATGACGTAGCTCTATTAACTCAGACTCCTTGTCAATCGTAACTATTAACAACAAATACTTTCCATCCTAGAGGTGAAAACGCAATTTTCCACC
Organism: Acleris sparsana; assembly: GCA_923062465.1. Taxonomy (NCBI): domain Eukaryota; kingdom Metazoa; phylum Arthropoda; class Insecta; order Lepidoptera; family Tortricidae; genus Acleris; species Acleris sparsana. The sequence goes on along the minus strand of OV281301.1, from coordinate 17,153,848 downwards.
CGGCTGTCTACCCATTGAAATTAAACTTTCCGAACGGGAGAGATGAAATAGTTATTTGTTATACAAGGGGGAAAAGTTGTATTTTACCTGCGTGTGTTTCAACATACGAGACGTAAAATTACTTTTCACTCGTGTATAAAACAAAACTATTCACCTTACTACAGCGAGGAAAAATGTCGCATCGCGTTTTGTTCACACATCGACTTACTTGGACTGTCAAAACATTTTATCCAATTTTACAACAAAAATGAAGGTTAATGTTGAATGCTGATATTTAAGAATTAAAATAAAGTAGTAAGGATGTATTTAGTGTTTTTTACTCGATGCAATTCATTAATTGTGATGTTAAAAATTCAGCACTTTTAACGTTTTACGTTTTGTTAGCTGTCAAATAACACTTAAGCTGCCTTCAAATGTCAAAACTCTTTCTTCACGTGTGTCAAAAGCAATTTTCTCAATAGATATCAAACAATCAAAAAGGGCTTTCCGAGCTGATGAGATGAAAAATATTTTTTACATTAAATTAGAACGTTTTGCATGACAAGAACTGTGATTTAAGGAGCTTTAAAAGCACTTGGTTTTCAGTCAGAGATACGCTAAGAGTCAGAGATACGGACAGAATGGTCATGGCGAAACTATAGATTTGATTTTTGTAACTCTAAAAATAGGTTATGAGTGTGGCACTAAAAGTAGTTATATCTAAAAAGGCCGTCTAGTTGTAGAATAACCCAATAGGAGACGACGTTCACCGGGCTGTTTATTCAATAAAAAATATTCAAAAGTATAAAGCAATAATATAACATAGGTATAGGCATAGGTAAGGTTGACTCTGTTTTTCTCATCATATTTCTGTTGGGTAGGCAGATATAAAGCAGGTAAGTCAGTACTGATCATTTGCAACGAACTTAGGCTTCATACTTTCGATTGGTATGTAATTAATCTATTAAACAAGCACAGGTAATTTAAAAAAAAAGTGCATTTATTAATTTTTAATTACGTATATTATGAACTGGACTTAAGTTTTTCAGCCTACCTATTCGAAATAGCATAATTAATATATTAAAAAAACTTTTTATCGAACAAACAGCCCGGTGAAGGTCGTTTCCTACTCGGATATACGATTTTCGTAGACCATAGGATTTTTCTGTTATGTTTTTTACATTTTCATTAAGAGATAATAACTGTACTATTTTCCGATAAAGAGTAGAAAAAAATCGAAGTTTTCTAATTTTTTTCTTTATTTAGCGCTGTAAGACTTGCCTTGATTCCAAGTTTCAAGTCTCTACTTGATCATCGGTAAATACCCTAAAGGTTCAAGGTAGTCAGGTCAAGGAAATTCATAAATTAACATACACATTCGTTATTTACATTTGACTACACAGGGAAAAAAATGTGGGTTCTCACCCACAACTTTTGTCAAAGGGTTTGACTGGGTTTATATAGTTATCCGTCTATGGCATTTTACACGTAACCTGTTGCTAATTAATTAAGTACCTAATTCTTATAAAATATACACGCTGCTAGTGTCACTCGTCTCTATTTTAGAACTCGTCCGGCCAAATTGCCCTGTATCTATAAAGTGTGCACAAAGTTCCATTACACACCGTTACAAAATGACACAGTGATTGCACTATGTTGCATACAATTAATCTGACAAAGTTAACATGCTTTATAACGGCGGGTAAAAGAGCGATTACACAGCACGTAGCATCACATTATGCGGCGTTATGGCGCTCCGGCGAATTACATGGAAGTTAGATCGCTAACTGCGGCCCGCAAGCGGCTCATAACATTTAAACAAGTGAAGTTTTTATGTGGAGCCGCACAGTGCTTTATGGCCGCGCACACAGACACCCGGAGTTTGTTATTTTTCGTAATTATAACTTTTTATTTCCAATGTTTTGCATACTCGAATGATAATTTTGTCGGATTGTTTTCAACAAAACGATGTAATTAGAAAGTGTAGTAGTAGTTGAGTAGTAGTCATTTATTTCATATTGAAATTACATTATTATATATCGCATAGTTAAAAGTAATAATAATAATGAAACAGAATATAACAGTAAAAGAAACAAAAAAATATAGCTCAAATTCTACATTCATACAATGTCAAGAATACAATAATAAAGAAATATGTTATAGCTGTACTCGATACTTCTATATGTCCGTACGTCCACCCACACATGCATGCATTCTCTCAAATAAATATAGAATCATAAGACCCTTACATTAGTCCATAATAAAGCATCGAAGAAGCGACACCTATTTTATTAAACCCCAGAGTTGACAACTCCTGCAAAACTGACCTTATTACTGCAACAAAATAAAAATAACGACTCAATATAATAGGTACATATCTAATCGTCACTATATTCTTTAACGGAATATAGTGGTTTTGTTAATAACAGATTTTTAAGTCGGCGACCATATTTTTGATCAGAAGATTCATTTTTTAAGTGGCTTGTAGACGCTCATAGAAAGCGGGCCCTATTGCGGGCGGGTATTTGTCGAGCAGCGCCAACCGCCGCGGCGCACGCTATGTCTGTTAACACCCTTATTCACAAACGTCACTACGAGGTCTCACAGTGACTGTGCTGCTCACGGCGCTCACGAACGCACCGGGTGGTTCAAATCGTCTCATAAACCAAAGATCAGTCAAAAAGGACCAATCACAAAGGTGTATTGAACGCAGTGCGTTTACTCAGTAAAGGATCCCTTTAGTATTGTTTGTGAAAACGGGTGTTACACAGTTATGAACGAGCTCTACGTCGTATACTTATAACTCATCTAACGTAACTTTATTGTATAAGATGACAAACAACGGACGCCGACCGAGGGCTCTATTCCACTCGGTACAACCATATCGCTTTTGACATGGTATCGTATCGACAATGTTACGATAGCTCTTATTTATGTGACAGTAAAGGCGACCGATAAAACCAAAATGATAAAAAGTAAAAAGCATTATGGCTTTACCGATTAGAATAGTGCCCGTGCATTAACTTCATCAGTTCAAAAACAATCTGACGTCAGTAACTAAAGTTAAACGTCACTTAGACAAATTAAATTAAGTCGCTGGGCCTAGCGCGTGGAGATCCATTGTAACAAACGTGCGTACAAGTGCAGCAGATAATTATACTCCTCGCTGTGCATTCCAGGGATCCAGTTACATCCCGTACGAAATTAACACCACATCACGACACATGCAGATCAGGCGTGTGTGTGTGTGTGTGTGTGTGTGTGTGTGCAGCTAATTTCGTTTGTCTTCAACGAAACTCACTAAAACTCCGAATTCGCGACGCTCCGGGCCGTATTTTTAGGGATCCGTTTGAAGTGGACGGCTCTCTCCCTGCCGCGCCACTTGAGAAAGAACGCCGGCACTCGCTGGACAAACAAAGCAGGGTGACAGCTAATTGTAACATTATAAACACAGATCATATCATTAAAAGGGTGCTCCTTGCTTTGTATAATAATTTTGTTACTAAATTAATATTACCTCATGTATTTAGACCCTATAGAATAAAAATAAATATTAAAAACAGGCCGCATGCCTTAATTATACGTAATGTGATTCTCACCATAAGGCAACACAAAATAATTTTAAACAGTGTTCAAGTTTCTACGTGCCCAAACTTGCCAACGATTGGCGTGTAATGATTTGATTCTAAATCAAATACTGCTTTTACAAGTCGAAATCTGCCAGTTATTAACAATATAGTAAACCACAGTGAGAAGTATTACATATTATTATAATTAAAAGTAAGCTTTATTCCATAGAACCTCGGCCGTAAGATCCATCTCGGTGCTTTTTGCCGGACGAGTTTAGAGGCGGAAGCAATATGCCGGCACAAAGCAGCGGGGGCCCGTTGTTAGTCCTCGCTGGTGCCGGGTGGCTGTTGGCCGGACCGGTAACTAGACAACGAGGCTGCGCAAGGGCTTTGCAGAACTAGATGAACCCTATTAATTATGAAATGTTGTTCGAAAGGCGTTTGCTAAGCAATTGTTAGCCCAGCACACCGCTTCACAAACTTTATAATAGGGTATTAGATGTTTTCTATCCTCAGGCATAGAAACTATGTGTGTGTTTGACGACGCGCTGGCCTAGTTGGTAGTGACCCTGCCTACGAAGCTAGCTAGCCTGTCCTGGGTTCAAATCCCGGTAAGTGCAGATGTTTGTGTGATGAGCGCGAATATTTGTTCCTGAGTCATGGATGTTTTCTATGTATTTAAGTATATATTTCTCTATATAAGTATTTATATCGTTGTCTAGTACCCATAGCACAAGCCTAGAGCTTAGTTTGGGACTAGGTCAATTGGTGTGACATTGTCCCCTGATATTTATTTATTTATTTATTTATATAAAGTACTACAGCGTGAAAACGGAAAGATGGAGAGAACTTTGGAAATCTGCCCTGGAAAGTAAAAGAAGATTCTCGGAAACATTTTGAGAAAATTAAGCATAATCTCTTACTAACGACAAAATTATAATGTCCTTTATAATTACCGAAGATGCCCTGTAACGTGTCACAGTTTGAGATATTTCTTGGCGGTACAATTGCAATACTGTAGTGTCACGATTTCTAACAAATATCAACATCACAGTACTAACACTTTATTTATATTTCCGACTTATTGAACCGATAATTTATTGAGGAGTCCTGGCGAGTCAGACGGATGGGCGCAATAGTCGGCGCGGCCATAAACGCGCCATTTATCCGCGCGCCGATCGCGCCGACTAATCTAAACATTCAGGGAACATGGACTACCTATATAATGTTGATATTTTGTAACACAGTAAAGGCTAGTCATTTGACGAGTCATAAATATAAAAAATATATATACAGGCGCTAAGAGTCTGTGTCGTGATAATGACTAGCTCGTGCAAACACAACAGGTGAGAATTCGGTAACCAGTATAAGCTTTAAGGTTTTATAATGTATGTATAAATTAAGCAATACATATACATCAAATGGTCACATGCCATTTGCCATCGATACAAGTTTGTAAAGGAGTTAAAAATTATATCGTCTTGACCTGTTATGGAATTGTTTGTAACTCGGAGCTATTACTGTCAAATAAATGAGAGTTATAAAATCGTTGACAATACGATAATAGGTCAAAGACGATATGGTTTAAACCGGCTATAATCTCGGCCCTGGACGTGCGAACAATCGTGGCTCGTTTGAAGAATGGCGACACACTACTTAGTTAGTTGGGTTGTTCTTTCAGAGCTCCGAATATTTCTCCTTTAAACACTGGCTTAAATAGTCTTCCATGACAATGAGCGAGACGCTTCCTGTCAGGAGACATTGCTGGTTGGCCTTTACCTGCTATGAAAAAAATACCGGTATACCCTCATTGATAGAATTCTTCTAGAAGAAAATAACATGCACGCTGTGCACTGCGGCGGTATGGAGGCGATAATGGCGGCTGTTAAGGCGCCCACCGAGCTTCCGTGCCGCTTGATAACTTGTAGGTGGTAATTATCGATGTCGTGCTCAGCCAGCCGCGACGCCGGCGGCATCGCCTCTTAGGATCTGCGCGGTGCAGCTGCTTTATATCTAACAGGATTGCTCAAAGGCCGTCAAATCAAAACTCTAACGAGGTGCATTGAAAGCGATAATTATACGACCTAAAACTTTTTTTTTTTATGGCATTGGGAAGGCTGACGAGCACACAGGCCACCTGATGGTAAGTGGAAACTGTGACCCATAGACATTCGCATTCACAAGACTGCAAGCCTAAGACTGCAAATGCGCTGCCAACCCTGAGGACTAAGATGGAATGCCTCTATGCTAGTCATTACACCGGCTGTCTTATCCCCAAACCGGAACACAACAATGCGAACACTGCTGCTTGGCGGTAGGTTAATGGATATAGCCTCATTATCCAAATTTTATAGGTTTTTTGCTTGAAGTTGTATGTAAATTAAAAGATTTGATAGCATAGTTATTTTAAAAAAATAATTTCCGCCGTTTATAATCAAATAAAAATTGTTAAAGTGATTTTATTAACTAAACTGCGTACCACATCTCAACTAACAAAACTCGTTTCCATCCAAATAACGTGCGAACACGTGAAATCGGCGAAACTGACTGCTCTGCAAGCCTGTGCATCTTTCAGTTAGCAGAGACATGCTGAAGCAAACTTTTACTGCTTTAGCTGCACCATCCCCCCTCCCCCCCTCCCCCCTCTCTCGCCCGGTTTAAACCCCAATTGGTGTTCTTGGAGGCGCACCGTCCGCGCCTGTCGTGCTTGCTCTAGTGCCGCTTTTCTTTCTGCCTGCTCCTAGATTTACATTCATTTGGGTTGGAACAATTTGTTTTTAATTTACATTTTAATATCGGATAGTGTCGTCGGTTTTTGTTACAGGAAGTAATAAGACAATGCGTATCAAACAAAGATAATAATTCTTATTATAGTTTTTATTGAAAGTAGATGGGTTGCAATTTGACATGTTGGTTAAATATTTTTTGTAAATAGTTCCGTTTAACGCGATGGATTCTGAAGCCACTTTAATGTCAAAAATGGTCAAAATAAACACACAAATGTCACGAGTAAAAACTGTCGATTAAATGTAAGTCAAGTAGTGTGATCGAAAAGCGAAATGGGTAGTTTTGAAATTTAACTGATAATTCTCATATGCTATTTAAATTTATTGCTATGCGTGTTATGTTATTGTTAAGATACACTTGAATGCATTTAAAGTCTAACTTCGCTTCGCTACCGCCGAAATTAACGCACCCACCCAACGCATTCAGTTCAAGTGCCATTGTTCGGCGCACTCGAACATTTTATGTCACGTATTTAATGAACTCATGCATACGTGTACACGTATAGGAGCACCACAACTTGAAAAACGTTAACAAAGCAATAGTATACTTTATGCCAATAGCAGAAGAACTTAGGTATTCGCATAATTATGGTTGTTCTGTGTCTTTATTGTTTTGGGTCGTGAGTGAAGGGCCCATCAATACCCACCTGCCACTCAGCGGCGGCGGAGGGCGGCGCGGCTCCAGACCTCACTAATGACTCCGCAGACAGCTTTCTCTACGAAGATTAATATTGAAAACGGACAAATTATTTATTATTAAGACTCTAATCTGTGGCATATTGCCTTTGTATTGGTTGTGTTTATAGTTTACGTGTGCAGAGCATTAAGAGAAATACGTGTCTATGTTTGCATTTCGAAACAGCAAAATAAAATTGTAATTACGGTAGTACTCATTAGTTGAGACGACCTATATGAAAGGCCTGTGTTTGTAGCGTTCCTTTAGCCGACGCGGTGACTGGACTAAGATAATATGATGATGATATGATCTTTTCTTTCGGCTATGGAGAAGATATGCTCGGGGTTTCTTTGCGTGATAGAATCAGAAATGATGATATCCGCAGTAGAACTAAGGTTACCGACATAGCCCTAAGAATAGCTAAACTGAAGTGGCAGTGGGCGGGGCACATTGCTCGCAGGACTGATGGCCGATGGGGTCAGAAGGTTCTAGAGTGGCGTCCGCGGACCGGAAGACGAGCTGTAGGTAGGCCTCCAACAAGATGGAGTGACGACCTCGTCAGGATCGCGGGACCGCGATGGATGCGAAAAGCATAAGACCGGTCTGAGTGGAAAGCCTTGGGGGAGGCCTATGTCCAGCAGTCGACGTCTTTCGGCTGACATGATGATGATGATGATGATGATCTTTTCGCTAAAAATTAAGAGAAATATACAAACAAAATGCTACGGTTCATGTCATACCCGCTTACACATAGACATTATCAGATGCCCTGAATGCTGAAAAAGCCAAGACATAAGAAAACACCTGATATCTCTACAGTCACGGAAACCTCGTATTTGTTCTGCAAAATAAAAGGTTTTACGTCTCTTTATCTCACAGAAATCATGTTAAATTCTCGCGAAAGCGCGGCGCAGATCTGTCAGAGCGGCGCGCGGTCGGAATCACAATGCGGGCACACCTGCCCACCCAACCGCTTATATAAAGCTACTAAAAAGCCCCTATCACGGAGTTATAGAGTGCATCTGGTTGGTAGTAAAGGGTTGTGTGGCAGGGTGTACAGAACGCACTTTTACGCGATCGAGTGTTCGTGTCGATTGTTTCATTTCTATCGGTTAGGGGAGGGGGGATTCGTTCTACGCCCGCTGAATACAAACGCGTGTCCACTGTGCCTACAAACTAGACTATGTATGTTTACTTTGATGTACATTACAAAACCAGTACGCCTAAAACTGTAACTACTGCACGTAGCCTGCATCTGTGGACAACGCACAACCTAAAAAACCGCGAAGCATAGGACTTGAAATTTGGACATATTATTCCTTGGAAATAAAAGTGGTGCACTAAGAAAGAACTTTCCGAAAGTCGATCTCCTTCGAGAGGAAACAGAGCAGCGGGCAACTAATACTACGTGTGCGATGTGGAGGGCCCCCCAGTAAGTTACTAACTTGTAAATACGAGTATATGGTATAGGTCCATTGAGAGAGGTGTGAAGAACAAGAAAATATCTGTAAAATGTTTTGAATATAGGCCATGGTGTTGTTAAATATTATAAAATATAAATGGTAAAGAGAAAATCTTCTTCTGTGAGCAAGATAACATTTTGTAAATAGCAATCAAATTTGCGATTCTAATAGTCGAGTAATGTCGACAGTAAATAATTTTAGTACCAAGTTTCTTTCATGAAACAAGGCCGATGCTTAATGTTCCGTTTTACTTATTTATGCAAATGTGTTTTGTTTATGTTTACATCTGAATAAAGTTGCGGATAAATGTGTTCTTAACATACTCTATTGGAACAAAGCAAAGTAAAAACTCTGCGACGCAAAAAGTCACGAAGAAATGTTTTGTCAGCCACTTTATTTATTTTTTTAATTAAAAATGCTGTATTAGGTCAGGTGGCTGGGCCAGTTTCTGAAAATATTCTCTGATATTTACTATGTTCTCTAAATAATTTTACCATCTTTATTGACCATAGTACAAACGCACAGCTTAATTTGGGGTTTGAGACTGCGTCAATTTGTAACAGATTTTCGAGGAAGAATGTTTATTTATTTAATATCTTACGAGCGAGCTATATAATAACTGACAGCGATATTGATTGTCGAGTAATTACGCTTGCTCGTCCTGCTATGTGGCGTAAAGCGGGAGATTAGCCAGTAGTGTTGGAGATCAGCCAGAGTACTGAACGCGAACGAATCATGCATTATTATTTAGCGAAAGCTAAGCGGCCGACGTGACGTGTAATCCGTGCTGAGACGTCTCCTCCGCTGTGGTGTTATTCCGTAAAGCCTCTTGACTCTGGGCAGACTTTCATCAGCAAACGGTTTCATATTCAGCTTGCCAAAAGTCCCACATTCGAATCGGTTATGTTATGTAATACACCAAGTCGACCGACAACCGTTTCTCCATCTAAGTCGACCGTCGTTGGCCGTAGGCATCCTAGTAGACTGCCAGACCTTACATCTATTCGACTGTAGACGAGCACTAAAAATGGCTGATTTAAACTATTAATGTCAACAAAGCTTGCTTATTATATTTGTTACATACTTAAGCAAGAATAGAGCAAGACACAGATAGCGAAACGAAAATCGATAGAAATATACGTTAAAGAATACCACTGATCCTTAATGAATTAATGCGGATTCATCTCTCGTGACACGCAACTAGGGACACAGCCTTATTATTGTATCAAATAGGGCCCGTAATCGCGTGTGTAATCCGAGGCGTGTTTACAGTTGTGCTGATCGTGGAGCAGCCCCAGGTAATTAATGTCTTCGTTGATGACGTCATCTCGATTATGAAGAACATGAAAAAACTTGGTAATGTTGTGGAGATGTGTAGCGGTAATAGAAAATAAGGGAGTGGCCCAGGGCTGAAGTTTAGTCTTTTGCAAGTGTTAGGTGTTAAATCAATATAACGTAAACTAGGGATTGACTCCAAGGTCATTCTTATTTACCCTTAACTAAATTGAGGGCTCAGATTTTGTGTTTTTTTTAAATAAAGGTAGTCCGATAGGTTACGTTTATTTACATTGACATGTGTGTGAGCAAACACGTAGAAGATGTCAATGGAATCGCAACTATCTTTCAATTCAAGCGCTATGACCAATGTATGCGTCAATTTTGTTTTAAACAATTCTTGGCCTGTATTCGTTTGGAAAACACTGGGCAACTTTTAGACTAGAGTTATATATTTACTGCAGGAGACGCAAATTGACGTCGCACGATTCCGCGACGCTGCGCGTTCGTACCTCACGGCCGTCGACGAGATTTGCGACGTGCTCCGCGACGAGCTGACGGCGCGAACAGGTACTCGGCACGTCGCTAGTAACACGACGTGTATTCGCGTCACGTCGCATCGCCTACACTCCTACTTTGTATTGACCTTTAACATCGCCAGTTTAGTTCTGACGTGTTTGATTATTGAATAAGCATGAAATTTGTGACATAAATCATGCAATGAAAGTACGTGTACCCGTCAGGTGCAAGTCGGACTCGCGCACCGAGGGTTCCGTATTTAAGATAATTTGCTTGGTAACTGCAAAAAAAAATACTCATTTTGGTAAGGTTTTTTTTTTCTTTATAAAGAGGCCAATTTTAACTAGCCTAAAATTTTATACAGATTTTCAAAGGTTTTTTATTATTTCTAAAAAACTGTATATAATGAACACTTCATTTTATTATTCCCTTAAAATATAAGTAATTATGTATACATCAGGATTCTTTCAGATTTTTCGATTAATAAACTTCGGAGATAAGGGGGAACGGTAATTTTTAGTAAATTTTTGGTTATAAATCAAAAAATAGATCACAGAATAATTAAAAAATATGTTTTGAAATGTACAGATTGAGCCCTTTCATACGACACCCCGTTTGCCTTAATAAAAACCACTTTCCTTTTTCAACCGCCATTCTAGCTTTTCAATTATTAATAAAATTTGTTACATTTTGTTTTTACTAAAAACAATGCGGGCAAGCAAATTGTATAACTACTTATGTCAAAATTCAACAAGATAACATTTGGAATTGCTGAGATAACCTGTTGTGACATACAGACAGACAGATAGACAGACATAGAAGTCTCATAATGGTTCCTTTTTCACCATTTTGGTACGGAACCCTAAATGAAAAATAAACAATAGACCGTCCGTGAAAAACTGTTTTTTTATTGACTTTTTTTGCCATGGTTGGACAAGCAGACCGCTCACTTGATGGGAAGTGGTCACCGCCGCCCAAGGACATTTGCAACGCCAGAGGCCTCACCATTGCGTTGCCGGCTACGCCTGTACCAGTGACCAATAGATGAATAGATAATTTACGTACTTACCGTAAATGAAAAATAATCTTCCTGCGCTGTATCGCCCCGGATCGACGCGGCGCATCAAGAATGCGCGGCGGCGAGTGATTAGCGCAGCGTTCAGCACAACTGCCACGAGACGACGACAATGCGCACATGCCGCAGATGTGCCTCCGGTCACACGTGATCCGCATGTCGACTCCTGTGACATTTGTGATACTGTCACTAACCGGGCAAAGTTGGTTAGCAATTCAACACTATCTAGATGGAAGATTAGTCAATTATATCAAATGCTGTTTATTTAACATCCTGAGGGGCACGTGCAAGGCAGACGGCCGGTGTGTATATCAGTTTCATTTAACCCTTTTCTTGGCAAAAATGAAAAAGATTCAAGCCTCTTTAGAATTTCAGCCAGCAAAAAAATTAAATGACAACATAGATGCAAAAAGTGAATGATTTGGTATGTATCTTATAATACACATCGTTAAGAAAAGGGTTAACGGTCGCTATCAAAATGTTCTACGGCTGCCCTATTAAAGTCGTGTTTATCGATGTAAATAAACGTGGATAAAACCTCTGTCACATTCTGACCAGTATGCAGGAGCGACAGTGACGGATGCTTTATCCACCGCTATAAACGTTACCATAATCCGGGCCCTCGAGTAGCAAGCTAAGTAAGCTAAATGAAACAAAACTTGGGTACACAGTTTATTTTTTACATATTTTATTATTTACTATTCCTTTATTTGTAGATTTAAATTACATTCTAACATTTACTCCAGCGTCGCTGTTGCCTAACGCTCTCGCAATCACAATCGCCTTCAAAGCGGAACAATTGTTTTCATTTTGTATGCAGACAAGCGTTCGATTTTCAAAATGAAAACAAATGTTAGGCAATAGCCGCTTAGGTCTGACAAGACAGTATTCAAACGTCGAATAGGCATCTACGACTTATTCACGAACGTACCGACGAGTCATGTCCCGGTAATGCGTTTATTGCGATTCTCTCAGGACACCTGCCATTTATTAATATTCATAAATATTCCTTCCATGCTGTACATATTCCTCTCGTTTTGGTCTCCTTATTTGGTGGGTTTCTTAGGTACAGTCAAGTGTACAAATATCGGGGAAAAAAACATCATAAAAATATGTACCAATGCACCTAATTACAATGTAATAAGAACGTTGTAACATTTATGAGAGGATTTTTTGCTCTTGACTGTACCTATTAGGTAACTGTAAAATTGTATTTAACAAGCAAACTCTCTGTCAGATTTTTGTACGATTAAAGACTTCGACCTATTTCATCTACATCGCAGACTGGCCGAACTTTGTTTTGCTTTAAGTATAAAATCCGAACAGCTTCTTCATCGCGCGTATACCTTGACAATTTTTAACCAGCGACGCCAATTAAGTTACGTTCAGTGACGACTGCTCCCCTGATTGTGGACTCGTTTGAATTCATCAAGCCGCCGTCGCGTCAGCCGGCCGGGCACGTACTGCCCTCCTACGGAAAAAAGGCACATGTATTGTATGAATCGTATTGTACTTCCAACCTTAATATAACCTTTGAGAGTTTAATGTGCCTCTGTGAGTTAATTGCACTTGTGCTTTTACTCCGTAGGAGGGTAGTGTAGTGGGCCCGGGCTCGGCCTCGCCGCACGCGCGCGCCATAAACACACGCCACTGAATCAAGGTGGGACCGGCGCAGGCCACCAGCGGGAATAGACAAACATGGGCTCAGGAGGGGTACAGGTAGAGGCTGGGTGTGCTGAACTTGAATTGAATAATAAAATATTGGCATACGGGACATGATTTGAAACTTTTTCTATGGCTTTGGGAAGGCAAGCAAGCTGATGGTAAGTGACTTTTTTCTCATATGCATCTTACTGCACTAAAGCGGGATAGATGGCTTAGTAAATGAAACTAAACTTGGGTAGGTCTTGAACTTCAGCTAAATATATAAAATATTTCATTTAAGAAAGTGTAATCTAATTGAAACTTCCTATGTAAAAGGTAGCTGTTGTCCGCGACTCTGATCGCGTGAAGTGGTTATCGGTACTCGCGAATAAAGTCAAAGTTAAAGTTGACCTTAACATCGCTAATTGGGTTAAACCCTGCATCCGGGATGAACGTTATGTTTGCGTATGTTTTACCGTGTAAAAGTACGTTAAGAACTGAATTGAAAGGTTTTTGCTAAAACAACTTGAAGACGGGATAACACTCTAGAAAGTCACACGACAATTTCTGGAACTGGAAAGTTAACTATTAAAATGTCAAAGTAAAAGCAACTTTTCCCACACAAAAAGTAGCAAAAATAATAATGAAATAATCTACTAAATATATACAAGCGAAAATTGTAAACCAGTTAACTGGAAGTGCGGAATTAAATTAAGAATCGTTGATCCAAAGATAGAGCGCTCTGATCTCTAAGCTAATATAATCCAAAGACACATTTAATTAAAACATTGCGACCACATCAAAGACTGCAAAATTAATCAGTTTACGAAACCGAGGAGAAAGAATGTCGGCTGGAGACGGGATAACATCTGGGGTCTTATTCCTTCACGCGGCGGCGGCGAGCTCGCTCCGCCAAACCGGTGTAACTTAAGACCCCGGTCTTATACAGACCGTTTATTCGCCAGTTATTCTGACAAGAAGGTAAAATAGCATAAGAATAAAGATGTCCGTTCGGTAAGTACGCCGGCCGCACGAGCACTTTAACACGTGTAAAATCTAACAGCGCTTCCCAAGGCGAGACTGCGGATGTAAAGAAGAATATGGGTATTACTCGTAGGTATTGTATTTGTAACATTTGATATCTATGACTTTATAGTAAACCTGGTATAAATTAAGCGTCGAGTGATTTAGGTCAAAAATATCACCAAAACTTATTTTATACGCAATGTGTAGCCATTTTAGGTTCGCCAGTGAGCTCGCTGACATGTTTTTACGATTTGTGTCTCCGACGCTAGTTCAAGCGCTGCCTTGGAGGAAACAACATTGTCAATTTTATATTGCATAAAGAGGTCAAGTAAGACTAGTTAGACCGAACGGCCTCGCTTCTCCTGTGCGAGAGAATAACGCCACGGGCGTCGTCTAATTAATATAATGCGTCCGTCCGCACGTTTGATCCGCCGCCGGCGACCCTGCGGCGGCCGGGTGCTCCTGCGATGAATTAAATATGCCATCGGGACCGTCTTACTATTATATTCCACGTGCATATTATATCGAGCGTAGAACCTTTAGGAATTTGCTAAGAGATACTTCTGATATTAGGGTACAGTACTCTGTTCGCTACTAGGCCTCATAAATGTTAGTTTTGGCAAGCATCTCCTTTCGAACAGAAATAAAGGTCTCTTCAAAAGATTTGTTTTGATTTTTTATAAACAGGCAAGGAACAGGCAACTTTTTACGGTCGTACTCTAACAAAAATAGTAAGGTTATTGTTGCAGAAGCTGGATAGTATGCAATAAATGGACGCGTTGTGTAGAGGGCCGGATCAGGATTGAGTACACGAGTCCCATCTATTGCCAATTCCACTGAGGCAGACATATTATAGTGCGTTTCGTATTATTACTGTGGGGAAATAAAACAAATATACAAATAGGCCAGTAAAAATACACTCGGCCTTAAACCATCTTTGGCTGCAATTATGTAGATGTTTGTTATTTAATATAAAAGATTATTTGTGTGACATGTAAGTTATGTGGATGTAGGTTACGATTTTTTACCTATAACCAAACGCATTTCTTGCTTGTGCTCAATCAAATTCAGTTTTGTCCATAAAAGGCACACTAACTCGGATCTCGTGAGGCCGTCTTTACACACAAGAACAAATCTCTAGAATCAAGTTTAACTTCTTTATTTTAAGGGTCCTTCACACGTCACGTGCAATAGGGGCCACTATCTCCCTCCCCCCTCTGATCTCTCGTTTGAGATCTACCACTCGACCGCGGGCCATTGAGCAAAGCGACCCTACAACAGCCGTCCCTTGCTAATCACGGTGGTCGGAGAGAGATGAGGCTAGCCCTCGGTGGTTTCTTGCGCGAGAGATTAGGCTGGTTTGGAAGGATCGCGGCAAAGTGATCAGATCACTGAGGGTAGTGAGGTTTCGAGGGCTGGGACGGGAGGTGCACTCGGAGAAATCTGTATGATTATTTTGGTCGGGATGTATTTGCAAATATATTTCTTTTGTTTCTCGTTATTGTGCTGGAGAAAGTGTTTCGTTTATTTTATTTTTACGACTTTGATTTATAAGTGCCAATTGATGATGCCCTTGGAGTACTTATTTACCTTCAATTTGAAGAGACATTTATAAGTATACTGAGGAATAAGCACACGAAGACATACTTTTGTATTGGGATTGTAGGAATAAATAAAATATATGCGGACCTAATCTAGATAAAATGTCACGTAGCGTAACAAGTAATCTAAAAAAATCCAGATTACCTTCGAATATGAATCCAGCTCCAGTAGCCTCTCTGCGCTGCTCTGCGTCGCTCGCGCCCCTCGACCGCTAATAGCTTACTCTGCACCCGATAACAACACACTCAGACTCCACCCGCGCCCCGAGGGTTTTAACCACGGAAGTAGGGCACGAGACGCGAAGATGTTTCCATTGATGATAAATCTATTTATATAAATTCGCTTTCATTTGGGAGTTCTCGATCTAATCTTGAACATGTGTATTGTCGGTTGCGAAGTTTTCACAATATTTGCCACGTTCTTTTCATTTTTTTTAAGAGTTAAACCATAGGAAACCTAAATTTTTCAAAATAGTTTTTACTCAGGGAACGTTTTAGTAGCAGTGATAAAGTTGAATTTTGAATTCATAACTATATTGCTCGTTCATGCAATATAAATTGAGAGTAAGGAAATTGTTTTCCAAATTGACCTTATACAATATATTCAAAAAAACTATCTTCAAGACGTTTGGTAATTATTTACTTTATCACAATAATCACACTTTATACCTGAACAGAGTTGTACAACCGTTCTTACATGCCTTCTTACATCTTTTTGATGAATACTTAGAACACTTTGTATCTGAATAGAGGTAATAATATCCCAAGGAGACTTTTCAAAGGAATTCCCAACACTGGAAGTATTAACTAGTAAATATTTAACGAACGTATGTCATGATTGACATATTGCTTTTCCTGTCATTTAAAACCAGAGTAAGAAACAAATCCGACAGAATACTGACACCGCATCGAGTGAAGTGTCCCCCTTACGAACAATATGCGCCGCGATCTTGTCTCGTGTTCCGCTGGCTCGGCTCTGTGGAGTTTCAGCCTCCCTGTGATGTATGGTGGGCTCCGGTTTACTTGTTTATTTATTTACTTGTATACTTTATTGCACTAAATTAAAATTGTGCACAAAGGGCAAACTTAATGCTACTGAAGGCAAGCGAGCTTAATGTAACGTATCCTTGTAAGCATAGAATTCCTTCTCAATGTCTTAATGTAAGACTTGGTACAAAAAATAGCAACATTTTAGGAAGACGGTACGGTACAAGTTTGCAGGGGCGTAACAATAAAGAACAACGGGTTATCTTGGCACCAGGGCTTCTATTTAACACGATAACAACCATATGGTGTTTGACCTGCTCTCGTATTGTCAACGTTTTGATAGCTCTTAGTAACATTACAGTAATGGCGGCTGAGTTTAAAACAGGTTAATTACGACTTGGATTTTACCGCCTAAAATTACCGCCCAAAAAGTTTTGTCCAGTTCGTAGTCACCTTTTAAACATCCTTTGTACTCTTTTATCCACAAGCAATCCTTGAACAAACTTTATTGTTAAATGAATTTTCATGCATGGTCACGGACTAACAAAAAACAAACTTCATAAAACAAAAAAAATGGTATGGTACAACGAGGCTGTTTGCATAATTTATGATATATTTTGTGTTTCTATATGTATTTGTCCAGTGGTAACAAGATTCTAGTTTTACGTAATTGCTCCCAAATCTTCGTATTGTGTTTGCAAACGATTTGCTATATCCATAGATTAGTTTTGAGATGCGATTATGCCGCTGATTTTAATTGGTTTGCCTTTACATTTGATACGCCAGATAGTGGAGGCTATTACGTTCTATTCGTAAGCGCTTACTTTGTGTACGCTCAGTGAAACACAAGTGATCGTTAGAAAATTATTTAACCAACTTTAAGGTACAATTATCGAAAAGCAAATTTTATTAACAATAAACTTCTGCATGGATCAACAAGTAAACTAATAGTACATTATGATACAAGTGTGCTAAGTTGACCATTGTATACAAGGCGCTATTGTGTGCGCACGAGCGGAAGCGAGTGCGCCACAAGAAAGCCGCGTATATTATGGTCACAGGCACACGTGTTACATACGACGTTTTTCAACACACTTGCGAAAAAAAAACAAGACTCTTCATTTAGTCAAATTTTAATTAATTATTAAAACGGTTGGTAAAATTACAATTTTCAAAACGGTACTGAACAGTTTTATTTGGCATTACGGTTTGTGTAATGTTGTTAATTATTTCATTGTCTTGGGTGAATGTCGGCGATGAACAATTATTTCCGGCGGAGTTAATAATAAGTTTTCTTCATTTTCTTTACTTAAAGAAGACATTTTCGTTAATATTAAACTTCACAATAATTAATCCAAACTATCTTCGTCACAGCCGTCAATTATTTACGAAAAATGGCGGCTGGCGCGTTGTTTTTTTTTCTTGCCGCGATACCGATGCGCGCGCAAGGCTAAGGCGCGAACGAGATCGGCCAACAGCCAAATTTAAAATGTAATAATTCATGTTTAAAATACAAATTACAGAAAAATTTAAATGATTTTAATGAAATTGAGTTATTTTTTAGTAATAAAGCTGATTTCACCAATTTATTGAAATAAATATGTAGATAATGTTATTTGCCGCATAAAAACTGTTTGTTGCTAAGAAAAAAAAAAGGTATAACCCGACTAAATTATATCGCTTCTTCTTCGTACTTACAACTTTGTACTAGGCTACAAATGTAAATTGTTTGGGTTAATAAACTAAAGGCACTTGTGCGTAATATACTGAAAAAGCACGCGTGTTTAATATCTAGGTTTATGAGCCAAAAATCGGTGGAATAAAAAGGTCGTTTTGAGCAAGTGTGTTGAAAACAAAATTA
The DNA here is from genome assembly GCA_923062465.1 of Acleris sparsana. NCBI lineage: Eukaryota > Metazoa > Arthropoda > Insecta > Lepidoptera > Tortricidae > Acleris > Acleris sparsana. The sequence continues at coordinate 17,135,387 of OV281301.1, read as the reverse complement.
CATTCATTTCATTACTTAGTTTAGATACTTACCTATATTCTAATGTTTTAATAGAAATAAAAGCTAAAATGGACCACTACTGCCGTGTCTGGCCGATCTCACGTATCTTGAGTTACAGCAGTTACGCGTAACCAGGCTGATTCGGTTCTAAATACTGCCATCTATATACTACAATAATTGTTTTTACAATTTTCTTATTATTTTCCAAGATAATACACCATGAAAACTACTGTAACTATGTATTTTCACATAGTTGGTCACAGGTCCGTACTGTATCTTAAGTTACCTGAGAACAGCGCAACAAGAGTGAACCGGCCGAGTAACGCGTGTATACCGTATCTCTTCATAGGTACCTGACTTCGGCGTTACCAATCTAGTATGAACCTGTCGGGATCATTCAATCGCTTTCTCGGGCACGCTTAATTACGTGCTCCCGTACTTTTATTCATAAAAATAGTTGAAATTAACCTTATGTTAATGACAAATTATAAAAAATGAGTGGTTTAAGGAGACACGCTATTTTAGAGCTTTCGAAGCAAAATACAGTGCTAGATAACAGCAAATTAAGGATTCATGATGCCGCAAGTTGCTATCGTGAAATAGGTGCAAGTTGTTATCGGGAAACAGTACAGAATAACCAAGAAACTCATCAAAATAACGAAGAGGAGTTTATTAGACTGCAAACAAACACGGTAAGTTTAAAACTTTAATTACCTATCAATTTTAGGGTTCCGTGAGGCAACTAAATACCTACCGATAGAGAATTGGTACCAGACATAACAGTATTATTTATTTTTTATTATTATACCAAACAAAAAGATACATTGGATTAGTATGGATGGATAGAATGATAAAAATTGTAATTGTAACTATACTTATGGTTATGGTTATGCCGTGTTTAAATATTATCTTCGCGGACGGAGTTTAAAGGGTATTTATACTATTTATAGTGACGTTTGAAGTATCATACTTGACTAAAACCCTTTATAACTTTATCCCCGAACGCATATCAAGTAAGCCTGATAAATAATTAAGTATAATAAAGAAATATACTGAAATATACAGAAATACTGACAGAGAACCCATACATTAAAATCCACATACATTAGATCGGTATCTCCTAAGCGCAATCACTTGGGTAGCGCCTGTACCCGCCATGCTCGTGTATTTATAGATACAGCAGGTCGCGTTACCAACAATGTATGAAATTTTACAACTCCCATAATTAAAAATAGCTATAATAAAATTATCGATTGCAAAGTTGTATTTCTTTTTATCTTTTCTCGTGTGGGATTATATTTACTGCAAATGAAAAATAAAATAAAAAGTATCCTTCAATAATTTTGCGAGATATGAAACGTTTCTTTTAAAAACTTTCAAACCCGTCTATCTCAAAACAGCTCTTTCAAAGATACGTGAGTTCGGCCAGACACGGCAGACTACCCGAGCACAAACATTTTAATCATACGTCACATTTTCGACCCGCCATTGTTATTTGAAGACATGTACTGGACCTATTCGTAGCACAAAACCCTAAAGTAAAATCACGTTTTACACATAATTTTACATGTATGATTCACCTTTACAACAACTCGAGGATGATACGAAAATCAATGTCGATGTCAATTTGCTATCAACTCTAAGTTCTAAATACTAGAGGGCGCTGATATCAATCGCCTTACTTGTGGTTTTTGATGACGTTACGTTACCTTTACACAACAAGACACACAACACACAAACAACAAGACAAGACAAGTAGACAACTTGCGTAACGCTAACGTAAACGATTTTTGAAAACTGACAAATAGTATGGAATTGACGTAGGCGCTCGACGATTGGATAACGATAACGAATGCCGAATACATCTTGTCTAGGGCAAGATATAAGGTTTAAGGGCCTGGAGTACGGAATCAAGCCTAACGTCCAACTCAGAGTTGCTGAGTGTCACTACCAACGAAGCTACAAAAAGAGGCAAAGAAGAAACATACTTGGAAATCAGGGAGAAGAGTTTTGCCCAGAAGGAGACTATGGCAGTACACTGTTAAAATCCCAATATCAGATACAAATTTTATGAAACATTGCTTCAAAAGCTATTACGGGGAATTTAATAGGGATCGAACCGGTTTCCGCCGTGGCCTGGCGCTGGTTCCTGGTGGCCCATCACGTCATAAATGTATCAAAAAATGCCCATTAGAGCCCTCCGCGGGACAATGTCGTGTCCGCTTCCGGTGTGTACGGCTGCATGAACCCACTCTGGCGCGGTAGCGTACGTACCATTGGCTGGCTTACAGTGGTGCCGCGCGCTGATGGTCTTCATCATTTTTTTTACTTGACTGACCCAGAATGTGAGCAACGTTTTTCGCGCGGATGTATGTATGTTGGTATATCCGTTCCATTGTGATCCTTCGGTAGCATAAACGGCTAGAACGATTTTGAAGATTGAGGTGTCGTTAGAGTCGTGTTGGTTGTGACATAAACTTAAATATTTTAATCAAAATTTAAGGCTAAAAAAATAAATAATAATAACACTATGTTGACGACAAATATGAAAACATGCAGTATTTAAAAAAATTCAAAGTTTACTTTCCATTATTACTATTAGCTTTTGCCTGTTTTTACTCTTCAATTACTTAAATCACACGTGACTTTAAAAAAAAAGTAAGTAATCTGTCTTTTACTTGGACAAAAACGCTTTGGCATTTTTACAATACCCAAGTAAGGATCATATAACCATTTCTGTACTTGCACACGAGAAAGCTTTAATAGTGTTGACCTCACGACTGCGAGCGGTCGGGTGCTGTGTAGCCCGCACGGGCAGCGGGTGGCTAACGACTTCCGCTTCCTGCGTCACGCCGCGTAGCCCCTCTACGCCGCGCCTCTACGCCGTAGCCGCGTAGCTCTGAATGCATTTTATTTGCTCGCGGATTTACAACGCCAATGTGTGAAATATTTTTACTGCGAAAAGTCATTTTTATGACCTTTTCCAACGGCCATTTGTCTGTCTGCTTATTCGACGGATTTCTACATTTGTATTCTGAATCGACGCGATTTTATTGTCATTTTTTGCTGAAATGATTTTTGGCAAAATATTTCAATTCAATCTAGCATTTATTTTATATTGCATGCTTCTGTGTACTGTTAAATCGTTAGTTTATTGGTTGACAAGGATGTGTCAAAGCCCCACCTGCAATGAATTATGGTAATTGCGCGGGCAGCGCGGACCAATACGACTTCCAATGAGCTCAGCCATTCATCATTAACTAGCAATTTCCACCATTCTACCCTCGGTTCGCCACCGCGCCATCAATGTAGGGTCTATAATTATACGATCGTTAGGAATCAGTCAACTTTTTTTTGTTACGAACGTTTTTGCCCTTTACTGTTATAATAGGGATTCATGAGTGAGATCGTTAGACGGCAGACAGATGGGCAGACCAGTGAGAAGGGTCATCGTGTTAACGCAAAAACTAGCTTTTGGCTGTGACTTCGTCCATTGTGCAAAATGTGGTTTTAGAATTAACAACAAATTTTTAGAGTTCTTGGCTAGTCTGTGTAGCTCTGCCCATCCCACTCTCGGGACGAAGGCGTGAGTTTATGTAGTATGTAAGTATTTTCGACACAAAAAAGGAACCGTAATATCAGTAACAAACCATTGCTATTATAAAAAATTAACAAACACACTTTGGCATTTATAATATAAAAAAACCCAGCAAACACAACACTTCCAGTTCATTTTTGCCAGCGATAACACTACGGTGTTTCAGCATTCAGTGTAAAACACAATACCCACTTGGACAATAAAACACGTGACTTCAATCTTACGCACCTGTTCCTCTGGAGACCCCCCCCCCCCCCTTCACCCCCTCCTTATCGGCTTATCGCCGGAAGGCCCGTATCCAATCGAAGGCTTCGTTTTTACGAGCGAGGGTTGGGGCCGCCGGGGCAATCAGGACTGTCTGTTGTTGCAGGGCTCGCGTGTTGCTCGCATGCTTAGTCAAGAGAGTTGAGTAGACTGGCTTGCATCGACCGAGCCGTATTTAGTACACTCAGGAGCAAAAATACCGGGTCAGAGTGCGTTTTTCATACAATTGAGACTAATTCGAAACCTTGGTTCCTCGCCAGGGGTTGTTTTGAGTGAGGTTTAATGGTAGATAGTCCAAGCTTCAATAGAGGAGGTCAAAAGTTCTTAAGATACCTAACTGACCGCACCATCAGTTTACACCACAGCGGGAGAGTTTGGGTCAACATTTGGGTTTCCTTACATTTTAAATCCATTTTAGATGTTTTTCTGAACAGGCACTATTCCGGCGTTAACCGCAGATTCATTCAGTTGGGTATCCTAGGCACTCTGGAAGTCCTGTATCAATGCTTGGGGTATTCAGCATCAGATTTCACTAAAAGCATTCCCTGGCGAGGAACCAAGGCTTCGAAATAGCATCTTTATTATGAAAAACGCACCCGGTATTTTTGCTCCTGACTGTATTTAACGGGATCCTGCTGTTTGGCCAAAATATTTTTGATTTAAAGTGTCATTTTCCAAAAAGCATTACTTTTTTTTAGTATCCGGGATATCAAAACCGCTTGCTACGTCTATTAGGTAAGGTTACCCTTAGGACTAAATAAAAAAATAATTAACTGCAACTGGAAACAACATTTTAGAAAATGAAAATTTGGGAAATGATTCATTTTGACCAAACGAAATAGACCCGTATTTAACACAAGTCAGCCTATTTGCATCCTATTTTTACCAACCTGACCATGATGTAACAAAATGTATGCCACATTGCGGCATACATGTGGTTTGAGAGTTATCTCTCAGGGAGACGGCAACTGGTTAGGGTGGGTTCCTGTAGAAGTGCTACGGAGCAAATTAATTTTGGCGTGCCGCAAGGGAGCATTCTTGGCCCCACCCTCTTCATTATCTACATGAATGGTCTCCTTAACTTGCCAATTCAAAATGCAGAGATTATTTGTTACGCTGACGATACGGTGATCCTCTTTAATGGGGAAAGCTGGGAGAAAACAGTTGCTGTTGCAGAGAGAGGCATGAAAATTGCATCCGACTGGTTTAATGCCAATCTTTTGACCCTAAATGGCAACAAAACGAAATTTTTGTGTTTTCATAAAACCGCTTCGTCGAAACCACCACTTAACCCTGTTCTAAAAATTCATTCATGCCAAGACTTTCCCACAGTGCCATGTAACTGCGATTCTATCGAACGCACCGACGTAATTAAGTATCTTGGTTTATTTGTAGACGAAAAACTTAACTTCAAACATCACATTCATAAACTCTCCGCAAGAATCAGGAAAACTATATTTATTTTCAAAAAACTTCGCCACTCTGCAGATAATTGCTTACTAACTATGGTTTACACCGCGCTGTGCCAGTCAGTTATCGGCTACTGCATTACAGTATGGGGCAGCGCGGCAAAGACCGCTATGCTGGAGATCGAAAGAGCGCAACGTTCTGTGTTGAAAGTGATGTTCAAAAAACCTTTTCGATACCCAACTGAAGCTCTTTATGCAGAATCACATGTTCTGACTGTACGTCAACTCTTTTTACACAACATTTCCCTACTTACTCACAAATATTCTAAGTCCATGTCCTGCTATGACACACTACTTGAAAAACGCGTTTTCAGACTACCAGTTCCAAAGGTACTTTCCGCCTTCGGTAAACGTTTTGGGGATCACGTCCGAGCATCTACATATAATGTACTTCTCAAGCACTGTAACTTGAAGGGCTGTACTATAAGGGAACCTAAAAAGCGTATAATAAAATTCCTCCTCTCATTAAATTATGCCGAGACTGATGCTATTCTAGATAAGTTATTTTAAGTTTAAAACATTTACATTTTTAGAATCATGTTAGATAAGATAGTTTAAGTTGAACACATTGTCTTTCATAGAACAATGTTCCTTAGCCAACTAGAACGTAACTAATTTCTGTTGTTTAATTTTTAACTGGTTCCCCGCGATACAGGCGTAGCCTAGTGTGGGGACCCCTGGTAATTATTGTAATTTTGAATTTGCTTTAATAAATGATTATTATTATTATTATTATTCATAGATATTTATTAAATTTTCTGCAAATTAGGTTTTTTATAATAAACATTCAAATATAAAAGTAAAATAACAATACTAATACAAAAAATATACATTATAAAAAACCTAACCTACGGGTGCCGCCGGCAGCGGGGCAGGGCTCAAGCTACCGGTGGTTAGGGCTGCAGAGAGAGGAACCTCCTCACAATGCGTGCCGTGTCAAGGAGTACTGCCTTCTGTATCTGGCCCTTGATCCAGCCATCTAGCGAGAGTCTCTTGAGGTGTTGGTCGAGACTCTTCGCTATAAGACCGTTGGCCGAAACAACTATCGGGACAATGATCGTCGAGTCAACATCCCACATGGCGGTCACCTCGTGAGCCAAGTCAAGGTACTTGCTGAGCTTGTCCTTCTCGGCCTTCACGAGGTTCTCGTCATGCGGGATGGTGACGTCGACGAGCACTGCCCGGCGTTGAGATCGATCTGCCAACACGATATCAGGCTTATTGGCGACAATAGTCCTGTCCGTGATGACAGATCGATCCCAATAGAGCGTAGCACGACCATTTTCGAGAACTGGCGCCGGTGCGTACTTATAGTACGGCACTTCAGAATCAACAAGATCATATTGAAGGGCAAGTTGTTGATGGATGATCCTGGCCACGAGGTTATGTCTGTGCAAGTACTCACCGTTGGCCAAATGCGAACAACCGGAAATTATATGTCTGAGGGACTCGCCGGGGCAACGGCACGCTCGACAAATGTCAACCGTGCCATCCCTCAGAATATACTTCCGGTAATTGTTCGTCATTATGACTTATGAATGTGAATGTGAATTGCACAGACAAAACCTTCGGTTTCCCCAAAAAGGTCACCAAAACGTAGCCAGTTCACGGACGCTAAAAAGTCTACATCAGGCCTGGTTAGGGCCCGGTAGAAGCGTCCGTGTAACTCCTTGCTCTTCCATATGTTCTTGCGGTCCTCAGTGCTCAACACCGTTGGTCTGCGCCAGTTCCCGTTTGCCAAGGAGAGAGGCGTGAGGTTCCTGTCTACTGCAACCACATCGCGATGCATCCTACACTCATTGTTAAGGAAATAATCCCTGAGATTGCACACCTCGCGGTTGTGGAGATTCTTAGCATTTAAAATGCCTCGACCTCCACATTTCCTCGGGATGTACAATCTCATAACAGATGAGCGCGGGTGCAACATGCGATGTGATTTAAGCAGTAGACGGACTCTCCTATCCAGAGCATCCAGCTCAGTCTGAGTCCATCTTAGTATGCCAAAGGAGTATGTGAGCAGCGGCATCACCCAGCCATTGAAGGCGCGCACCTTATTGCCACCCGACAAAAGTTTATTATTATTATTATTGCAAAGTTGTCAAGTTTTTACATCACTAGGATTCAATCGTACTCGTACAATGTAATAGTAATGTATACTGTCATTATCAGGATGACGGAGGCTCTTGTGCAATATTAACTCGATGTTGGTTATTTTAGTTTAATGACGTGAACTGCAACAACACGCCAATGACTTACTTACTGACTTACGATGTCAGCTGAATTGAAGAGACTTCAGTAGTCTGAGCTCTGTAGTAGGTAAATGATGACGAAATAACTCGCTGGGATCCTTGCTGGCTGTTCCTAGGAGTCTCTTTCGAATCTGGGGTAGCTTTTTCTTTAATATTAAATAATAGGTAAGTTTTCTTTACCATTAATTAAGCTTACTTTTTTTTTTTTAATTATGAATGTATAAGTGAGTTGATTTTTATCTGTGTGTGATACATTCACGACTAAGTATATTAATATGATAATAGCTTACCTATCAGGTATTTTTTTGCAGATTTTTAGCGAATAACACAATAAACGATTTGTAAAGCAGAGTCACGGGCATCCATTTTTTTTAGTAAAAATATAGTAAAAAATCTTGAATATTCAAGCATATAAAAGAAAAGGAAAACATGTGAGGCGAAGCAATTTACTTAACGCTTACGTAAACGACTGTCGAAAACTGTCAAAATGTATGGAATTGACGTAGGCGCTCGACGCGACCGTCTGACAGCTAGCGTCAATCCTATACATACTGGACAACGAAAAACGTTCTCACAGTTATATTGTCTAGGGCCACTAATCTAATTGGTATAGAATGGATGAGATTGCACATCTACCCTTTCACTTCACCATTAAGTTCCACCGCACGTAGAATTACATTCAAATCACTCGTCTACAGACCAGCCGTACTGTTCTTAATCACAGCCGACCTCGATCGGGACGCCATTAAGCAATGATGCATGTTCCGGGGCAAATACAACAAATAGGGGGCATTTAGCTAGACCCAGATCACGTAGAATACGACTCGTTTTATTATATTATAGTGGGACAAGATCAGGAAGATAATACTGCAATAATTTACATCATTTAGATGGTGTAAGTAACCAAAGTTTGTGGGTACTCGTTTTATAACTACTCATGTATAAAGTGTAGTCGTTAGTGTGTTCACAACCCAATACACGCCTTAGTTTGGGTTGTGAAGTGTAACGCGGTATCCCTGGTGGCCCAGAGCTGTTGTAATATTCAACCAGGGTATCTATTCGATGTTGTTTAACTAGAAACTAGGCCAAAACCAAATGATATTGATTGCCATAATGGTAATCTTCAAAAAATAAGCACACAGAGGTAAATTATTTAAAAGTTAAGTACTAGAATCTTTTTTAAAACCGTCGCTTCACTGTAAGCAGTCTTTCTTTTAAGTGCATTTACAATTATTTCACGAATACGAGTATTTGTTCGTAACGTATTAACCTTTGGCAAGCACTGATCAGTGCTTAATATTCATACATCTTTTTGTATTGTTATTTTTATTTAAAGAAATGTTTAGAAAGTGAATCTGAAGAGACTGATACTTGGTAATTTTTCCCCCTTCACCACACCCAAGGTTACTGCAGCACTCATGACCAAAAGTTCCCATTTTTAACCTTTTATAACCCGAATCCCTCCAACCAAACGACATGCAGTATATTAAAGCCGAAAATTTAACCAAACCCGCATATTCAGTAGACCCAACAAATTGCGCCGTAAACCAAACTTTGTACAATACATAAAACCGGGACTGAATTCAGAAACACTTTGACAAAATTGACTACAACCCACAACCCGCGGGTCCCCGGGGGCGCGGGACCCTCCAGGAGCCGAGAATTAGCTATAGGAGGAGCATCGGAGCCATCGAGACGGTTGCAGCAGATTTAATTAAGGACCCTCGCCCTTGGTTTTTATGTAAATGGGCGTCTCAAGTTACTGACACGAAGGGAAGTAAGCAAACATTCGGTGACCGCTTGTCGCAAATGTTCGAGACAACCTTTGTAATAGGTTACCTATAAAATATTTTAAGTTATATTTTAGCTTTAGCGCTTAACCCGTTAATTATTTAATTCTACTAATTTCTTTATTCAAAGTCACACCACAGGCTTAAATATTAATTAAGTAAAGATAAATCTAATCTAAAGCTGATGAAATATTACAGCGAGCAGACAAAGTCTCGTAAAATACGTGAAGCGACGTAACCGACCCAAAATTAAAACGTTTGTGTAATCGCGATTAATTGCTCAGTGAGTAAGGGTTTGTCAATCTAGAGTAGAGACATGTTTTACTTGTATACAAAGGTAAACAACATCGGCCTTGAGTTAACGTACGTTTATATAAATATGTACAAATACTCGTCTTGACTAATGACAATCGCAACTGAAGATCTATCTCACATGAGTACCGAAACTCGTGTGTAAAATTATTCTCCGCTGTCTTGCTCTAAATAGCATATATAGAGCTGTTTAACAGTAAATAAATAAATATCAGGGGACAATGTCACACTAATTGACCTAGTCCCAAACTAAGCTCTAGGATTGTACTATGGGTACTAGACAACGATATACTTAAACGATAGAAAACATCCATGACTTAGGAACAAATATTCGCGGTCATCACACAAACATCTGCACTTACCGGGATTTGAACCCAGGACCGCTAGCTTCGTAGGCCAACTAACAACTATGCCAGCGCATCGTCAAAACAAAAGTATAATAGTGTTCACTAATACATGTGTTTTTTTAATAGTTGCATCGTTATTTGTTTGTCTATAAGATTTCATTTTTCTTAACTTTCTGTACAATGTATACATTTGACAGATTAAATGAAGAGCGACGCTAAACTCGGATCGGTTTTCTTTCCCACAATGCAAATTGAGTTATGAATGAAGTAGCTAATTTAATGTTGCTAATTACTCGCCGTAATGAGAAAAGTTTGGTACGATTGTGCGACGTGCGCAAATACTCGGCTGAAACACTTTATAAATTGTAACGTTGTATTCTAATCATAATACATTCTGTTAATGGAATATGAATTCGTATTTCAAGTGCTTTGTTGTTCTAATATGCGTTTAAACTTTTTTTCAAGAAATGGCAGGACTTTCTTTATGGCACGATATTTTCGGTACCTTTAGTTATCCGTAACTTGCTTAATTTTATTATTTTATTGTCTAAACAGTAAGGTTAATAAATAAAATATGTTTTCAACATAGTATTTCATTGATAATGTCTGCTTTGATTTTTGATTTCCTTTATTATTTTGCCTACTTAGATCTAGATTATTGTATGACTAGCATAGAGGCATTCCATCTTAGTCCTTTGGGTTGGCAACGCATTTGCAGTCTTAGGTTTGCAGTCTTGTGAATGCGAATGTCTATGGGACACAGTTTTCACTTACCATCAGGTGGCCTGAGTGCTCGTTTGCCTTCCATATGCCATAAAAAAAAACAAAAAACAAAACAAAATCACTAACAGACATCGAGAAGCTACTTTGTTTTATACCATGTAAATATGGTACAAGGAGACTAGGAAGGTAATTTCGAAATAATTAACACTAACCATCTATCGTATTAATTTTAGAAGCGCAGCGTTATACTAACAGAAACAACTCCAGTGAACAAAATATTCAAAGATAACTAGATGTACCGCAAGTGTGTCGGCGCGGCTGCTCCGTCGTTGGGCCGTTAATGCAGATGAGGCAGCCGCCATCTCCATGGAAATCAGTCAGCCGCCGCGGTACAGTCGCCGGCAGTTGTGGGCCCGGCAGGATAAACCTGACTACAGCGGCGCGGCGGTGGCTGACCACAGATGGCGTCGATTTTCCGTATTCATTGAAGGCTTGGAAAAGTTACATTCTAAGCGCAGTACCGTACCTAAGAACTTTACTCTCAGGTATCTTTTGACAAACCTTGGTTGTACATTATGAAGTCAGCACTTTATTATTTGTGGTAATGGTATTCGCCAAACCTAATGGCAAGTTTTGGCAGTTGGCCTAGAATTAACGAAAGAAACCACGATGTAGTAACTTGGCCTTTAATGACCGTAGGTCTTCTAGTAACACGTTTTTTTTGGTCATAGTTTATTTAACCCTCCATACGTAGCACTTTTAACTAATTCAAAAGACAGTAGTGATCTTAAAACTTCGAACACTGACTTCTCAAACGAGATGACTGATGTTCTTACCCGAAAATTGGTCTTGAAACTTACTGGTTCAGTGGCGTTCTCTTGCTTTGTCTTATTGTACTTGTAATTGCGGTGTTCTTGGCGCTCTGCGGCTGGGCGAGGGGAAAAAGGGCCGAATGTAAATGCGCCATGAATAGATTACAGCCGTCATCGGCGAAGTTAGCCGGCGCGGGACGGGGACGCTCGGGTACGTCAGGCCGGGACGGACGTTTGTATCTACGATTGTATATTTGTTGTTTTATGTAAAAGTAAGTCTTACCACTTATCGCCCGACTCCAACATTTTTATTTATAAGTACATAGGTTAACACTTTACCAAAAATGCTATTTTTTTTCTATTTACTTTTTTAAACTGATTTATTGTTAAGCCACCATGATATAATGATGTGATAATTTCATCCTTTTCACAATAATAATATGATTACCTTACAAAATATCACAGAAAATAGTAGATATTATAACCTGCATCGCTATTGCTATTGCAATCGCAATCGGCTTCAAAGTGGAACAATTGTTTCCATTTTATATGCAGACAAGCCTTTGATTTTCAAAATGAAAACGATTGCGATTGTGAGTGCGTTAGGCAATAGGCCCTCTGGACTAATATTCTCTAGTAGTCGACTGCGAGTAGTACTTAGCCAGTTTATAATTAAGATGCAGTTCTAGTCTGAAAGTAGTTCTGTACATACAGATTTGTCTGAATACAGCGACCAATTATTTTATCACAAGCACTTTTTCAATCACAGGCTTCTTCCAAAAGCCGTAAATACCACAAGCAAGAACTAACATTTTCCTTGTAATATTTCACTCGGCCCGAACTGCGTTACCTAACTGCTCGAAGTTATTTTACGAGGAAAAGTCAAGCGCAACCCGACGAGCATCCTTATCATTATTTTCCCCACTTTCGAACTCCCTAAAACCCCCCGGTTCATCCCCATACTCGCGACTCGCAAACAAGCAGCGCCGCTAAATACCCGCGTAAATACTTGTATCGGGTAAATATACTCGACAATTTGCAGCGATCGTTTGATTAGCGGGTCGGTACATATTTGTGGAACCAACGATTTGTCGCTTTGTGAAGCTTTGTGAAAGGGCAGCAGGTGGCGGGTCTTGTTCCGAGTCGGGAGGGATCAAGGACCTATTACAAAAAAAACGGTATTTAAGTATTACTACATGTAAGGAGCTAGATTCTTATCACTTAGTCCGAATGAAACACTCGTCAATGGCTGGTAGGAACAAAATGTATTTAAAACAGTAAAGAAAGGTAAACTTCACAAATGCAATTTAAGAACTAAGATTTAAAACTTACAAGGCTAAACACGGGTGACACGGTTTCTCAGATACCTTCAAAATTTTCATTTAAATCTCCCTACCGTCTACTTACCCCTTGAAAATTATTACAAACGATACTATTTATGTGTTTAGGGACTTCAATCTTTATTTCATTGGGGTCAATGGAGCTTGACAAATTGCAATGTCCAAACGTTGAAAGATCGCAGAATAACATTTAAGAGGAAAGCAAGGATTCGCAGGTTAACTTTGATTCAAGTGTTGGAAGCAACTAGTAGCGCTGTCCCGTGCCGAGCATGCTGGTCTACCGGTTCGCTCGGCTGACCCAGCGTGGTATTGACGACGTAGGGATCTTTTCCATCTAGTGAATTATTGCTAGATGCAGAGTGACAAAAAAAATATAGTTTCAGCTTAATTCTATTTTGACTCCAGCAAATACGATTTATAAATTCACTCTTCAGAAATAAGCTCGGGTTGATTTTGTATGACAAAAGATTCTGTGCTCATTTGTAATCACGGTTGACTTGGTCCGCCATTTTGCTCCAAACCAATATCACACACTTGAGGGAGAAATTCAAAGTAAACAAGCATTTCAACGCACATTTCAGCTTATTTGTGCTATTGTCGAGTCGGGGCCGAGCCCTCTGTGCCGGCACGGATCGTCCGCAAAGAGGGTCCTCGAGCAAATTGCCTTCTGCCGTAAGCCCGCCGCGGACGGACGTCGTCGTGGACGAGACGAGTTAGACTCCTCGCAGCTTACGATGGAGCTTTATTCGTTCCACTTGTTTTCAAAGCTATACCTGAAAGAAATATTGCAATAACTAATTGGAGAGTTCTGATGGGTTTCATAATTAATTTTGTCTTATCTTGCATTGGTAGAAAGTAAGAAGCATAAATTATACATAAAAGTAAAAGATAAATAAGTAGTTATGTTTTAAAAGTAAAACAAGTTCATTAGCAAAAACACGGTGGGTGGGTGCATCACGGTCGCCAATAAAATCGAAATAAATAAATCAGTATCCTTTCTTAAGAAAGAATCCACAAACTTCTTTCACCAACCAATTATTAACATTAAGATATCCTTATGTACACAGTGCGATACAAGGAAAGCCACCACAAAAGAATCCTCTCCATTATCCATTCCACAAAGCCCCCCACACGCCTCGCCGCGAGTGCACCGTATCAATCCGAATCAATCGGCATCTGCATTGCGACCGATAAATCCGAGGCAACCAGCGCGAACCCTCCCTGGGCTCGCATCCGCCTGACTCGGCAGGATTAGTCAAGACACCATTAAACTGTGTAGGACTCTTGTTATTGACACTTCTTAGTTAACTTTAATATAGGTCATAACGGAAATGAGGAACGGAGAAATCAGCGACTGATAAAGCCGTTGGAAATTATTATTAAAAAATAACATTAGTGAATCTAAACAGGGTTATTTTCATTTTCTATGATTTTTTATTAAGATACGATTTATAATCACATAATTTTATTTAAAAAAAGTGTGATTATGTATTTATTACATCGCTGGAAACGCTTCGACTCTCTCCAGGATCTTTTGTCCTTCTTACACATTCAGCGTGTGGAATGTGTAGGTTTTATTACGATGCTTCTCTTCAGCGAAAGAGTATCGGATACCTTACAATGCATTCAAACTCGGTACCTTGAGTTCAAGAGTCGACGCCTCAACTATTGACGCTTTATTATTAAGATTTTATTTCTTTAATTCGAACATACAGTTCATAGAAGGTTATTCACATACACCCATATACTTAATTATTCATAATAGGTATTTTACAGAATATCACATTGTCATATATACAAAAATATTTCATATAAGTTACGATATAATAGTATTAATAGTTAAGTAATAATATTTTTTCGATCCGGTACAATATTACAAATTTGTCGAAGAATTCTGATATGTCATAAAATGCATTATTAATACGTATTTTTCTCAATTCGTATTTAAAATAATGTTCAGTTGACATTTTTTTTATACTGTCTGGTAAGGCGTTGTAATTTTTTGGGCCGATTACGTGGGTAGTTTTTGGGAACTTAGCTAGTTTACATGCCACCGTCTTGAGTTTTCCGGCGCAATTATTTCTTAAGCATCGGATCTTACTGGGAAAGAATTAATGTTTGTTCTAATGTAGCACGCCATGTTAAAAATGTACTGTGATGCAACTGTCACTATCCGCAACGAGATAAAGAGCTCACGAGCAGGACACATGATACTATTCTGACTGCTCGCTTCTGCAGGATGAAGACGCGGCGCCGCTCTGTTGCGGTTCCCCAGAACTCCAGGCTGTAATTTATGACTGAGTGGAAGAGTGCGAAGTAACTACTACGAATATGGGATGGTGGCAGAACAAAAGATAGTCGCTTTAGAGCAAAGCAGACACCTGACAGTTTGCTACTGATTATATTTATTTGGTTGTCCCACTTCAGTGCTGGCTCGAGTGTTTTACCTAGAAACTTGGCGGTGGGGGCTTGTGGAAGGGTTATATCGTTTATAAGTACTATTTAACATGTTAAGTACTATTCAAGTTCCTGTTCTCTAGATATACCTTAACCAAGTCTTCTAGCATACTTTTTAATACCTCATCAATGAGAAATAACCACGCGGTTGCCCTATTGGTACACATGGCCCTCGTGTTGCCAAAAGCGCAAGAATGTACATCCGTATTCCATGAGCCCCGCAGCGTAGGCGCTTAGCATTTGAATAATCCTAACCGATATTGAAAAGGTGCTCGGCAGTGTGTATGCCAAGTGTGTTGTAGCGTCGATACTGATGGCAATTGGGCTGTGAACAGCGACGTGTTTTTGTTGATCTTAAATCTGTACACCACATGCCACATTTGTGTGTGTGTGTATTAAAGTTGGAAAACAGTATACATTTAGGATTGTAGTTTTTTGATTATAGTCGTTAGAATGCAAATGTCTTTGGATCTTAGATCCCATTAACCATAAGGTGGTCTGTGCTTCTGTGCCTTATTCTTGCCATACAAAAGTTAACTGTAACATAAACCAGAGCTGGTGAACTCCTTATCTCTCGAATCTGTTGTTCCCACTCGCTCACCTGCGGCTGCGAGGGCGCACTTAAGTCACTGCTTATTACTTATTAATTGTACCGCCTAATCCCGGCACTAACCGTCCCTCTCACTCCCGCGAGCGCAGCTGTTTACCTCTCCGTCATGCAATGTATTAATATCATATCGTTGCTACTTGATCCTTCACCTATGGCACAGAGTGAACTGGAAACAGTAGGGATGGCGGGTCATTTATAGTATATTGATTGTCGTTATATTTCTAAAAGTATTAAATCGGTACTCGTAAAAACTCCCGACATCATTGCGGAGGCTACTTTTAGAGCTGAAAACTCTCAAACGGCACAACCTGTTACCATCAAATTTAGCTCAGAACCAATCTAGTAATACTACTACTTAAAAAAAATATGGTCGAAACGGTAAACCTCCTTCCTTCTTCCTTCCTTTCAGGGGTAACGATATCAAATCCCTCTGTTTTCGTCAGGAGTGGCAGAATCATAATCATCTTGAAGGCAGGGTGAGCTTGTATACGGCACATTACTGATGACTTTTTATGACGAAACACTGACTTTGCCACAATGTCCACTATCGTTGTGGTTGTGGCTGTTCTATGACAGCCCGATGGTGCAAATGGCCTCATCTCTTCTATAAAAAATCATTCCAATTGGGATCTCTACACACATCTTCGAATAACTCCTGCGTGTCTCAGTTTTGTTTAGATAAATTATTGTTGAACATTCAATTTAGCCTAAATACCCGTTTTCTAATGATTTTATGAAATTTTTGCTGAATATCAAATTAGTTCGATGACTTGCGTCTAAAGATACCTCGAAGTCGAGTAACTTCATTATCAATTTAAGCAGTTTAACCGTAGCGAAATTTATATCGTGGCTTTTTCGATGGCCAATTCTATACTGGCTGACCGGCGACTGCGGGCTCTCGAGTAGAGCACAATATTGTGTTTGCACTCCGATACTCGCGGGTTCGGGAGCTCTCTCGTGACGGGAACGGGCAGGCAATATTATTACAGTATAACACAGTTCTTTAAAATATATACACTAGCCTAAAATGTGACCCCGCCGTGTTTGGTTGGCCCTTTGTTTCCTCGAAGGTGAACGAATGGTGCAACTTTGAATAGCGAATTCTGTTAGATTTGTCGTAACGTAGTGCATTTCACTGGATACTTTTAGTATAAAAATACTAACGTGGTGGCTTATAAATTTAACCTGCTACCTGTGTACTGACTTGAAAATATTATAAAAGGCTTTTAGTGGCAATTATTATTCAACCCACTTTGTGTAATAAATGGTTACACGGAAATATCAAAACATCAAAGGGTTTACAAAGTTGCCTTTACTTGAGTCTTTATAATGTCGAATAGTAACCAAGCTATTCGTGGAACTCAATAAATAGTTAAGATAGAATTAAGAAAGTGTTACATTACAGGAATACCCGAAGTCTCGGCTACTTTGCTCTGTGGCTTGAGGATTTAGCCGCTCCGTTCGTCTCCTTCATTATGTACTCTTGCTTGGCATTTCCATAACAGGGACACAGGACAAAAATAAAGAATAAGAATCTGAATGTATTACTTAAACATAGGTACATTGTACAATGATAGTGGATGGTGACACAGGTCTCGCTCGTTATATTTTACCGGCAAGGGCAGGTAAAGAAGATTTTAAAATGCACGCAGTATTTTTTTAAATTATTAATATTATAATAACGAACGGTATCATAGCAAATAATTTATAAATGAATAGCAGATCACATAAAAACGAATTACAAAAAAAAAATGATGGCCTTAATAATATAAATAGTTTTGTAATTTGGTCACAAATGCAAAAATTATAACACCCAAGAGCTTCGAAATTAGTAGAGTATTTTAAATTAGTTAGGCCGAATATAGGTCTCTGGCTGTACACTGGTGATTTTACCCTACAGAACACAACAAAAATTGACGTCTAAATTCGATCATGAATGATAATGATAATCCTACACCCGGCTGGTTCTAATGACTTCATAAAGAGGCAATTAAAAAATGATTTTGCAATTTACTTGCCCCCCTCCGACCGGGGGACCAGGAAAGTCATTAACATTGTTTCCCCTCCCCACCTTTGTCGCAGTGGTAATTATGCTGAGATCGTAAAAAGGAATCTGAATCATTGCGGAGTGCGCTGTGAGGGTCGACGTGATTGTCATTTGTTTAAAAGAGAATAGAAGACGCATCAAATTATTGTCCACACTGGGACCGTCGGACATCTTGTTGTTATAGGAGGTAAGCATGTACACGGTCCGCCAAGCGAGACCGTTACACACGCTAAAGACGTGGGGCATGATCATGCGATCACGCATTCGTCGTCGCCTATACCACAAAGTCTTAAGACAAAAGTCTTTGATCGGTGCATTCTACCTGTGATGTCATACGGAGCCGAGGCTTGGCCACTCACGGCACGACTAGTTCACCAGTTCAAAGTCACTCAGCGGGCTATGGAAAGAGTTATGCTTGGTGTATCTCTAACGGATCGAATCCGGAACGAAGTAATTCGGCAGAGAACCAAAGTTACCGACATAGCTCTACGAATTAGCAAGCTGAAATGGCAATTGGCTGGTCATATGTGCCGTAGAACTGATGGCCGTTGAGGAAGACGAGTTCTAGAATGGAGACCACGAATTGGCAGTGGAGTAGGGTGCCCTCAGACTAGGTGGAGCGATGATATTCGCAAGGTAGCTGGTGGCAACTGGAGAAGAAGAGCTGAAGACCGAGCTCAGTTGCGTGCTATGGAAGAGGCCTATGTCCAGCGGTGGACTGATGTGGGTTGATGATGATGATGATGATCATGCGACTTGTCTTGTCATAAGTAATGAAGCTGACAGAAAGCAAGATAATATGCACTTCATCGATGAAAAAGAATCTATACTCGTATATATATAAAAGGCAAACCTGACTCACTGACTTAGATATCAACGCACAGCCAGCACAACTGTACCTAGAAACTTAAAATTTGGTACAGGGGTTTCTCTCATGATGTAAGTGAGCACTAAGAAGGATTTTTCAAAGTTTACCCCCTAAAGGGTTAAGCGGGTTAGCGGGAAAGTTATTCTACGCGTATGAAGTCGCGAGCGTCCTCTAGTAGGTATCTTATATTTATTCAATACATCTGTACCGTTTTACCGACAGCTTTGATCCCCTCTTTAGTAAGTAAGAGGTGGTAATATTATATACCGGCAAGAGAAATCAGCTAGTTTTTGACATGTAAATGGGCATTTCATCTCAACTCTTAGGGTTGGGAATTTACAAGGTCTCAGAGCCGAATTATCAGCAGTTGTCCGGTGAAGTTCTCGTAGTTTTGGTTCCTCATGTTCTCCTGGGAACAAAAGTGACTTTATTACTCTTCATCCTATTACCCCATTTGTTATGCTGCCAAATTATTATAATTAATAATTTGGCAGCATAACAGATTAATTAAACTAATTATAACTATGTACAAATTACTTCAGTTAGTACATATCAAAGTTGGATAATATACGTACAAACATCCACACAAAGTATTATTTTTATCAAACTTCCGCTCAGTTAGCAGCACAGTGATGTCTAAAGTCAAAATGTTTGGTAGCTTGTAGGAATAATCTTATCTTCGTTTGGACGGAGACTATCTTCAAGTCTGTTTATATATCCTTTTAGTGTTTCGTACCCGCAGGGCGCTAGCGGGACCCAATAACTAAAGCTCCGCTGTCCGTCCGTCTGTCACAAAGCTGTATCTTTAGAACCAATTACGAGACTAATTAAGTTTGACACTTGAAATTTCTCCAGAGTGCGTATTACGATAAGTAGCAGTATATACGAATTAAAAGGGCTCTCTGTACAAGATGTGTTATTTCGGTGTAATTTGTTCAATATTAACGAACGATGATACGGAACCCTCCGTGTGCGAGTCCGGGTCGCACTTGGTCGTTTGCCATTGTATTGTTTTTGTTTTTTCTTTCATACAATAAAGAATTTATACATTTTCGTTCTCAATGCTGTAAAATATTAACGAGAACATTCTCAAAAATTTTTTGAGAAGGTTTCCAAACTTCTAGGAATGTTCTGCTAGATACACGTGCCCGCATGACTGCCCTATTATATTCGTATGAAAACATCAAACAAGAAAGTTTAACATTACTTTGACGGATGCCTCAAACTTGGAGGAAATCTTACGAGATTAAAACGAGGAGGGTTTGGCCTTCCTCAGGCAGGGCGGGCCAATGGGCCAAGCAGATGTAATATTAGGCTGTTAGTTGTTAGTAATGTTATAATTATGTTTAACGGCAACTGTAGACTTTGGTAGTTGGTCAAGTCAAAGCTGTGTTGCAACACTGGACGTAAAGATAAAAAGATAAAGATAAAAGATGTTTATTCAGTAAGTAGGCCGCACGGGCACTTTTACACGTCAAAATCTACCAGCGCTTCGCAAGAGACCACTGCTGAGAAGAAACGCCGCAAGAAACTCAACAGTCAGTCGTTTTTTAAAATAGGAACTACTTATGATATTATACAATTATAAAGCTTAACCTAGCATTATATAAAACAATGAATTTAACATAAAATAAAAAACATTCAAGCGTAGCTTGTGCAAGAAAATGTGTCAAAACTAAGAATTTTCATAGGGAGTAAAAAGTAGTAGTAATAAAAAAATATTTATATAAAATATGTATATATATTAAAATATATATATATATATATATATATATATATATATATACATATATACTTTCCCATGACAGTGCAAGACAACCACCACATACAAAGTTTTGATACATTCTCCTACAGAAACCGTGTCCCCTAGACAATATACAATATTTACATATTTTTTATGCCTATTTTATTAGTCAGTTATTTAGGTGTTTAGTTAAGTTTAGGCCAAGCATTTTTATCTGTTAGATAGTCCTCGACCTTATAGTAAGCCTTAGACATCAACGACTTTTTCAAGTAACTTTTAAGTACTGGAAATGGTAACTTTAAAACTGAGTCAGGTAATTTATTATAGAAAAGAATGCCTTGACCTACAAATGATTTATAAACCTTACGGACACGAAATTTTTTGATAGCAATTTTATTTTTATTTCTTGTATTCAAATTATGTATATCACAATTCTTAATAAAAGAGTCTTGATTTTTAATGACATAAATTATATTCTCATAAATAAATTGTGACGCTACTGTAGATTAGCAAAAACGTTCCAACCCATTTTACCTTAGTTTAGAGATAACTTTTTTTTAAGTTTAACAGTAGCGTTCAGTGATGGATCATTATTATAACTTTATGTTGGTGTTGATAGTAAGCAAGATATTTTTTTTTACGTCAATCAGAATCTACTTAAATATATTTTATTGTTAGATAATAGGGAAAAAAGGGCGTGGACCGTTTTAAATTAATTATGATTTAATTATCGCGGTTCCTGTATCTATTTCTCAAAAACGTTCCAAATTATTAAGTAGTAGAATCTATCAACACGCGTCTGCTTTGCGCAGATACAATTTCTAAAAATGATATCCTCGTTGCTCACTAACCAATAAGCAAAGACCCTGTTAGAATCAGCTGCGTAGTTTTGAAGAAATAAGCGGAGAAATACTTGGAACGTTTTTAGGGTTCCGTAGCCAAATGGCAAAAAACGGAACCCTTATAGATTCGTCATGTCTGTCCGTCCGTCTGTCCGTCCGTATGTCACATCCACTTTATTCCGTAACTATAAGAGATATACTATGGAAACTTTGTAAGTAGATGTATTCGGTGAACCGCATTAAGATTTTCATACAAAAATAGAAAAAAAACAATAAATTTTTGGGGTTCCCCATACTTAGAACTGAAACTCAATTATTATTTTTTCATCAAACCCAAACGCGTGGGGTATCTATGGATAGGTCTTCAAAAATGATATTGAGGTTTCTAATATATATTTTTTCTAAACTGAATAGTTTGCGCGAGAGACGCTTCCAAAGTGGAAAAATGTGTGTCCCCCCCCCCCCCCGTAACTTCTAAAATAAGGGAATGATAAATGTAAAAATAATATAAGATGTACATTACTATGCAAACTTCCACCGAAAATTGGTTTGAACGAGATCTAATAATTTGTTTTTTTTTAATACGTTATAAGTCGTAAACCGCATTTTACCTTTCATTCAATCAATTCCAATATAATAAAGAATAAAGAAAAACATTTATTTAGATGTATAGTGGTACGGAACCCTACGTGCGCGAGTCCGACTCGCACTTGGCCGCTTTTTATGAATTACATCTATGCCATATATAAACGGACACATTTCACGAAAACGTACCAGATTACTTGGAACGGCCTTGGGAGTAACTAAATCTTGAATATCATGATACATATTTAACGTTCCAGGCCGCTTGGATCCTTTTCGTAATGGTATAATATTAACAAGCACCAAACCGTACAATGTAACAAAAATGTCTCAGACATGTTAGATAATTTCTGTTTTTTTTATTCACAGCTGCCATATGTGTGGGTTGGACCACTATGGTCATATCTAATCACACACACAAGGTAGCTTGGAACGTTTTTGCTATATGAAAATACCATGTTAACTGATCTCATTGGTATAGATAACTCATTTTTGACCAAGTTGTGGGTTGGAACGTTATTGCTAATCTACGTCCCTTGAAGTATATTCAGTGATTTATCAATAGGCTTTGCTTGTTTGGTGCTGCTCTGGTTTATATCTGAATAGAAGATTTTTAGCAAACAGCGATACTTAGTATTTATTATTATATGAAATCGGTAAGTTTAGAAGTCCACGATTTTAAGTTTAGAAAGGATTATGTAAACTACTACTTTTGGACGGCAATTAAAGTGTCATTGCTTATAAATATTCACACAGCTCACTCCTCGTCCTATTTAAAACATTAGCATGTACAAACAGCCCCGATTGTCCCCCCCCCCCCCCCCTCGGGTTTTCAATAAATTGACGTCATGAATAATGTTCGCGCAACAAAATGTAATTGATTTATTATTTACACGAGCCCTCTACCGAATGCCCAGAGAGGACAATCTTGTTAGTCCATACTATTTAAAACGATCGGTTTGTATATACAACCAAAACTTAGTTTACTTACTTATCTAGCCGTTTCTGTCCCACTGCTGGGCGAGAGTCACCCTCTTGCCTCTCCACAATTCCCTATCCAATCTAGTGACACCTAAACCCAGAGTTTACAACACACAACAACAACAACCACCAAAATTTTGGAAAATTAACCAGAGTTACATAATTCAAGAGATTTTCTACTAGAAAGTATTTTATTAACCATTTAACGTATCGTCAGCCTATTAAGTAATACTTGTTACATTGTAGATTGATCAACAGAGCCGCCACATCTCCATTAGTTGACGAACGTACTCGTATATCGTTTCAGTTTGGCTACAACGTCATGTCACCACATAACGCCTGCCGAAAATCGCGCTTTCATTTGCATTGAATATCTCACTCTCCCCGACACCACGCGTGCGTCGGAGGCCTCCAATTAAGATAAAACCTTGGCTCTGAATTTTAATGCGCTGTAAGAAACGCAGGAGGCGCGAGCGCTGCCGCGGCGTGCTAATGGATCCGCGAGGATGCGCCAGGGCTCAGCCATTTTCATAATTGCAATAACATTTGAAGTAGTATAATTATGTATGTTTGTATGTGTAAACAATTACTTTACATAAATATTAAAATTACAGAAATAGCTATAGTCCACAGGCGAATTTACGTAATGTGTTCGTGGGAATAGTAGTAATGGTAAATTCTAAACTATGCAACAAACTTCGATACGGTTTTTATTTATAATAAATCCTGGTTTATGTACGGGAGTTACATAAAACTTACATAAACCGAGAGCGATGCGAGGGCGGGTCGCTCGCAATGTGTCACACATTAACAAAATAACTGTACACTAGTTAATATTACAAAACGTCATGTTTTATTCATCAACCGTCACTGGTTGTCACGCCTGCCCGCAGCTTACCAGGATTACATCCAAATACTCCATATAGCGTCTGTTTTGTATTAAAATCCTCAGATTAGGCACTGATTGTTTTAATGCATAATTAAAGCATTCGAATGACGTGTTTAAATCGCCCGCGCGGCGCGCCACCGCCGGGACCCCGGCGATAACTATTAACGATCATTAACTAGAGTTTACGCTTTTGATTTAAGCTAATTGATGACTAGGTATTGAAAAGAAATAAGAGTTGTAAGCCGATCGAAGGAATATGATCCTATAGCTAAAGCCTTAACGGTTCTAATAGACTGGAATATATTTTTTTTTTATGGCATATGGAAGGCTGACGAGCACACAGGCCACCTGATGGTAAGTGGAAACTGTGACCCATAGACATTCGCATTCACAAGACTGCAAGCCTAAGACTGCAAATGCGCTGCCAACCGTGAGGACTAAGATGGAATGCCTCTATGCTAGTCATTATACCGGCTGTTTTATCCCCAAACCAGAACACAACAATGCGAACACTGCTGTTTGGCGGTAGGTTAATGGATAAGATGGTGGTAGCGATCCGGACGGACCCCGCACAAGGTCCAATGCCCGCATACTCGCATACCCGCATACTCACATATCACTCATGCATTCGCTACATAGGACTACAATATAAAATTGTCCACTGTCTCGAGTCTAAATTAACGCAGCGTTAACTTTTATAACAAAAAATATAATTTATTAATCACAAGCAATAGTCTTGAAACCAAGATATTTAAAGAAATAATTAAGTAAGAAATGCAATTCAATTAAATTACCATCACGACATTCCACGGGCGGGCATAGTCCGCTCCCATTGTTTTCGAACTTCTGGTCTAGTTTGCCTTGGGCCTAAATACAACATTGCGTTAGCAATACTATACGTAATATTCTACATCGACCAACACAATTAATAAATTTAGAGCTAGCAATATTATTTTAGCAATATCAAATAGGCAATGACTGGTAATTCCGTTCGTGAAAAACCTTGACTTTTCCCCGCAATCGGGCCCTTCGCAGATCGTCAATATAGTCGCCATTAAGCGTAATCCGGCGCGCCGCGATATTGCGGCCGTTCACACGCGCCGGTGTCCTTTATTAATATCGTCGTCGGCAGCGCAAGTGAGAGCGCACGGTGGTACCATATCGCTTTAACAAGAAGCTGGAAATGTTACATGAAAATACTAACCGAGTGGAAGCGACAGGGTACGAAAGAGTTCATTTAATTTTGACGACGAAAGTCAACGGCGTGAGTTTGTTTGTGGCGGCAATGGGGTTGTATTGCCGTTGAAATCTCCAGCTAATCGCAACTTTATTAATGTTTTATAAACTGAGACAAGTGTTTGGTTTTTATTGAAAACGAAATGGTACTCGTACATTTCATTACATTTGCGATTCAATTGGAATACTTACCTATGTATGAGATTGTTTTGAAAAATTGAATACTGGCCCGCCTAGAACCAATTATTCAAACTTGGTATTCTTGGAGTTTTGACACTGGGCATTTTCTCGCCAGCTTTAAGAACGTCAGGTATGCCAAACAAAAGTACTTACCAACATACTTTTTAAAAGTCAAAACATGTGAGGTTCATTCTTAAAATGACTTCACTTCTAAAAAATACATTTACCCATACCTTATTTAGCAGGGTTTTTAATAAATAAAACCAGCCATGTTTTTTAAAATACCTTTAATTATTTGCAACATTTTCAGAAACTACAAAATATAAACTGGGAAGGCATGAATATCCCAGTATTATCGTCTGTTTCAATCTAAATCAGCACGGAATCATCCGCACCAGTAATTACTTCGAATGTATTTCGGTCTGTAACTCGCAAGATCGCGATCCGGCCGAAGTTCCACTCGCATAATGCAGCAGACTAATTCCGGACAAACTCGGGTCCACAGACTGTCGTGTACTACTCCGGTATTCCGGGATCTTTGCACTTAGATCGTAACTTAAGGCTTGAACTAATTGCAAGATGGCACTGGTTTCAAAGGTAAAGTCTATACTAAACCTTTTAGTTCTCAAATATTTTAATAGATGTGATTAGTATTTTGATGTGCTCGTTGAACGTTGAAATAAGTTTTTTCTTTGTCAAACATGTCCATGAACTAATTACAGCTGAAGAAAGCCGGTCCTAAAAAGAAAATAAGTTTTCAATATGAATAATAGGACAGAGGCCCCAGCCTCCGCA
Source organism: Acleris sparsana (assembly GCA_923062465.1). Classification (NCBI taxonomy): domain Eukaryota; kingdom Metazoa; phylum Arthropoda; class Insecta; order Lepidoptera; family Tortricidae; genus Acleris; species Acleris sparsana. The sequence goes on along the minus strand of OV281301.1, from coordinate 17,109,252 downwards.
AGGGCCTCAGGTCACACGTTAGATCTTCTCGAAACTAAGATTTCTTATCCTTCGAGTGCAGAACAAACGTCAGACTACTAATATATTTTTTTGCATACGAGTACATTGTACAAAGTAGTTTCATCGTGTTCTTCCTTCAAAGCTCAGTGTAGATTTGTAGCAAATCAGAAGTAGGGTAGGATTTCATTAATCCACGGGAGTGACGATCGCCGGACGACGGGCGGCGCGGCGCGGCGCGGCGCGGGGCCGTCTCGAGAGTGTTTGTGTTACGACGAGCCTAATTGGCGGCCGCCGGCAGGTTACTGCAGCGAATGCTTTTATTCGCCGCGGTAGACGTTTTGGGTTGTACATTGGACAGTGAATGGTCGCAACTACAGGGAGATAATGAAAGAAGAAAAGTTGGCAATAGACGCTTGTCCCACCGCTCACGATGAGCGGGAAGCGAGTAGAGCCAGTGATCAACTAACTATTAATGTCTCTTTTATACACACGGGATCTATATCTTTTGTTTCGATAAACTGATGGAAAAAGTTTTCGCCGCCAGTGTGAACAGCGAGCGATCAACTATTAATACTTCTATGTGTCTCTTTCAAACCGACTTAAAAAAAGGAGGAGGTCCCATTGTCAACATGTCAGGATCTGATGATGGAATCTTCGAGAAATCAAGGGAACTCCTCAAATATTATAGGCACACCTATAGCGATTTCGATATTTTTCACTGTTACCCGTGCATTTGCTTTTGAAAAGAACTATATGGTGAAGTGGAACTGATGATGACCACAGATGGCCACCGGACCTCCTTAACGGTACCTATTTGAAGGGTGGCGATAAGATATCTCGATTAAAGTAGTTGAGCGACTATGACGAACCACATTTAATTGTTTAAATGACTATGACTCTGCCGTGGCGTTGCTTGCGGCGAGCTTTAAATGTTCTAAGTTTCTCAGTAATTGTTAATTGGGACTACATAACAGTAAAATAGGATCACTGAAAAGTATAAAATTAAATAACAAAAACCTGCCTTCAAAAATGCAAAAATGAACTTCTTATAAAATGGTAGATAGGTCAGTACAACTGAAATCGGCGTCCTACAATATTTTAAACCAAAAGCCGAATACAGTTGGACTGACCTACCCACCATCTCATACTGACACAAGACCTCGTATATTCTTTGCTAGCAGTGGGACAAGTGCCTTACACCAGTGCAACTAGTCCTCAATAGAACTCCATCGACAAATAAAACCGGATGAGAATCAGCCCATTCGATCTCGCGCTACCATATCATGGATTGATACGTCATATAGATAAATAAAAGAGTAAATAAATGGTAGGTTTTACAACCGCGCTCTTTTATGTTAACTTTTTATTTAGGTACTTTTATACTATAGAATTTAGATAATTCGTAACCATGTAGCTTATTATTTGCTTCTCGCTATAAAGTAGGTACGTTCTATATTGAGAGTAGCTTGAAAAGAACAGAACTTTATATTGTATTATGCATTTTTTGCGTTCTAAATAGTTTATTAAAGTCAACGTCATTAAAACTCATGTATTTCTTTCATTCTGTAGGTTTTTATTAAAGAACAGGAAACAGCTGAACAAGATGTTTTAAGTTTTTATTAGGAACGTCTGTCGTCTGTGCAGTAAAGCAGGGCCGACGCAGCCCGAGGCGGCCCCCCTTCCCCGGCCGGGCAGCAAGACGGTCGCGAGACGCTGTTAAATAATTCTCTGTGTGTCGCTCGACCCTCGCTCACTTCCCCTTTGAATAGTAATGGAGGAATACAGTAGGTGAGCATTGCGTTGGACAACAATTTAGAACTATTAGAAGAGTTTTGACGCAGACCAAACTAGGCTGGTCACGCAGTATCCCGTGCACAAACATTTCAATAATTCGACATGTGTCCAGTTTGCCTTTTCTGAACCTATTCGAAGCACTATTTCCTAAAACAAACTCACGTTTTCATTAATTAGTTTTACGTATACTTCACCTTTACTACTCTATCATGATACGAAAGTCAACATCAATGTTAACTTGCTATAAAATTTTAGTACTTAATATGGACAAGGGGTGCTGATAGCCATCACCATACACACGTTCTCGTTGACAATACATAAACATTTGATAGAAGGTAGAAGCTCGTGCTCAGGGCTTGGGTCCTCACCTCTCGAAGCTAGAGCAGTAGAGCACCTACTACACGACCTATACGATACACATACCATAACAAAACCCCCACGAAACCCTAATTATAAAAACCCGACTGCTTGTTTTAATAACCATGTTACCAACCATGTTACATATTTTTAAATCCTCCACCGGTTTTAAATTAAAATACCCAGAAAAACTCGGAACGCTAAAGCAAATCTAACAACATCTCCCTTGTCGCCTCCACGAGAAAAAAAAGTACAATACATACATGTTGAAATAAAAACTGGTCAGAAACATTACCCTGGAAACCAAACAGTTTAAAAAGCGCTAACAGAATAGATTCAGAATAAAACCGTGGCAAAGCCTCGGACCTGAATCTTAGCGAGTTATAAAATTATTTTAGAAACGATGAGCGGTCATGTCCTATCCCCGGCTGGCAAACTACCTGCTCAATAAAACATGTTAATAATGATGCTCATCGTCGTGCTAGCAATAACATTCAATGTCTCAACTCTCTTCACTTAGGTCTTAGGTAGTCTGTTTGTCTGCAAACAAGTTCTCGTATGAGGAGCCACGTCGACCCACTGTTCCGTGTTAATTGCTGCAGCGAGTGTGATTGCCGACTGCAAACGGACTGCAAGCATGAAGACGCGGAATGGCTGGCGGCTGCTTGAGCCCCCGAGTATTTGAGCAGCTGCGATACAAGATCAAGATCCGTTTAACAAGGGAACAAGCAGTTATCAACCGTGACTGAGAATTATATAATCAGTTTCAAACAAATAAATAAATGAAACAAAATCTAAACCTCACACAAGGTCACCAAACTAAGACTAAGATAATATAGTTAAATCCAGAAATAGATTTTAAATTATTACAATAGAGAATATTCAAGACTTTCTTCAAAGGTTTCTTGAAATCGACTTCATACTTTCTGGAAAATGTCTGTCAACTTTCTTTTTACGTATTGTACACATTTCTACCATATCGCTCTGTTACAGAAACGTTTATTACTCGTGATCGATTAGTTGCCTGCACGGGGCAAATCCACGCAGTTCATTATTCACGGACTGCGTTCTACTTGGGGTAATGGTTCTGCTGATAGTTAAGCCAAGCCAGATCTCTTAGATTCCATCCTCAAATCAGTCTAAACATGTAATAAATTATTAAATGTCTGTTGTTTTCAAGTTTACTTATTTTATTCTTGTTTCTGATAAAATGTCTAAGTCATGAACTATATACGTTCTCACGAAGTTCAAAATATCTACCTACACACCTCTCTCACATAATGGACGCAATAAGTGTATAGATATTAGTGTTTTTGACTGTAACTTGTGACAGTAACATTTTAAAGTAAGAATGGTATAGATATCAATAGCTGCGACATGGTACTAAAATGTTCGAGTTCGACTGTACCTACCGGAAATTCGAGATCAATTTGTGGCGACGGCTTATGTATGGTTTAATTAAACAATAAAACATCTAATGTTAAAAAGAAAACAAAAAATGTCCACCTTGTACAAACAATATTACTATTGGCTATTTCGAATTCTGGAACGTTCTGAACACGTTACCTCCACATATACCCGGCCTAGGTACACAAACACATCGTCATAGTCGAGAGCCTAGCCGAGAGCATTCAGCGGAGCAGCAAAAAGTGCAGTTTAAGCTGCACCGCCTCGCCGCCATGCGCCAGCCTACTTTTACCACTTACACCTTTTGCATTTGGAAGGCTTTGCGTCTTGGAAAGTTCGCGATTTGGGTTATATTGCCGTCTTGACCATTATCATGTCGGAGTAGTGGGTCGGTATATGCAAAGGAATACTTTCTTAAGAAATAATATAATTATTCCAAAGCAGAATGGAAAAAAATAACGCAATTGGAGTTTGGAAAAAAAATATCTACTGGTAAGCGTTGGATTGCATTTTTATAAAACTAAATGAGGAATTATTTCGTTCACAAACTAGGGCCACTAAATTTATTTTCTTTGTATGTATTTTATTTTATTTCTCTACTTATTTATATCGTTCAAATCAAAAATCAAATCATTTTTTATTTCAGAATACAGTATTATAAGGTGTTATAATTATTTTTGCACTTATATTCAGCATGCAGGCGTACAAATGTTAGACGTAGGTATATTCAAATTCTATTTTATAATTTACATTACTAATTTATAAATAACTTTATTATGGTCAAGATCATAATTTAAACTATTTGATTTCATATTTATTTTTACATAACCCTTCACACTGTAGAAACATTTCCATTTCCATTTTTCCATTTTTATTTTCGTTGTCATTTTTATTTTTAATCCATAGTACAAGCCTAGAGTTTAGTTTGGGAACAAGTTAATTTTTGTGTCATGTTGTCCCCTGATACGATTTATTCTTTATTTTATTTTACTTATATACCGTGACCTTTTTTGTGTGTTTAATAAATACATTTGGGTTTCGGTTTTCGTAACCACATTTGCAATTAAAAATAAATAGTATATGTGCTTTTAGTTGTACAAATTATCCATACATAAACCATAAATATAGCTATGAACTACGAATAGAACCTGGCTACTTAAAAAGATAGTTCATGAGAGAACAAGCGCGCCACAGCTCGGCGCGTGCGCGGGGCATCGACTGTTGTCACCAGTCCTCATCGCCGCGTATTACAATAAAATTGTACCCGTGAAGCATTGTTACAATTTTTTGAGGATTTTGAAGCGCCGTTAAAATCACGTAAATGTCAAAAAACCATACAAATTTAGCTCCGGGCGATAACGTTTCTCTAAATCAAGTCCGCTTTCCTCGGTTTTTGAATATGTTGTAGTAATTATAGGCCTGTACGTTTTTTTTTTTTTTCTTAGAAATATTTTCTTGGTAAAGTAATATACGAGTATTGGACTAGGTTTAACGGGGGAGAAATTTTGTAAGGAAATTGTTAGCTTCACAATCCTCTTAAATACTTGCAATGTGTGCCGTTAAAAATACCCTTTCTCATTTCTGATTAATATCATTAAATCATCATCATCATCATCATTGTCAGCCGCAAGACGTCATTAAATGCGCTTCACAAATAAAACTTTAAATTTCAATGTAATTTTACCAGTTTATTTGAATATTAAAATAATTTAATTTGTTATCTGGTTTTCACTGTTGTAAAAAATAATTGAAACCGTATTCAAAGTAATTTGATTGCAACTGTGGCTTGTTTCTGAATACTCTTTTAATTGACCTCAATTAACATGTTTCCAGTATTTTATTGTAAATGGCTTTCAAATTACCAGCCGAATTTTCAATAAAAAACTTACCAAATACTTGTATGTTGATCAAAGAATATAAAAAAATAAATAAACAGAATTGACCCAGAAACAGGCAACACATCTCGTGACGCAGCGAACACGCTCGCCCCTTCACATTACTTTTTTCATTTTTCAAAAATCGAACGTCCCGGAATAGACGCGTCAACCCTTCGGCGGCGACAGTGACGCGGGTCGCGTCGGGAACGATCATCGGGTTGTCATCGGCTGCGGCGCGTTCCTCGTCGATGACGGACGATGGGCCGGCTGTAGGGGGGTTTTAGTCTTTCAATAATCTATGTATACGTCTCAGGTTTTGGGTGTATTGGAATTAAAAGTGTGCCAAGCTGTTCGAAATTTAATGAAGTTGAATTCACTGCAAACTAACATTCACTGTAAGGTGATTTCCAAACGCATCGTTTTGTATGGTATCTTAATACATGACAACAGATATCGTGAATGAATTCGCTGTTACTACTTGTCTTCTAATAACTAATATTTATTCCGGAAATATAATATATTCAATGATGGTCTCACACTACGGTTATATAATGTAATAATAACTGGAATGTGAATAAAAACTAGGAGAATAAACTAAAGACTGACTAACAAGAGTAACGACTCTAGATTAATCAAAACCTGTCTACACAATGTACTTATGTGTGTATAATATTGATCTCAAAAGTGTTCCTGAGACCATTGTGCCCGCTAACAACAGTGCGCGAGACACCAAATAGATCGCCGCGCAAACAGCGCGAATAAACACGAGGAATCACCAAAGGGGTAGTTACCGTACTACGGCGAAAATAACTACCTCCCACAGTAGGCAGAGGCGCAACAGTAGGAACGGTTTGGATACTGGTAAAAGAGGAGCGAATTACTGTGAAGATTACTATTGTGATGATAATTTTCAAAGCTTGGTAGAGATTGGGAGTTTACACCAATATTGTGCCAACCAATTCGGCTGCTCTACGGTAAAAGAAAGTAATTACAGTCGAGTAAATTTTACAGGAGAGCGAAAAAACGAAACATTCTTTATTTAAAACGTATTTTTCATTGTTTCATCAGCTTTAACATTTAATAATGTGTAAAGTAATTTGCTCTACCTACTGTGTAATAATTTTATGACAAATTGTTTTTAATTATCTTTTAAATTAACAAAAATTGTTTTTCGGTAGTAAATTATTTTGTTAAAAATAAATGTGTCATATCAAAAACACAGTAAAGTACATTTACTTTCTTTTTAAGTTGCGTATAAGCATATCCCTTACACAAGTTGAAATTTAAATAATGAAGTAATAGTACTTACCTTGTTTTTAGAAGTGTTAGGAGGCCATTTCAAAATTAGAATTCTTTACTAAACACAGTAATGGCGTTTACTTTATAGAATTTTAAGATTGTCATCATGAGGGATCGGGTGGCTTACTAATAGGATATTATGTTACTGTAGGTACCAATTTACAATAAAAAATGATAGGCGTAAATTGTAACTTTTTTATTACATATTGCACAGTTTTTACTTGTAATTATCACATACTTTTAATTGTTAATAAAAAAATTATGGGGTGTTTCATAAAAATTGCACACCTTTTACAATTTTTAGGGTTCCGTAGCCAAATGGCAAAAAACGGAACCCTTATAGATTCGTCATGTCTGTCCGTCCGTCTGTCCGTCCGTATGTCACAGCCACTTTATTCCGTAACTATAAGAGCTATACTATGGAAACTTTGTAAATAGATGTATTCGGTGAACCGCATTAAGATTTTCATACAAAAATAGAAAAAAAACAGTAAATTTTTGGGGTTCCCCATACTTAGAACTGAAACTCAATTATTATTTTTTCATCAAACCCATACGTGTGGGGTATCTATGGATAGGTCTTCAAAAATTATATTGAGGTTTCTAATATATATATTTTCTAAACTGAATAGTTTGCGCGAGAGACGCTTCCAAAGTGGAAAAATGTGTGTGTGTAAAAATAATTATATGATTTACATTACTATGCAAACTTCGACCGAAAATTGGTTTGAACGAGATCTAATAATTAGTTTTTTTTTAATACGTTATAAATCGTAAACCGCATTTTACCTTTCATTCAATCAACTCCAATATAATAAACAATAAAGAAAAACATTTATTTAGATGTATAGTGGTACGGAACCCTACGTGCGCGAGTCCGACTCGCGCTTGGCCGCTTTTTTCAAATCTGCACGTGAGTTACGATCATCAATCTATTTTTCTTACTTAGAATGATGATCCCAAGATCCCAACCCCCGTGCAGATTTTTTCACAAATCTGAAGAATTTGTAAAAGGTGTGCTATTTTTTTGAAACTCCTCAAATACTATACGTAACCTCTGGCATACATGTCATGACACATGATCCTGTTTAGCTCAATGACAAAACGTAGCAACTTTGAAACGAAGATTTGAATAAAAGAAGTTTAAAAGTTTCCATCTTTAATTCGTTTTAATTATGTATACAGGGTGGCACATTTAGATCAGTACCTAAGTATGGGGAAGTCTGTAACTATAAGTGATACAAAGATCTGTTCTTAGGAACCATGTCATAGATTTTAGTGACAAGAAAAACTGCATACATGGATTTAAAAAAAAACCTTGTACTCAGTTCGAGAATCGAACCAGGTCATATTGAAAAATGAAACTTACATTATTTGTTTATTTTTGGATATCGATTGTGTAGGTCGTAAGCAGTAAATGTTACTAAGTACGAAACATGATATCTAAAAGAATAAAATGCATTAAATTTCATATCCTTTAGTTTAATAAAATGGGTCTTCGAATGACACCCATTTTTTATATAGCATTTTCTTTTTCAATACGACCGGGTTCGATTTCCGAACAAAGTACAAGTTTTTTTTTAATCTATGTATGCAGTTTTTATTGTCACTAAAATCGATGACATGGTTCCTAAGAACAGATCTTTGTATCACTTATAGTTACAGACTTCCCCATACTTACTGATCTAAATGTGCCACCCTGTTTTAGAAGCTACGGGGGGGGGGACACACATTTTTCCACTTTGGAAGCGTCTCTCGCGCAAACTATTCAGTTTAGAAAAAATATATATTAGAAACCTCAATATCATTTTTGAAGACCTATCCATAGATACCCCACACGTATGGGTTTGATGAAAAAAAATAATTGAGTTTCAGTTCTAAGTATGGGGAACCCCAAAAATTTATTGTTTTTTTTCTATTTTTGTATGAAAATCTTAATGCGGTTCACCGAATACATCTACTTACAAAGTTTCCATAGTATAGCTCTTATAGTTACGGAATAAAGTGGCTGTGACATACGGACGGACAGACGGACGGACAGACATGACGAATCTATAAGGGTTCCGTTTTTTGCCATTTGGCTACGGAACCCTAAAAAGGGTACTATCGAACCAACGGAACCCTGACCCACCATAGAACCTTGTCACAGTGATTGACGTTAGGACTGTCATACGAAGCTATACGACAATCGTACGTCAATCATTGTGAAAAGGTTCCATGGTGGGTCAGGGTTACGTTGGTTCGATAGTACATAAGTTCAAGGACTAAAGTTAAGAATCGGTAATATATCCTTTCATCACGAAAATTAACGTATGAAAATGTATGACTAACAACTGTTAGTTAACTCGGCCAAAAAAAAAAGTAAGTGCCATTAAATTATATTTTGAAAATAATAAAATGGAGTTTAACAATTTATAAACAAAGTAAATGTTGGTTAAAAACCAATTTAATTGAAATAAAAATATAATAAGAAAGTAACTGCCAGTAAACTACTTTGTTTTTGCTTTATCATTTTGTTTACTTTGTTTTTGCGTAGACACATCGGTAAATTTGATACTTTTTTACAAAACAAAAATCAAGCAATGCTACTTAATTTCTTTTTAGCTAAATTTCAGTCCTAATATAAACATTTTTACCAAACAGAAAACGAAGTGAATCAATTTACAACAGAAAAACAAAGTAATCGACATGCAATTACTGTATTTATGCTTTGTAATTGTGTTTTGCTTTGTTTTTCGGTAGATATTTTGTACCAGTGCCTGCAGTTACTGTCTTTAGCGAAACTGTATCTCTAAAACTAAAGCTCTTTTGATGATTCCGAGAATGTAGCAACATCTGTTACTGTCTAAAAGTGCCAAAAATGTAAAAACATCGATTTTGAAAAAAATGTCAGTTACTTTCTTTTTCCGTAGGGCAGCCGAATTGTATGATATTTTTTAGTTTTGTTTTGACCAGCGGCCTAAATGAAATTGCTTGATCTAATGTTACCCAAACTCGTTTAAGATGCCATTTGATTAAAGGTGTTATAAACATGTCTATTTGGTTTTGTCTATAGCGAGAGTTTTTAATGATATGGAAAGCCACTTTAGTATGTGTTATAGTTTATTCCTTAGCTTGTCACAGTTTATAATTTAATTTGTTAAACATGGCGCTAAATATAAATAAAAAAAATATTTCGAAATAATTGGTCAACGAATTTATAAGACTGCCTACTGCACTGGGCTAGGGCACAGCATCATCGGTACGAGGTGACTTGACAGAGCTCTGGTCAGGTTACTGCTCCAGCCAGCCCGCCTGCGACCCGCATGGGGTCTTTATGGCCCGCGGTCTAGCGCTGAGTGACCATTAAAATTCATTTTTAGGCCTCGGGCGGCGAGGGGCTCGCCCGGCTCGGCGGGTAAATTACTGGTCTCGGCTACTGTATATTTAACGTGTGGTGTTTCGGGTATGGCAAGGATATCGTAGGATTGTTATGGCTATTTCGTGGTTCACTTTGAGTTAGCATAATGTCTTGCATTCAAAGTGCTAGCAATGAACTGGACAAGATTTTTTGAGGCGAGCTTCCAGAAATGTTGCAAGTAACACAGAAATGTTTGTGAAATAATTATTAAATTATTGTCTTTTATTTTAATGTATCAAAAAACAGGGTGTTTGGTGGTCGAGTTCCAGGACTTTTATTGCAGGGAGGGTCTTTTTTTTACTGTTATTTATTTATTTATTTATTTATTTACAGTGACAGTAACAGGCTTACAGTAAGAACCAAGGCGCCTTTTACGTTAACTTATTTTAACACAAACAAAGAAAAAAGAAAAATGTACTATTATGCAAATCCTCAAACACGATCTGTAAAAGTCCACCAAACACAATAGATGTATATCAATGTGAGATTGTGACCCCTACCTACAAACAAAGACGTACCAATCCCGAATAAACTTTCTTTCACATTACACTAAATTAAAATTAGTCCATCGATTTCAGAGCTACAAGCCACACACGGATGTGATTATGAGTTTGATATTTTAAATGTCCATTTGGGTCGAATAACTGGCGCGTACTCTATACGAACTACATCCACTATTAAAATAGACTCACATGCCACCTTATTATACCGACAGAGACTTCATTTCGATAAGTAAACCTTGTCTTTTGCGGGTGGTAGGACCTTGTGCGGGGTCCGTCCGGATCGCTACCACCATCTTATCCATTAACCTACCGCCAAACAGCAGTGTTCGCATTGTTGTGTTCCGGTTTGGGGATAAGACAGCCAGTGTAATGACTGGCATAGAGGCATTCCATCTTAGTCCTCAGGGTTGGCAGCGCATTTGCAGTCTTAGGCTTGCAGTCTTGTGAATGCGAATGTCTATGGGTCACAGTTTCCACTTACCATCAGGTGGCCTGTGTGCTCGTCAGCCTTCCCTATGCCATAAATAAAAAATAAAAAATAAAAATAAATAATAAGTCTATTATTAAAGACCAAATTGAGGCAGCAAAATCTATATCTGAAAGGCCGTTGGTGATTACATTTACTTTCTGTGCCACTTAGACTAATTTTCCTGACGCTTCCGGTCACATGCTTTGTACCTACGCAGCATTTGTTAACTCGTCATACAAATAGGACGTAGGTAGTTAAGGGTTAAAAATGAAGCAAGCTTAGCTAAATACTATCTCTCTCCTTTTGCACCAGAATTTTCCCCATTCATTCAAATAAGTGTATTATGAACTCGTCACCAAACGCTAAAACTACGGTAACACGAGAATTGCAATCGGAAAGTTGAATGGAGCTGAGGACTCGCGTAATTGTCTTAATTCCTCGGGCGTTGGGGGGAAGGGAAGGGGGGGGGGGGGGGCTCGCCGCGGGGCACCATTTGCATCTGGAGACCGCTGCATTAATAGCAGTAATCATACCGGTTTGACGTTGTCAGTAGCCTCACCTACCTACACTTTTTTAGTTATTTATGATAATCCAACAAAATATTGAGTACACTTCTACAACTGTGATTAATCAACCATGATGGTGGTCGTCTTTTCCTCACCACGCTGACGCAGTACCGTTATATCACCGTGAGAATAGAGTCGTTTAATTTTCGGCCCTTGTGAGTTCTTTATTAAAGTCTGGCTAATTAAAGTTGAGAATGTTGTTTTTTTTTACGGTATACAGAAGGCAAACGAGCACACAGGCCACCTGATGGTAAGTGGAAACTGTGACCTATACACATTCGCATTCACAAGACTGCAAGCCTAAGACTACGAATGCGTTGCCAACCCTGAGGCCTAAGATGGAATGCCTCTATGCTAGTCATTACACCGGCTGTCTTATCCCCAAACCGGAACACAACAATACGAACACTGCTGTTTGCCGGTAGATTAATGGATAAGATGGTGGTAGCGATCCGGGCGGACCCTCCACAAGGTCACCCGCCCGCCCTTTTTTCTTAGATTGATTTCAAAGGGGTGACACTACAGTGTTGCCATTTTTTCATTCTCATCTTTAATTAGCCAGACTCTAGTCACTTTTTGTGTATCTGTGTTTAGTGACTACTTTTTTTATAACCTTCGACTCAAAAAGAAGCATAAAGTGTGTATCCGTGTATGGATGGATGGACCGATTCAGAGTCGGTTTAATCGGTATGGTTCCAATCTTTCCACGGTTTCATGCCCTGAAAGTTAGGGTCGCTAATTACATCAGCAGTTTTAACTATTTAATCTTTTCATTTGAAATTAAATGTTCATTGCACAATTTTCATTGGCACGAAACAGCGATGGTCCTGAACTACCGACGCTCGCCCCCGGGCGGCGATGTCCGCGCCCGCGATGCTTCGTGTTCCGCCACTAACTTCGAGTGCACCCGCTACCAGCGTCCCGGGCGGTGCAGCACCCGCCGGCAACACTGCGTCAAGTGCAAAGACATGGTCGGGTTTCCGATTGTGTACCAGAAATTAGGCGAATTCAATCGGACCACGATTTTGTGCTCATTAGTTAATTGGCAAACGAGTAAGCAAATTGTTTTAGGTACTTATTACGAAAATCTGTGGTTTGCTTTGACTGCTAAGTAGCCAAGAACACAACACAACAGAAATTGAAGGGGCGATGCTAGTCTAAGGATGTTAATAATAAATTGATCTTGGCCAAGACACTTCAAGTCATAACTACTGTCATAAGGCCCGTATTAAGTAAGTAAAAGTAAGTAAACTCATTATTGCACAAAATAAATCGTTTCTTTAAAAAGAATATCGGTATATGGATATAAACTACGAGTAGGTATGAACGAAGGCGAACTTTATCCTTATTAATAAACTGACCTCGACTACTAAAATTATGGTTATCTAAGGCTTGACAAAAAAAAGAGATGTTCATTCAATAAGTTGGCCGCACTGGCACTTTTATACGTCACAAATCTACCGGCTACAGCTAAGAAGAAACGCTGCAAGAAAATCAAAGGTCAGTCGTTTTTTTTAAATATTGTCTTTGATATTATACAATGATAATACCTATGGCATTATAATAAACAATAAATAAAAATAAAAATATCATGCGTAGTAACGTTTATTTTGACGTATCTGGGTGACGGGCTCTCGGTCAAGATGAGTTTATTATACGTCTCTCAGAAAACTATCATCTCTGACGTGTTTCAAGACGAGAATGTCAATCAACATCAGATCTAACGCATTATTTTACCAACGAAAGCAAAATTACAACTTCCCTGATTGTCCTTCACCATGAGTACTAATCTGATTACAGACTCCTTAAACATGGTACTTAAGATCCAGTTCCACACATCAAAACGCAGTCTCAAAGTCACTGAAAGCACCTCTCAGCTCAGCCCATCCCACCGACCGCGCCAACCACAGCTTTATCGCGTTAAAACAATTAGGCCACGCGGCAACACGCGGCAACTCGCGGCAACACGATAATCACGAAACGTGCCGCGAACCGATACAAAGCATCTTAATTCCATTTGTCGTTTGAATTTACAACTTTGCTACTGAAATTCAAACTTTGTATCCGTTAGGTCACAGTTTTAATTAAGCTGTCGGGAAAAGGATATGATTACGTTTGCTCTGTTGATTTGTTGATGTGTTTAATAATGAGTGAAGTTGTATCGGGTGTGCGGATAATATCTGTAATGTGGTGTGATAATGTGTTATTTTAGCCAATCCCTTTCTTATGATATTATAATCTTGAACGATTTTAATGGCGTTATAATTACGAAACCTATTTTTATTCAATCAAACTAGTGTTTCTTTAACAAGCTAAAAATTGACCTGAAAAATATGCAATTCTGATTAATAACACCCTGAAGTTTTAATGTCAGTTTAAAAACCAAATTACAATTTAACATGAAACAATATTTCAAATTTCAAGCCAATATTACTAGAGACTAATAGGCTGAAATATTGGGTCTTGCGCAAACAACTCAGAGTTGATTGTTCCTAGAAATATGTTTTAGTTGATTCTGATTCCAATGTAAAACGTGTTACAATTCATAAATTGTAAATCTGACAAAATCTAATCGCAAGCTAATGAATACCTACTAAAATGTCTACTGTTTTACCTTTTTTTTATTAAACTCAAAAAGCCTTTTTTAAAACACTTCCAGAACTATTTTTTATCTTATTTCAGCTAACAAGAAAAATGGTTCCATAAATATCATTATAAAATATATATTAAGTAGCGTATTAATTGTCTAGAGCATCAAATTAAAATTTTCGCGTTGCGCCGGTTCTCGACCGAAAATCCATTGGGGCCTAAACTAGCATTATCTCATCGGTAGCGAGTAATTGGGTCCCTCGTTTGGCTCAAGCCGCCGCCGCGCCCGGGTTGGCCTGGCTCGTTGGCGACGCCTATTTAGGTGTTATTCTGTTTTAATTTCAAATATTCAGAAAAAATGATTTTGGAGCATCACAACATGGATCAAAGTAGGCTACTTTCATTGATAACTGATTGATTCCTCATGTGTAGTGAAAGCAGTTTTTCATATTTCAAAGCATTTTTTTTGTTGCTGGCGGTGTTGGTAAACTCTTTTCGTTTAGTCTCATTACCCTGCCAATGACAAAATAAGCAGTACACCGTCCTCGTCAAAAATATATCACTTTGCTCCATAATGACACAATCTATACGACGCAAAGAAATATTCTCTTTTTTAAGGTACCTGATAGAGAGTGGTCACCGGCCAGGCCAAACAAAACCCCGTTCTACTAGTTGTACTTGGCCCCTCCTCGGATCGTCACTTCATATCTACGGCTTTAAATGGGGGCATGTATCACCATTTCGATGGAACAATTTTTCTCTGGCTACATAAGAGAATACCACCGGGCCTGAGCTGTGGCCGCGCATTTTAAACCGCTCTCTCCACTAAGGAGTCGATTTGACATTTATTTCTCGGACGTGGTGAGACGCCGGAATTGGATTGCACTTTGAATATCTGCCGAGTCACTTGAATGTCTTGGTTGACGATTTCCGACTGCCAAGTGAAGCGGTTATGTGAGATATTCATTTCACGGAGTGTTTTGGTATAAAAATAAAGTAGTGAAGTATTTTTTATGATGGTAGACCAGAATCTGAAATGACATCACTAGCTAAATAGTACGTATTCAGAAGGTCCTCAGGTTAAATGGTTTTTTTTTAGATCTTTGTTGAAATCAAACAGGTTTTTTAAACTGTACTTTATTTAAGATTACAGTCAGTTACATTATAATTTTACCGTTTCACAGACCGCCTCGTCTCATATTGTTATGATGTCGTTCGCATTCGACAAACATAAATGATTTACTTCATAATGAAAATAAGAATCTTCATTCGGTCAATCTGTAGGCAGTTTTAAATGATTTTTATTCATATTTTGAATCTGCCAGCACCTTACAAAGCAAAAGTATTTACAATCTTTACCACCTTAATAATACAGCAGCTGCAAAATTAATCAATCAAAAAATAAATTCCTTAGAGTCTCACTCGAACCGCGAAATACCAATACCCGCTATTCCCCCGGTCTCGAGCCGACGTAACACGGACTCATTCCCGCGGCGCATGCACCTGTGCTCTAACGACTGCGCGGGAGTGATTTGTAGCTGTCGGGGATGCACCTTTTAATATATACTCAACTTGGATAATTTGGTACAGACAGCGTCGAATGCATCTTCATTTTTGCACAGTAGTAAAAATTCATTGTCAGTTTGTTGAAAGCCGGATATGAATGAGGTTACAATATCGTTAGATTATTTTATTATAGCTGTTTGTTTGTCCTTTATCTGTCATTCTTGTCTTGGCAAAGAGCAGAGAGAGCTTTTCAATGACCCGACTATTTTCCATCAAATATAGCTTTAATACCCATAAAACCTGCATTGAAATTGGGTGTCCAAAAATTAGAAGCCAAATTGCTTCTTGCTCGGGGGTTAAAACATTGCAATGTAGAAAACAATATGACACAATATTATTTAGGCGATGTTCAATTGTACACCCTAGAACCTTTCAGAGCAATTGGCATAGGTAAAAAAAAAAAGTCTCGGGTTTTACATTTTAATTCAAAAGAATGGCTAATTTTAAGAGACCACATTCGTTAATTTTGTATTTGACCCAATAATTTTAATCTTTATTTATTTAGCAGACATTTTATGGATGATTGATTATTTTTATCAGGGATGGCATTTACTAGTAAATAACAACAATTAAAGGATATGTAATGATGAAAAGTGATTGTAATAGTGCATTAAAACATACTATTTCAAATGGTTTTCCCCTAACCCGTAAGATACACCTAGGAGGGCTTCAAACCGAGAATGAAAGTCAAATAAAGATTCAATATACTTTTGTCGAAATATCCGAAAGAAATAAATATTTCAAAACTTACTAATGCAGAAAGCTTTATAACTTAATGGTTTAGGAATTAGAGTAATTTATTGTAAAAATACGAAAAATCCCAATTGGTGTTGCTGTTAAGGTTGCAATTTCCACCTTATAAAGTGTTCGGTGACCTCAAACCATTTTGTTAGTATTGTTTTGATTTCTACGTTATAAACTTCAGCCAATAAATCTTTACGTTTGTCACTTTCGATATTTCTGCTGACTGTACCGTCTTCAGGGGCTGAGATGAAGCAGTAAAATATAAATGGTTCTATTACAAGTTCGTCTTTATCAAGCCCGAGGTGCAGCAATTTATGGCTTATTCATAATGTACAGGGGACGGCTGGTGGGCTCGAAATATTGGCAGCATCTGTGTAAACAATGCAGATTTGAAGCAGGCTCGGGGGTGTAGATTTAAAGTTGACTTGATTTCGATGTTAAAAATTTAGAACAGAAGCTACGAAGATAAAGTCCTGTATATTCAGTGAGTAAAGAAGTATTTTTCTAAAATAGACAATTAAATATGAACCAACTATAAATAAGGTACAGGTACAGTCATAGCCCTAGTGTGATTGTTAGTCTTGAAAAAAAGCCACTTTATAGTGTAGAATTTAGGAAAAACGCTGACAGACCAAGTTCTCGATCTTCGTCCCTCTGGTTGTCGTCCCGCGATGGGCGGCGTTTTTAATAACATGCGATTAAAGGATCCTGTCGCACTCATGCTTTATTATTCACTGTTAGCATTTTTATATATGTAAGCCTATACGAGTATGTACGGGATAAGTATTGACTGCACGCTCAAGAGGGTTTTAAAACAAATTATGATGAACATACTCGTACCCAAAAATAAAACGATTTCAGAATGTGTTATTAAAAAAAAAACTGTTTTTATCGAATTATCTACTACTTACTCCTTAATGCTAACCATTTTACCCTCTTTAACATAAATTTTAGCTAAAGTTTGCTTTGAACCCGTGTGGATGTCGGGTTAGAATAGTCCCAGCATCCACCATCAGTGCCACTCCATGTGTTCCCGTGGATGTCGTAAGAGGCGACTAAGGGAATAAAGGTTTGTAGTCGGTACTGTAAGGCGATGGGCTTGCAACCTGTTACTAATACGGTGGTAACTGTGGCCGAATGTGCAAAATATGGTTGCGGAATGGGAACATGTTTTTAGAGTTGTAGGTAATTCTGTAGCTCTGCCTTCACTACTTTGGGAACGAAGGCGTGAGTTTATGTATTCGAATTCACATGTCACAATGAAAGATAAAGCCAAAGCATATTTTAAGCACTTTAGCTATTGAGCGGTTACGAATAAGAAAGAGGGTTAATCTCTTGTGTTGGAACTCGACTCGTCGTTAACCTTTAACTTAAGCTGTGACCCGGCGAGGAGAATTTCATAAAACCTTACTAAACCCCACGCAAAAATATAGAATACAGAATGCGTGCTAAGGAGAAATTACCGCGTAATCTGTTACAATATTTCCTCGAGCGGCGTTTAGTGCAGCAATATGGGCCTTATGTCGGGGGAGCAGGGCTTTGTCGCGCGACGAGGAGAGGACAGACCCGCGCTGATTTATGCTGGGCCGTGTAGCGCCGACAGCGCTGGACTTCTCCTTGCACCGAATGCTTCGTCTCATATTGCGTTCAATATTATTATATTCACACATGTAATAATATCTTTGTACTATTTTTAGGAAACAAAGAAAAAGCGATTAGTAATTTGTTGATTCATATTTATTCATGCCAATTAATCGTCAAGAGTCTCAGGTTCTGAGGTTATTTTTAGGTTTATGTTATTCTAGAGTAAAAACTGTAACATCTCTCGAGAGTCAATCAATATTTTGATATAGTTTATTCTCACTCCAATAGGATATAACTGGCTTAAAGTACGACAGTAAAACGTAGAACAACGTATAAACCACTATACGGATAATAAAAAGGCTATTAAACCCATAAAGTAGAATATTTAAGATTTAAATATTTTACTATTGCGTTACATCCTTGTTCTTAAAGCTTAAAGAAGTTCACGACTTATACGTGAAACAGTAAACCCTCTCTGTTAAGGAGATTCTGGATACTAAACCAAACTTAACCCAGCACCTACCGGCTCGTGGATCCTACTACTTAAGTCGCAGATAAACCGTAATTATTAATTTAAATTATAAACACAACAGGTCGCCTCTGAGCTCGTTAAAGACTGCCCGGGCCGGGATCAAGCGCTCAACCGGTTAACAGCGTGGATTAACACTGCGTCTCCTCGGAAAAACGTTCAAGTGTTTTGTTGTTCTCGTATGTCTCTTATTTCGTAGTGCCGTGTGAGTAGAAATGAATATTAATCAGTAATTCATTTCAATTTTCCATAAAAGCTAGCGGTTTTTTTATTTTGCAACCACCTTTAGCAAGCGTCTAAAATTAACACAAACAATATGATTAACTTAATATGATGATTTTAGGTAGGTACTTACGCATTCATTTACCATATCAAATTATGTCGATTACATTATTTAAAGTTTTTTATTTTTATACCCAAAAAAAATGAAACAGATCAAACGTTGTTGGTGGCACAGAAAAGCGCACTATTACTGTATCCAATAATTTATCTGAATTCTAAATGTTTAGCCATCCATTCAGAAACAGTCGGCGTTTGAACTATGAAGTAATTTGATGTAATTACCGTATAATGAGATTAATGAGTATTATTTTATTTCCTCTTCAACCGTATTTCCCAAAACTGAAGTGTCTGCCTATCCCGGGAGTAATACCCAAGTCCCAAGAGGAGCGGCCGGGTCCCGCGGAGCTCTCGTGACGTCGCGTCTCTATCAATCACTGTCGAAAAGCACCAACGTTGGCCCCAGGTTGGCCCAATGTGCCACTATTTCGCACAATGTCCGTCATGGGGCCAATGTGTGAGCCAGCTCATTGTGCTTAAGTCTAGATCAGCAAGGCTTCTTCTAAGGGCTCTGTCAAAAAAACCGTAATTCAAAACGACATTTTTTTTTTCACTAAGGACAAAGGTTTTGTCTAATTTGGGCTAATTAAAATATGAAGTTGTCAATAACTAAAAAAAAACAGGCTTTAAAAATCCGACTGCATTTTTTATACTGTCGTCGATATCCCTGCCTATGTTAATGATTGACATTTTGCCATTATTGTTATTTCAATTTTAGGTATCCTATGTCACCCGGGATGGTGAAAGGATTCTAACGATAGCACACACACCTAATTATGCTCAGGCGTTTAGAGGTAATGGTGGAATAAAGAATCGTACATACATACATACATGAACCCTGAAAACATTACACTCCTAATTTTGGGCAGTCGTGTAAAAAGGGTTCAGTCGTAAAAAAAGTTCGGGAACCTCTACACCACTAGAGGTTTGGCTTATTGTCAGCATTTCAAATGACGACATCCACTTTAAGAGCTGATAGTCCAAATCATCAAATCTGGCTTTTTATTGAACAAACCGAGTTCAAGTCGGTTTATCCACACATACAGACAGATACATAGACACACATACAAAAACAACTTATTATTTCCTTGTTCTATGGGCAAGCACACATTTCACCAGACTATTGGCCGTACCGGTTGGTAACCGGGCCTACAGCCAACATTGGGCCAAGTAAAGGTGGTAATCGGCCATCGAGCCAAGTTGGCGGGACCCGAAGAGAACACGACAGCGTTTAGCGGAACAAACGGAACAGCGATCGTGACGGTTATGGTCGGGCGGTGAGTCACGGCGGGCCGTATGTCATCTTACCTGTTCAGTTTAAGTGTTATAATATATTTTGGCGACGAGTATAACTTTTTGAAAATATTCCAAATGTGAAATTACCAAGATATTTGGCTTAATTTTTTACTAAACTAAGTAAACTTTGACTAAAATAGGTTTATTGTACGTTTATGAAGGTATACCTAAGGTCATATTATGGACAGTGCTCCAGTTATGAACATTCCCATAAATATAAGTTTCTGAGATTGATATGCTTTTAGTATTACAATTAGATAGTATGAAATTATTCGGGATTACCATTATTAGAATAAAACGTTTAGTATTGATAAGTTTATACCTTACTGTTACGATGCCTGGTCTAACGATATCTCGTTTGTCGAAATTGCAACATAAGGGTCAAAGCTTGGGCATTCGGCTAAAAAATATGCATTTACAATCGTTATATGTTTACAAAAGAACCTCGTCACCTGGAAATCTGTTGCCAACAGCTGTTGTGTGTAGGTCCCACTTGGCCAACGTTGGCCCACCCTTCAAGCCGTTAATCGGCCCGCGCTCCGAACCGGGCCGGGAAACATGGCGGCGTTTAGCGCGGCAAACAACACGGTGATCATGGCGGTTGTGGCTGCTTGGGATGAGTTATGACGCGATGTGTTTTGTTTTACCTGTTTAGTTTTACGTTGACGAAATAAAAATAAATCCGTTGGAATACGAAATAAAAATAAATGAGATTATTTTGTATTATTTTGTCTTTCTAATAATCATTAATTTGAAAGCGTACCTAAAGTAATTCTGTGTGTAATGCTAGCGGGGTTATTCCCACCTGTTACCACCAATTTGTTTCTACTGGTAACAGCTGGGATTTTTTTTCCCACCTGTTAACACTGGTAACTACTGGGGATTTTTTTTCCCAGTATATATCACTAAATATTTTAGTGGTAACAAATGGGAAAAATATTGCCACTTGTTACCACCGAGTACTTTAGTGGTAACAGTTGGGAAAAAAATCCCAGCTGTTACCAGTGGTAACAAATTGGTGGTAACAGGTGGGAATAACCCATGTTAGCGTAAGAAAAGGCACTTACGCTTTTAGGAGCAATTCATGTTGTACCAGCATAAAATAACCATCTTTTCTTTCCAAAAACCTTTATCATCGTCAACATCATTATCAGTCCGTATTAGTCCATTGCTAGACAAAGGCCGTTCTGAATGATCGCCCCTGCTCCCAATCTTCAGCTTCTCTCATCCAACCCACAGCGGCCAATCGGCTCATCACCGCTCCATCTTGCCGCAGGGCGCCCAGTCCCACACGACGTTTGCGGAAACGCGAAAACCTTTATTTTTCTTAAGGCTTATTTTGAGACTCGCAACTTATGAAAACCTCCATAAAGGAGCAATGACACCGACACATTTTCAATTTAAGCCAAAATTACCTATCGTTTAATATCGGCGTGTACGCTTAAAATATTACCTACACTCTGTTTAATTTTCTTGCGTTAATGAAAAGAGGGTAATCTCATAACGGGAGAGGGGGAGGGGTGGGGGGTGGGGGGAACTATTAATTACGCGGTTATCTTAGATGCGGCGATTAATAGGTTTAATCAAATACTTTACGTTGGTGGTAAACGGGTAGCGTCTGGAAAAGTGAACAGCGAGCGTCTTGACTTGTTTAATAACCTATACGGTATTGAAACTTCAGCAACTTGTTCAGACATGCCCTCAAACGGTAAGAGAACCTAAATTTAAATTTCTTAGCTTTAGTTGGTAGACTTATGTAAATGGCAATGGACTGGGCGCATAATTTGTTATTCGTGAGGGCAAATGGATTTTGAATATTTTGAAATAATTTTCGGACGAAAAATGCGTACCGGAGTGTCAGAGTTACGCTAAATGCGGTAAGGACCAATCATCATGACGATTCTTGAGCAGTCGATGTCTTTTAGCTGATGATGATGATAATGTTGAATCACAAACATATGTACTTGATTGTTAAAATGTGGTAATGACAGAGCAGAACCGGTGTACTCGCGGTTTGGGGAACTACCTAGATTCTTCAGAAGCTTTGCGTGGCTATTTTATTTTGATTAAATTCTACAATAATGTATAGTGATAACTTCTGTGGCCCTAGATAATTATTATGCATTCGGCGAACGTTATCGTTATCGAAAATTTATTGCATTGACTAAAGCTGCTGGACGGTCGCGTCAAACGCTCATGGCAATTCAATTTTCGTAAATCGTTTACACTACCTTTAAGTATCTTGTCTAGCGATTCTGAGCATTTTACGACTTCCGCCATTTTGTTGGTTCTCTGCCTTTTGGCAAAAATATGTTTGGCAAAATGTACCGTTTCTCAACCGTTTCATTTGGCAAACGAGTTTTTTTCTGTAACTGTAAATGTTTAGTATATTGTAGTGTAAATGAATAGTTATGTAACATGATTTTTATAAAACTAACCTAACCTAACCTAATCTATGGGGTTCTACACGATGGTACTGAAATAAATACTGAAATATTTGAAGTTACAGAAAAAAAGCGGGTTTGCAAATGAAATGGTTGGTAAACGATACATTTTGCAGAATAAGATAAGAACTCTAAGAAGGGATCGACTAAAACATCTGATACTTTTTTTACGCATAATTCAATTTTCCTATAAACGGTAAATATTATGGAAACCGTTTACCTGTTACTTGTAACTGGCCAATTTAGTAGCTGCCACGGCGAGCACTAAGCGCGTGTTTGCCGAGCACTGCTCGCTGCTGTCGTCGGCCGTCTGTCGTCGAGGAGCCATTAGTGACGCACATTAAAATTCATCCGCGACTCTAAGGACGCGACGGGCCAGTGGACGCAATGACAGTTAAAATAAGGCGTTTACTTCTGGCTCACATGTTTTTTCTGGACATAAAATTCCAGTGTCTTCGTGCAAAATACTTAACAAAGCCGCTAAATCACTCGATTGTTCCTTTATTATTACTTTGATAATTGGCACAAATAAAATTCAAAATTTAAGGAAAACATAGCGCTATAAAAATTGAAACAGTGAAACACCTTGATAATTAAGTTCTCGCAACCGTGGGCTTCAAAAGATACAATACCTTCCCACACATCTGACCACTGATTTACTCACTAATACATTTATTACTTTTCTTGCGTAACACTATTCCGAACATCGGCGAAGTTTCCCGAAGCGATACCATATTACCAAGTTAGCCTGTAAGTAACTTCGTGGCACTTAGCACCTACACTTCGCAACTTTCTATAACGTTTTTTATGATGTTTTTTATGACAGGAATATATTTTTACGAGGGTTTTTTACGAGCACTCGGCGATCGGCTCGTGACGCTATTTAGCAGATTTTAAGATACACCGTCACCTTGCGGTAATGTTCAAAAAGATTTTCCTCAAATCAGACATTAAGGTGTCTTATTTCAAATTCAGAGCTCGTTTTATGCGCGGTGGTAAACTCGCAGGCACTCCGGAAAATACTGGCGAAGGTGCCGGAGGACGGTACTTAACACGTTAGAATGTTGCATTTAAACAGCTACATCAACTTCACAGTTTAAATTATTTGAAGGCGCTACAAACACGTGATTAATTGTAATTTCCAAAGAAATAGCAAGCATCCGAATCCCATGGCACACCTAACATGATAAAAAAAAACATCTCTTTAACTAAAACGTGATGTTTAAAACTTTAAGATTCCAAAAATGAATTTTGGCAGGTTTGGTTGCCTATCTACTCGTACTTATACGTGGATTTTTTTTGTAATTTTTTTCGCGGGAAACAGTATAAATGTTCTTGAGATTAAGGGATAGAGTTTCATTTGACGTGACGTTTAAAGTAAATTTAAGAAATATATTTATCGCTCAAACATCTCATGACTTTAATTATTATGTAAACACTTTATTGTACAAAGTTGTGTTATAAAAAAGACAAAAATATAGCAGTGATGTACAAAAGCAAACTTATCCCTTTAAAGGATATTTTCCAGTTAAGCATTCAGCTCTAACCCGCTCAAGGGTTAACAGGACGAGATCCTTTAAAACTTATCCCTAAGTTTGCCTGCGTCTTATAATGAATGACAACGAATAGTCAAATACAAGCCTAAATAAAATACCAACCTAAATTTAAAATGATATACTTAAATATCAATAATATAGATGAATATATTAATACATAATATTTTAATATACGCACTTAACTGCCTAATTTAATGTACACTCACGCAACCGCACAACGTTAATAAAAGCGGTATAGTGACACTTTTTGCATTGAAAACACCACAGTGAACTAAAGCTTAACTTTGTGTAATTCGTAATTGATATTTATAAATATTCCCAACTAATAGACGGCAACTTTAACCATCGGCTAACCGTCTCCTAGCTGCTCGTGGTCCCACCGGCCCCAAAAGCGCGATAAACAGCGTTTGTCATACAAATGTATTTCCTGAATAAAACCGAGATTCAGACAGCACTCGTAATTAAAACTGCTTTCCGCGGCCCGCCGTAATGGCGCTCGGGGATAACAAGCGCAGCAGTTATAAGCGAACCCTATTTCAGACTTTTTAGGCCATTTCACTAACCTATTACCTGCGTAAAGAGGCTGTAATTAAAACCGAAACAAGCCAAGTTCCAGAAAAAGGAAGAGACAGCGTTTTAACAGCCTTATAATTGATGGCCCTTTTTTTTCTTCTGAAATTTGGCAGAATTTACAGTTCAAAATACGGTCTCAACACTTAAAAGGAAGTGTTAACTGCTTTAATGCATTTTTTTTATGACATAGAGAAGGCTAACGAGCACACAGGCCACCTGATGGTAAGCGGAACCTGTGACCCATAGACATTCGCATTCACAGGACTGCAAGCCTAAGACTGTAAATGCGTTGCCAACCCTGAGCACAAGGTCCTACCACCCGCAAAATGTATAGTGTCAAGGCTTTAAGTATGCTTATATTTTTACTAGACGGCTTAACCTACCTATCGGTTCAGACTACTAAGTATAAATTGAAAGAAAAGAAAGAGATTTTCGTATATTCGTCGTTGCGGGTGTTTACGGGGCGCGATGATCACTTACCATAAGGTGATGAGCAAGCGAGCCGCTCATCAGCCACATTTTTCATATTTAAAAAAAACATACAGTACCTCCGTTTTTGAATTCGGCTAAGAAGTCATATTATAACGGAAAGCTTTAGCCAGATAACGGGCAACAAACTCCTAGTTGTTGAGCCTGTTAAGTTTATGTACGGAATGTAACCCTAGAAAACAATTCGCCTCGGTCGGTAAAAGTGCCATTGGCTTGAATTCCCTCTCTCCCTTACTTCTTTTCTACCCTAAGCCCGTTTCAGAGTTCCGTAGTTAAAGGGACCCTATTACTATGTCTCCGCTGTCTATCTGTCCATCAGCTGTCTGTCTGCCAGTGGGCTGTATCTCAGCACCGTAAGAGGTAGACAATTTATTTTCTTTACATAATGTATCTTTCAAATGCTGCTTTAACAAAAAAATTGAGGCCCTAATACTAATTTTATGCGCTTATGCGCAAGAAAGTCGCCTCACTGATATGCAGAGTGAGAGCAAGGTCCAACAGTCTCCTACGGGTGGTCGCGGAGAGGCAGGACAGCGCGGTGCTAGGCAGGTTCAATACGCTGCACGCAGTTCCTGCGTCTCGGTGACAGCCAAATTTTATATTTTAGTTTACATAGCTCTGTACTAATATAGTTCTTAAGTTACCTTTGTTACTAACACTCTATGGACCTAAAGTTGTCTGAAAATAAAGACATTTTTTTTTATTTTTTATTTTTTTAATACAAGTAATACAACTACTTTGGTATTTTCAGCTCGACCTTAACAACCTGTGTGTCTCTCGAAACAAGTTAGGTAGAAACAGAATGTTTACAAATAAAATCAAATATTAAAATGTATCCCCCACACAAGAAATGGTACGGAACAGCTCGTGTCCTAGTCCGACTCGTACTTGGCCGGTTTTTTCTTTACCTTAACTTCGGGATCTGCTGCAGAGCGAAATATGAGACATTTCAAAGCGTAAGACAGCTGAGGGCGTCTTAAACAGACGTGTTTTAAGAAAATGATACCTCAGCGAGTTTGTCGCCGTTTCTCTCAGAGAAAAATTAATTTGAACCGGGACAGTTCTGCAATCTGGTGTTAAATTTAATAAGATATCGTCTATCCTCGACTTTACGCTACCTTGTCAATGCATTTTTTATTTGAACGATTCTCTGTCTAATGTTTTACTATGAAGGGATTTAAATGGCTTAAAGTGAGGTCGGGTGTAGAATTAAAAGTGTAGATGAATAATAATATTATATTTGGTTTATCTTTTGCTTTCCATAGCAAATCAAGAGAAAAATAAATATATTGATATATGAAAAATCCTCAGTTAAAATATTTTCGAAGCAATGGAATAAGGTCTTGGACTTATAGACTGACTCTATCCCATTTCGCCGACAATTTGACAGGGTTATTAAACCAACACGAGTTAGTAGGCGACGCAGTTAGCCTAGTCGGGTGTGACCGTGCCTTCGCAAATACTTGTGTGATGCGCGAGTTATTCCTGATTCATGGATGTTTTCTATGATGTTGTATGTATTTTAAGTTGTAGCTGGGGCACTACAAGTAACAGAAGATGAAAAACATAATTGAGAATACATCATTCGGAATCA
Source organism: Acleris sparsana (assembly GCA_923062465.1). Taxonomy (NCBI): domain Eukaryota; kingdom Metazoa; phylum Arthropoda; class Insecta; order Lepidoptera; family Tortricidae; genus Acleris; species Acleris sparsana. The sequence continues at coordinate 17,082,277 of OV281301.1, read as the reverse complement.
TCGGATCGGATATAGGTACCGATTTTGAGTTATTTCCGAACTGTGCTCCTTAACAAAAGGACGTAAGTGCCATGAAGATACGCTCTTTTGCTGGTGCACTTTTCCACATCGTATTTTTTGAGATAGATTTTTCTGTTTATGTTTTTAGGCTTTGGAGCTGAACGTGGTCCGAAATGCTATTGCTTGGTTTATTAATTATTATTTTTACTATCGTCTTGTACCAGTTTCGACAAAAGTTTCTGTGAGATCTAATTATCGCTAAGGTTGACACTTGTCACTGTCATAATATTACTGCAAGGGAAAATCGAACTTCTTGTATAATGACGTGCAAATGAACTTCAACCGTAGGGTGGTAGACTACATTTGTGGCCGACTGTACCTATCAATAGCGCAGCCAGGCGCTAGTCTGGGACTTAGTACTCTTTATTTATTCAAGTTTGCGAGATATCACATCTTTTCTATTAAAAATATTGATGTACTTCAACTAAAGGTAGTTACTCACTCAAACCAAACGCAGTGAACTTTGAAATTAAACCGCACTTAAAGTCAACATGGCAGCATAACAGCGTGATGTATGGAATGAAACAGCGGGATTGAAAAATGTTTGTTTGTGATTGGAAATAAGCAGGAGCCGAGTTCACCCGCGGGGACGCAGGGAGCAGCGCGGCCGTTCTGTGTATTTAACGTCATATGTTTATAAATAACTGATATTGTAGAATAAACAGAAAAGTGAAAAAAAATAACCATTACTCAACAAACTGCCGTAATCTGGGCGATATTTAACTGGGTGATTAGATAACATCACATGTATCATAACGATACTAAATAAGTTTTAAACTTACTAAATTGGGCTCATTAAAATATTCCCACTATCAAAAATTAAATTCAAAATTTTAAAATAAATGTTTTTTCTTTGTACCCATATCAAAAAAAAAACATAGTTTGAAAGAAACGCCAAAAGTTCTAATCAAAACCCTTTTTCGTATAAGGTAAAGTCACCAGTAGTCAGCCAGGAGACCTGTAGTCGGCCTGTGTCTATACTTTGTATGAGTGGAAAGAGTACGAAAGATATATTTCGCAATCTTCGCACTCGACTACTGGTCTGTGGCTGACCACTGGTGACTTTACCCTTTCTTATTTTGTGTTCTCTTAGTCTACCTACGAGTAGATAATTATATAATAAAAGAAATCTTAAACGATTTCCTGAGCAGTTTCCCAGCGAGTGCCTCGGCCGCCGCGCGCTACATTTGTTTACAGCTCGAGCGCAAGTTCATCCACTTGTTGACCCACTCGCTGCACTCGCTCCACTTGCTGCACTCGCGCCACTCGCTCCGCTCGCAACACAAATACGCACTCACCTGCAGCTCAAGCCGAGCAGAATCAGCTCCGATACGCGCGAACAAGCGGGTAGTTGGCTAATGTCAAGTGTTTATGGTCAACCCGCTCCAGCCTTACTGTAGCATACACACTCACACATTAGTTATCAGGTGGTATGGAAACATCTTAAAATGCATGACATTCGAAACCGACAGCCTTATTGCAGCACTAGCACAGCCTTGGTTTTGCCCGAGTAGTATCTATGTGTACCAAATTATATTATACATAAAAGACATTGTCGTAATAATCATTTTGAAAGTCAATCTATTGCATACATTTGTTTTATGATATAGAGAAGACAAAGAAACTCTCAGGCTTCATGATAGCAAGTGAGGTCTGAGACCGATAGACATTAAAAAAAAAGACTTCAAACGCATTACCAACCCTAGAACTATATACCTAGTACCTTCATCAAAACAACAATGCAATCACCACTGCTTGACGGTAGGTAAAGAAAAGATGGTGGTAGCGATCAGGGTGGACTCAACTGCACAAGATCCTACCACCATTAAAAGAAATAAGAACAAACAGACGGTCCGACTGAAATAGTTACTTTAATTTGTACTCTTTATAGATGGTTGTGTTATTGATTTTAACACTACTGCATCCTAAAATCGTAACCCCCAAGTGAATTACTTATCTTACTTTAACCAAATAAGTTCACACCGACAAATAAAAGTTTTAGTTCTGAAATGGAAGCAGATTTGGACATTGACGGATTGGCAGAGGAAAAATATGCGATCGGAAAACTGTACTGTAAGAGAATTCACTGGCTCTGTCTTAGCTTCTATCCTCGTTTGATTTAGGTTTAGGAAACGTACTTTAGTCGACCAATTTACTTCTAAGAACTTTCAAGCTCAATTGATGTCTCTTTCTGAATTTGACTACACGAGATAAAGTTAAGACCGATCCTATTGTAAATATAAATCTATCTGTACATTTGTTAGAGATATTTAATCAAAGGTAATCGTCAAGATATACAAATTCCAGCATTTCAAATTCACACCCTGAGTTGAGATCTAGGGAAGCAGATCTACATCGTTACAGTTTCAACCTTAAACAAGTTTTAACAAGCGGTCAAACTTGGGTAGTTCGGCTGGCTTCACTAACCGATGCTTTGAGCAGCGATTTTAATTTCCCGAAATTAAATTTAACCACTGTTTTAGTTATTGCTTGCTAACAATGAAACTTTGTATTTGAAGATTACGGTAGAGCCTCAAATAATACCAGTAGACATTGGTTTGCGTTGGATTAATTAATTTTGAATTAAAAAATCCTACTTAAATTGTAAATTCGAAAGTTAGTGTGTTTGTTTATTACTCCTTCACGCATGAAATTTAGAATGAATATAGCTTATATCCTGGATTAAAACAAAGACTACTTTTAGTCCGCGATAATTTGCGGAGTTGATAGAACTATATTTATGACAATTAGAAGGCACTCGAGCACTCAGGCCACCTGATGGTAAGTGAGATCTGAGACCCATAGGCATTTCAAATCTCAAGATTGCGATCCTAAGACCTCAAATGCGTTGTCAACCCTGAGGACTAAGATGGAATGCCTCTATGCTAGTAATTTCATCTAGTGTTTCAAAGAAATGTATAGAAAAACTAAGCGGACACAGTAGCAATTATCTAATGTTCGACTTCTCGCTGCTGACCTGATGGTCATTATTGAATAATAATGTTAAGAATGATGATTGAAGTAACCCTGTGAAGCCTGAGCCAATTTAACATTAGCTTAACTTTATTTAGCTGCTGATAAAACCGTACAAAAATCTAAACATCTAGACCAAGTGTAGATCCCTGTCGCCCGAGACGAGACCGCAAAGCAAACATTCGGTTCTATTATTAACGTTTAACATCGTGTTGCCGTTGTTGCAAGCATCTGTGCTAACTGTAGATTTTCGTTAGCGGTTCCTTTATGGCAGACTCCTTTATTAATAGCATACCCCTTTGTGCCCTCCGGCAGTCTGCCTTCGTCCTTTTTGTTTTAAAGAGTATTAAAAATACTTAGTATGTTCAAGAAGCAGATCCTTTGTGGATACTTAATGAAATATTTGCGTTTGATACACTGTAGTACTTTTAGAAAAAGCCATTTAGCTTTTAATTTAAGACATAAGTATGTCAAAATTCAGGCTTTTTTTTGCATAAAACCACAGCAAAATATTCTCCTATTTTTTTTTAAACGATATATGTTTGTATCTGAGACATCACAAACTAATTTATTTATTCTTGTAACCCAAGACCTACTCACCCAATAACAAGAATAATCTACGCAATATTTGCTCAGCTATTCAGAATAAATTGAAATAAGAACCACACTCTCATGCAATTTACTATCAACTTTAAAAATACATTGGCAGGGTTGGTACTGGTTTGTTTCCGTTCAAGGCTCGATCAAATAGTTTGTCGTCCAATTAGGAGCGTGTATAGCGGCGCTTGATGGCGTTGACACAGCGAGTAGAGCGACGCACCGCGATTTAAAGCGCTGGAGGGTCCAGAACAACCTTCAACATCATTATTTTACTAGAGGGTTTAGCTCAACGCAGCTCAATATGAAACTTAGCCTGTTTAGTACAAACTTTTTTTTTTTTTTATGGCATAGAGAAGGCAACCGAGCACACAGGCCACCTAATGGTAAGTGGAAACTGTGATCCATAGACATTAGCATAAGACTGCAAATTCGTTGCCAACCCTGAGGACTAAGATGGAATGCCTCTATGCTAGTCATTACACCGGCTGTCTTATCCCCAAACCAAACTTTTGAAAGAGTTGAACAGTCGAAGCACTTTTTTTTTAGATTTTCATTAATATTGGTCGATGTTAAAATACACGTCTAAAACTACGTATCTCCAATGAAATAGTGTTTTTGTTGGACGATGTTGTCTACAACGATGCAGAGAACTGCCAAGAAATTTAATTGCGTTTCTTTGGATTACCTTTAGAAGCTGCGGACGAAGTTGTAAACTCCACAGTGGTTTATTTCTTAAAAACTTGTTCAATATCTAAGTTTTATTATTGACTTTTCAAAGAAACGCTATATCAGATAGTTCAAAAAAGTAAAATTAAATATTTAGGTATCTTAGTAGTTTAACAGGAACGCTTTGTTGATTTTGATTATAGCCGTATTAGGTTTTCTACAAGAGAAAAATTGAGGGGCCACCGAGAAGACCATTCTTTAGAAATGTCATCTTAATTTAATCAAACCCATAGCATAAGGATAAGTAAGGAACTGGTGCTCTTCTTAATACTTCACATAAACTACATTAAAGTCACGACACTGCACTATCTTTCCAAAATAACCATTGACTTTGCCAATTACTTCACCCCGGTTGCTTCCTTGCTCCGAAAATAATTGCTCGTTCCTTCCTGCCGCGACAGGTGTATTTATGTCACTGGGTTGTTTGGGCGCTGGCTTATGGACCCCCCAATAAGGGACACTATTCCAACCACCCTGCACCCACTCGGCTCTCGGCCATATCACGAAGGTTCACAGTTGAAATTTCACCGCCCACAATTTCTGTTACTTATTTTAACTATACCTTTAATAGTTCTTAAATGTCAACTGTGTTCCGTTGCCACAGGGCTTACGTTTGTTTGATCGGGCTACAATTCGTCGTGTTCCTGTAATTTTACGTTTTGTCTTGAAGGATGTGATGGCTCTGCCCGTCCACGCGCGGGTCCAATTAAGGTACCCTGTAATAACATGCTCCGTGTAAGAGGATTTTAATAACAGTTTAGCCTGAATTTGTTGGGTTTAACCAATTTGTGCTACATGATGTTCTCCATGTTGCTATTTATCAAATTTCAGCTTACGGGCAATATTTAGATTATGGCGGAACTGCGGCCTTAAACATAATTTTTCATAAAGAAATTAATGTAAGTGTCGTATTAATCATGATTCGCGCCATTTGGTTCTTCCGGTTGGAACGCTAGCGTCCTCTAGGGCGTTCGACGGAGTCTACTTAAGGGCGAGCTGGGGCGGCGGAGGCTTCTTACCTGCTGAGCCGTCGCATAGACCACATCCAGATGTAGAAACCGTCCCGCGTTCCTACCTTGTGAATTTACTTGATTGTAGTACCTACCTACGTTATTATACGAGTTCTCTGCAAAACCTTTTTATATTCTCCAACACTACCCACGTAGCGCCCACAGTATGTCAGAGGGATCTGAGCCCCCTGATCTTCACCCGTCATAAGTAATGTAACTGACATATTATTGTACAGCTACAATAATATGTCTCAAACTGAGTATTGCTCATACGAGCCGTTAAGAGTTTTATATAGTATTTTTGCAGAACAAGCAGAAACGTAGTCATATTTTTAGTTTTACTTTGTAAAATCAGTGATTTACCTTCATTTTATAAAGCATAAACAAAATCACGAACACAATAAAGTAGCAGTAAAAACGTGCAAAGAGCTTCGAATAAATTATTCGTGTGAAATGTGAGTGTCCGGGCGCCCCTATCTCACGCAGACGCGGGAATGCTTTCAATGACAGCCCGTAAGTCGCCTCATATTCCGTTAACGCACCACATTCGACACTTTGTTTTATCGACTGACGAATGGCCGGCCCCAGGTGTGATAGCCCTAGCTGAAATCCCACACAATCTGCACTTCACATCACCTTTAATACGTATTACGATAGCATATTTTCCAATATTTCCCAGTGATCAAATCTTGGTCAATTCTGAATAGGCTGCATTCGCAGTTCCTGCATCTTTGTTCTTTTTGATATAGAGTTGATTTTGGGGTGATTTTGTTTTATTTTCAGTTGGTTCAGGTGAGTTACAGCTTGATACAGGCCTATTGACACAGGTAGGGGCAGGATGAGGTCGGCCGGTTTGATGTCTACGAGATTACCTTTAGGTTGACGATCTGATAGTGGGGAAGGAAACATCTTATTGATCGGTCCGACATTGAGCTCTAGTTGAGTGAGGGTGGTTATATCGTCATATAAACCCACTATTCATGATAAATGATCAGCAATAATTCAATTAAACTTAATAATTATACGAACTGTGGTATTTTTTGATGAAAACGATATTGTAAAAATGTTTTTTGTTTTGACAGTGTTATCGCTTTTTGGAAAGATTTTTTGACCTGCCGAATTGCTGATCAATCTCACTTTGTGTCTATAGTCAGCTATTTAAAAGTAAATAAATTTAACGATTATAATAAATGTATAAGACGTGTATGCAGTGATATTAAAATTAAATGGCAGATCCTTCCCTAAAGAGGTGTGATACTCTCAAGTAAAGAATAAACTGCAGAGAGTACATAGAGGGCACTCCCTGTTAACCTGCGGATAATACTGTCCCTCAAGCCCTCTCGCCTCTCGCGTGACAAGTGACACTCCTCCCACTATCAGCTGCACTCATTGTTGTAGTAATGCTCGCTGCCAAGTGCGCAAATCTTTGGAGAGTGCTGACCTTGTGGTTAAACCAAGTCGTCCTTTGAAATAATTACTTGCAGTTTCCAACATATTTTGAGTGTCATGTTATAAAATATTGAAAATTTAAATTTAAATACCAGAAGATCGTAATTAGTTTTTATTTGGCAAAATGAATTCTTAAATCTATGTTTGTTTTTCAACATATTATTTAAGCGATTTTTCTCCCGAAAGAGCCAATCGTCCTCTAAAGTTATTTGGACAACGAATCAAAAAGTTTTTGCCACCGTGTTCAATGTTCAATTCAAAATAGTTTTGGGTATCCTAATATTCTGCTTATAATAATAACATAAATGTCGAAAACTGTCATTAATTTTCTAAAAAAAGGCACGAGATTAAATAAAATAAATAAACGTAGTTTTACTCTATCTCAAGGAATAACACCATTTTCTTCATCAGGATAACGTAATAAGGAAAAAGATATTCTAGGCGAGTACAAACCAGCAAAAGTAAATATAAAAATAGATAACTCGCATGCAAACCCGTTGTCTAAACTCAGAAAAATGCCACCATTACTTGCACCCCCACAGCCCGCACCCTCCTTATCAAAAACTATTCCAAGTGTACTTTATAGGCCTTGATTTCAATGAACACATCCCGCCATTCCACGCACGTGTCGTGGGCAGGCGCCGCTGCGAGCGCCCGGTGGGGTTACTCTTTTTCACAGCGATGGTGAATTTACTACATTGAACTGATTTCATTGACATTTTTAGATTTGCGTCAGCAAACAAGTTCCATGCAAATGCTAGAATCCGAGCTTACGACTTGGTTTAGCCGAGGATAATAATATGCACGCGTTAACATTGTGTGCTGATTCTGGTCTACGACGTTGCTGTTCCCAAGACTGCGGAATAGGCACTTTAGTCGAATGAATTGTTGAGTTACTATTCGTGTACATGAAGCGCAGTTGCCTTACGTCCCCTACATACAATTTCTACATCTTGTCGCGGGATAACTACGCACGAACGAGAAAGAGCAATCGACTATTCTCCGTACTTGGGTCAGGCCAGCTCAGCCCGCTAGAGCCAGTTCCCCTAACCTCGTAACAGAATATCACCGCCGATTGGTGCCGGCGCCAAATCTTTCAATCGTTATCTTTTATTCGGCGGTGCCAGTCTCCCGTCGGGCGCGGCGTTTGGTGCAAATAGTGAGAAATGGCAGCTTAAAATAATTGACAAATTGATTCCTTCGTCATTTAAATCTTGAGGATCGTCAGAATTATTTTCGTCTAGAGCTATTCCATATGATGAAGAGTTAGGTTTATTTTAATGTAGACAATATACATTCTGTAGAACTTAACAACTGCAAGGAAATTTACGTCAATTCTATACTAACTATATTGATATATTCCTGCAACCGCCTCACGGCGACACAGTGGATCATTGTCGAGTTAGCTTTATCACTACATACAAAGAACGGTATCCTCCAAGTAATATGACTAACTACCTACAGTATTCCTTTCCTGGAACCTATTCCATAGGTATTCCTTCCGCTACCTCCTTTCCCCCGCTCGCTCCACACTGGTGCTGAATTTATGCCGGCCCCGACGCATCTGCGCGAGATTTATGAAACGACGTCGCTGACACTCAGCAAACTTACGGTTTTTGCGCCTACCCTCCACCCCCCTCCCCTTGGGCCCCTTTACCCCTCACGAGCCTGACAGTGACTAAACGACATTCAGGGTGATGACTAATTGTCATGTACACTAGAACAACACTTGGCTCTTTTTCTGCATTACTGATTGTGAGGTGCTACGGCACATTGAGGTGGCAATGACGTACCACCTGGTACGTACGTAATAGTACTGTGGGAGTAATTAAGAAGTACACCTGTTATTTATTACTTTAGACATATTTTTTACTGTATCAGAATACAACGTAGGTAGGTACCTGATAGATAAAGGAAGACCAATCGTCAAATTAGCAGTGATGATTGGAATCTGACATCTAGTTTCAGGCCTTTGAATTACTTACATAGATTATTTGGTACCGTATTACAGGTTAATTAGCTCGGTGACGAGTCGCACTTCATAGGGCAAATGGTAGTGCAACCTACTTACTGTATCGATGGTCGTAGGCTCATACCTAAGTGAGTTTATTTATTAATTCATAATGTATAAGCCCAAGACCTACACCGCTAAAGCTATGTTCATAAAATGATATCTGACATGCTTCTTTTACTAGTGGCATAAGAGCGTTCCAGATACTTCTGGGCCCAATTTTAGATACTAATAATAGCTGCACAATAGTCTTCGTTTCGGGCAATTTTAACGTGTATCCAACATCGATGGTACTGTAATTTATACCTTATTACATACCCGATACGAATGTAGTATTTATAAGTCATTTATATCTCTTCCCATCTGAGCTTTCCAATCACTGAGTCAGTTGACGGAGCGGTGCTCGGCATCACGCGCGCCATTACCCTGGATATCGGAGCTGATTTATTACTAACACAGTTTACGGAGTGATCACGTTTTACGGATTTTGGGAAAAGTGAAAAACGAGCAAGATTTAAAGCTGATCAGCAATAACTGCTCATAAACGACGCAATAAACATGAAAGTATCGTTGGCGCGATACAGATCCTTAGAAAAAGAGTTAGGGCCGTCATTGCCGTCAAGACATACAAGTGCAGTACATAGCTTGCTGAGTATAATACTTAGTCACACTTCATTTAATCATGTAACCAGCGTGTTTGATAAGTGTTTTCTTTTCATTTATTTTTCAATTTCAATTTTATTGTAAAGAATTTAGGTACAGTTCATAGATGTTCAGTAATTGCACTATTATTATAAGGTCTCACTAAGCTCTTACCTTTTCAGGCGTGCACAATAAATGCTTACATACTATAATCAAAAAAGAGATATTACAATTGTTAATAACGGGATTAAATTAAATGTCACAATAAAATTACATTATTAATACTAATTATAATTCAAATAGTCATTAATAGAATAAACACATTTCTCATTAAGCCATTCTTGGTCTCAAATTTGGTCTTTATATTAAATATACCTAATTTGTATTCTTTATAATCGTCAGGTAACTTATTATAAATTTTGAAATACATAATGTAGGAGATTTTAGGACCAGTCTCACTAAAGGTTTATAAAATTTTGTTTATACTGACTCCGGACTCTGTTTGTATACAAAAATGTATATTAGTAAAATGAGCTTTGTATTTGTGTACATAAACGCAAACTTCCAAGATATACAAACCCGACACAGTGAGAATTCCATATTGAATGAAATATGGGCGACATGATTCGATTAGACCTAGGTTGAATATTGCTCTAACGTTATGACTTGGAAGTATTTGTCTAGGAAAATTATACCTCTATCTCTATAAGCCTATTTAGTGTCCCACAGCTGGGCAGAGGCTGCCCACTAATTTCTCCAGTCATCTCTTGCTCTGGCTAATCCATGCCAGTCTGGTTTGAATTTATCCAAATCGTGCCGCCATTTTCTTCTCGGCGAATTTCTTCTTTTTCATGTTTTACAGGTTAATCTGTATCTTACCCATTTAATTACGCACACGTGTGATTGAGATTGCACCTAGTTTGTACGTTCGTGTGTCATTTATTCTATTCACTATGACAATTGAATGTGTCTGATTGAAGCATCAAATAAATGTTTTTTCTACGTATATTTGAAAAACTAAGATATAAAAAATTGAAAGGGGTATTAAATAATACTCGTATTCCGCTTGCGCCGTGATCTTCTTTTCCCTGCGATGTGAATAACTCAAGACTCGGAAGCGAGACGCATGCGGGTTGCTTAGTCTTCGCAGCGATTTAATTAAAGTTGCTGCAATATCGCAAATTGCACGGTTTGTGGATTTAAATATGAAATAGCGGCCAGGCCCGGATGGTTTATCTTTGTTGTCTTGTGTGCTTTGTGCTGAACCTCGGTAATTATTTTATGTAGTGAAATTGATTACAGAACGTCTTTTAACACAAGAATAATTAAGCATAGAAATGGGTGCAAAGTTTTGTATCAAGATAATCGTGGTATCATTTGACACTTTTGCCGACGCTTACATATAAGGTACGTAATGACATAAAAAAGAAGGTTTTCTCTCCGTTCAATTAACAATTATAAAAGGTTTTATACGCGAGTACATTCATGTATAATTTATTTTCCTTTCATGTGCTCGGGAACTGCTAAACTTTCCAAACTACTAACGTTTCAAAATTTAGTATAACTTCCTTTAGGTCTAAAAAAAGAATAATACTTAAGCTTAATTATTATTTAAAGCTTTATTTAAGAGCCCGAGACGACTCGCTGCGAGGCGGAGGCGTCCTACCGTTGCGTCCCTGTCTTCGGCATTATTTGTCCTACTCAAAGGCGTTAAGTTCATGTTGTCGCCTTGTTTTAATAATTAATTATAACTTGCTTTTACCTCCGACTCCGTTCACATAGAAGTTGTTTATCGCTATTGCTTGAGGGACTACTTTATCGTTTTTTTATTCATTTATCTATCTACGTACCAAATTTCGCGTTGGTCAGTAGAGGCGTTGAACATCATCATCATAGAGGATGATGCAAACATCATCTTTTATAACGGGTACTGCAAAAGAGTGGAATGCGATTCAAGCAACTGTGTTTCCCAGTGCATACAATATAAAGCTATGATGATGTTCTGGGCGAGCTCGCTTCCTCGTCAGCAAAATCTTCACCCTCCAAGGGTTAGTCAAGGCCAAACCCAATACCAATAAAAAAATAAAAAAACGACCGGTCCGCATGTTTTTAAGTACTTTATTTTTGTCCGTGTCTTCGACAATCTTTTAGCGTTTATCCTGAGCGTCAAATAATTATTTTAATTAGTCTAGGAAATAAATACTTTGGTCATGAATCTTACTCATACCAAAATTAAATTGACCGTACCTTGAGACATATTTTATATAACCCAGTTTAACGCGTTCGTTTGGGCCGAGATTAACCCCAGACTTGCCCTGAGTTCGGTGAGCCCGCTCGCCGCGAGGCTGGCTGTTTGCTCCAACTCTTAATAAGATTGTTGGCCCTTGGGAGAGTTTAGTTAATACTTTTGTGGCCCAGACTTGTAATACCTAAGCGAATAACTGGTGGGGGACTGTTATTAAATGTTGAGAAAAGTGAACTAAATTAAAAAAAAAAAAAAAAAAAAAATAGTTTATTCATTCTCTAAGTGTACAATTTTTAACAATTGGTGGGTGTCCCTTTTTAAGTAAATAAATACCTGTGCTAAGGGAGCACCGCTCTTCCCTATGCGTTTATTTATAATGTACATTTGTAAGTTGTAGGGGTGATAAACTACTAATTCAAACTTATTTACTTTTACATGTTGGTGAAAATACAAAATATAATAGAAGAACAAAAATTAAGAGAGACAACTGCAGATACAAATACAAATTTAACTTGCTGAGGTGTATATGTATATGTGTGTGTGTGTGTGTGTGTGTGTGTGTGTGTGTGTGTGTGTGTGTGTGTGTGTGTGTGTGTGTGTGTATGTGCGTGTATGTTGTGATTGTGCGTTGGAATGTTTCTGTTTTTTTCTTTATAATTATTATTTTGTATATTTATTTTATATCTGTACAATTAGGTTTTTTACAGTGAATATTCAATTATAAAAGTAAAATAACAATACTAATATAAAAAATAAACATTATAAAAAACCTAACCTACGAATGCCGCCGGCAGCGGGGCAGGGCTCAAGCTACCGGTGGTTAGGGCTGCAGAGAGAGGAACCTCCTCACAATACGTGCCGTGTCGAGGAGTACTGCCTTCTGTATCTGGCCCTTGATCCAGCCATCTAGCGAGAGTCTCTTGAGGTGTTGGTCGAGACTCTTCGCTATAAGACCGTTTGCCGAAACAACTATTGGGACAATGATCGTCGAGTCAACATCCCACATGGCGGTCACCTCGTGAGCCAAGTCAAGGTACTTGCTGAGCTTGTCCTTCTCGGCCTTCACGAGGTTCTCATCATGCGGGATGGTGATGTCGACGAGCACTGCCCGGCGTTGAGATCGATCTGTCAAAACGATATCAGGCTTATTGGCGACAATAGTCCTGTCCGTGATGACAGATCGATCCCAATAGAGCGTAGCACGACCATTTTCGAGAACTGGCGTCGGTGTGTACTTATAGTACGGCACTTCAAACTCAACAAGACCGTATTGAAGAGCAAGTTGCTGATGGATGATCCTGGCCACGAGGTTATGTCTGTGCAAGTACTCACCATTGGCCAAATGCGAACAACCGGAAATTATATGTCTGAGGGACTCGCCGGGGCAACGACATGCTCGACAAATGTCAACCGTGCCATCCCTCAGAATATATCTCCGGTAATTATTCGTCATTATGACCTCGTCAGCAATTGCACAGACAAAACCTTCGGTTTCCCCAAAGAGGTCACCGAACCGTAGCCAGTTCACGGACGCTAAAAAGTCTACGTCGGGCCTTGTTAGGGCCCGGTAGAAGCGTCCGTGTAGCTCCTTGCTCTTCCATACGTTCTTGCGGTCTTCAGTGCTCAACACCGCTGGTCTGCGCCAGTTCTCGTTTGCCAAGGAGAGAGGCGTGAGGCTTCTGTCTACTGCAACCACATCACGATGCATCCCACACTCAGTGCGAAGAAAATAATCCCTGAGATTGCACACCTCGCGGTTGTGGAGATTCTTAGCATTTAAAATGCCTCGACCTCCACATTTCCTCGGGATGTACAATCTCATAACAGATGAGCGTGGGTGCAACATGCGATGTGATTTAAGCAGTAGACGGACCCTCCTATCCAGGGCGTCCAGCTCAGTCTGAGTCCACTAAGGATATAAAGGTGCTATCCATTGTCAAAGTGTATAAATCCAATTGGGGTAGATCGCAGTTGTAAGTAGGTACCTGACATTTCACGGTAAGAGAATATTAAATGCATACATTTGTGTGTAAAACAGAAACAATTGGTATTTGGTATTTGTTTTGATATGATGTTTGAGTGTGAGTGTGATAGGGTTTTCTTGAGATTTATGTGAGTAGTTAGGACGTCAGTGTATAGGTGAGGATGTATAGTATTTGAGTTAAGTATAACAGGTAAAATACTATATTATTTTTCCTCTCCACTTGTAGTGTACCTAAGAATCTTACACTCTACAAAGCTTACATACAATGTCACAGTTTCAAATGAAATAAGTATAACTGAAACGAATGCCAATAAATAGTATAGTTTACTATGTGTATGTTACTCGATTTATCGCTAATTGATATCCGGTGTTTTTCTATGAGTAGTAACGTACATTATGGTTCTATTTAAAATTTCATCAAGATCTTGTACTGAGATCCATGGAAAGTCAAAAGCAATTTTAAATTATTTGGAGTTGGTTTTGGTTTTTATGAATGATTTAATTTTAGATAGAAGTATAAATTTAAATTAAATATCACACGCAGAGTGCGACAACTGGTCTTGGTTTATCTGCCGAGATACATAGAATTTGAACAAACGATTTACATAAAAGTTCTGAAAACTTTATGTGGTTGTAAAAGTAAATCAAAATAACAATGTTGGTATCATCAAAGCGAGTAAAGTTGTCCTCATAAAACTCGGTCCAATACTTTTTCATTCGCCGCATAAAACAACGGTGACGTCATCACGCTCGGTGGCTCCTGGTGACGTCACTGCGCTCGCGGCGACAACTGGAGCGCGCAGTTTTAATTGCACACGCCGCGGCTTAAAATAAAAGGCAACAAGTTCATTGAATCAACTTTTATTTTTAACCTTAGTAACACTAATTATGATACTATTTCGAAAGGATTTTGTTTTATACGTGCAACATGCCTATTCGAACACGAAATCAAATCGCTGGTGCTATCTTTTTCGCACAACTCTAGATAGAAAGAGCACAAATGAAAACGTTTTCAGTTCTGCAGTCAGGAGTAACTCCACGCGTTGGAATATGAGAAACGAGTTTGTTCAATAGTTTTTAACGACGCATTCATAGTAACTGTTAGTAACTGTTTTCACTGGGTTACTGCTATAGAAATACAGGAGTGTGTAGCTAACTAAAGCATGTCTGAATCACAAAGATGAATGTGAAATTTAATAGTTATTTACGTACAATATGTTATGAGGTTGATTGAATATGCTTTGCCTCACTTGCCTTACCTAACGCAGGATTTGATTGGATGTATGAGGAAAACTAGATAACAGACTACCAGTGATGGTGACCACTGAGGCAGGATTCTTTCCGTCTCAAACATTGCCAGCCCTGAGGTCTAAACCTTCAAAATGCGTTTTTTATCATTGGTTAGGTATATTTTAGGTAAGATTCGAGATTGGGCATATTTCTGAGTGTACGTAATTAGAAATGGATATTATTTGTTTGACCCATATCATATCGGACAGTTGGGACTCGTTCTGTTGTAGATGTTATTTAAGTTATCATAAATTGTAATTTTTCTGGTTTAACATGTACCAAATTTTGAGTCGTCGTCTTAGGATTTTTAAAAGTTTTAACTCAAATGACAGTAAATCATTTCATTAAATGCTTGGTCAGTGACCGAAAGAGGTAGCCACGATTCGGTTTTATCGGATTAGTTATTTATTATGAAAAAGTAGATTACACTGGTCGGTGGCCGAAAACGGGCTGCAGTCGAACACGGCGAAACCGATTAGTAAAAACGCTCTATAACATATATAACATTATTATACATTTAACTACATAATATTAGGAAAAAACCCAGTATAATTTAGATAAAAGATAAAGATAAATATACATTTATTCGCAACAGTACAATAAATACAAAAAGAACAACACAGAGAAATTGTTGCGAAACAATCCCAACACAGCATACCGTGCTAGCCGTAAAGCCAGCACTGATCTTCCGTTGGAACCGCTAGGTGAAGAGACGGAAAGTGACACACTTAACAAAAAACAACATGAATTAAGAAAGTCGACCAAAAATTTGCATCCAGTTATTGCTGGCAACACCAAGGAAACTAAGAACAAAAAAACTATAGTCTATGGGAGGCTAAGTCAATGACGTCAATGTGAAGAAAGCAATAGGTTACGTAACAATACTAACAATTATATACAAAAATGGTAGACTTAGTACAAATGAGGTAAATGTTTTGTTGGTTCTACATTTAGAAAAACTACACCACTGTGTGAAATTACAATCAAACAGCCTACAAAGTGACAAACGGACAGCAAGAAAAGAAATACAAAGGCACAGGCACATTATAATAATATATCCGGATAGGAAAGAGGCGAAATACGGAAGTGGACACCCAGTACAAAATAGGAAATACAGAGAGCCTACCTTAGGTTGACCGAAGAGATAACATAAAATATATATATTTGATTCTGCGAGACGTTTTTATTTCTCCCAAATCAATGACAGTCGTAAACATAACCGCGGCGATGGCGGCGGAAGCCGTCAGTCGGCGTCGTGTCGGCGCTGGAGTGGAAACGCGCCGTGTGACTGGAAACAGGTCCGCGGCGAGGAGAACTCCTGGAAATGGTTTCTTTTCGTTTTTTTGAACAAGAATTTTATTTTAAACAAATTAAGGGCGTTGGTATACTTTTCCCTGAATAATAAGATTTGCTAGGACGTGTTGTTCAGTTGATTTTCCTAGAAACTTATGGCTTTTGAGGTAGAAACCTCGTCGTGTTGTTCTCCAGATTATTATTTTTAATTTTATTTTATTTACCTCATATTTACTATTTATTACTTTATTACCATGTAACGTATTTTTGTTAAGTATTATTGTGCTTTATGAATGGAATAATTGGCCTTCTGCTGGGCACTAGTCCCACTGCCGACGAAAAGCGGGAAGCGAGTAAAGCCAGCGATCACTGATTAATATTTGTGTCTCTTTTCTTGACACGGGATGTATATTTTTGTTTCGACAAACTAGTGGAAAGAGTTTTCCCCGGCAGTGTAAACATATACGTGTCTCTTTTATTGACAAGGGACCTTTATCTTTTGTTTTTTTCTTGGGCGAGAAAATCGCCGATAGCTAATCGCTTCTTCGCCTCGGACCAGTGCCTCGATCTTGTCCAAGCGCTAGTAGATTCACTCCATGTTACCGACACATCTAAGAGCCCCCCTTGTGGCGCATTTACTGAATAAATATTTTGAATTTGAATTTGAAATATATGTACTCGTGAATGGTATTTGATATATGAAGGGTCCACGGAAAGAACATGTCTAGTCACTTTTTTTTGATAATGAGTTTTGAATCTCGAAATGTAGAGGACGAAATGAACTATTACCTACCACTCAGTTTCAGATATAAATTTTCATATAACTTGTATTTTTTCACTCTTAAAAAAACCTCTACACGAAATTTACGTACAAAATGACATGGTTCCTAACTTTCAAATCACGATATCTCAAAAAGTTACTAACATGACTAGACATGTTCTTTCCGTGGACCCTTCATATATAAAACTCAACAAAAATTAGCGTTTAAGAGGTATTTATCTATGTGTAAATAAAGTAACTAACCGAAAATAATTATCGTAAAGTAATATTTTTTATAAATTAGTTGAACGCGAGACTTGTCAACTACCGAATGTAAAAACATGATAAAACCTAAAATAACAACGACTCCATGCTCTCCATCCCCCGTGCCTCATCACACCGATAACGGAGCACATCGCCGCTCTGTACCCGCACGACGCGAGACATGACAGATACAAGACGCGCATAATGTGGCACTGACTGACTCAACCGAGTGAGTTCTATCAGAAAGACGAATAATTCAATATAACGTTGATGACGTCAAACAATACACACTTAAACTCACATTTATTGGTTGAACACGCTGCAACATAACTTAGTATTTTAAGCTTTAGACTGGGCTTTAATGTGTTACGTTTAGGTGCTCCTAAATGAAAGAAGCACATCCGTTGCACAAGATATCGACGAGAAGAACTTTCATGTTGTACAAATCACAGATTATAAATACAGGCTCTTTTATATAATTTTGAGACAACTAGCATCTCCAGAGGGAAAGGGATTCTGTAAAAGGAGATATTTTGGCCACCCAAAGAATAACAACATAGCTTCATGATGTTAATTTGTAAAAGTATACGGGCTATGAAATAAATGTCCTGCACAAAGTGTCGTATAGAAACATCATAGCGCTGGTATCACGTTTAGTTAAACTTGATTATGTTATGTTAACATGTTTTTGGACCAAATTAACTAAATTAACATTATTACATCTTTATTTAACCCGACTTGTTTTTGTATCATGTTCACATTTTTGACGTTTCAGTAGGTCTCTCCCAAACTGCATCTCAAATCATCATCAAAAGGCTCTACTTCAAAATGCATCTAAGCTATCAGGCTGAAATAGATACCTTTGTTCCCTCGAGATGCCGTTGCCTGTAGGTGCTTGAAGTATTGCAAGACAGGAGACAAGCTTACTAGTTCAAGTATGTTACTAGACGCGGGTGCGTCCTCGGATGAAATAACAACTCCTGAGCTGGCTGCCGATGGTTTACATATTACATGAATGCATATTCACCTGCCACGGACTACTACTTTGTATGGCGCTCTGTATGTGGAGCGGGAAATATATTTTGATATGTATTCTACAAAATTAATTATTCTGTTTCTTTTAACCAACTTTAAAGCCAGTTAGTTTGCATATTTTTGGTGATAGGTATTTATTGACATATTACACAACTTTGATAAATGAATTTTAAAATACATATGTGGATGGAAAGCGGCATCAGCCTACTGTGGTACAGGTGCGTGTGTCGATGACAATACTACCAAAAAGTAAAAATATATCGCCAGTTTTTTTTATGACATTGAGAAGGCACGCGAGTACTTAGGCCACTTGATGGTAATTGGGGCCTGTGACCCTTAGACATTTAAAATCTCAAGACTACATTCTCAAGACTGCAATCCTAAGACCTCAAATGCGTTGCTAACCCTGAGGACTAAGATGTAATGCCTCTATGCTAGTAATTTCACCGGTTGTCTTATCCCCACACCGGAACACAGCAATGCGAACACTGCTTGGCTATGGGTTAGTGAATAAAAAAACGATACTGATAAAAGGTCAGACTACGAAGTACATAAACTCACATACTCAATAGCTCGTTGGCTGAAAGCCAATAAATAGGTTCTGTCGTAACTCAAAGCACTATTTAATTGGTGTCCCAACAGTTTTGACTGCGCAAACAAAATTGCATTTAATTCATAAATGCATCAAGTTGTTAGTTACGCGTCACTGTCGGCGGCGGTTAATCAACCGCGAATGAATGACGGTACATGTACGTCAATGCACGTCGCGTGCGTCGTTGGACGTCGACGTCATGCGACGTCATTAGGCGTTTTCCAACCGGTTCATAAATTAATCAACCGACGGACCATGATTAACTTGTTTCGTTCATGGTGATTAACCAGCTGGAAATCAATTTAGTGATTGATATACATCATAATGATCACAAATATCTGACTGCATATATTGAGGATGAATCAAATTGCTTCTTAAATAAAATTTAATAAAAAGCAGGAGTTAAATAATTAAAAGTTAGTAAAAGGCTATATATAGCTCTTAACCCTTCTGAAGTGATTTATTACCATTGTTTACCTTAAAATAACTACTTATATTATTTGATGACGATGGCTAAGATCTGATCTTAGATTTGATATCCTCGATAAATCGATATTTGACTTTGATATACAGTAAGAATAGGCTAATTCGTATGAAAGCAAGAAGAAATAATCACTTCGTTTTAAAATTAAGTAAATAGACAATGCCCACCCAATTATACCCAGAATTATTTCAACAAGTTACACACCCTGCCCTATATTTGTTCATAACTAAATCATAGGCTGTTAATTACACTGATCGAATTAATTTATTAGCTAACTTGAGGTTGAACTAATCGCCGCCAGCTGAACTAAGTTCGCGTCGCGCCGCGTATCCCGCGGTGGCGGAATGTTCACGATGCGGAAGTAATGATTGAAATCGACGGCTGATTATGTAGTTTCCAATTGTTTGATAGGTACCTACGAGTAATATATTTGAGTTTGAAATTAAATCAAAAGCAGAAGTTTCGCTTGTTACCAAAGGTTTTAATGATACTTCTGATTCAGAGGAACACATTACTCAAGGACAGCGAAGGGCCGTAAGGCTTAGGTCTTCACAAAATATATTCCTTAAAATTGTTTGTGTCGCCAGAAATGGCAGGCCGGGAAAATGCTATTGAAACTGTACCTACCCATATCATATATTTAATGCCAGCACCACTTCCAAAATAAAATTATTTATCGAATTATAATCAATTTGGTTTTGAGCAACTAACAGCTTTATGTAAAATACGATGGGTTATGGAACATGGTCTACTTAGAAAGGACGATGCCACCCACCAACAGAGATGAAACATGTGCCAGTTTAGATCTTGGCAACATGATATTATATTTTTACTATGGCGACGATCACCATATATGTATGGGGTTTTCTTGGAAAATCATAGTCGTATCGTATAGAACTTGTTTGAAAATAAACACTTGCCATACTTGGCCCTTGTTGTCATTAAAGATATCCCATTGATTTTGCTATTAAAATACGTATTTTGTCTTTTTTTGGGTACTATTAAAGATAAAGACATGCATCCCGTTACTGTTGGAGGGTTGGGGACGGGCTCCATACAAAATTGCCCATCACCCTTTGTAACATTGTACATAGGTCTTAGCTCTTCAAATTTAAAGCCACTGTGTTTAATCTTTATCTAGGGATGTTTTGAATAAAAATCCACCTGGTGCAATATGCTACTGCATAGATAATTTAATTACGAAAATAATGGACTCCGCTGCACGTCAATAAGTCAAATATCAGAGTCGAAAAGAAATCCAATCATGCCTCCGACCTCACCCAGTCAATAAAATCCAAACTTAGTTAATATTACCCGAGTATCTCGGGCTTATTGTCTTTTTACTTTGCGGGAACTATTTCTTTTAACGGCAGTATTAATACTGTAATGGCGCGATAAAGTAGAAGTTTCGTCGCGCAGTTTATTGAAATGGACTCGTCCAGTTTACGATGGTTTGTTGCGAAGTTTCAAGGCTCGGGGGACTGCGGGTTACCGTGCTATTTATTGAAAAGTCGGGGCTTCAAGGAGGAAATAAACTGTGTACTGGAATTACATTATCCAAATGTGTCTAATTAATTTATTTTATTAAGTTAGTGTCGGTTTCATTATGAGAACCGTAAAACGGGGTGAGTGGGGGCATATACTAAAAAAAGGCATAACTTGTTACAAATAAGAACAAGTTTTAAATGGGCAATAACGTTACGTCTATTGGAAATAATTTCTTATAATTAGTAACTTATGATTAACTTTGTGTTGTATCCCTTTAACCTCTACTCACCCCGTTTTACAGTACCTATAAATTTTACAGTTCAATGTCGATCAAAAACTTGCTTCAAGTGACTTCTTCTTCTTAGGGTGCCGCTCCACTAATGAAGGCTGGCCGTGGAACATCTTGCTCTATACAAGGTTTTCATCGTGTTTTATACAACCATAAATATATTAAGATCTTGATGCGTAAATCACAGTAATATGTACAGGCTTGTAGTTGACAAACTCGTCGCTGTAGTCTTGTAAAACATCAAAGCAACTAAGCTATAATTGACCACCAGGGTATCTATCCTACTTACTAAATAACTGGACACAAAGTAGATTGAGGCTTTGTTAAACCTTTACAACCCTACAAGTCCTACAAGTACTTGCTATTCCCGACCTAACCTTCCCATTTCACCAAACATTATTTGTAAGAAGCCTCTTAACTTCGAAAAAAACGTGAAAGTCGCCACAAATATTCTCGCAACTTCGGCTGACACTCGAGCAAAATGGCGAGATCGCGCAATAAGTAGCGGGTGGAGATTTATAACTTATGCCTTCTCCGGGCGAGGGCGATTGTCAACCTTGAGACAAGGGAAAAAGAGTCCTGATGTTTTAGGTTTTTGGAACGAAAGGCTAGCCGTTTTTGCACGATGTGAGCCATGAAAGGGCCATAAATCAAGATGGAGGATGTTCGCCAAACGTTGGGGCCAATGAGCCAATAGGCCTAGCCCATTTTTAAATTGGCGTACTACAGATAACACGTACAATTGATTATTATAAAATAGGCATTACCTTACTTGGTTCATGTGAGGTTTTGTTATATCCCGGAGGCGGACATTGAGTACCCTTATCCTGGAAAATAGAACAGTTCCCGAGGAAATTGTAATAAACGACTAGGTAATATCTACGCGGACGAAGTCGTCGACAAAAGCTAGTATGTATGTAAATACTTGTCTTAATTTTAGAAAACACAAAAATTCAAATACAATATCTACAGAATAGGAATGAACAAAGACGAAATTATCCTTTTAAGGGATCTCTTCCAGCTAACCTTTGGGTTATACTGGTAATTGTAACGCAATGTTACGCGGGTCCTGGAGTTCAACTCGTTATATCAGTTTCTAGGGAGGAGTGGATGACTAAGTTTGTAATAACGTTAAGCAAGAAAAAACTTTTCTCAAATAATATTTATTTCGAAGAAAACTTTATGTAAGTTTATATATACAAAAGGCGAAGTTACGCTGGGTAAAATATTATTAGTGAGATTTTGTATGGATGTTGAACGTATGAATGATATTTAAAGAAATTTGGCCTGGATTAACACGTCAGATATATTTTCTTACATAAGAAAGCTTTCCTCATGATAAGCTATAAACTAATGATAATTGATTACTTGATTATTTACATTTAAAACATAATTAAGTTACGTAAAAAGGTTGATATTAAATCGGAACAGTGAACGACCCTAACGATCGTATCCACCCGGGCGTGAAGGGGATTATCATATCCCGCGTTACAGAAGCGATTATCTTATAAAATACTTTCGCATCGTTGGGATACAATAATAGGATCATAACTCATCACTAACCCATTAGCTTACACATGGTAATCTCGCGTAAAGGTCGATCAAGAATGACGTACATTTACGTTTGATTAATTTGTACACTTTCACGATTGTTGGTTCGATTCCAGTGATAAATTATTTGAGGTTCGACATAATACACAAAACAAGCAGGAGATAGTTCGAGAAGATTATACTTGGCTGTTATTTCTAGATAAACTACACTCAGGAGCAAAAATACCGGGTCAGAGTGCGTTTTTCATACAAACGAGACTAATTCGAAGCCTTGGTTCCTCGCCAGGGGTTGTTTTGAGTGAGGTTTAATGGTAGATAGTCCAAGGTTCAATAGAGTAGGTCAAAGGTACCTAACTGATCGCACAATCAGTTTACACCACAGCGGGAGAGTTTGGGTCATCATTTGGATTTTTACATTTTATTGCCATTTTAGATGTTTTTCTGAACAGGCACTATTCCGGCGTTAGCCGCATATTCATTCAGTAGGCACTCTGGAAGTGCTGTATCGATGCTCGGGGTATTCAGCATCAGATTTCACTAAAAGCATTCCCTGGCGAGGAACCAAGGCTTCGAAATAGCCTCTTTAGTATGAAAAACGCACTCTGACCCGGTATTTTTGCTCCTGAGTGTACTTGTATAGAAATAAAACCTAGTTATTAAATAGAATTTTTGGCAATGCCACATTTACGAAAAGCTTTAAAATCTCTAATTTCTGCAGAATTATATTAACGTGATAAGAATTTATGACTTTATAAACACTTCCGTGGTGTGCCATATCGCTGAAATATCACACCTATCGGCAAGGTTCCGTTTTATCAATCGGTCGACTCTTTCTGTTGGTAACTGAATCTCTCAAGCTCACACCTTACCTCTCACCTCATGGTACGGTGTTATTCTATAGAGAAACACTCCACCTACGAGTTCACTAACAACAAGCGTAAGAAAACGTGAACGTGTGTGGCTCTGTCTTGAACATGCATAAGATATGCCTTTAGGCAGTTGCACCAAGGTTGTCGATATGTACGTAATGCTTACGGGTTCAGACGAACTCAGAAATAGCCATACATTTTAGCACCTGGTCGCAGTAATTAAAGTGAGAGTGGTTTGAATTTAGTATATTAAAAGCTGCGTTAAAGAATGGGTTCGATATATTTTGATAGCGTATTAAAGGTAAAAATGAACACTGGCCACACGTTGGTAAAGGGCCTCAGAAATTTGGACCTGACGACTAAGTTGAAATATCCTCTATACTAGTAATTTCACCAGCTGTCAAAAACACAAGACAAACATTGCTACTCAGGGGCAGGTTTGGAAACACGGTGGTAGTGATCCGGGCCCTGTTCGACTGCGGACTGACTGCTTGCCAATCCAGAAAGTTATAGAAGAGAAGAACGCGGCTCATGAGCCTAAATGATATAGCATAAGCCACTGCAGTGGCTTAATCTGCCAATGTCGACATGTTTACTTATCAACAAGGTATCGAGCTCGATTTCAATTGGTGTGTGTTTAGCTAAATTACCAACGGTTGCCTCTTGTTCCAACGACACTCATTTGATAGAATGTATCACTCCGCAGAATTTTCGTTTCAAAGAAACCTATTTTCTGCTAAACCCATGTTGATTTCAGGTTATGTTGTGCTGGTTACAAGTCCAACCTAACCTAAGTGACTCATATTTTAAGATAACCTGAAATCAACAAAGGTTCAGCAGGAAATAGTTTATTGTTAAATGAAAATTCTGCGACGTGATACGTTCTATGCAATGAGTGTCGGTGAAACAAGGGGACATCTTCACCAACATCACTTGAGTGCTTTTTGTGGTAACCGATACTTTTCAGGTAAAATGAAAACATCGCCAATCATCGTTTTAGAAAGGTAATTACATAAAAGATCCCACAGGATACATCTTGAGACGATAAGATGAGATAAGATTAAACGTGATTATGAGAATCGGACCCCAGAACGTTTCCTCATGCCAGCACTCCACTCTTGCACATTTGCTTGAAACAAACGCTAAAACTCAAGAATCTTGGAACGAGTCCGCAACACAGTGTAGTGTTAAGACGTAAGGCAGCGTCGTAATGCGAGTTGGCAACGCGCCGCCACCGCTTCACGCAGTGTGTTGGTGCACAGTGGTTCACTCAGTCTTTTGGCCCAAAATTGGTAGGTACTCACTAAAGTTAGCTATGACGCTAGGATAGAGAAACTATCTATACTTAGTATGATTAGATGTAGAAATCGATGTGTATGTGTGTATGTTCCCAATTGACTTCATAATGCCCATACCGGTTTTGATGAAATCAATTTTCAGGCGACGTTCAAGTTAGCCCAGCGTGTTATCCTATGTTTCTTCTGGGTAGAAATCAAATCTACATTAATAAATAAAAAGAGCTACTCGTGCAAAGTCGGGCCGGGTCATAAGTTATAAATAATAATTGCCGGTTACTGAATATAGAATTAGTGGATTTAAGGGACGTTATATAAAACAGAACCAAAAGGGTCAAAGCCTGGGTATATTTGCCTTTGTTATGTTCCAGTGTAGAGATAAGGCAATCGATGAATTTAGCTATTGCATTCCATAATTATAGTCCTCAGGGTTAGCAACGCATCTGCAGTATTAAGTTTGTACTCTTAAAACTGCAGTCTACTGTCTTGAGACGTGGTCTTGAGATTGCAATCTTAAGTATGCCAATGACTACATAACAGTACTCAAAGCCCACTTGGCTCATGAGGTGGCCTTGTGTGTTTGCCATTTGTAAATGAAGTAAATGATCTGGCCGTAGGTGTTCTGCGGCTGCGCGACGATGAGTATAAGCACTTGGCAGCGCCGCGACATCATTGTTGCCGCCGCGAGATTAAATAAAACGCCTACACGCCTGTCGCTTTTTGTAATAACTAGCAAGTACTGAAGAGCTTGGAAGTAAATTACTTATTCTGATCTGACTGTGTAATGCCATATTTTCGACTTTAGTTGCATTCGCATGAAAAAGACCGCGTAAGTTTCTATGATCGTGATTCCCTTGGGGAATTTTTAATTTTCCGGCTTGATAAGTAGCCTATTTGGTAATCCGGGGTATAACCTAACTCCATTTCAAATTTCATCTAAATCCGTCACACACACACACACACACACACACACACACACACTGTATTATTATTAAGTTCTATGGTAGATATGACTCGCTTGTTGATGTGCAGAAATGTATTATTTTAAACCACAGAACGATAATATTTCTCTCTTTTGCTTTGAACACATACATAATTTATTGTTAAGGTCAATGATACTAGGTAAAATATATGCTATCGAAATAAACGTTACGCTTTTGTTAAGCTATGATAGATAATACTTGTGATAATTTTTATTTCCTTGGTCTTACTTGTATGGGAGATACCCAAAATATATTGTGTTCGAGATTTTATTTTACAACTCTGTCAGCGTAATGTGAATTTCTAACTACTCATGCCAAATTACAGCTGTGTCATAATCAAGATCCTCTCAGTTAAATAGCGAACAAACGAACATACGGACAGCCGGACATAGCGAAACAGTTCCTTGTTCACTAGGGAACCCAAAAACGAGTTCCTACCTTTTTTGCTGTGAAAAAGTTATCATTAGTACTATGAAAAGGGACTAGACGAAAGTAAATTACTTCTGTCAATACCTCCTCAACTTTGGTTAGAGATCTCACTGCGTCGTGTCTCACACACCTACCTCTTTAACAGCACCAAAAGCCTGTTTACTTATGTTTACCATATTGTAACCAAAGAGCAAATAAAAGCCACTATAATATAAAAGCAACGCCATAACGAGCGGGATTCAACCAAGCAATGACAGTTGAATTGAAATGAAAATATAATAGTCCACTCCGAAATATCATGAGCGTCCTCATTAACTTCTATAGTCCTGTCTCCTCCAACCAGGAAGTTTACCTTTCAAGAGCGAGGAGGATAGAATTAACAGAGTTCTGTTTTATTTTGTAAATTATTTTTCCTAGAGTTCTTGAAACCGCGGCGACAGAAGGAGCGCAAATAATTGCAAGTTGCACCGCAATAAGCAATAAACTGGTGCACAGTGGGACGGCCTGGAAGAGTTACCGACAGTAAATAACTTTATAAATATTTTCAAACCAACAAGCAGAATAATTTTACATCAAAATAAAGCGAATTTGAGCAATGAAAGGCACAGAGCGGTATTTAACAGGCTAGTTAGAATTTTAATTAAAATATTAAAAACATCATTAAATCCACTTTTTGTTAACGAATGACAACGACCCTTGGAGTAATCCTGTGCCTGGCTTTATCCAAAATATTTGAGTTATAGATGCAGCACGCATTGAATGATATATTTTTGGTTTGGTTAAGAAAGAAAATAATATTACTGAAACAAAATTACACGGTTTACAATAAACATAGAAATAAGACAGATAACATATTTTTCGTCAGTCGCGTCATTAAAGGTTTCGTTCGATCGAGTGTAATTAATTTCAACCATCGAAATGTGTGCCTCTACAATGTTGGAAAAGCAAACCCTTGGCTTTAATGAGGAGTTCCATTATCAACTCTCAGTGCGACAGTTTTTCCAGCGTTCCATTAATAATTTGTTTAGATTTCGTTTCCAACTTTCAATTTGCACAGCGAATGAATAATGGACTTTAGATTAGTTCCGGAGCAACGAAACTAACTGGATTAAAGTAACCGAAACACCCTGTGTAATTAAACGATTTGATGAACTTCGGGACTTAGTTCAAATTAATACTTTAATTGTTGGACCATTAGAACTGTTAATTGATTGGCTGTTATCTAGTTAAACTGAGAAACTGTTTCAATTGTAGTAAAAGTTTTAATTATATTCAACTCTTTAGGCTACACATTTATTGTACAAGGGGGGGGGGGGGGGACTACATCGTAAATATCATGTTTTTAGGCTACTATGCCTGAAGTAATTTAATCGCCCGGACGTCGATGGCAACGGCACGTCATTGCCGCACGTTTCATATTAAAAGAAAGGAAGGATGACTTGTACAGTCAGCGGCGTAGTAAACACATTGTATTGGGTTCTCTGCCTTTTGGCAGAAATATGTTTGGCCGAATGTATCTTTTCCAAACCTTTTCATTAGCCTACCCGCTTTTATTTCTGTAGAAGCGGGTTGGCAAATGAAACAGTCGGGAAACGATACGTTCCGCCAAACATATACCTGCTCGTACCATTGTAAAGGCTTAAGTTACTTGTTCTTTGGAGTAACGTTAATCTTGGGGTAAAGTACACACTGATGGTAGGTGGGTTTGAATCCTAATGACTTAAGTTACCTACCGTGAGAAGTATGATGAGAAGGAAGGGTTTAACCTCCATACCAAACCACAACAGTGTAAACACTGCAGTGCTGTTTGGCGGTACGTGAAGGTGGCTCAAGTTGGTAAAATGGTAAAAGCAGCGCACCAAGGAAGACGCGACGGCATACAAAAGGGGGGCGCGTGCTCAAATTCTGATCAGGCTTCTGCAAAACTGTTGGATTGAAAACTCTAAGTACAAAATAGCGAAATGTTACTTTATTTCGTAAGTAGGGACTTGGTAAGTAGTTGTCGCTCTTTGGCTAGCGTCACTAAAATTGGGAATAATATAAGTTTAAGAACCGCTGCGGGGTAGCACAAGTTGTATTTTCTTGCTTGTCGCTCAGGCCGTCTCTATCGTTACTGACTAGATAGAAAGGGAGATCCAAGCGACAAAGAAGTCGCGGGCAACTTGTGCTAGCCGTGCTGGGATAGACTATGCAAAACGTCTTTACATAATTATAAATGCTTTAACAAAACTTTCTGTAATATTAATTATGTTATTTTCAGAAAATACCCGATACAGCGTATCGTCTCTGACAGCCCCTCGACTGGAACCTGTAACTTTCCTCAACATTCGACATTTATTCGAGAACTATCCGTCTCGCGTTACCTCCCGCCTCCAACTTATCACATTTGCAGTTTTGCATAAGCAGGCAAACTGGGTCAAACACAACCAGCGACATCAGAACTCTACCTTGCACCCTATCACTTACAGTTCATTTTTATTTACCAGTAGATGCACTACCTGGTCTTTTCATTAGGAATTCAACCTTTCAACATTGATTGAGAGCTCATTTTTCGATGTTGCTAACGTTGTTAAGGCTCGTGACACTCATTGCTTTGAGTCGTAGACGTAGTATTCTGCTGATTTTTAGCAAGTGCCGTGCGAAGTCCGCTTAACATGTAAACTGACTAGTTATGGTTTTATTTTTAAAGTTTCAGTTTTGGTTAACGTTTACGCTTACACAGTACGTCTAAGTTTAGGTCTTAGTTCTCAAACAAGGTAATTCTTTCTTCGTCTTTTTATAATGTAATGCGGATAGAAGTACAGAGTAGGACCTGAATGACAAATCTATACCAGATCTTACCCGCGCACCAGCCGCCAAGCAACAGTCTTGGCAATAGTGTGTCGGCGCTGAACTAAAAGTATTATTGTATTTTATGATTGAAAAAATGAACTTCTGCTGAAGTTTGTTGCGGCGTTTCTTCTCCGCAATGATGATCTTGTCCGAAGTTCTAGTTGATTCACCGCATATTACCGACGTGTAAAGGCCCCCCCTGTGGCCAAGTTACAGACTAAATATTTTGAATTTTAAATTTGAACTTTGAATTTAGTGTTATCAAAAATCTCGGAATAGGTAACCTCCAACAAATACGGGAACCCGAAACGCGTAAACAATTTTACCTTTTACTGTTTGATTTTTTATTATAACAAAATCAGCTTATTATAAAAATTACAGTGTCGGACACAAAATTAACAAAATATATTTTTAGAAGTATCATACGCACACAAAGAAGCAAATCATTTCAAAGACTCAAGATAAAGCCTTCAAAGAATTGCATGCGAAGAAAGAAAACAAAGTAGACACGGACAGTATGATCAAAGCCTTCGCCGAGGAATTATTTCCACGGCTCACTAGTTCCCGGGGTTTATTTCTGAAAGATTTATTTTACAAAGGTTGTAAAAATATATTTTCTTGCAAGTTTGGGCGGCTGTGAGCGCGCAGAAAGGTGAAGATAATGTGGAAGGACTGTTGCAAGCGTAAAGGGGCTGTCAGGTGTCTTTTACATACATACATCAAAAGTTTCCAAAGAATTAGTATCCAGGAGGTTTCTGATCGTTCAAATAGTTTAAACCCAATAAAGTTAATATTTAAATTCATGCAACACAAATTGTTAATTTTCTTCTCAATAACACATTCAAGTGTATGACAAATGAAACCCAAAGCATTTTAAGAATGGTTTTATATAATCAGCAGTTGATCTTCACCAAGCACGATCGATCTACGGTCACTCCACTCTAGCTCTTGCCAGCAACCTTGCGAAGATGGTCGCTCCACCTGGTCTAAGGGCGTTCTACGCTGCATATAACCAACCGCGGTCTTCACTCAAGAACACGATATCTCAAATTGATATCAGACGTGCGGCTTATATGGCCGGCCCATTGCCACTAAACTTCAGCTGGATAATTTGATGAGCTACGTTGATGACTTTAGTTCTCCGTCGGCTTTCCTCGTTGCGAATTTGATTCTTCAGCAAAACTGCTAGCATAGCCTTTTCCATAGCTGACTTTAGAGGTTTCAATTACACTCAGGAGCAAAAAAAACGGGTCAGAGTGCGTTTTTCATACTAAAGAGGCTATTTCGAAGCCTTGGTTCCTCGCCAGGGAATGCTTTTAGTGACATCTGATGATGAATACCCCGAGCATCGATACAGGACTTCCAGAGTGCCTAGGATACCCAACTGAATGAATCTGTGGTTAACGCCAGAATTGTGCATGTTCAGAAAAACATCTAAAATGGCAATAAAATGTAAGGAAATCCAACTGCTGACCGAAACTCTCCCGCTGATGTGTTAACTGATTGTGCAATCAGTTAGGTATCTTAAGAACTTTTGACCTCCTCGATTCATCCTCGGAGTATCCACCATTAAACCTCACTCAAAACAACTCCTGGCGAGTAACCAAGGCTTCAAAATAGTCTTGTTTGTATGTAAAACGCACTCTGACCCGGTATTTCTGCTCCTGAGTGCAGTTACAATCTAATAAGAGTATTTTGAACCTTAATTTAACTTTGTTTTATTTTATCGATATGAGTTCTTAGTAAATCAGGTTTTAAATATGATTACGATATAGTTTATGAAAGAGTGGAATAAACGTCTAGTACCATATGCATCTAAACTAATTTATCGGCGAAGACTATAAAAAAGATACCAATAACCATTCATCCTAACTCATCCAAAGTTTAACTTTCCAACAACGCTATTTAAATGACCAAAGACAAATACCCATTGTCAACTAAAACACTGTTTTGTATAAACTACCAAAAACAGCAGTCGGAATTCCCTCAGTAAGCAGCTCCTTTAATTGCCTCCGGGAGCCGGGCGGGCCCTCGCCCAGTACGTCTCAGTGCACTAATGCATCTCGTTTAATTAAGTTTGAACTTGACCCGTCGTTTAATATCCAGCTCCGGTACTGAGGTAAATTAATTTAGTCAGGAGCAGGTCACGAATCGACGGCTTTAATTGCTCTTGGGCATATTTTTTACTTAATGAGTAAGCTTTGAAGCCACATTTCTAACAAGATTTTAAAATGTGAAATGTGGCGGTCAGGTTTTTGGTTTTTATAATTCTGACCCTATTTTTTTTTGTAGAAATAATGTTATTTAAATGCTTGTTTAATTGCATAGTGAAGCCGTCGGAACCAGACCGCTAAAAAGGAGTTTATTAAGGTGTTGCTATTGGAATGAAAAAAAACGATTCCTAAAATGTAGGTTTATGTAGGCACTAACTGGTGAACAAAAATGGTGCCAAAATTATGCGCAGCCAAGTGGACGATAAGAAGGCAAGTGATTTCCAATTTTAGACTCGAGTGTGACTTGTGTTTGAGTTTAACAGATTACTTAAGTGGGGACAAACGTTTTGATATTGCTTGAAGAGCAAATTTAGAATAATAAGGGATGATGATTTTGGTACAATTAATAAATTGAAAACCATTCAAAATAAGAGAAAAGAATAAAATTAAATGAATTAAAATTATATAACAGTAAAAAAATTGCATACGCAACAAACATATAGAGAAAGAAAAGGGTCGCTCATTCAGCCCCATGATTTACGAGTACGTACCTATGTACGATCTACAACTCATACACATTTTTAATCTCGAGATTCTTATAGTCCTGAGACTGCAAATGCGTTGCCAAGTCTAAGGACTAATATGAAATTCCTGTATACTAGTAATTTCACCGGTTGTTGTACCCTACACTAGAACAAAACAATGATACCCTTATTTACGGTAGGAGGATAAAATGGTCGTGCAATGCATTACGCTAACTAGGAACTAGCGTCACTGGTAGATGACGTGATACGAGGAGTCACGTGATCTACAAGTGACGCGATTGGTATAAAAACGGAACGAATTGAAACGCTTGTTAGCGTGATGCATCTTATCTAGAGCTTCTGGTCGGAACTTGCACAAGGTCCTGCTACCACCACATCCTCACAGTTATACTACAATAGAAATCATATTCTTCAGGAAGCAACCACTTTATCTAACTTTCTAATTGAATGTGTATCATTGCTTTTATAGGGAACCACATTACTCTTATTTACATAATGTTATTACTGTGTTGTGTATGTTTATACCCGAACGCGAATGTTTACGCGGGGTGACGAGGGTAAGCGTGACTTCGGGCGGCAGCCGATCATTCTGAAAATTAAATGGTCTTATAAACACAATACCAATAAAAGTAGAAAACCGGTCAGTGCGCGAGTTGACTTGCAGAACTCGCGCACTGGGGGTTCTCTGTACTGCTGTAAGTACAGTAGGTATAAATATATTCCAATTCATCGAATCGAATTAGCACAAGCCTTACTGACACTTTACCGGTTTTTAATATTTGTATGTGTTTCGTTGGGGTTATTGTTTACAACTTTGACGATACAACAAATGATAAAAGTACATTGAAAAAAAAGACGTTTCTTCCCTCGTCTCTCATTCAAACCTATTTATTTTTAAACTTTCTTAATTTTATGTATTATTTAGGAAATCTGCCAGAATAACATTCATTCTGAAAAAAAACCGTTAAAAAAATTTCAATAGATGCAGCTCTTTACAGTAAGGACAGGTGAACGGACGGGCAGTGTATGCTTAGTAATTTTATTAGGTCCCGCTTGACACTTTTCGGGTACGGAACCCTAAAAATAACACTTTTTCTAATCATCCTCGAAGAGAAAACTCTCTGATCAGGTCGTTGTTTCAAAAATCTTTATTTTTATTTTAGGCATTTTAGTGGTAAAAGCCACTTGGCATTTAAGTTCTAGCAAGCTGTGGAATCAGTTGGTAAAATCAATATTGTCTATAAAAAAAGCACTCGTATTATTATATTGTATTGTATTCAGACAGAGCTTGCATCGACTTGCAGCCAGTTGTTCCCTCGTCCCACAGGACCTAGTTAGTGCAAGTGCATGCTCGCTTCTAACAATATGTCAAAGTTTAAAGACGTAGTACATTTATATACATGTACAATATGTACGTATTCATGTATGTAAACTCTGTAAACATTTACAAGACATGTTTGCATCGATATAGATAATCTGCATAGGTGACCTTATCCCATATGGGATCTTATCCAGTTACCCTTGGAGTAGCAAGTAAGCACAATGAAAGAGAACAAAAAAATTAACAAAACGATACCAAAACTAAATTACAGTTGTCGTATATATATTAAAAAATATTTGCGTTACAAGCGTTGGTGCTCAAAATATTAAATTTGATACATTTATTTGCCCGCAAACATTTCGCGACCTCATCAATTTGGGTTCTATTTTTTAAAGCAAAAATAATGGAACACCGTATAAAAACATTTATTCAGTAAATCAAGCCACAATTAGAGTCGTGTGATATGGAAAAAGCCTTTACCCAACAGTGGGTGGATACAAGCAGACACTGGATCGATGACTGGTAACTGCAATAAATCAATAATAAATGATAAATATCATCAAACACGCTCGCCCAATTTGACCTAGTCCCAAACTAAGGTCTAGACTTATACGATGGGTACTTGACAACGAAATACATTACATATAGAATTACATACATCAAAAAACGAATACGCGCTATCTATCACACATATACTTGCGGTACTGCGATACGAACGCGGGATCGTACCATTGTCAGCAGGGTCAAACCAACTGCGTCATCAAACATAACATTAAGCAATGTGTCAGGATATTTTTTTAAGATGCCTTGTATTGTAGTAGCCAAACCAGCAGCCATTCACAGCCAAACTCCACATTATACGCCTTTGACCTTCCTGACAACGACGTGGAAACCGAGTGGGTCAACAAAGTCATCTCTCAACAATAATCACCAGACTATCACTCGCTTAGCACCCGGCGCTCGAGAGGTAAACTACAGGCGAACTTACAAAATCAATCAATATCTCTCTTACTAACTTGTATTCAACGAAAGAGATACACTGAGTGACAAAAGAAATGGAAGTTATGCTGTTCAGGAAGCAAGTTGGCGGCGTGCCAGAAAGACCGTGAATCAGAAATGAATCGTAATGTTGTAGCGGGCTCACAAGTTATAGGCTTAAATATAAAAGAGATAAATGTTTATCGTATACTATAACATGAGCATCGCCATATTATTTTGCTTCTTATCACATATTCGGTAAGGCTTCTTCTTTTCTAAAAGGTGTAACAAAAACACTTTGTTTGTAAAGTGACTGATCCCTAGCTAGAATATTTTGTTATATAATTATATAGAAAAATAATTTTAAAAAGCACTGTAGCAGTAGGAATATCTTCATGTATTGCAGATATAAAAATAAATGCATTATAAACTTTTTTTTTTGTTATTAATAGGGCATATGGAAAAAAGAGAAGCCCTTTACAATAGGACACTAACCAAGCTAACTTAAAAAAGGTGTTGTTTCTTAACATCACATCACATCTTTAGTGTGGAAATATGAATTACACCATTCCTCTTTTTGTGAACCCAGTAGCTTACAGTCGTACCAAAAAATTAAATGAAAAATTGCACTTTTATGAAACATTTCCGACGCGTTGTTTTTGTTCAGAATATTTATTATCGCTGTCACCACTCTCGGCTAGGGCCGCTACGCCATCTTCATCTTTGTGTTCATACTCATCTGCTTCTTTAGTTTTTAATGTTTGTAGAGGAGCTTAAATAATCTACAAGCAAACAAATGTTTTAATGGGTATTGAAAGATTACCGTATTCAAATACATGAATATTTTACGTTAATCAAAATACTGTATAAAAGAATAATTTACTTTAATTATTCGTAAGGACATAGTAGTCGTAACTTTTCCTGGTCCATTAACCGAGGGACATAAAAATGGAAAAGTATTCCTTTTTTTAATTATGAGGCATAAAACTCTTAAAAAGCTGTATTTTGAAATAATGAAATTAAAGAAAAAAAAACTTATATTTTCTGGTTTTTTTTCGAAAAATGTGTTTTGAAGTAGTTCAATATTTGTCATACCCATCCTCAGCTGTTCCTCACCTCCTCTCTACTGATGACTGCTTTATCTGGCCAACATTTACATTTTATTAAACTCGATAATTCCCGGCTCCCGTTGTCATAACTTCGGCGCTGCATTCCAATTTCATCTGATGGAGCGGAATTTGCGAATGATTTTGGAATGGATGGTAAAATGTTTATTAAGATTTATTCGTCACAAAATATTTTGCACACTGCCGTTTTATTAGATATTTACTAGTAAAGAATAGACTTGAAGAATAGGCTTTCTTAATTTACGTTGCATCAGAAAACCTCCTTAATAAGTCATATTTTTAGCATTTTTAAGGAGTTATTCGAAAATCAGCGCTGTAGGTGTCTGACACCTCAGCATAATGCTGAGCCAGTGTCCGATTCGTTACCGCGAGGAACACACACTTCATGTTGTTTCTGTCACATTGTAAGTTTTCTTTGTGTGTCTTCTGTGTAGTGAATAAATGTATTTCTTCTTGTTAGTCTTTTTCTAATGACACCCGTATGTGAAGATATCGACTAACAATACAAAGGTATTTTTTTGTTATTTTTTTTTATTTCTTCTTTCACTTGATTATGTTAAAAAGTTTTTCCCTCGAAACACAACCATATCAAGTGGTGTTAGTGTAAACCGTTTTTGAAGACATACAATCGAGAAACGAGACTGTACCGACATTTTTGGAATACATATTTTATACTGTAAAATTATTGCGGATTGAACTAAGTTAAAAAATAATTTCTAACGTAAATGTGAACAAAATCCGGCCGCTAATAAACCCAAAGCTAGGGTTAAAAGTTTCACGTTGTTAAATGCGAATTTAGTTGGAACAAGCCGTGAGCAGCATAATTTGTATTCAACTCTTTCACGAGCTGTTTCTAAATAAGTCGTTGGCAAAAAAACCTTAATTTAGAGCATAAATCCCAGCAACAAAGGAACAAAGCTTTGTTTCGCCGCAATTACGTTAACGCTAGTCGCGGTTACGGGCACAAAGGAACACTAAACTTACTCCAATTTCAAAGAGATCATTGTAATGTTAAGAAAAGGAATAAGAACTGCTCAGCGCTTTTAGTAGTTACCACTAGATTCTGGATTACTACTTCAGGGTAGGCAAAGTATCTGCATTCCTTTCAGGCCTTGAGAATGCTAATCTCTATGGGTCAGATCCCACTTTGGGGAGTGGTGCACATGGGTTGGTCCCCATGTGCTCGTTTGGCTTGTCCTTCCTAATAAATATTTTTTTAGTTAGTGCCTTTCAACCAGGTTTTTTTAGTTATAAATACAATGAGAGCACGAGGTTGTTCCAGCTTAGCAGTATATATAGGTACAAAGAAACAGTTGACAGCGAATGCTCAATAAAACCTATTTTCAACACCAATTGGGCGCGAATTATTCATTTTCAGAGACTTTAAACTTCGTAATATTATTATCATCTATCGCTCGCATCGCATGGTCCAATTATTCGTTTTCCATGGCGCATTGATATTCAATAACGGCGAGTAAGTAGACGAAACAAGCGGGTCTCGATTAAAAGATCTGCTATGGACATGATGAAAATTATGGAGGAGAAAACATCATGAAACCTTTTAAGAATCGAATCGTCAGAACATTAACTGTTCCCTACATTTAACTACACTATGGAGACGGAGACTGGAGATGTAAAGCTAAAAAGGAATGCTTGGTGTTTCATGGATTAAATTTCGAACTAATGTGTTCCTACGAAAAGAACTCAGAATTAAACAGTGCTACACCAATAGGCCAATCACGCATCCTTAACTTGATACCCATGTTTTCTAGCAAAGTTTAGTGCGGCCCCTTCCAATCCGGCTCGGTCCTTCCTGTTGAGTTTGCTTGTGGTGTCTCGTGGCGCGTACGGTGAAGGTACTCACACGTGCAAGCCACGCAATATACCTCTGTTTTAAACTGAGGTTGCCCTCGCACCAGAACGCGCGTTAAATTGCCCATGAGATAGAAGGGCCAAATCAAAGCTATGGCAAATCGGCCCACGCCTGAATGTACTAGGGTGGCAACAGCCTGAGAGGAATAGCCCTGCATAACTAGATTGATTACTCATCATACGTTAAGAATCGTATGTTACCCTGTTACCTTTCGTACGTTTTGGCAGATTTCAACAGTCGCCAGCTTTTGTAGAATGCAACTCGGCTAGGCCAGGAACACTCTATTAGTAGTTTATGTTGTGCCAGTATATAAGTATAGATATTTGACGAGACTACCGTTTCAAAGCCAAAGTAAATTGAATTTCTCTGTCTCGTCCTTTTTTTTTAATGTGATGTAATTTTGTATTGTTGCGCATAAATATTATTATTAATAAAAGCTCTTCAACATTTTAAAGTTTTAAAACGGCAGTTAATGGCAGGGTTAATGGTTATTTTATACAGAAAAAACGCAAAGCCTTTTTGCGAATACTCAAAAATTTGGATTTCGTAAGTTTCATCATCTTTCGCAATTTGATAAACTAGTTATTCGGCTCTGTTCCAAAATCTGTTGTTCCACCAGAAAACGCTCAAACGGTCGTTATTAAATTGAATTTCTCTCAAAAATCAAAGTTGTTTGCACGCACCATACCTCCAAAATTGATACACGGGAAACCGAATCTGCACCAGCAAAACAATTAGCTGCATCCACTCGGCCGTCGCAAAAAGCACGTACCCGTCCACCCATCAGTGTAATTGGTACGAGCGTCGACACGAGCCCCAGCACGCTCACCTGTACAAAGGAGCCAAAAGCATGATAATTTGGGAGCTGCAATACCACAGAGACACAAATAAACACGTTAACCTTAAAACAACCCTAATTTTGCGTCGAGGGTTAAAAACGTTCACCTATTTTAAGTTCTAAACCCTTTTGTCCGCTGTTTCGTTTGTCTGAAACTTTCATTTATCCAAAAATATTTTTTCCCTGAAAACGTGTAACTTTCCTGGATTGTTATAAAATAAACCTCACTTAACCTACAGGTTCTGCAGGTATATGTACGGTCACGGAATTTAATTTGCTACCTTAAAAACAGATGTAAACCTTGGATCTGTACCAGTGAACCACTTTTATTGTTCATCAACTGTAGGAAGTCTGTCGAAGAAAGATATTTGGACGTATTGTTTGGGAGTTCAAGTCCAATTTTTTGACATAATTATAGCCTTTGTGCAGTGGGACAGTTCTGCTGTGTTTCTGGGACTTGTCATCGTGATAGGGTTTTATGGTAAATGATTGACCGACGAACACATCGCCCATCCGCCTGTTCCAGCCGGGCGTCCCCATCCATCATAATTACCATGGTGGATCAATGATAAGAGTTGTTGATCGTACCATAGGGAATATTTGTAATCTTGGATCTTGTAATGCTATTCTTTCTTCGTTAGCATCATCATCTCGTTCATCTGGGGTCTTCACAGCATGTCTTATCTTACATATACGACTAGCAGCTGTAATTTAAGCATTATTTCCCTTCTTTTTTACTTCACTATTAACTCAATCCCTCTATTGAGTGTAGGCACTGTCACGTGTCGGATTCTACTCGTACCAGCGCTTCATAAGCAAGAATAGCTTTTCATAATGAAATACCCATAGTTCTTACCCCTTTCGCTGTTGTGTCCCCATAGTACTTACCTATAGAGTTCTTGGCACTAGGTTTAGGTTTGTATGAGACTGTCCCATGGCGTTATTTTTTGAATGTATCTGGTAGTATCGGTCCGGGCGTGCTAGCCCGCGCGGCCGCGGCGCGTATCGACGCGGTTACAATCATTTGACTTTGTGAAACGCCGATGTTTGTGCAGGCGCGCGTTTTTTAACGCGCCACGCACTGCTTGAAAAGCTGCAGCGGTTCTGGAGGGTGTTAGTAAATGTGTTTTATTTAAGACTAACTTCGGCCCGCGACTTTGTCCGCATTGATTCCCTCGGGAACTTTTAAATTGTCCGGGATGAAATGTAGACTAGCGTATTTCATCCAAATCCATCGACACACACACAAACTTTTACATTTATAACATTAGTAGAAACGTTGATTAATAATTTCCTTTTGAACGATTTCATTACGTGATTTTAGCTTCATCTTCAGCTTCATGAAACAAAACTGCTGCTTAACTGAAGAAAAAAAAAACAACATTCTATTGTTTCCCGAGTGCAGTTATGGTTAGTATAGCATAATAAGTTGTTGTGTAGTTTAGTGGTGGTGTAGAAGCTTTTGCAGGGTCCGTCCGGATCGCTACTATCATCTTATTTGTTAACCTACAGCCAAGCAGCAGTGTTCGTATTCCTGTATTTCGGTGTGGGGATAAGACATCCAGTAAAATTAATAAAGGCATTCCATCTTAGTCCGCAGGGTTCGCAACTCGTCTGGAGAAATTAAATATAATCTAAAACTTAATAAAAAAAAATTAAATCTTAAATGTGTATGGGTCTTAGATACACCCATACTTATAATCAGGTGGTCTGTATGATCGTGTGCCTTCTCCTTGACATAAAATAACTATCTTCAAACTCAAGCGTTGCGTTTCATTATATCACAATATTCGTTTGCCTTTTCAAAGCCATACACCAAACAAGACATAAATAAACGCCGCATGAGCACTCGCAGTGCGTGGAAAATCCCTTGTTTGTTATTATTGCGGTAACAAGCGAGCAATCAACGCGTTTTTTTTTACAAAAACACCGCGTTTTTGTCGATTGCCGAGCGCTGGAGTTGGTGCAGACATCTGGTCGTGCGCTCAGGAAATTGCCCGCCAATGTTTTTTCAATTCGACCCAGAAAAACATTGTGCTGATTTTTAAAATAACGAAAAATTCCCAGTTTATATTACGAGTATGTTCTATGGTTATTTTGCATCAATTCTACACGTACCTAAATAGCTAAATAAAACATCGTCACTTGCTATGAAGTAGTGTGGAAAAAATGCTTGACGTCTATGACACGCTTTATATTTCTCAAATATTGGCAGAAAATTATTTCAGAGAAATGGGTCGGGAAAAATAATAGTGCAGTTATTTTAAAGGTATTTTTTGTGACTATATGCATTCAATTTTAATATTCCAATTCATCAAAACTCGTCACTCGCTGTAATCGGAGAACGAAGTAGTCAAACGTAGTTGCTGGAATAAATGGGTAGGTACAGTCAACTGCAGAGAAAACTTACCAGTATACAAGTTAAGAAGCATACGAGTTTCCTAGCAAAGGGGGCTACATTTCTCTGCAGCTGACGTACCTATGAGA
This sequence comes from Acleris sparsana, assembly GCA_923062465.1. Classification (NCBI taxonomy): domain Eukaryota; kingdom Metazoa; phylum Arthropoda; class Insecta; order Lepidoptera; family Tortricidae; genus Acleris; species Acleris sparsana. Next base: position 17,041,741 of record OV281301.1, on the reverse strand, counting down.
GATGTGAACGATTTAAAAAAACCGTACTAAGTGAAGGGTTCCATCGCCATTAGCACAAACACAAAAACTGTCTCCAAATACTACAAGACGTAAAAGCTTATTTTCTGTACGAAGTTATTTTGTACTATTTAGATGATATCGGTGACTAAATTATTTACGGCAAACATACCCTTCTCGCCCGCGACCAGTGATTTCCAACTACATTTTTTAGAGATAATCACTTAAAAAATAGTTGCTACACATACGTATAATAAGCAGTGACGAAGCTATGTTTCTACGTAAGTAAATATTGTTTTCTGTTTATTTCCATTAACAGTATGGTTTACCGTAGTCACCAACATTACGCTCAAAAATATCTGACGCGATGTAATGTCCCAATTTTAAAGACTTGCCAGAAATTCAAGACAAGTACTTTCACTGGAGATAGAAACCTGGTTACTGCTAGCTTCCTAGACGACGATGCTATTAAGCAAGTAGGGTCACCAAATATTTTTTCTTCACACAAAATTAAATGTCCCTACATTTTTATCTTGTTTCGTATAATGAAGCCAGTAAAACCTTCAATTAACTAAACGACTAGCTGATGGTAGCAACCCTGCACGGGTTAAGTAGTTCCCTTTGTTCCACCGGCCTTCGGTTTATTAATTTGTAGCTGAGCCTAATGTTGGGTCCAGCCCAAGTGTCGGTTAGTTTCGGCCAATGATTAACAATGTTTGGTTTATTTATTGTTTTGGTTTACCGAGAGAATAAACCACCGTTTAGTGAATAGTGATTCAAAACGAAAAGATTTTATTTATTTACAATACATTCTGGAAATCTGGATTATATACAGGAGTTACGGAAAACTCATATGAACGGAAGCGAGGCGAGGGCGGGCCGCTAGTCATTCTATATCGACAATGTATTGGACTGACGTAAGCTACCGGATGGTCACGTCAAGCGCTTTCGAAAAGCGTTCACGTTAGCGTTGTGTATTTTGTCTAAGGCCTCAGGTCTACTGGCCCGATAGCCAATCGCGAATACTCCTCCAGTCATTTGATAACCCCGCAAGGCTTCTTAGACAGTTTGATTAGTGGCCCTCCCGCTCCGAACCGAACCGAAGACGGAACCCTCTCGACGCAGATTATCGACGAATCCCCTGATTTACGCACTGATCTTATATTTTATTCATATTCCAAATGGTTTTTTAATGCCACATGATTTCTGAGCATTTTGAGTTAAGCAGGTATTTTACAATTCAATCGTGTAATATTGTTATAACATATTATACCAATAGTTGATTTAACGTGGTCTAAGAGGGCGGACAAAAGTGTTTGCAAAAGTATTAAATCATATATAGATTATTAAACAACCACATTTTAAACCACCTTGTAAACAAAACATTAAAATTTTATAAATGTTATCATTTACATGGGCGATAAAAACTGATAAAGTGGATTTATTTGCCCGTTACCAATAATTTACAAAATTATCCTTACTTTCAATTCAAAACTATCTGTTCGCCAAACTTAAATCAGATCAGTTTAGGCGTTCATGCGTAATTGTTAAACCAACATCCAAACATAATCACAAAGTTTCACAAGATATCTAACATTATGAAGGAGTAGGATAGGAGTGTTAAATACTATCTCTAACTCGAATCCCATAAGTGATGAAATCCCTAAATCTCTAACATTTAAAAGTCCATCAGGAGTTCCTTAAGCCGTTAACCTACTCCCCGTGGCCCTTCGAGGACTCGCAAAAGTCCCGCTAAGCCCATCCTTTGTACGTGAACCTAACTATAACATCCACTCCCTTGAAAAAGTCTGACAAACCAGCAACAACAAACCTTCTTTCAATGCCGTTAAAACAGCTGCGGAGATCTTGCATTTTTGGTCGCTATATGGTAGTTTTTTAGTAGGTAATGTTGAAGTTTTTAAAGGATGTTTGTGATTAATCTGATAATTATAGAGATTAATAACTAAATTATACTATTTAAATTGAAGTAAATACAAATAGGAATGTAGGTGCAGTGCGCTTACCATCATCAAGTGCCTATTAGTGCGTAATTGTATTTGTCATCTTCTCTTCCCTAAACAGTGTTAAACAAAGGCACTAGTCTACGACAGTGTATCCATTTGGCCACTCACTTCTTCTACACGACGCAACAGATCTTAAGTGTTGAGCAGGGCATGCGCATGGGAACAAAGGTTAGAAAAAAATACCGGTTAATTATGATTCTTGAGCAGGTTTTTCGTAAACGCTCGCTCGGAGAGGAATCGATTCACGAGCGTGATGCTCACTGGGATTAACCTGGTATTTTTGAGTTTCGATTCTTCCTGTAGTTAGAGGCTGTGGCGAATAAAAAGATAAAGCCGGTTTGACTTGAAGCTAAGCTAGCTAATAGTGTAGGAAAGACGAGAGAACGAAGGCAGTGCGAACAAATTAGCGAGCGAAATTCACTGTTTTTTTGAGCAGGAAGAGTGAATGGTATTTCTGACGAGTTGGTTAAAAAAAAAACAGGTTTCCGAGCCCTGGCCCGTGTGCTTATTCGCCTTCACTATGCCATAAAAACACATTATAATTTATTGAATTTCTTAGAGAAGATATGAAAAACAATACGATCATGTAGGTGAAACAAGAAGTGATTGACCCAAATGAAATTTGAAATATTTCACCCTCCATGTCCCACTGTTCCGCGTATTTCCATTTATTTCCTCGCGTACTGAAATAAAAGCGTCAGCCGTATAACACCTTTCAAAAACCAATGTCCAATCAAAACGATTGCGACTTTCATTGTTTGACAAAACGACTCAATCCGTCAGTTTAGCTGGGCTACTCCGAGTCATATTCGAATCGCTAGTTGCTGTTTCTCTTTCTATCTTTTCGCTTTACGCTGTTTGAGAAAGGGACAGGGTCACATAACAGAGCTTCAATTCTGGGAGTGATACTACAACTCCTCCGCTGAATGCCGTATACTCCGCAGGGAGCCAAACGAATGTATGGAAACGTGTTGCGGGCCCCGGTAGGGAAGATGTTCTTCGTTTTTTACTGTGAGCCGTATCGGGATTGTCTCCCCGTTGTAAAGGTTGGGTGAAAACTGAAGAGGATATATTTGCAGATTGATATAATATTTACTAGTAGAAGCAGACACATTGTCGTTCATGCAGCGAGCAGTAGACTAGCATATCTTACCTGGAATAAAATGTTAATGATTTTGAAAATGTAGTTACTGTTGAGTAAATCTTATTTAATTTGTGTTTGAGTAACATCCAATTTACAGGTCACCTATTGGAATTCACGTTTCTACAAGTCTTTCCCAGTCTTTTGGATATAGTAAGAATAATTTAACATGTCGGAATCTACTTGGGAGCTTCCAAAATGAATTCCGACATTTAAAAAAATCTTACTATACTGATATCTATATTACACTTTTACACATGCCATCAGCCCATGTCAGTTTACAGCTGAATATAGGCCATTGCACCCGGATTGTTTGCTATAGCATTTACTATATCTACACAAAAACAGCGTATAAACAAAAAAAACAATTCCATTATCTTCCATACACAACCTTGCTGCAATATTTTTAATATCACATCTTCATTTAAACCTTAGTATATTCAGCCATCCCGCTCTTCAGTCTTAATCCCAAAATATTCTGCATTCAGTGCTGCTCCAACCCGATGGCAATATTAATCAAAGCGCGAATCATTTTCGCGAATTCATAACAATGAGCTCCCCTCGGCGGCGCCACGCGCTTCATCTCCAGATAGGTTAAAAGGTTATCGTAAAAGATTGCTTCCGAGAGGCACTGGAGTTCGTTTTGAAACTGATTGTGTGAAGGAGACGCGTGGGGACGGTGTCTTTAAGTTACCCTAGCGTAAATAAGAATAAGATGTGTTTTTTAATCTTCTGCTGCTAAGAATGCAGTACTTTACAAAATTAACAGAGGCTTTAAATATTACATTTGTAAAACGTGTAGGAATAGTGTATCGCTTAAAACATTATTGTCCACGGTCTAACAACTATGTAATGTCCATTGTATTTTAAACTATAATTGTATTTAAATTAATGACGTTATAGTAGCACTTGATAAAAATCTAATTAAGCATATGGGTTAAAACACCCGGAGCTGACTGATAATCAGCGCTGCAGGTGTTGAACACCTCAGCATCATGCTGAGCCAGTGTTCGATTCACTGCCGCGAAGACACACTCACTACTTGTTTATTGTTGTTTCTGGCTTCACTTTTTTACTTTTCTGTTTGTCTTGTTTGTGTAGTGAATAAATGTATTTTTCTTTACTTTCTTTTGTCTAAAACAAAGTGGACCCATTGCTTAGTTCTCATTAGTACACTTCAAGACAAACGGAACTAGATTTTCCCTAGATTTAGTAAGACATTGTATTACTGGGCATTGGTAAGGACTTATTCATTTTCTATGTCCTCTTTCCGTGAATTGAACAATACAGTAAAGGTAAAGTTAGCTAAATCTAACGTATGGAAACACAAAGTGTTTAAGGGACTCGTGCTACGGATAGATTGCATAAAAGTATCGCATGAAGGTTTTCAAATAATGAAAGTGATTTAAAAACGTGATGTGTAAAAGTTCATGCTAAAGCTGCAGAGAAGTTTATGATTTATTTAATACATAATGAGCGTAATTTTGATTGCTCTTTATGAATTTTACAATAGAAACGACGAATAAAAGAACATAATATATTTCGTGCGTCACTTGTTTCGCAGGCTTTTCAGTCCTTGCTCACTCCAAGTTCGGAACAACTTTCGGAAGTTTTGAGAGCTTTTGAGTAATTGTCAAACGCCTGTCGCGACTCGCTGACTTCATCGAGTTCCTTTTGAGGAGTTTTAGTTGAAGATAGCATTGTTCCATTCATTGCTTATTCAAATTCTGGAATTGGTTTGGTCGTGTTATTTGGTGCTACATTTTAATCTGTCTACAGAGAGTAGATAAGTAGACGCATAGTATAATCACTAATTAATTGATGAATTACTTAGAGTAACGGTCAATAATTTTACGTGTTAGATATGCAAATAAATAAATAGACTAGATCATGGGCCAAATAACGTATTTCGGACTGAGGTTTAAGCGGAATATACATACATAAACAATACAATTAAACCTTCATTCCAAGAAATGGAATATTTTACCTAATATTGCATCTCTATTATAAAGTGTAGGCATATTATATTAATTTACGTGAACGTTCAGTGGGTAACAATTACACTAAATTTCCAAACAATTGTTATGCTCGGGGTTTCTCTGCGTGATAGAATCAGAAATGATGATATCCGGAGTAGAACTAAGGTTACCGATATAGCCCGAAGAATAGCTAAACTAAAGTGGCAGTGGGCACATTGCAAAATCAAATCAAAAAAATCAAAATCAAAATATATTTATTTGCTACAATACGGTTACAAGATGTTACAATAAGTGAGAAAGTTCATGCGTATTCAACCCGCAGGCGGGTGTGCAAATTTTATTTAATTTAATTTAATTGTCAATTTAAGTTTTTAGTAAGTATGATAAATATTCATCTATGCTATAAAAACATTTTTCTTGAAGCCATTTAGTTAATTTAATTTTAAATATTTGCTTACTTTCTTTGATTTGATCTCCTTTGGTAAATTGTTAAATAAGCGTATACACATGTTATAACAGTTTTTTTTATAAATGTAAGTGTGGCAAGGAGGCTGGTACAGCAATATTGAGCCCTCGTAGGTCGTATGCTAGTGTCACTACGAAGAGTGAAATAGTCTGGGTTGTCTTTGACCAGGAGACATACGTCCTTAATATATAGACATGGGAGCGGAAGTATATGAAATTTCTTAAAAAGAGGTTTACAACTGTCAAGATACCATACATTGTCCAAAGCACGGTGTCTACGCTTCATCGCTCCCACCAATCCGAGGACACCACGACCGCCAAGCGGCGTGCATGCAGCCACGATTGGTCGACGACCCCGATGACGACACCGATGACGACACCGCCACGGAGCGGACACGACGCATCCCCACCGGCCACGTCTCTTTCACTTTGATCTTAGCCCTCTCCACGAGAACTTAACTTTATTATAAAGCTCCTTAGAAGCTCGTTCTCAATTTTAATTAACATAAAAGGGATTGTTAAAAAATATAAATATTTAATAAATTTAGCAACCTGAGGTTTCATTAAACTTCCACATGTCCTCTGAGACATAAATTGGCGACCGTGACAGGACTTCTGAGCCACGCCGGTCATCACCAGCACCGCAGCCAGGCCCAGAGCTACCAAGAACAACCGACAAGCAGCGAGCGAAGCACGGAGCGCAAGATCAAGACCACTGGAGTCGTCACCGTCGGTCAGCAACACGCACCGCGGTCAGGCCTACCCAGCTAAGTGTCCTAATCCTACCTGATTCTTGCCCGCCCCTATTCTTCCACCTCAAAGGGCTCTCAGCTTGTGCAATATAGTGTGACAGCTCTAAATTACAACGCTAGTTCAGAGAGCGCACGCGACGGGTCAAAGTCCGTACGCGTGACACGAGCTTTAAGCACATGGTGGCTTAACCTCTATCTTCTAAGGAGCTTAAATCTTGATTAGATCTTACCTTTTTTATTAGTTAATTGCTAAACATTTCCACAGCTATTGCATTTCCAAATATAATTCCACACTTTTCGCAATTCCCCAACCTTTATTTGACGCACATTGCTTCGCGAAAGCTTTCATAAGTTCGCTCAGCCTATATTAAGTAGTCCAAATATCCGCTCACGCATTTAGTGCACTAGTTAATAAAGTCATCGTCAATTATACCTATATAATCGTTTAAAAACACCACTATAATTATCATTACACTGTCTTTAGACTCACTCTCCCTATCACGTCACTGTTGCGCCGATCATAATTGTTCGCCCCCTGCATTCCAGGCTTTTATATCAGCTGATTGACTAACGAGCGCCTGCGCAGGGAGCCGCTGCATCAAGTCATCGGACCGAGTGCCCGCCGCCGACTCCCGACCGATACTGAGGAGCGTGAGATTAAAACACATTTTTTGCTTATTTTCCTGTTTACTTGAATAGACCATTTCATTACATAATAACAGCATTACAAACTTAAAAGGTTGATTGGGTTTCTATACTGAGCCTTATCACTAGTAACTTAAGATCTACAAATTGCTAAAATGACTGACAAAGCCGAACTCAAAACTTTAATTACCAAGCGTGCCTCAGTAAGAGGTCGCTTGACGAAATTTAAAAATTATCTTGACAACCTCGATTCGGATTCCCTTTCGTCTATTCAAGTAACAGAGTTAAAGTTGAAAACCGCCAATATTGAGGCCTTATCCGCTCAATTTGATGAGCTGCATAGTCAGATCGAGTTGCTATGCCCGCAGGAGATGGAATCTTTGCTTAACGAGCGCGACAACACCGAGCAAGACTTCATCATTAGCATAGCGACGGCGCAAGAATTATCTAATAGGTATTCTGCTTCTAATTTTCACGACGCCACTATGCTAAACAATAGTCACACTTCCAGTCAAGAGGTTCAAGACTTTGGTTTTAAGCTGCCCCAAATTCAAATAAGCAAGTTCGATGGCACTTACTCCCGATGGATTGAGTTTCGAGACACATTTACTTCGCTCATTCATCATAACGCTCGCATCCAGCCCGTGCATAAATTCCACTACCTATATTCTTATCTCGAAGGCGAAGCTGCTCGCGTGATAAGCAATTTAGAGATCTCAATCCTAAACTATTCTAAGGCATGGGAATTGTTATGCGAGCGATATGACAACAAAAGGCAGCTTATAAATAACCATCTCAATTCATTGTTTGATATTGAAACTTTATCTCGTGAGTCAGACAGGGCACTACGTCATTTGATAGACCACGTCAACAAAAACTTACGTGCACTATCTAGTCTCGGTTTAGAAACCCAACATTGGGATGCCTTAATAATACACATGGTGGCATCTAAGTTAGACAGCCAAACAAGTTTAAAGTGGGAAGAGCATCGCAACTTACTTGATATTATGCCTACCTTAGCTCAATTCAATAAGTTTCTAAGTGATCGTGCTAACGTACTTGAAACATACAATCGCAACAAAAACGAGAAATTCAGACGATCTAATCTCCAGTCTGGCCATAGTAGTTCAACGCATCCTGCCAAACAATTCGCAAAGTCTTTTTCGTGCACTGCTGACGCGTTAACAACGAGTAACGCACCACAATTAATTTGTAGTGTATGTCGCGGAAATCATCGAGTGTATGATTGTTCTAAATTCTTAGCCATGTCTGTGGAGCAGCGAATCGAGCAAGCATCCAAATCCAACCTATGTGTAAATTGTTTACGAACCGGGCACCCTATCCGAATGTGTCGTTACGGCCCGTGCCGTGAATGCAATAAGCGGCACAATACGTTATTACATAAGAGTGCGCCCGCGCATGTTTTAGCAAATAAAGACGCGGCCTCCTATGCAGATCCTGATACATCGGTTAATAATTTTTCTTCCGGGCAGACTACCGATCTTGTCCTATTATCGACTGCTCTAATTAACGTGTCAAATCCCTACTCACAAAAAACTGAGACTGCAAGAATTATTTTGGACAACGGCAGCCAATCTAGCTTCATGACGCAAGAACTAAAGTCCAAACTAGGTCTAGAATCGTTACCTACTGACCCCATTAGAATCGTAGGCATAGGTAACTCGGCCCGCAATATAGTCAAGGAGCGCTGCGTAGTTCAACTAAAATCATTGCAAACAAATTTTAACGTTCAATCTATGTTTTCAGTGTTGCCTGAACTAACCGGCACTATTCCCAAATCATTCGTAAACAAGGATCATTTCAACTTGCCCAATGACGTCAATCTAGCTGACCCTAAATTTAACAGTCCAGGCCCTATAGATATGCTCATAGGAGCAGACCTGTTTTGGGACATAGTTGGGAGCAGCCGCAAATCCCTAGGTCAAAATAAACCGTCTCTAATTAGTTCGCAGTTTGGCTGGATTATTTCTGGTCCTATCTCTTTGAACCGCGAACCCAGTCATAAGGATAACGATTCTAAAACCCTCCAGTGCCATTTTGCCTCGGATCTCGAGTCTCCCAATACTAATTTACTAAATCAAATTGCTAGATTCTGGGAGCTGGAAGAAATTCCTCAAAAATCACAGCTTGATGACAGCGAAAAGGCATGCGAACAGCATTTCCTTAAAAACACTGTTCGCCTAAGTACTGGCCGCTTTTGTGTCAGATTGCCCCTCAAGGACACTCCTGATTGTCTGGGTGATTCCTATAGTCTCGCTAAACGTCGTTTTCTTAACCTAGAGAAACGCTTTAGGAAGCAACCGGAACTCAAAGAGCAATATACAAATTTGATAAAGGAGTATCTCAAGTTGGGTCATTGTTCTGAGTCTCCGACGGCGCGACCAGAACCAAATTACTTCTTGCCCCATCATGCAGTATTTCGCGACAACAGTGAGTCCACACGAGTCCGCGTAGTTTTTGATGGTTCCGCCCCCACGACTTCTGGCGTGTCTGTGAACCAGATCCAAATGGTAGGGCCTACGGTTCAATACTCTCTTTTCTCCATACTACTCAGATTTCGTCAACACAAATTTGTTCTTACGGGCGACATCGAAAAAATGTTCCGACAAATTACAATGCACGAGGACGATCGAAATCTGCAGCTAATACTATGGAGAGAGGATGAGTCATTGCCAATAAAAACACTTAAATTAAACACCGTGACCTATGGGTTCGCAAGCGCTAGTTACTTAAGTACTAAATGCATTTGGCAACTGGGGGAAGAATGCTCTGATGATGAAATCAAAACCATCACTCAACGTGATTTTTATTGTGATGATCTTCTGACTGGAGCTGATAGTGAGGAAGGGTTACTTCACATTTTGAATTCAGTCACTGCACTATTGAGTTCCGGTTGTTTTCATCTGCGCAAGTTCAAGTCTAACATACCGTCTATCTTCCAATCTTCAAATCTAGATTTACAAGAAAATCTAAGCCTCAGTGACGCTGCAAGCGCACTCGGGTTAGGCTGGAATCCAAAAAACCACAAATTACATCTCACAGTTAACCAAAGATCCAGTCCTAACAAACAAAACATCACAAAACGGTATATTTTATCAGAACTATTCAAAATTTTCGACCCGCTCGGCCTTCTTAGTCCTTGTATAGTCCAACCTAAAATACTCATGCAAAGGTTATGGAAACTAAATATTGGCTGGGACGAAACTGTAACCAAAGATATAAAAAAGGACTGGTTTAAATTTCAAGATGGTTTAACTCAGCTGCTCACCTTAGAGATTCCTAGATTAGCCTTGTGTGATTCTCCTGTAGTTATTGAACTACATTCCTTTAGTGACGCTTCGATCCTGGCTTATGGCTGCTGTGTGTATTTACGCTCGATTGACGCTCAGGGAAACGTGGTCGTGAAGCTACTTTGCGCCAAATCCAAACTTGCCCCGATCAAACCCAGCACGATCCCTCGGCTGGAATTAGCCGGCGCCTTAGCAGCCGCGCGATTAAGCAAGGTCGTTCTTGAGTCCTTGCGATGTCAAATAACTCGTTGTGTACATTGGTGCGACTCGACTGTGGTCCTAGGATGGCTTAACACGAGCCCCAGCAAACTCAAAACGTTCGTGGCCAACAGAGTAGTTGAAATTTGCGAGATAACTAAATCATCTTCATGGCGTCACGTTCCAACAAAATCAAACCCGGCTGATTTGATCTCCCGGGGCATTAATCCCAGTCAAATGTGCGATTTACCATTCTGGTTCTCAGGCCCAGCCTATCTGAGTGCACCTGAATCCGAATGGCCAAGTTTAAAATGTCGTTATAATGAGGAGCTTCCTGAAACAAAAACAAATGTTGTCACTATAAAGGAACCCTTAATTAAATTTGAAAATTATTCGAGCCTTACGACTATAAAACGTACCTTTGCTTATGTCCTGCGCTTTGTTCACAACACTAAAAACCCACGCGCCAAAAGGGCAAATAACAGTCGACGAATTGAACGCTTCATTTTCAGTGCTATTGAAACAATCACAAATCGAATCCTTTCCGGACGAATGCCAGGCTTTATCTCAAGGCAAGCCACTCAAGCCCAAATGCGCATTGCTATCGCTTTCTCCTTTCCTTTGCAAAACCGGCGTAATACGATCAAAGGGCAGAATTAGCTTATCCCATTACCACTTTGACAAGAAGCATCCGCCCATTATTCACGCTAAACACCATTTATCGAAACTTATATTTCGTTACGAGCACAAGCGTCACATGCACGCCGGTCCACAGACATTGTTATACGCGACACGGGATTATGTTTGGACCATCAACGGTCGGAATCTAGCTCGAAACATTGTTTTAAATTGTGTCAGATGCCAGCGAATGCAAGGTCAAACACTCGCACCTTTTATGGGAAATCTACCCTCCCAGCGAGTCATACCCTCTTTTCCGTTTCACACGGTAGGCTTGGATTTCGCGGGGCCCTTTTTTGTCTTAAATAGACGAGGCCGCGGTGCAAAGCCAGTCAAGGCGTACATGTGTCTGTTTGTATGTTTTAGGTACAAATGCGTTCACTTAGAAACAGTCAGTCAGTTAACGAAAGAGGCATTTATACTTTCGTTAAGGCGATTCATTTCCCGTCGTGGAGCGCCTGCGGAAATATTCTGCGACAATGGTCGAAACTTTGTTGCCGCTGCGAAACAGTTAGGCGCCTTTATCAACTCTAACGAGGCAGCTTGGTCTGAGTATGCAGCAAATCAAGGCATCAAATTTAAATTTATTCCGACTTACGCTCCTCACTTCGGCGGCTTGTGGGAGGCGGGCATAAAGTCCGCCAAATTCCACCTAAAAAGAATAATGGGCAACAACAATTTAACGTTCGAAGAGTTGTCCACTATGTTTGCACAGGTTGAAGCTATTTTGAATAGCCGACCCCTGTGTCCTATATCTTCCTCTCCTCACGACCTCCTCTCTCTCACTCCAGGGCACTTTCTGGTGGGCCGACCACTCACGTCGCTTCCAGCTCCGATGGTGGACGACTCCAACCGTAGTCTCCTGCAACGGCACACCAGACTGGAGTCACTACGGCAGCACTTCTGGCGTCGCTGGCAAAAGGAGTACCTAAGCGAGCTGCAGCAGCGCTCAAAGTGGCGCATCAGCAAGGGCAGCCTTCGCGTCGGTGACCTAGTCTTAATTCAGGAAGACAACACTGCCCCAATGCACTGGCGCATGGGTCGCGTCTGCCAATTATTCCCCGGACCCGACGGAATATCCCGGGTCGCAGACGTCGAAACTGTGCGCGGTCGCGTTCGCCGTCCACTGACCCGCCTCTGCCCCCTGCCGGTTGACAGAGACTTGAAGGCCACTTAGGCTCTTCAAGGGGGGGAGCATGTCTACGCTTCATCGCTCCCACCAATCCGAGGACACCACGACCGCCAAGCGGCGTGCATGCAGCCACGATTGGTCGACGACCCCGATGACGACACCGATGACGACACCGCAACGGAGCGGACACGACGCATCCCCACCGGCCACGTCTCTTTCACTTTGATCTTAGCCCTCTCCACGAGAACTTAACTTTATTATAAAGCTCCTTAGAAGCTCGTTCTCACTTTTAATTAACATAAAAAGGATTGTTAAAAAATATAAATATTTAATAAATTTAGCAACCTGAGGTTTCATTAAACTTCCACATGTCCTCTGAGACACACGGACACACCTTTTCTGGAGCCTAAAGGTTCTCTCTACGTCGACGGAGTTTCCCCATAATAATATTCCATAGCTTAGGACAGAGGAGACGTAGCCGTGATACGCCGTGAGAGCTGCTTCTGTTGATACTGTTTGTCTTAGTCTTTTCAGGGCAAAGACGAATCGTTGTAGTTTCTTACAGACATGGTCTATGTGATGTTTCCAATTTAAATTTTTGTCAACGATGAATCCTAGAAATGTAACCATGTCAACTAAATCTATTTTTGAATTTTCATAACTAATTTTTAAAGATAATGGGTTTGTATTGTAGTGATTAAATTGTATGGCTTTTGTCTTTTCTACGTAAATTTTTAGGTTGTTGGTTTTTAACCAGTCAACGGCATCTGCCAAGGCTTTATTAGCATTTAATTGTAGATGTTCTTGGTCGTCACCTCTTACTATTATAGAAGTGTCATCTGCAAAAATGATATATATATATGCATATGCTGCATATGCTCGCAGGACTGATGGCCGATGGGGTCAGAAAGTTATGGAGTGGCGTCTGTGGACCGGAAGACGAGCTGTAGGTAGGCCTCCAACAAGATGGAGTGACGACCTCGTCAGGATCGCGGGAGCGCGGTGGATGCGAAAAGCTCAAGACCACTCTGAGTGGAGAGCTTTGGGGGAGGCCTATGTCCAGCAGTGGACGTCTTTCGGCTGACCTGATGATGATTGTGTTTAGCTTAGTTTCTGGCACAGTTCAATAACTTTTAATTTTCAGCATGATGACCACGTTTGTGAATGACTTGCTCAGAAACACTGAGCTTTTTTTGACAGAAATCGTTTTCTGAGATTACTACTGAAATAATAACGTTCTGTCGAGATCTAAACTGAACCAATTAGCGTTCTGCCACGCAAGCCGGCTGAGATTTGATAACGCCTAAATTACATAAACGCTTACACATTGTTCGATGATTTTGTGGAACCGCTACCGCCGCTACATATCATCATTACACGTAATTAATCAATTTTATTAATGTTGCCATAATTGCCGTTTCGCGATTTGGCTCTTATTTGCTCACAAATGCGGTGTTTCTACACAACACACCTTTACGCATTGTTCCAGTTTAGTAAGGGCTCTCATTCAGGATATAACGCGTTGTTTAAAAGCTCAAGTTATAGTTGTGATCTAAGTAAACATATTAATTACGATTATTTGAGATTTTGTACACAACAGCCGATGGGTAATTAGTTGATAAAGTGATTATAATTAATTTTACGATTGTTTAATTTTTTATAAATGAGATGGGAGTCCATTTTTATTTGATTTTAAAATAGAAGTCCACTGAGACAGACGAACTTAATTGGCCTATTATCCTCTCCACGGGGAGAGAGGACGGCCTCTCTAGAGGTAATTAAGGTTTGGGATGGTAGTGAGAACAGTAAGTTAAGAAAAATACATGGCAAGAAAGGATTAGGCTAGTTATAAATAGTTCAACTTGAATCACGTTTGACTTTAGACTGGTTTGTAAAGTAGCTAGGGAAACAAGCTTCTCATTAATTAATACAGATTTTTGACTGCTTGATTTTTTGACCAATATACATATAAAAATCAGAAAAATAAGAACCTTCCAAGTGATATAAAGAAATGGCAGTGATTATCATTTCTATCCACCTAATTATTATGTGATTCAACTAACATCTCTGTTGATGTATTGAACGTGTTGGTAGACTCATATGGAACCAAGACGCTCATTTACAAAAACCACAATCTAGTTAGACAAAAGCAATTTTGTTTTTGGTGCAATTATAAAATCAACGGGAAAGGACGATGGGCAAAAATGTCCCCACCCACCAACAGAGATGAAACATGATTGTGCCAGTTTATAGATCTTGGCAACATGATGTATTTTTAGTATGGCGACGATCACCATATGTATGGGGTTTTCTTGGAAAATCATAATCGTATCGTTTGGAATTTGTTTGAAAATGAACACATATATGGATGATTTGCCTTGCTTGGCCCTTGTTGTCATTAAAAATATCCCATTAATTTTGCTAAAAAAATAAGTATGTTAACTTTTTTTGGGTCCTAATGAACATAAAGACATGCATCCCGTTGCTGTTGGAGGGTGGGGACGGGGTCCATACAAAATTACCCATCACCCTTTCTGCCATCTAATTAATGAGTCATCAGATTAAATCAATATACAATTATACTCGAATGCAACCAACACGAACCTGTTTCTAGTTATTTAGCTTTAAATGTAAGACGATTTCAAAAAAAATATGACCATAAAATACTGAACCAACTTCATCAAAAAACATCTAGAAACAGCCCGGACAAGGAAACACTCGAAACCATCCACTAAAACAAAGAAAAACTCCAATCGAACCTGAACTTCATTTTAAAGCGTACAGAGTGCATAATTGTTTGATTACTTGGTAAATATTAAAGTCATGCCACCCTTTCTAATCAAAACAGCACATAATACACCTTTAAACATAAAGTAAATTCAACTTTGTCTGCTATAGGATAAAGTTGCAATGCATTGCGCGGTCAAAAATAGTTGTGCTCTTATTTCCAAGGAAAGTCGTGTAGGACGAAGGGGTTTGCGGGTCGGTTATTAGTTTTAACGAGCTAGTGTTCGACTGCTCATTAAGGCGATGGGGCCGGCGAGCCCCTGCAGCGCTGCAAATTTCGACATCACTAATTATGAGACTCTTTGCCAGCAACGAGAACCTGCATTTAAAATGAACACACAGGAGGGTCGCGGGCATTGAACTTATCAACGATTGCGATTGATATGCGGTTAGTTTTAGATAATTGACGGTGAAGCTGATAGCATGCCAGTTGTCAGGCAGTTATGATGAGTTGTGAAATTGACGTGTAATAATGGAATTTCTAGCAGCTGATTATTTTCTAAATAACGAGATCAAACTAACAGATTTAATTTTAATTTAACTAAATGTCAAATACAATTTGGAAGTCATCAATTTAGCTACCTACATTATTATGTGGAATTCGCGGAAACCCTTAGGCAACTAAGGGTTTCCGCGAACGCTAAACATAGGCTACTTACCATCACTGAAAAAGTTCTCGAGGGAATATCGAAATCTACGAGAACGATGTCACGGGCAGAAACTAGTAATGAAATAAAATTCAATTTCGATTTATTTTTTCATAATTTCGTAATTTATACCCTTAATTTGTTTGTTTCATAATTTGAACACCAAAAACCACTTGCGTTATAACTCAACGATTAATGTCATTGTTTATTTTTGTTCGAATGTTATCTTCCTTTAGACTCTCACCAAGGCGCTACTGACTTTGTCATCAAATGAAAAGGTTATTTAAAACTAATACAATCTATTTAGTCGGTTGATAATCGATGAGGAACTAATAACTGCCGTAATGGAGATACATGCTGCGTCGGTGGAGCGAGGTTGATCAGCGTAATGAAGTGCGCTAATACCGTATTATACTCGTACCGAGAGTCTCAAACAAACGCTGATTGTTAGTTGTGATAATAATTTCATATTTACGCTTTGCGAAGATTTTTCTAATAATAAAAACGAACTAAAAATGGAGTCTACTCTTAACCACGGTCGTGGCAACAATTTACGTCGAGGGGCTAGTGTCTAACGCACTCGCAATCACGATCGTTTTCATTTTGAAAATCGAAGGCATGTCAGCATACAAAATGAAAACAATTGTTACACTTTGAAGCCGATTGTCATGGCGAGTGCGTTGGACAATAGAGACGCAGGTATAGGTGAAAAACTTAAGTAAAGGACCTGATGCATGTAGTCCTGCACAAAACTAATATGGAATTCACGTCAAATTTCAAATATAGAATGTCGAACGGTCTATACAGATGTTACAACTACATGCAACCTATAAATATAAACATTGGTTTTGCGACATTTAGTTCAATTTTAAATATTGATAGCATGAAACAGTTGATGCGAATATCGGTTTAAATGAAGCGAAGAACAATTCGATTCAATACCATTATTTTTGACAGTTACAAACACATAACACACACAATACGATTGTACAATCCTTACTAATATTATAAACGCGAAAGTTTGTATGTATGGATGTATGAATCTTTGTTACTCTTCCTGCAACAACTGGACGGATTTGGATGAAATTTGGAATGGAGATAGCTTATTAGCTTTAGCTTACTGGATTAACACATTTATGAATTTCCCGAGGGAATAGCGATTATCAAAATCTACGCAAACGAAGTCACGGGCAGAAGCTAGTACAATATAAATACGCTTTATTGAACACCACAAAAACAAACCACGAAACAATGCAATTGACAACATTTCATTTTGGTGACACCTGCAAATTACTATACGACTCGAAAGGGTTTTGCCTCCTGAACACGGCAAAATATTTATTTAGATTTATTTTTCTTGATTTACAAAATTACAAGTAAGTTAAAAAAAATATCGAGTTTTACCAATACTATGCCTGAATAGATATAATACCATTGTCTTTTTCACGAGAAAAAAAGCTGTCATACTTCAAAT
Source organism: Acleris sparsana (assembly GCA_923062465.1). Classification (NCBI taxonomy): domain Eukaryota; kingdom Metazoa; phylum Arthropoda; class Insecta; order Lepidoptera; family Tortricidae; genus Acleris; species Acleris sparsana. The sequence continues at coordinate 17,024,511 of OV281301.1, read as the reverse complement.
TTGACATTGACACTATTGACAGATGGATAGATACTTAGAGAATTACCGGTTGACCGCCATTATTAAAAATATTTTTTTTATTGTCCTATGTTCTTTATTAATTTATTGTATTGTACATGCACTGTATCTGCATGACCTTATAATCTGTGCCAGGGGTCGTCGTATTTATCTCCATATAATAAAAGTAAAGAAAGAGAACATTTTTTTCAAATAATTCAAAAAGAAAAACTTTTTTTTTAAATACAGATTGGACTTACGTAATATGTCCATTGTGTCGTAGAAATGAAGTTACGCCCTTTTAGAATAAGTACATCTTAATAAATTAATAATAAAATAATTATTCGTTCTAGAGAAAATTTAAAACTATTAGTGTCTTCCTCCTTCCAAACAGTATCTATAAAACGAATAAAATTAAAGTCTTGAAAATATGAAATCTTGTCAATTTAAATACACAGGGCGGCCTTACCGTTAAATAGACCTTTTTTCCCGACCACCTTAATTAAATTAAATTACATTATAGTAAAATGATTCGAGAGATGTTTCACAATCTGTTAAAATACTATGGCGGCTCGGGTACTTTTACATGTCAAAAACCAACCAGCGCTTCCCAAGGCGAAACCACAGCTTAGAAGAAACTCAATAGCCAGTAATGAGAAATAATAAAGCAAGGTCTGCTTAAATAGTAATTGCTTTATTTTCGCACTTGGGCGATAATCGATGAGGAACTAATCACTTCCATAATGGAACGGAGGAGAGCCGCGTGGAGAGGCTGATCGGCGTAATGAAGTGCGCTAATCTCTCATTAGGCTAGAGTGTCAACTGGATGCGGATTGTTGGCTTCCGACATTAATTAACTAGCTAATGATCCAGTTGGCAACAGTAACTAACATGGCTTTATGTATGATGAGATGGAATATACTGGTTACATTTTTGACTAACTGCTGTCAACCATTGGGTATTTGGATTTGAAATAGTTTTCAAGGTATTGGTTTACAGACTTCGGGGCCAGAAGATTGAGCTTTCAAAATGTGGAATTCCCAAAATGTTCAATTCTTATAATGCCCAAGTGACACTTCAAGAGAGAAAAGAATAGTTAATACCCTTTTTGGCCACTTTAGGTCGAAATGGGTATCAAAAATACTGTACAATTAAAAATAATATTGTTACATAGTCAAGACTGAAGATTAATATCTTAAAGATAAAACAATTTATGTAATGTCAATTGTTTTTGTAATTTGTTAAATTTCATAATTCTTTACATATAAGTTAAAATGTTGAGTGGTCATAACCGGTACATCTACCCTAATATAAATAACGGATACCCTGCCAAAACACGTGCAAATACGTCAAAACCCGTGGGGCACAATCTAACTACTGTACACCAACACTTCAGCCAGAAGCCTTCAGACCATTAGACCCTTGTGAGGAGGTGATTGAGGAATTATGCTAATGTCGGCTGTTTACCTCGACGACATGTAAATGTTATTCTGAAGTGACGTGACCGAGAATGACAGAGATGGCGCGAGTAATGACAATAATAATGCTGCTGGAACAATGCCAAGTAAGGTTAATGTTAGAAGAAAAATATATGTTTTTAAGCTAATATTATGGAAGAAACAGAAGAGACCGAAACAAGTTGTAATGTCCTTCAGGTCACTTTGAAAGGCTCATCGAATATCACCAAGAGACGTAGTAAATAAAAAAATAGAAGTGAAAAGCCTAACGACCAACGCTCTGGAGATTATTAAAAAGAGGTTTTTTAAATATTGTGTAAACACTTTTGTTAAAATTGTTTTTATCTCTTTGGGCCGTCGAATAATTAATTGAAGAATTTGATTTTAGAAATGTCAATTTAATCAAAAAGTTTAAAAAAAATCACAACGCAATAACTACAATAATATTTTGTGACAAAATAAATCCTTTTTTGACCACAAAACTATTTTCAGTACGCAACGAAACACGCTCGATTAACCTAAAAATAAAACCGGAAAACTTTGACTGCCTGTAAATTCAAATAATTCTCAAACCCTTTGATGGTATTCTGAATAATATAATGTTGTTAACCCACAACACAATTTTCTAAAAGAGCGAGCCTTCACCTTAATATTACGTTGCTCATACTGCGAGCAACGCAAACGTTTGACTTTCACCGCTGTATATGAAATTTCATTTCTTTTGATGTCTCGAGGATTGTCTGCGCGCCTCGACAGACGTCGCAGACTAATTTCAATGAAACGCAAACCTGACAAGCATAAATCCGCCAGAAGTCTGCATGATTTGAAAGCGAAATTGAATCAGTTCTCCGATAAAATACTATTATGCTAACATACTGTGATTTAATAAACTAGAAAGGCACTATTTGAACGCTCTGTTCACTTAAGCAACTATTATTTTAGAATAATTCAAGAAAGATGACAGTTTCTTTTATAAAATTGAAAAATGTTTAACGTCTACAGTTATTTTTAAGATTTCATAGTCATCTAAAGCAAGTTTTAAAAACGCGACTACGTTTTTTTTATATTGTCGTCGATATACCTACCTACGATAGACGATTTCTGAAGTGGAGACCACGAATTGGCAAACGTGGAGTAGGGCGCTGTCAGACTAGTTGGAGCGATCATATTCGCAAGGTAGCTGGTGGTAACTCGAGAGGAAGAGCTGAAGACCAAATTCTGTGGCGTGCTATGGAAGAGGCCTATGTCCAGCCGAGGACTGATGTGGGCTATGATGATGAAGATGATACCTGATATTAATAATTGACATTGACCCGGGATGGTGACAGGATTATACCCATAACACACAGAAATCGGCTCAGGCGTTGAGTATATTTGAGAAAAATTTGACATACATACATGAACTCTGAAAACATTACACTACTTTTACGGGCAGGCGTGTAAAAATCATCCCAACTCGCACATTATATGCTGGTGGCTAAATTCTCCAAAACAGCTCCACCCATCATTTTGAAACCTAGGCAAGAACCACATCCAAATCTGTGCACCTGTTTGAAATATTTAATGCTACAGACAGACACAGATATACACAGACGCCACGTTAAACGAATGAACCCCCTCTGCATGCGTCGGGGGCTAAAAACGTTGATGCAAAACGAGGAAACTTCACCCAACACAAGTTCCCAAATTACAAATCCATCCGGATGAGTAACATCGACTTCATCAGCCACTGCTCCCTTGTAAGCCTCCCTATTGTAACCTCCTCGTGCAAATCCTACTGCATATTCAATCCCATATAAAATTCCGGAGGAGATCGGCCGGCCATCAGGAACACATGTCGGAGTAGGCCCTTACTCCAAAGGGTCCAACCCGAATCCCCTTTGAATAATGATTCTGTCGATAACATCAAACGCTGTAAGGTAATATTTTACTGAGTTTTACATTTCATTTAACGTTTTGTCTCTTTGAAATGCTCAATTGATTGATTGCTTTTAATTTGAGTGGGTTCCTTGAGGCAATTAGAGACATCGTGATACGCATTCGGTCGATTAGGTTTCAAGCAAGTTAAATTGTTTCAAAGGTATTCGCTTTGATTGATTATTTATTTCAATATTGATTGGCCTTTATTGCGCTTTATTTCAATTTAGTAAGAACATCAAGACCGTTAACTATAACGGTGTAAATCATCTTCATATTTTGTAAATAAGATCACTATTAAAAAAAAACGCATCAAAATCCGTTGCGTAGTTTTAAAGATTTAAGCATACAAAGGGACATAGGGACAGGGAAAGCGACTTTGTTTTATACTATGTAGTGATTCATTCTAATAATGTTAGTAAAAAATACATTTTTTTTCTCAGCTTATATTTAATTCATGAACTAAGCTAACTAAGTTCCATATTAACTACGAAGCTATACACTGCGTACTAATTATTCTAATGTAAATTACTATGTAAATAGAATCAAAATTAAAAGTCAGCTAGACGCGTTAAAAATCGCCGTTTTCTTAATCTATTTAACATTGTTATTACATCAGGGGATCCGAACAACGAACCGCCGGCCAACAACCTCCTCATCAGCAGTCTCAGCCTAGAAGCCCTTACGAAGCTATTTATTGGCTGTGAAGCGATAGACGCCTCGATCAATACCAGAAATAAAGATCGGTAAATCACTGAAAGTTTGCCGTCTTTGTGTGGATTAGAACAGCTTATTCGTACATAATTTCAAGTAAAGTTGTGTATTGACGCACACACGCCACGGTAAACATACCCCGAGTACGAACTTACACCTTCTATCGAGTAAGTAAAGTTAACTTATTGTCATCTAAATTACAATTGCACGCCCACGATAAAGGCTAATGTTGTTTTTGTCTCTGCGACTAATTATTACGTAATTAATGTTTCGTTTTGTGATTTATATTTGCGCTCAGGCCACAGATAAGATTTAAGTAACGTGTGTATTGCACTGCACAAATAATAGTGCCGTTTTTTGCGCGTCTGTAGTTTGCCCAACATACACTGTCGCCCTTGTATTTTATTTGTTGTTATTGATTTATACTTTTTTCTTTTTTACTTGTGTTCTGTCAACTTAATTTATTTTTTATTTTTTATGTTATATTTATTGTCACCATCCGTGCTGTCACGGGCGGTTCCAGCGGTAGACCAGCGCTGGCTTAGCAGCCAGCACACTCTGAGTTGGGACCGTTTCACAATAACTGTCCAACTTTGTGAAGCTGTTTTTTTGTATCTTTACTTTATTTCGGTGTGGTTGTAAATAAATGTATTTTGATTTTATTTATTCATTTTAAATGGCGATTGTTATAAACTCCCCGTGTCTGTATTTAGTACTAAAATTTTATAGCAAGTTGATTTTCGTATCAAGTAGTAACTGAAAAGTAGTCTTAAAGTTATGTAAATAAACGTGAGATTGGTTTAGGGGTTTGTGCCTTTGTGCTTAGGTTTAAAAAACCGGAAATTATAAAATTCCGAATAATTTTTACAAATATTAATTTGTCCGGATTAAAAAATTCCGTCATCTATGTTATGCTGGAGGTACGAGTAGCTATTTAAGATTCATTGCATAATTTAATTGCTATAGGTTATTTTTGTAAGTTTGATTTATAAGCAATTCGGAAAAATAAAGTCTTCTATCAAAATATTGCATTTGAAAGTGAAAATTCGGGATTTTAATGATTTCGGAATTATGTAGCCCCACCGGAAAAGTTTTCGAATACTGAAGGTAATTTCAAAACGTGGCATGTGATTGACATTCGATCTTGAGCTGCAGATAAGATTGAATGTCAGTTGCGATTGTCATCTTTGTTTACATACCTAAAAACAGATAAAAATGCAAGGTTGAAATTATTTAGCTTCTCCCGAAGCACACGTCGAGTAACGTCAAAAAAGTTTCCCAATTTTTCTTACAATATTGATAAAAGCCACAAACGAAAATAAAATAAAATTCTGTTTCCGAGACGTTTGAGTTGAGAAGAGCAAGTGAAGCAGATGGCGAGAGAAGTTGAAGACATATCTGTTTTTGGACAATCGGGGGATGAATAAAGTAATTCTGTTGTAACAACTGTATTTTATATAATAAGATTAAACCGTGAAATTATGCATCGAAGTTGTAGCTTGGCCTTTGAGATGAATCACTTGTGGCCTACCTCTGTGTACCTACTTCCATTTCATTCACTTATTTGAAGCTTTAATTTTAATACGTAATTTTCCTACTGTAATATTATTAAGTCTCAAGTAATTTACAATGAGAAACAAATGGGATATCACAACTAACACAGTAAAACACAAGTCAAGGTTTTTCAAAAGGCGGTTAGGTTAGAATTAATTAATATTAGTTATGAGGTTAATTGTGTTTTTGAAAGATAGCGACATGTTGGCAATTGGTTTAGCAGGGCTGGCCACAGCTATTAGCGCTTCAACAAGCATTCATTACACCTTTAGACAACCAAGTTTCCATCTGTCCAGTACTATTTAACATTTCCAGTACTGATTCCTAAAAAAATACCAGTTAGCAACTTTGGTTCTTCAAATCAACCCAACCAAGGTAATTCGCTTGGCTGACAGATTGTGTCAACTCTGTTCAATCAAGCGCCAAAGCGACCAAATAACCGAACCGCTACTCGTAAACAGACTGCACTAGAGAACTGACTTCGGAATACGAAAGGGAAGTGCATTAAGGTAATTGTTTGGGATTTGCAGTAAACATTTCGTCATTTCAGTCTTATGAATTCGGGATTCGGAAAATGTTTCAAAATAACTACTTAGTGCTGTGAGAGGTCCATGGTATCATTGATCTCTTTCTGTATTTAAGCAGAACTTAATCGAACCTACCTTAGAATTTTCAGAAAATAAAAATAGTTTTTCTTATTCATTTTACATTACCCAGATACACTAATTATACATTTCCTTAAATTAAGTATACTAAAGTATACACACATACATACAGACACAGACACACACACACACACACGCACACAAATTTAAATTACACTTTTAAGCAAATTTTTGTTTACTTCTTTAAATTCATATCTACTCTGTAATCAAATGCGGGTGGGATGTGATTAATCTTAAACATAACTTAATTCGGTTAAACCTCTTATTGTTACTGGAAGAGCGGGGCATTCTGCCGCAAGTATATTCTATGCTTACTATAAGGACCCAACCTTTATATTGATTTTAAATTTTGTTATAACCAATTAAATCATTTCTCATTTTTATTTTTCATTTGCAGTCAAACGAAAAAACATTAAATGCATTTATCCTTATTCTTTAAGAAAACATTGCACGAGTCTTAAAACTTTGAAGCAAACGTCCGTCTGGTTTTATAATTCTCAAATGGATAGATCGATATTAAAAAAAAAAAAAAACTGTAAACTGAAGGCTGATAATATCTGAATTGTTCGTAACTAAGTTTGGTGGAAATCAGTCGACCCGTACATGAGTTATCAGGTTAGAAATTTGGGCTCCAACTAAGTAATTAAAAGTTATATTCAGATGAATTGTTGTGCTGCACCCCAGCACCGGAATACCGCTTGACTAAAGCAAATTCTGTGCACCACTTTCCCTGTTACGTAGTACACGTTATTTCAGCGAGGTAATGAGAAAATGCTATCAAAGTGCCGTAACATGATTATTGGATAATGTTGATTAAATCGATCGCAGGGCTTTGTGTAACGTTTCACGGCAACAGCTTTGTAAACAAGCGCGAGCCGACAGTAACGTGCTTCAGTTTACGGCCCGTGCGTTCTATGGGGGATGTAAAACTAACACAATAATAATTTGGAACAAAATTCCCGCACGGCTGCACGGCTGTCATGGGACCAGTGTTGTGCGTGATAAAATATCATGGAATCATCTATATATTTACTACTGTAGAATTTATTTTTGGCTTGGTGTACTTTATGGTTTAATCGGTAACCTATCGCAAGTCTTAAGTTACGCTTTCCCTGTTTTGTCCGAAAAACCACTGATATTATATATTTATTTATTAATTATACGAAAACCTAATAAATTACTTAATTTAATTAGAAACGCATTTATCTGAACCTACTTATTTTTTTAAATATATTCCTTTAGAATCTAAAGGTTAAATTAGATTTCTTTTATAACAATCCCATAAAGTTAAACTCTTACAAATGAAACAGTTGACAAAGGAAATTCAAACTTGTGATAGGTTTGTTCCTTGACCCCGAAATAAGTTTCAGATTCATGTATTTTTACAAATAGTCAAATCGTGAAGGTTATTTTATATTTCATTGATTATGTAAATTAAACTTAGTTACATAATTGACCCAGAATTCTATTCAGTTGACTGTATTTTATACTGACAATGCACAACGAATCGCCGATAAAAGATAAATTATATTATAACCACTAAAAAATCAAAATATAATATTTCTAAAATAACTTAATCCATCGTAATACATCTCCCACTCGTGATTTCTTCTGGGTGAAGAAGAAGAATACCTCACTTATTATTTGTACACATTTTGCATCGCAAAACACATTCCATCTCAATGCAAAACATTCATCTGATCTCAATGCAAAACATTCATCTGATCTCAATGCAAAACATTCATCTGATCTCAATGCAAAACATTCATCTGATCTCAATGCAAAACATTCATCTGTCCATTGCAATACCTCCTTCAGCTCAGTTTAATACAATTTACCTGCATCTTATCTCGCCATCCAGCTCTCATAGTATTACCAACTATCAATCGAAGAAACTTGAATAATTCTGCACTACGACTGGATAGGTCGAGGGCTACCTCTGTATTCCGCAGGCTAACGAATAAAAACATTTATTACACCACTTGCTCGAAATTGCTCAATTATATATCATGCAAACCTCACTTAAAGTAAGTCATTATAACCAGCGGGTTATAATGAGATTCAGTACAATACCTATTATATCCCGGCGGGAATAATATTTTACTGAATCTCTTTACAACCCGCTGGTTAATAATGAGATTTGAATTCGTATGAAAAATTATTCCGTAGAAACCTTTGCTGTAGGTTTCTATGGAACATATTTGAAAATTGAACTGGCCACTACAAGCCATTATACGCACAACAAAGAAGATAAAAGAAAAGCTGCGAGTGTTGCAAAACGCTGCAGTATTAGCAGGAGGTTGAAGTTGAAAGATTACAGTTTGAATAAAAGTGTCGAAAGCGAAACTGATTTGAGATTTGACGTTGTTTCTAGTAAAGCCGCGTTCGCTGCGCCGTGCTTAGGATGTTTTTAAACATCTTACATGTTTCTCCAGAAAGAAGGCGTGGCCAAAATGTATTTTATTTAAAAACACAGATACATGTTTTCCGTCACGGATTGAAAACATTCCCTGCGTTCGTCTGCGGGGGACTGCGGTCATGATTTGACTTTAGAAACTTTTGAGTTTGAGTGAAGAACTGTCAAATAGGCCATTAATTATTTAATAAAATAAAATAATTATTATTTATATTTTTTTGCAATGCAGTGGAATAAAAAAAAGACGCTGTGTTTAATTTAATTGGTAAAGTAGCGGCCCATAATTTGTTAAATTGTACTGGGATGACAGCTGTCAAAAGAAAAGTAAAATGTTATGACAAATAACACATCTCTCCAAACTCCAAACTCCAAAGTCGTAAAGTCGTAATGCACGTGCAGTTGTACCTAAATTTGTTTTGTAACATATTTTGCTAAAATGGTTTTTTAGTTTTTTGGCGCAGTGGACACGCGTTAAGTAGCCTTGTTTTTTATTGTCTCGCAAAAGCTGAGAAAAGTAGTATTCTCATTCAGGATAAAGCTGTTCTCGTCTTGGGCGAGCATGAATCCCTCGCTGCACCTAGGACTCCGTTTTAATTCCCTCGCTTCGCTCAGGAATTAACTCATAACACCCTCGCTGCGCTCGGGAGTTAAATCTGAAGTCCCTCAGTTGCTCAGAATTCAATATCGCACCCGTGACATAAAAAGTGCTTTATCCCCTCGGTGTATAATCTACTATTAAACCGTGCGCCACGACACTATTATTATTATCAAATTAAATAAATTTATATTCGGCAGTTATCTCTAGCTAAAACGAGTGTAATCTCACATGGTGGTGGGAACTGTTTTACTTATTTTACTTTTTGCTTTATCCTTGTCATCGTCGTTGGATACCTGGTTGAAATCTGATTTTGTATTTGGAAACTATAATTACCTGTAAGTACGGAGAAATTGAGATTAAATCTAAAAACACTAAAATTATTCGAATAAAACGTTACGAAATTACCCTACTCTACTAGCGGCCTCAAGTCACCATTGTTTTAAGCAGCCTGTCTAAAAGAGCACGATAACAACATCACTCTATAAGAACGAAAAAATACAACCTAATCTATAACCTACTATCGTCACCTGGGTCTTAAGATCCTTTATCCAACGTGGTGAGGCAATTCACAGCCGGCGCCTAGTCTATCAGTACCTGACTAACGAGCACGCCTGACGTAGCGCCAACAGCATCACGATGAAAGGACATTACTAGAGGTGCGGTCTGAAGATTTTTTATAAAGTTACATTATTAAACCACACTTTTTATAGCATTTGGAATTAAAGGACGCCTGTCTATTGTAACTAATATTGCATTAGTCCAACTAACTTTGCCGAGGCGGTACAGATGGTTGATGACATTTTTTCATGCCCGAGAACTTAACGAAAATGAAGACAGCACCCGTTAAAAGAAGCGATGTCGAGTTTTTATAGTTACGAGCGTGTTAAACTGCAAACGTTAAGTGGCAATTGGCAAGGAATAAGTATTCGTGTTAGGAATTGAGCCGTGAGTTGCCGTGTCACTAGATTCACAGATCATTTGGTTAAGGTTCAGAAAAGAAATTGTATAACACGGTCTCAACTATTTTCCGAATTGTTGACTCATTCTAGTACACTGTCTACAGTGTACAGGTACTCAATAACTCAAAATAATGACGCCTAAACACATACATGCTTACACACGTACATGCACATGCTTGAACATTTGTAATACGGTTATGAAATGAATTTTACTATCGAAAGTTGGCACATAATGCATTTTTATCTCATGTCCTTGGATTTCTAGAAATAAATTATTATGAAAAAATATTTATGAAATTGAACATATTTTTAAAGTAATTCAGAACAAGAAGATAACGGGTTAAGCATACAAATAACGGTAGTCTTAAATGCAATACCAACTTGAAAGGTTGGTTTAGCGTACTCCTGGCTTATCACATGGGACCTTATACAATTAAATAAAGATATGAGAACGCAAATTAAAAATCGTGAGCTAATTTGGCTGGGAGACGAGCCGCTTCATACCCCGGTCACGCGTGCGTTTTAATTATACCACGTATTTCCCTGTAACAAGCGAATTAGGAAGACAAACAACCTTTTTGTACAAGAAATTTTATAAATTCAAGGGCGGACTTAGGGTGGTAGATAAAAAATATATATTAAAAAGGCGCTACCATGTAATCAATTAAAAATGGCCAGTTTCTGGACAGTTGATATTAGACATCGTCAAGTTTACTGATGTTGACACACTCACACAGTATGAATCGCTAGTCTTAAGAGATCTAAGAGTAGAATATATAATAAACAAACTAGTATTAACAGTAAATGTAATTAATTTAGCGTTGAAACAGAAATAAATATACGCCATGAATACCGTCCTCACAAAATGCTTAACGAATATCCTAAAAAAAACCCAAAACCAAGACTTCAATCCAAAAACAAAAGTCAAACAGAGGTCAGACTGACTTACGTCCAAGTAAGTGCATTCAAAGGGCAGTTAAATGGAATGGTTTCAAAACCCTAAACCTTAAAATGATTTTTGAACAAACCGCATTGCACCAATACGGTTTGTTTGGTCATTTAAGACTTAGTACGCTCATAGACGAAACATCAACTTATTCTACATCTGTACGTCGATGATATTAGAAAGCAATCGACCTTATAAGCATTTGCACGTTTTAGTACTATGTCGCTTTGATGCCCTTGACAGATTAATGCAGCAGTTCAAACATAACGTTAGAGTTCAAAAACACTCCAGTGTGCAGTTCCCTTTATGGCCGACCGTACAGACTTGGTCAGACGTCTTCTTTCTGGGTGCAATCAATATTATTATAAAAGGTCTGTACAGATTGTCAACTTGAATTTCTGTAAAACCAATGATGCCTGTGAAAAATCAGTAAAATTCAGCATTTTTGTTTCGAAACAGCGCTGGTTTGGGGAAGACAAACATCCTCCATATCACAATGGAACAAGTCCGCAACTCGAGGCCGTTAATGAAATTACCTCGTTTCACTTTGTTTTCCTAAACATGTCCCGACACGCCCGGAGACTGTTCGGAAAAGATAGCTCGTTTGTGGAAAAACCACTTAATCTTTTAAAAGTGGTCGATAAAAAAGAGGGAAATGCGATCATTGTAATTGTTATTGTTATGTATCTATCAACAAAGAAACTGACTAAACGTAGCTCATCTTTGTTAAATGACTTTATTTTGCTTTACAGGACGAATAAATGCAGTAATTTTCCAAAACCAATACATCACAATTTTCTGGGATCATCGGCTACACAACTAAATTTAGCTTATATTGCTATGAGGTGTTCAACTTTTAACGACATGAAAGTGATCACGGGCCTGATATGGTTGCGTTTATCGCGTGACAAAATATGGATTAAGCATCCGTCCCTCTCGTACTTATATACGTGTCAGAAAATGACGGATGTTTTATCCACACTTTGTCACAGCAATTATTATTAGGGCCCCTGGGGGTCCAGTAAAAGCATCGATAAATAAAAAAGAGAAATACAAATAGTAAAGTAGACTAAATTAACATTGTTTTCAGAAGTTGTTTCCTCGCCAATAACACGATATCGGGTCTACTGTTTCTAGAAGATATTCATTATAAAGCGGAAAAATACAGCTACCACGTAGCACTCGTAGCATTGACGGACGGTTAATGTGTATATATTTATGTAAGTATTTCACTAACTTAACTAAAAAATTAATTACTCGTACTCAACAAATTATTTAATTGATGCCATGCAGCGTTTTCTGGTGAAGTGGTCCATCTTGTGGTAGATGTGTCTCGAGCTATCAGCTCTCCCCTGTCGGCCGGAGCGTGCCGCACATTCTTATTGCCTCGATTGATCCCGCACGGCCACGTCGCACTTATTAAGATCTTCGGATTAGCGTCTCCGGAGAGCCTCCTGGTTACTCGGTAGGAGGTGTACTGGATAGATAACGATTGAAGATGTACTTTATTTTAAAACAGGTTGAGCTTATTTTAGAAAACGTTCAAAGGAATTTCTAGTTACAATATCAGTGTTTTGAAACCGAAAATTGAAACGTCACTTTTAGGAAAATGATCTCCTGATGATGAGATTCATGTCTTAATTTATTGATTAAATCGCTTCGGCATTTAAAGGCGAAGTCTTGAGGTGCTAAAATTATGTCAATATAGGATGAAGGCAAAATCTTGATTCGTCCTTGTCGTGTAAAGTCAAGGTCTTACAACGTCCAGGTCTTACAACGTCAAGCTTACTACTCTGATATTCTAAGATCTAGGCAGCTTGACATTTCAAGACTTTGACTTTAAAAAATGATGGTGTTTTACTTCCTGGTCATTCTGAGACTTAGACGTATTACTAGTATGACTTTCTAAGATGTTGACGTTGTACTAACTGGTTATTTTGAGACTTTGACGTATTACCAGTATGATATTCTACGATATAGGTAGCTTGACATTTAAAGACTGACTTTAAACGCCGAAGCGGATTAAATATAGGTAGTTATTTACATGCAAAAAATGTCATGACATTTGGAAATAACACCGTTTTTGACAAGAACCAATCGTGCACACGGATATTTAATTAGTATCTAAGCTTAAAAATTACCAAAATTGTAGCAATCTCCTTCTTATGTAGAAACAACGACTATTAAAATATTAATAAATTATGACTGTACGGTCACCATGCACCCCTAACCGATTAACCAATTAAACTCCGACCAAGAATTGCTCGGAGCTGTGAGGTTGTCAGTAGTCAACTAGCATGCACAACTCCTTATGCATCGGTCGCGACGCCGGGACCTGTCAGAGCTTTTTACGCAGCCGGAGTAAGTTCTTGCAGCCTTCGGAAATGCCTCGGCACTCATTCCAGAGCTCGGAATTATTTTTAATTAACCTCCTCCGTTCTTGTGTACTCATTTAATCCACCAACGTTTAACTCACTTAAACTTCACAGTATTTTAATTTACTAACACTGAAGGCGTTACGTTTTTGATTGAATTATTAACCCGGATTCAAAATAAAACTATTATCCAATGTTCTAAATTTAATACTTCATAAAAAACAGATACATTAGATGAAGGTCTATATGGTCTATGTGAATTTTGATCTAAATGTACAATCAAATACCGTACCTTTTCTAATTTGAATTTAAGAAGGCAGATCATTATAAAAACCCAACTGTTAAATTAAACCACAGTAGGTACCGTAAACTGGGGGTACTTTGATTTACGGGGTAACATTGCCCACCCCAAAAACTATCTTTAATATTTAATTATTCTATTAAATGTTTCATTAGGACTAAGCTACTCATACAGTTATATAATTACTTCAACAATTTAAGAAGATAACAACTAAAACAGTTATCAGTTAGTTTTAAGGTCGGGCAATGTTACCCCGTAAATCAAAGCCCCCAGTTTACCGGTAACAGTTACAATCGTCCGTCCGTCCACTATGCGCACTGTTTTAGACAAATGCAACTTTTAAGTTATAATTGTTATTTAAGTACTTGTTATTAAATACACTTTCTTTCCAAAATCAATCACTATAATAGTACATGCCTTGTACAGTCTGAATATCTGCTTCTTTACAGTCTGTCCTTCTGTATGTACACTCAGATCTTTCAAACGGAACTGATTTTAATGCGGTTCATTAATAGAAAGAGTGAATCAAGAAAAAAACGTGAAATACATTCCGGATCATAATCCGGGGTCATTGTACGGGTGTACCACAAAACTCACATAAACCGAAGCAAAGCAAGTGCGGGTCACTAATCGGTTGATAAAACGACAGAAACTTAATTCCAATATTCATTAAAAAATTCTAAAATTGGCATAATTAAAAAGCCTCCTTTTAAACTAAGGACGCCCGTTATTTTGCAAGTGCACAATAGTTTCCTAATTTATTCGCATAAAAATGCTGCTAGAGAACTCCACGGTATCGCTGAAATATTATTGCTTTAGTGGTTTAATTAAGTAGGCTGTGCATTGTTTGAGTAGTCCTGGGTTGGACAAAAATATGTTTGGCAAAATGTATCGTTCCTCAACCGTTTCATTTGCGAACCCGCTTCTGTAACCGTAAATATTTCACATTTTTTAAAAACTTACCTAACCTATAGGGTTCTACACTATGGTACTGAAATAAATGCTGAAATATTTACAATTACAAAACAAACAGGTTGAAAAACGATACATTTGGTTAATAATTTTCGGCCAAAAGGCAGGATACCGTCGGCCTGTCATGGAAGAGTATTTATGTACATATAGAGACAATGGCTATCATTATACGGTCAGCAAAGACTGCTCGAAGGAACTAATTAAATCTTGTCAAACAGAAGGCTCGGTGCTATTAGCTCGCGGCGGGAACTGGGTCGCGCCGCGCGGAGACCTGTCAGGCTCCGTTCAAGTTCTTACTTCAGAACGCTCCTCGGCTTTCATGTTAAGAACTGAAAGTTTGGATAAAATCGGGAAACTTTGAGTTACGTAGAAATTTTTGTAGATGGTGTTGTTACCTACTTTAAAATGAGAAATATATTTAGGGTAAATACTGGTATTTATATCGATTGATGTACATTTTGAAGGACACTTTTTTCGTGTCATTTTTGGTGGTACAAGAAGGTGGTATGCGCTACTGTCTTAATGTATCAAATTTTTTTTGTTAACTAAACGTGTGTATGTGTGTCTACTTTGATATTATGCTTAGTTGCATTATGAAACTGTGATTATTGTTAATTTGCGTCTTAATTCCACACGATCCTTATAAGCTTAGACGGTGTGTAGAAAAATACATCAACTTTGATAGTGACAAATGAAATAGCTGTTGTTACTCTCAGTTTTTCTTGAAATAACCTTTTGAAAATAGCTACTTTATTCAATTTATTTCTACTAAGAGAAAATCAATCTTAGTTTGGATACATTTCTTCGAATGCTTAGAATTATACAACCACAATACCTGCATTATATGCCCATGCATCTAAACCAGAGATTATATGCAGATAAACCAAAACCTGAGCACATACCCCTTTTTAATGCATATCCGGTACATTAAGCCCCAATGAAACAAAGACTAGTTTAGCCATCTACCCTAAAGCTACCGTTGCAATATAAGCCCTATCTGCTTAGGTTTAAGGTGGTGCATTAAGCCCGGATGGTTGTAGTGTAAAGCGGCTTTTAGTCCGTCTGTCGGTTCGTAAGTAGGACGCGGCGTAATATCCGGCGGCGAGGCTGGGGCGCAGGGCTCGCGGCTATTAAAAGATTTCGGGAGTTTCTCCATTATAGTTGGTTTCATACACATATTAATTAAATAGTACGAGTAATTATTAGGGAGAAGACACAGCAATATGCGTGGAGAAACCGTGATAGCGGCGTACTCGTTATAAAAATCTCAATTTATATACAAAGTAACTTTACGTCGTATTTAGAGACAAATCGTCGACAAATCAACTCGTTCCTATGCGTAGAAATATCGTCACAAAGGAGCAACTTAAACGTCTTTTACTAACTATTGAGTATGGCTGTTCAAGATACAACCGATAAGCTCAAGAAAAATCAGAAGTTAAGGTATGTTTTGTTATTAACAAACGGCTACCAATATTACCAACTAACGATTCTTAAGAGATGATCTCCAAACTGCCTTCCCAAGATTACATAATGCCATCAGAGGAATAAAATGACTATAATGCTTTTTTTGTTTTATTGATTATTTCCATTCTGCATCTGCCGACCTCTAAAAATGCAAGTAGGTATTCCTAGTTTTGTAAGTTACAATTCACGGAAATTTTGTCACAAAATTATAAATAAATAAATAAATAAAAATAAATATCAGGGGACAATGTCACACCAATTGACCTAGTCCCAAACTAAGCTCTAGGCTTGTACTATGGGTACTAGACAACGATATAAATACTTATATAGAGAAATATATACTTAAATACATAGAAAACATCCATGACTCAGAAACAAATATTCTTGCTCATCACACAAATATCTGCCCTTACCGGGATTTGAACCCAGGACCGCTAGCTTCGTAGGCAGGGTCACTACCAACTAGGCCAGCGCGTCGTCAAAGAAACATGGTTCTAATTATTCATAAAGTCATGCTCCTGCGTGGACATGTGTAAGGGAAAATGCATGTTTTCGCCGTATACAGTTCCCCTCGCAGTTTTTTCCTTTAGTTATCTGTGTGTTTTAGAACTGCTAACATTTACATTTATTTGCAAGTGCCAGCCCTGCCGGCGTCCCCCGGGCGGACCGCTACCCTAAACAGCTCCTCCATATTTTACTCGAGACTATCTAATCGACTTGATGTAAGTATATCACTAAGTATAGCTAGCGGACTGCGCAGAGATGCAAATTGCGTTGTAATTGACAACTTGGAATACTAATTATATTTTTGTTTGATTTAAGAATATCTACTTTATGTCATCCTATTAAAAGAATAGGAGAGGTTCTTAAAACATTCAAGCGATTAACAACGCATAGTAAATATCGAAATATTTAATCTATATCTACACAATTTAGTTTAAAAAAATGCAGATGTTTTCCCTGTGATTTTCGATGCAGGAGTTGTACTCGAACATTATTATGTTATAAATGTTTTAAATATTATCATTTACCCCTAAATCTGATTGCGTGCTGTACTTAACAAATATTATTTTTGTAAAGATGTTTTCACCTGTACTTGGGTTGCATGTTAATCTAAGTCAACATTACGCAGTGAAGTCATACAGATGCAGACAAGAACGCATATCATGTCCCTTTTGTATAAACCGCCTTGTCGTAAAGACATGTATAAAAGAAATAAATTTAATATGAGCATTGAAATTTTTAATCATTTACCGTTAGATTTAAGAAGGTTATCAGGAAATATATTTAAAAGCAAAGTAACAAAATGGTTAATGGAGAAATGTTTTTACAGCGTCAAGGAATACTTGAATGACAGGCACTCTTAGTTATAAGTTATTAATGTTGACAAAAATGTAAATAGTATACATATAGTTGGTGATAAGTAAGTTAGATTGCGCGACCAGATATTTGTACGCTTGCTTTGCATGCTGAATACAAGAATAATAATGACAATATTTATGAGACCATTTATTTTACTGTATTCTGACAAATAAATGAATTTGAATTTGAATTTGAAATTGAATTAATTAATCAACACACTTTGAAGTCGATAATGTACTTTGTTGGTCATGAACATTATTATTTCATCCACAGGCAGGACAGGCCTCCCCAGGGTTAGCCACAAGGACCGGTCTTGCGCCGCTGCGGCAACCATCGGTTTCTCGCAACCTTAGCCAGGACACGTCGTCGGTCCGCCCTGTTGGAGGCGTACCCACTCTGTTGGTGTCCCGTATTAAATAAATAAAAACCATGCTGGGACGGGGCTTTTCCTCTAGGCTTCTAAATGCCAAACCTAAAAGAATGACGTCATTAAAATTTGAATCGTTATTTATCAAAGGGTGAACGTGGTAGAAACACGAGGGGTTGCAATAATTTGACAGTTTAAAACATGACTATTGTTCTGAGTCATGGTTAACAGGAAGTCGAGAACGAGGTACGAGTTGTCAGTCATGAGTCAGATAAAAGTTAACTATGAGGGTTGTTAATATGTAGTGAAGCTAAGCTGAGCCTTGGAAATATAATCGATTTACTAAGAAATTGATTTTTTTATTGCTAAGTTGCTTATCAAGAATTATTCAATGTATTTCAGTATTATATTTCTCATTATAAGTATTTATATCGTTGTCTAGTACCCATAGCACAAGCCTAGGGCTTAGTTTTGGACTAGGTCAATTAGTGTGTCCCTTGATATTAATTTATTTACTATTTTATTTAAACAGCTTACTTACCTTCTTTAATAATACTGTAAACTTTTTCAGTAGAGAACGGCTTCGAATTTAAAGTAATGCTTGTAAAGAGAAAAATTAGTTCGGTATTTTTTTTTCCTGTTAAAATATAGATGGGATAGTTTGTGTGTTTGTTTGTTACTCCTTCACGCTGCAACGGTTTCACGGATTTGGATTTAAGATGTTCAAGATAATGTGGATTCAGCGCACTTCTGACGTCAGACGACAATCTTTATATTCTGCTTCAAAATATTACTTCCTGAACCGTTCTCAAGCACCCTCCGAAGTAAGACGCGATCCGCAGGTTACTTTATATTATATAACAAGAATTTACAAGCAAACACGCCGTAACACCTCCAAGCATCGACACCTAACTCACAAGCACGTAAACTGTCTCTTTGATCGTTCAGATCGCTACAAAACTGACCAACTATATTGAATTTCCAGCATATCAGTGTAAGCTCTACACTTGGTGAACAAAGTTCAGAATCCTTTAAGAGTAGTGTCAAGTAAAAGGTTCAAGATGTCTCGTGGTCTCAAGACCGCCGTGACAAGGACAGGATCAAGCTAACTTTGTTGGGGTTTGTATCGGACACGAATACGGGTATTTACAATGTTTTATACAGAGAGCGTCGGAATAGGTAATACTAGGTTAGGGGAGATATGCAATATCTTGGATATTATTATAACACTTTAGGGCGTTTAGTTTTTCAATATCATTGCATTTTAAGTGTTATTTATTTATTATAATAATAGGTATGTGATTAACAAATGAAACGTTAATAATTCCAAGTGGTTGGCTGGTAGAGAATGCCTTAAGACATAGTCCGCTATGCATATGTCCTATATCATTTGTTTAGAAAATAAAATCAAAACACTTATTCAGTAAATTGCACTAGACCATCATTGCGGAGAAGAATCGCCGCTACAAACTCGAGCGAAAGGTCATTTTTTCAATCATAAAACATAATAATAATTAAAAGATAATTAAATTACAAGGTATTAAAGTAATATATAAAAATAATTAAAACGTAAGTAAGGACAGTAACATCAAACTAAAAATAATGTCATCGAAAAACACGAGGAGCATTTTGCAACACAGAAAATAAATAAGTAGACGTAGCACGGTGGCGTCAATTTGTGAGAAAAGGAATGGATTAAAAATACTATACGCATAATCTATTTTTACATTAGTAGGTTGTATCAAAACGGTCGGCGACTTGGAAAAAATAATTTAAGCGTTACCTAACATGGGACGATGTTCGCGAGTTTCTGTCGAGTCACTCGACGTCTCATTTGTCAAACATCGCTCCAATAGTCGCTCGGGGGGACAAAGTGGTAAAACCATGCTATGTTAATATACATAAATAGGCACAAGTCTGAGAAAAGGGAAATTACTATAAGTTTGTTTGAACGGCTACGGTAAAAACGCAGTTCCATATGAACTACAAATTTATTACTAATAATATACTCTTCGAGTAGGTATTAGATGTTCTGTTAGAAACAAACGTAGGCGGACAGTCAGACCTCAAACTTATCTACACACTATTCTGCTGTCAAGAAAATAAGATCGTGTGAAGATAATTATTAATGACTACTTCTGCTGTTGCTGACTTAAACTAAAAAATAAATGTTTTATGTATAACACAAGATGGAAATGTGAACTGCGTTGAATTGGTTGTTCGTCATTTTCTAGGCAAGTGTATATTTTTTGCGATACTTAAGAAGGCTTATGATTTAGTAGAAAATAATTCAAGGTCAAACGCCTGTATAGACTTAACTGCCACAGCCAAACACTATATCACTAGCTTTTACCCGCGTCTTCGCACTCGCAAAAATCGTTCATCGAATTTTACGGTAACGTACCCTATATCCGATTCTGGGCTACAATTTATACCAGTACTAAAATTTTCATAGAACGGTTGAGATTTGAACTTTTAAGATAAAATCAACTATGACATGTTTGCATTAACAACAATCATTGCAAGTACATTAAGGATTAAAGAGTTTAAGTGTCAACTCTTCCATAACGCAATGTTCCCACAGCCACTGGATTACGACCTCTGTTTGACACTAGCTCGCATATTTCCAATCTCTTTGCTGAAGATTCAATCCACCGACCCTTAGCAATAACGTTAAAGCCGTAACGCAGGCCTCCGTTAAATCTTATTGTCATGGCTGCCTACTGCCCGAACTATTCTCTTTATCGTGGTTTATCTTACGGGATGTTATTGCCCATGGCCTATATCGACTAGCTACAGATCAGGAAACGAAAGGGCTGCGGAGCGAGATTACTTAGAATACACAGTCTAAGTAATATCTGCTAGTTATTACTTACTAATACCATAAATGAAAAGATGTTTGTTGGTTTGTTCTACCTTCATGGTTTAACGCTACAAAAGATCGGTGTAAAATTGGGTGAACAGAGTCGCGGCAAACGTTGGTAGATAAGTTTGGTGATCCAAGCAACCGTAAGAAATGACAGAAACTTAGCTGTGATCAACTTAATAAGCTTAAAGTTAGGTTAATTTATGTTTTAAGTCAATTTGATGTAGGTACATCTATGTTTCATTTATGCCACTACGTATACAAAGTATGAAAATAACATTTTATAATAAATCGTAGTGATTTATTATAAAACACGGTTAATGTGGCCAATTTGGATTATTGCTCTGTAAAATTTTAAATCAGTAAACTCAAAATAAACTTCAACCTCGATTCTAGACTAACAAGGATAGAGTTTGTTTGACATTTATAAACTTTAACTTTACTGGTATTTAAAATTAAAGAACACTTGTCTTATCCCGTTCGGTTCCGATATCACTCTATGTATAGAGAAAGCGTCAACGTTTTAAACGTCATGTAACTACATGAATTAATTAATTTATTAATGACATAAGTTTAGTTTTTGTAAAAATATATGTATACAGAAAAAAACCGGCGCGCAACTTTACATTTAGTGGGATTACATTAGAATTCACCGTTTTTCCAGCTCACGGACGACAGCTGTGCAAATTCAAAATGGCGGATAGATACTTTAATATTCAAATCCTACATGAACTATTAACGGGCACAAATTGAAGTGAAAATGTCGTTTAATGGTAATGATTAAAGTAATGTTTAATGCACGTTAATGACGTTATGTTTGCTCTCCGTTAATTAAGTTCATTAAGTACAGCAAATTTGCGACATGCGATGTTATATTAGGATTTAATTAAATTTGCAATATTAATCAACGTAATGTTTAGGAAATTATGGCAAATATTGCGCCCTAAATAAAGCACCTTAATATTGGGTCCTTTTTTTGGCATCTTCGCAGTATGTGTGTCACTTATAGACCCGAATTTCATAAAATCTTTAGAGCTGTAATTAAAAAATATAATTTAACATATTTCGACTTATCATTCAAGTCTGAAAAGTGGGTTTGTTCAAAGAAATAATTTCACTTTACAGCTACCAAATGTAAAAGCCAAAGGAGTAACTGGGAATGTTATAAGGGGGAAGGCCAAGCCGAACGTCGCACGATTCTATTGGGGAAGTATTAAGAAAGGGCCAGATCGGGGTACCCTGAACCGACGCACGTGTATGAAGATACTTATGGCTGTGGGGGGAGCGAGGGAAGTTTGCTTGGATCGAAGCAAGTGGAAAGAAGTGGTCTGTGCCTACCCCTACGGGAAAGGTGCACGATGGTACGTACGTAGTGCGTAGCTACAAATAAAATTAATATTTCGCAGTGGTCTTCATTTCAGGGCCGTTATAATCTATTTCATTCTACCTCTAATAATAAAAATACACTTATTTGGTTTGCAATCTTCGCTTTAGCGGTTTATTAAGACCTCCTTGCCAGTTTATGCATTTAAATAAACAGATACAATTGAAGCGGCTTTAAATATTGCATTTATTATTTACCCGCTATCGCGAGATCGTTCCCCAGCGGAAGAGTAAACAAAACAAAGGAATAATGCAAAACAAAACGCGGCGGTCCGTACAGTCGGCGCAAACAGCCTAAACAAACGGCTCAGGTACACTCGCCGCGGAAATTTACTCGCCCGAGTCAATACTTCTTTTATGCCATTGTAAACTTTGTGACCGATTTTGTTTTATTTAATTCCTTTGTTTTAGGTCAGCAACTGTTCTAATTTAACCGAATGACAAATTAGAAATCAAAAGACGTACCTACTGAGAACAGTGGGTTCGTGTTGATTCTTTGGTTTGTTATTAAGGACAAACTGTTATTCGCCGGCGATAAAACAATTTACAGCTTACGATTAAAGAAGCAGTACGCTTCTAATCAATGTGCACGGTCTACCGTGAATCACAACAGTAACATTCCTTAGTGTTGGGAACGTTGTGTTTAGGTGTAAAAAAACATCTTTAGTATTACCAATATAATTATTAACTACAGTCACGCCGATAAACGGCCGGATGTGACCGATGCCAGCTCTGTCCAGATAATTTGTTTCAGGCATTTGTTTTCTGTAATTAGTGGCTTTCACTCCTTGTACAATGTTTATTTCGATAAAGTTGAGTAAGTATTAGATGTTCACCATGGACTTATAAGAAAATGTAAAAGTTTTGAGACTTCGCTGACTTTGTTTCGAGAATTTACCTTTTATTTTTTTAATAAGTATTTTGTGTTACTTACTTATAGCTGAATCAAAATAATTAATGTGTCTCCCTTTCTTTCTTTGATTCTTATTAAAGAGTTCGAGATGGTTACTTTTCGTGCGAGATGTAGCCAATTAAAAAAAAAAAATTAAAGTAAAAACACAAGTCAGCGTGAAAAGACGTATAACCAAAGTATCTAAAACAGTTAAAAACACTTTCATTGAAATTATAAATTAATACTTTAATACTTTTCAAATTAATACTTGCGCAAAGAATAACAAGACATTTACATAATGGTTAAAAGATTTCGAGTCACGTCTTCAAAACAAACAATACTTATGGACCATCTGTTTGCTGTATCGGGATCAATCTGTGTACCGACCGACCGCCGCGCGGCCGTCGCCAAACAAATCCGGCAGATTAATCGCTCGAACATTAAACGATTCGCTAAGGATCCGGCAAAGCATTTTATACTCTATTTATTTACTGATAACGATAATTCTGCGTGATTTATTAGGTTTATTTTCAAGTATTTAATGTATCAAGCGTGAGAACGTGTGAGTGCAAGAACAATATGACTATTTGACTGTCTACATGGTCTGGATGCTTTCGTCTTTGTATGATATTAAAATTTGTCGAATTGGGACTATCCGTTCAGCTTCCACGAGGTAACTAAGAAACATTCAAACATACCTGGGCCTATAATCTAAGCGGTAAAAACCATCGTCTTTGAACTGTCATGATAATGTTTCTAACTTGGCCGCCATTACTAAGTAAATAAGAGCTATCAAAACGTTCACAATACGATAACAAGTTAAAGACGATATAGTTTTTACCACCTAGAATTTTGGCCCTGTAAGTATGTATGTATACGTATGCGGTGCTCTGTTCTACCCGGTAAAACTATATTTTTTTAAGATGTTTTTGTTTCATTTCGACGTTACTTAACTCGGCCGTCATGACTGTCAAGTAAATAATACACATCATAAAAGATAAAAAGATAAAATAAATTTATTCAGTAAGTAGGCCGCTCGGGCACTTTTACACGTCAACAATCTACCAGCGCTTCCCAAGAGGAGACCACTGCTGAGAAGAAACGCCGCAAGAAACTCAGCAGTCAATCATTTTTTAAACATATTTCATATTACAATGGTACTACTTAGCCTAGCATTATATAAAGCTACAAATATTCAATTCAATATAATATCAAATAACATACTTCAGCAGGAAAACATGCCAAAATCTTACGGGAGAGATAGAGAGAAGAGAAAAATATAATAGAATCAACTACTTATGTATATGAGATGCCCTTCATGGTCAACTATGATTATACGATAATAAGTCAAAAGCAATCAAGTCTAGCCCGAGTAGAACAGAACCCCAGTTCAAGAACATCACCCTCTTTTGGCAGTCGGGTAAGGTCTTTACTTTATAGCATTCGAGTCAAAATGGAATAGCGACATGTTTTGAGTTACGACACCGTTTGCGCAAATGAGCGATATTAATTACACGTTATGACCTGCCGTTCTCCATTGCGTGCTCAAGAAATAACAAATGAAAATTACCCCTTAAGTGCTCCACACATAGTTCCACACCTGTCACGGTGGCGTGACGCGGAGTGTCATTCCTCGACAATGCCGCGAAATGTGACGCCGCGAGAATGACGCGTTACACAAAGAATGCGACCCTTTATTTGCACTTATTTCGAGGGTGTGCGAGTGGGTAAGTGGCAGGTTATGATACTTTGTATTTTGCTTGACATGGAATAACGAGCGTGTTGCGTTTTGTCTCTGTCAGGTTTACTTTTATTTTTATTGTGAGTAAACCAAAGTATTGTAATTCAAGGGTTTGTTGATATTGTTGTTGACTTGAATTTGTAGCATTTATGAATTGAATGAAATGTATGGCTAGGGATCTGAAGAAATATACCTACAAATGCCACGAAGACATCATAAATCTCACTAATGTTATAAATGTGAAAGTTTGTGAGAGTGGTAGTTTTTTGCTCCTTCACGCTGGATCGGCGGTTGGACGGATTTGGATCGATATTTGAAATCTCTGCATCATGGTATGGACAAATAACTAATTCTTGTCTGAAATAAATAATAAAAGTCTTAATAAATAAATATATAGAAATTTATCTTAAATTTTCTATTTTTTTTTAATACCCAAGTTCATCAGTGAGAATGTTATTGCAGATTCATATAACACACTGCAAAACCGATCATTTATCCAGTATTTTTTACTTTGGAATATTCTGAAGTAATCATGAAAATATATCCAAAGTATTATTGTTTGGATAATTATTTTTTGTTACATTTGTCACTGGGCGAAAAAGTAACGTACACAAACAACAAAAAAAACAAGACTTTTATTTATACCTCACAAAAATCCCTACAAAAAGCCACGGTAATGACAAATTATGGAAATGACGTGAGATAATGACGTAGCGAATGACGCGAGTTTCTCGGAACAAGCGAAACATCCGGAATGATAATGACAGATTTAATGATACGAGGTAATCGTAGGAAACGTCATGTCGTGGACGTGGATAAACAAAGTAAACTCCTACGAATAGGTACAAAAACATACACCGTGTTTATAAAAAAAAAATGACAAAAGGAAGGCGAAATAAAATAAAAAAAAGCCATAATAACAAAACTGGATGCAATGTAAAAAATAAATCATTTGTTGAAAATGTGATAAAGATTCTTAACTAACGTTTTTACATCATGTTTCTGCTTAAATTATGTTATAAAGTCTCAAGATTAGTTGCTTGCTCCTAAGATGGAGTAAGATCGTTGATAGTAATAATGTCAGACACTTTAATGGCGAGTGTCAGCGATGTCAGTGTCGTGTCGCGACACTCGAGGTGACACTTCAAGGCTGTTCGCAATTTGAATTATTAGGGTTTGAATAACACGATGTTTACTTTGAAAACGTTTCGACATAGACTAGGCCTATTTTTGTGACATTAACATTATGTGAACTGTGCTGGAGTCCTTCACATTGCCTAAGTGTTGTTTGTTCTAACAAATTGTTTGGGCTAAAATATTTTCACCTAAAATCCTTTATATATGTATATATATATATATATATATATATATACATTCGTTCAAGGCAATGTTGGTCGGTGGCAACAGAAATGAGAAATACTCGTATGACCCACACTAGATTCAGTTCACTATATATATGTATATTATATTGTATATTACACTTTATTCGTTAAGCGTACTGTCCGCCTGTCACACTCGGAGCTGGCTGAAAATCAGCGCTGCAGGTGTTTATCACCTCAGCATTATGCTGCGCCAGTGTCCGATTCACTGCCGCGAAGACACACTCACTACTTGTTTATTGTTGTTTCTGTTTTCACTTTTTTTTTCTGTGTGTCTTGTGTGTGTAGTGAATAAGTGTTTTTTTTTTTTGCTTTTCTTTTCTTTTCTTTCTTTTTAGTCTATCTTATCTTTTGTGTAGATCAGTCAAGTTAGGTTAGGATAATTGGTAAAATAATTTGAAAGAACTGTTTCTAGTGGTAAACAAGGACTGATAATTTTATGTCACCCAATACCCTTGCTAAAATTAAGAAAATAAATGTTTCTCACTTCTTGCGGCAAAAAACTGAACAAAACAAAAAAGCCGCAAATCTTAAATATAACAAACCACAAAAGTCAAATGTTTTCCGGTGAGTTTTTCGTAATAATTACTGAACCATTGTTCGCAGCGTTCGGGAAAGTTCGGCCGCCCTCGGGAACTCTCGAGAGCCTAGCAAAGTTCGCACTCGAAACTTGGCTTTGTCTTGTTAATATTTTTACTAAGTCTTCCTACAAGTATTAACTTTCATATTTTCAGGGTTTTTTCCTCGTTCCAGGAAGCATTAACTGTTAATGCGGCTGTTATTACGTTGTTCGGAGTTTTAATGTTTGAAGCGGCGTTTTAGTGGGAAGTCTCGCAGCTACTGGAGTTGCTGAAACAATTCCATTCGTTAAGGGTAATTCCTAGCCTCAGTTCATATCCACCGTTGCTTCTCTCGGGTGATGTCTCAAACTAATGCGTCCCCAACCATCTGCCTAATATCATCAGACCAACAGGCAGAGCATCCATTTACTGATCTATGTTTAACCTTGGTTATCGCTTTGTTACCGTTTTCATCTTTGCTTTATTGAAGTGCTCGAAACGTCGTGGTAGAACCTTGTATAGCGTCCTACCAGATCGCTACCACCATCCAACCCAGTACCTCTCACCAGCGCAACAGCATCCACGTATTTAAAACCGGTGCAAGGGTATGATGCTGGGCAACCATATGGGCAATAAATCTTAGTTGGCTTCGCATTTGCAATCGTGCCACCAAAGTCTTCTCACAAGTATATTAGGTAACCTTTGTGCTTTGTTTTAGTTAGTCTAACCTTCATAGGCTTTCAACCTGGGTACTTCATATGAATATCATTTGCAGTAACTAGTGACTTGTTAATAGCGCACTCCAGCTGCAACCGCCTCCAGTAATGATTGACTGACGTAACACTCAGCGCCACTTGACTGATACTTGCCAGGATCAACGAGTAATTAACTATTAATGAAGCGATTAATGAACCCCGTGACGGGGCGGTATATTTTGTAAAGGCTTGACTGATGAGTCTTTTAACTTGCGGATAGGAGTTATTAGAGCTTATTAAACATATTTTGATGGGTTACAGAACGAGATGGATGTTCGTTTTTGAATTAACTTCTAATTAGACAAGGCACCAAGATTTTTATATTAAATAAAATAAAATGTAGAATAAATAATTATCTTTAATTATAAAATCAGGAAATTATTAAGCCAGAACTCCAAATAGACCTTTTGAATTAAGTATTGTTATTTACTTTACGTGTTTTTTATGACTAGATTTAACACCATTTGTATTAAAGTAAAACTCGAACTCATTATTAAATTTAACATACTGAAAATCGCAGGAAACAACCTAATATAATTAGCTTAATTATAAAATAGTAATCGTAAGTAAACAATAACAATATTTCTTTAACAGATAAACCACAATTAGCAGCTAATTACAATGTCTTTGATAATGGAACACAACAATGCTCTCAGAGTAAGTCGCGGGGTGACCGGCACCCTTGCATTCTGACTGCATCACCTTTGTTGCACTTCTAATTACTATTTGTTAATTAAGTTGGTAAATAGCTTTTAAACCTATGGGTAAAGTAAAAGGTATAGTAGGTTAGGTTAGGTTAGGTATTAATTCGAAAATAAGAAACCATTCCTGACACATTTGCTCAACCATGAAGTTTCTCTACTTTGTTACATGTGAAGAAATTGTTATAACAGCATTGTTTTACTGCTGTCAACATTATATTTTTTAGAAACTTTATAGTCGTTTAACGTGCCAGTATAAACCTCTTATCTGCCTAGTCGGTACTGAAGTTGACATTATATCATATGCGTTACTCCAATAACTCTGTTAATCCTACCAAAAGCATATCTTACTCAAGATGACATCACCGGGATTCTGCGTTACAAATGAATTTCCTACGAGCTACGTCCGATAGGATGAGATCCAACAACGTAATACTCCGGTAATATAAAATATTAATAAACAAATATCCAGGATTAATTAAAACTGTTATATAAGTTATAAAAATTAGTTTATGGGCCTGATATTGTTTAAATAAACTCCACACTTTTTGATTAACTACAAATTAAATTGGAATTGTTGATAGAAAATTAAACCCAGTTATTATTCACAATCTAAATACCCCATTTCGTCCGATTTGCTAATCAGTAAATCTTATTTTTCTTTTCAGGACAGACATGTAATTGAGCGAATTTCACTTTTTGAGATCAATATTTCCGTATCCAATATTTACGATGTAAAATGACAATAAAAAAATACTGTTGCTACTTGTATGTATTTATGTGTAAAATACCAACAGCTATGTGATTTAATAATTTTGAAAGGTAAGTGAGTTTGATATACAAACAGATGTACTGATAGACAGACGGACATGGTAAAACCTAGTTCCTAGTTGGACTATGAAATCCAAAATTTTGCAAACGTACAAGATGATTCACACAGACACAGAACAAACACAGAACAGTGGGATCTCATACTAAGGATCCGGAAATCCCTCTTGGTCCAGAGCTAATCTCACAAATGACACATCCTTGATCTTCCTGAATTAAACACGGTTGATTAATTTTCAAGGTCATATAAATAATCAACTTTATATGGCCGTAGGAATATTAATTTAAAGTGAATGAAACTTATAGAATACAAGATAGCTCTTTATTGGCTGCTCCATCTGTAATGAAGTCGTTTTTCGCTTCTCCGTCGAAAACTGGCTAATATTCCGGGATAAACAAAAACAAAAAAACACACTTTCCAATGTTTAATATTAGTAAGGATAAAAAAGAAATGATTTTCATTAATTATGATTTAAACTTTAACGGTCTTGATTTTTTTATACATTGCTTAGAAGTGTGTTTTTACTTTGACTCTTAATAACTACAGTATTGTTGTAAGCATTTTGCTATTAAAAAACATAAGGCTTATGTATAGTTTACAAACTTAACAACTGCGAAACCGCCAAACAATATTTTTTTTTAACAGATATATAATAATACCCTCGGAACTAGTTCACCGACCAAACTTGCTTCACTTCGACCAATCTACTCAAAAACCGAACAAAAGCAACATCATTAATTCTCTCCCAAAAATTACAATAAGACAAGCGAACTTGCGGGATTATGAAAATGTAGTAATTTGTTCTTCGGGCCAACTTTAGAGCCCCCTGTAACAAGGGCTTTTTGATTCCATTCTAAAATCAACCTTAAGTTGACAAACTTAAGGTTAACGTTATCATAATTGGCTTTTTCCAGCAACTGGTTAGATAAAAGTGAGCTTGTTTCGAGTGGTATTACGGTTGAGTTTTGGTTGTTTTAGGGCATCTTTGGAGCAGTGAGAATAATCTTCTTAAAGCAACTTTACCTTAAATACATAGTAAGTAACCTCCTGCTAGTTGCGTGTAAGTTGAACGACGGTTTATTCAGATGAAGAAAAATACGATGCAAAAATGTAAAGAATTTGTTGTAGAATTCGTTACCAGTTTCTACTTTCTGTAATTGGTTTGACTTTGTGTAACAATTTTATAAGTATTTCTACCGTGTTGTTTACTTTTTAGTCTTATCATAAATATAAGCATAATTTGACAGTTATTTAGTATAGAAGCTTAACAATTTCGTAAAGTTATGAACAGTACTTTGTAAAGTAATACATGTACAAAGTACGATCAGAAGGTGAAACTGATCAAAACATAACATTATTATTATTTTATTTTATTTATTACATCAGCTGAATACCGATACTTTCAGATTAATAAACTCATTGAAATCCACCTGTAGTGGTAGTTTAAAAAATTGTAAGGAGTGTTGCCAGAGAGTAATTAGCTACGCAAATGCTACGCCGTAGCTTCGTGGAACAGCTACGCATTATGACGTCAACCGTAGCAAAACCGCGGACTGTACATCACCTAGTTGCAAAATGTAACTAGGTGATGTACAGTCGAGTTCATAAATACCAGTCATATAATTATGGCATTACTACTACAAATACTTATGAACTTAATTGTACAACAGCCAAAATTTTTTTTTACATCGTTTGAATTTTATAATTCGTCGGCTTAGTGCAAGAAGTCATTAAAGGCATAAAGTTACTAAGTACAGGTACAAACACAGGCGGATTCGCCACGACTTACTCTTTCTAACGCACTGACCCATTTCTTTTTACGTTTAGTAATTTCGATGTTACAGCAATGACATTAAGTCATTAATTTCAATTTTTGCTTTATTGATTTGACGGAAATGGTTTATGACCATTAGCTACTTTAATCAAAACATCTTTTTTTATTTTTACACATTTTATTACGTTTGAATATTCACTAATGTTACTTATTAACTTTAAAAAATAAAATAATATGAATATCGCTCTGAAAGTATTTGAGCTAGAATTCATTATATGCATATAGTTACTTTTAGCAAACAGTAAAACGAAAAAAAATGTTATTATAACGCTTTAATGATTTTTAACAAAATAATCATTGGATGCATATTACTACTTTTACTTAAGTATAAAATAACTAAAGTACATTATACAGTTTAAAAAAAATAAGAAACAGCATTAATGGCAGCCAGAATGATTTTTTAAAGTAATCAATGATAGTTATCGATTTTAGTTGTGTCCAAAGATACGTAATTCAAGTGATTAAATTATGGTTAATGACTTTTGACAAATAAGTTGTTTCAATTTGAACACCTTTAGTGAATTTATTCTTGCTCTGATAAGTTCATATTTCAACTATTTTATGCCTACCTACGAGTACGTCTTGCTCTCGCGGTAACCCGCCACTCGTTCGGTCATCGCGATCGAAGTCATACCGTTGCAGCTGCGACCAGGGATGGACGTTATGCGAGATGGTAGTGACTTCTTACAAAATGAAGCGAAATAATATTAACATTAAGGCAGGACGAGGATCTTTGATGCTAGAAAAGATTCTAAATAAAGCGAATGAAGAGCGTTTGTACCTATTGTCATTAAATTATAATAAGATACGTTCAAATTGCTTATGCTGTTAAGTTATAGTGTAGGTAAGTAAGTTCTTAGTTAAGTATTTCATTTGCAAGAGACTGATTTTACACGATGGGCGAGATTTTGTATAGGTACCTAGGTTTTGTTTTGACCATCGCCTGAGGCGAATAGTGTTTATTTATATCTCATAATAAAGATCACAAATGCGGATTTAATTACTTAAATAATATGTCCTCTAAATGTCGTCCCCCTACGCGTGCACATTCATCAAAACGGAGCCTCGCGTTTTGTACCACTCGCAGCATATTCTGCGTAATGTTGTTGATTTCGATTGCAATATTTTTTTGGAAATCACCTATATTTAGACCGTGGGTTGTTATTAAAAGCTCTGGTTTTGAGATACCCCCATCGAAACAAATTCATAGGGGTCAAATCGGGCAATCTCAGCGGCCACGGATTTCTCCAAGACGGTTTATCAATTTTCGAGGGAAATGTTCGCGAAGCACGTTCATCGACACTGTGGCCATGTGTGGTGTAGCACCATGCTGCTGAAGCCAGGCGTGTGATGAATAGGACGGATGTACAAGCAATTTAGGCAAAATTAATCAGCTAATATTTTCCTATAGTTTTCACTACCTATTTACATTTTACTGCTAGGCATTTTAAAAAAAATAACTCCCAATAATTCTATTCAAGAATGAGGTAGACCAAACAGTAACTGTTAGACAATGCAAAGGTCTTTGGTGTTTTAACCGTGGATTAGACGATCGCGGGCCCCAGTAGCGACAATTTTGCTTTACTACAAGCTTGTTGACATGAGTACTCATGTGAAAATGGGCCTTGTCACTACAAAAAATGCAATTTATGGTACAAAATCTGTGCAACATTGTGTCACAAAAAACTTTGTGTTTGGTTAAATCACTTTCATTAATTTCTTGAACCAGTTGAATCCTATAGAGATGATACTTCAATTATTTTTTTCAATATTTCATGCACTGAGAACTTTAGGAGTCTTAAAGAGAGCTGCTCTCTTCCGCACTGAAAGTCGTGGATTTTCCAGTAAACTCCGTTACACACTCAATATGTGTTCCGGCGTCCGTGTGTGCTGGGGCCTGATCTCGGTATATTATGTGCCGAAGAAGTTTCTCGGAACCTTTGCACCCATGACCAAATAAATTTTACACTCGGCCCGTCTCTTAACGAAATTATATAGCGTGCAAACGCTTCAACTGCATAAGAATGACGGCGTTCTGACCATTGAAACAAGATGAAAATAAAATTCGCAATATTGAACCGTGTAATCCCGCCAAATATCAAAACCCATTTTTTTAATTATAAAAATGACTTTTTGAAAATATAAAAAATCTGCCACCGGCCACCCTGTATAATAGTACATTGTGCATCAAGGGTAGTATGAAGGGAATTACTAACGAGAGTGTTAGAAGCCCGACGCCGAAGGCGGAGGGCTTTTAATGACTCGAGTTAGTAATCCCCTTACTACCTGTGATACACACAATGGTTTTCATCACATTTGCGAGGAAAAAAAACAAAGAGAAAACCCTTTAACTCTGCAAAATACAAAGAAATAACTTTTGACGAACGGGAACGTAAATGGAAACGATATTTTTTTACTGACCTCTACCACAGTTAATAACTGCGTTTAGTTTCGACCTGGATTCGGGCCAGATTTAGCCAATTTGATAAAAATGTATAATTACTAAAATTAATGATAAATCTTGATATAAACTTGAAATAGGTATAAAAATAATGAAGTTTAATGAAGCGTATAGGTTTTGTGTAATGTAAGTTAGTCTATAGCTAATTTTTAAAGATGAAATTAGAAACCGATTTAATTTTTGGCTGAAAATTAAACCTCCTTAGTCAGAAATGATGTACGAAAGAGTTGCAAATTTTAAAAAGAAAGTCATTACTCCCTAGGGAGTAATGACAAACTCGCCATTATTCCCGCGGGAACAATTTAGACCATTGTCCTTCTGTATACAGGCATGGAATAACACCATATACGAGCAAGTGTGATGAAAAATGTATTTTATTTTTGATCTTAATGGGTGACAATCAGAATGGCTTAGAGTCACCTAGACACATTCAAGCACAGAAAGATACGCCGCCAGTCCTTCTTACGAATATTAAGGAAGTAGAACAGTTTGCGGTTTGCTAAAAATGTGCAATGAAAAAATAATACCCGCGGAACTTCACCACTGGTACCGGAACTTGCCAGCCAAAGAGTGTCGTGATTATGTCCCTGAAGAAATGTCTTCTAACTCAGAAGACGTACTCGTAGAGTAAAAAAGATGGACGTCAAGGGTTTTTTTTTACTCTTTTTTGTACCTACTGTATTAGTTCAATCAAAAGCTGATGTCTTTATTTAATTTTTTAGACGTCTTCACGTTTTACCTATACTAATAGTGCTTGCTGTTGTCTGGAATTATTATAATATTAAGTTCGTCTATCAACAATGAATATTTCATTATTATTTTAGTTTGAAGTTAAAAATAACGTCATTACGAGAATTTTGTGTTATTTTTGTGGTCTTGCAGACTTTATAATCTGTGAAGTAGAATTAAATAAATCTGTTTATTCGTTGTTGATTAATAAGTAATATTTATAATGCTTCTAAGTTAATAATTACGACTGATTAAACCAATTTTGTTATAGAAAACTATGTTTCCCAATTTATTTGTAATGAAAATAAAAAATAACTAATTGTAAGTTCCCTTAAGAGCGAGAAAGACCAAAAGTCACTAACTACATATTTAGGCTTTTAAAAAAGTTATTTGACTTTATTGTACAAAGTTTTTAATTGGATTTAATAGTAAATACATTTAGCTAACCATTGATGTTTAATTTTTAAATCTAGAACCGAACCTATTACAATTATGGTCATTTGACTGTGTCAAAACTTTGAGCCCGTTTTTCTCCGACTTGACTTTTTGTTAGTTAATGACTTCTTGCACTAAGCCGACGAATTATTGTTTTTCACCTTTCTTATTACTTTTTTAAATCATAATGAAACTAGTCTATTGCTGATAGTAAATATTTTTTCCAACTTAATTTTCTATAAAATACAAATAAACATGAGCTTTTCAAGCTTTTGTCAATTTATCTATAACCGCAGCGCGTTATCAAAGCTTAGAGCTTATCCATAATTGCTTCATCGAGTTATTGCACAAGCGTTAACGCTGATTTGCTGAATAAACTAAATTACTCCTAAACAAAAACTAAACCTTAACCAGTACTCTTTAGGGTTTAAAGTTGAATAAAACTTTTCCATTGAAACTAAATTGAATGCCCTTAACTTGCATTTCTAAAACCGTATTAAGTTTCTATATGCAAATAGAAGTATTTTAGTTTCCATTTGCAGTTTCGGCGGGCCTTATCACGGCATGGTTTCGGTTTTATACCTTAAATGGTGGGAGGAATATTCTACGTCCATTCAAAATCTTATTAAAAAAGGATGAGTTATTATAGCGTTTGCCCGTATCTATATATGCGTAGAAGTCGCGTTTATCGTTTTAAGCTATTTTCAGGTATAAAAGTAGCCTGTATCTGTATTAAACTAATTCCATACCAATTTCACGTCAATCAGTTGAATTAAAAAACAAAATACACTAACTCATTTATAATACTATTAAAAAGTGTTTGAGTGATAAACACAGAAAAACGTTTTTTTTAAATTATCATTTTAAATATTTTTTACAAACTTTCATTTAGCAAAAATGTATTTGTGTTTAAACCATTTCATATATACATACACATACGTAGATTATATCGTTAAATTAAATAGGTTAAGTAAGGTTAGACTTCGCTGCTCCAATATCATAGGGTTCTATGTTACACTGTCGGGTACTTCAATTTAGACCTAGTGACACTCTGACAAACTTCAAATTATAAGTTGATAAAAGTGCAACATAGAACCCTTTAATATTGGGGCAGTGACTTGTGACCATAAAAAAAACTTTAAAATGCAGCGGGAAGAATCTTTTTGCGATATAAAAGTTTGTATAAACTATATAGTTTGCCAAATTATGTCAGTCAGCCTATGTTTACATTAATGCTCTTTCTTACAAACGTCATTTATCATTGTTGGTCATTTTAAAATTTGAATTTGATAGTTAAGGATAAAGCATGGTTTAGCTAACGCACGGTTATTCCACGTTTATAAGTAAGGGTATAAGACTTTAGAGATAGGACCTTGTGCAGGGTCTGTCCAGATCGCTACCACCATTTTATCCATTAACCTACCGCCAAACATCAGTGTTCGCGTTGTTGTGTTCCGGTTTGGCGATAAGACAGCCGGTGTAATGACTAGCATAGAGGCATTCCATCTTAGTCCTGAGGGTTGGCAACGCATTTGCAGTCCTAGGCTTGTAGTCTTGTGAATGTATGGATCACAGCTTACACCTAGTGGCCTCTTTGCTCGTTTGCCTTCCTTATGCCTTAAAAAAAACTTTAAACTATTAAAATCAACTATGTCAACACTATGTCGCTAACTCTCGCCACAAACGCACGATAACTAGCAACAACGATCCCTTTGACGATCGCGGTCAAGTGCCAGCGATCGACTCACTCACTCACTCACCAACTCACTGAGTGCATTGTCGGTGCACTTGCGATCTGTGAATGGGCATTGTGTGCATGTAGGGCGGTCGGCGACCGATGCAGTTGTGGGCTTGAGAGGAAATTGTGTAAAGTTACTTGAAATGGAGTAGGTTTTCATAGTCAGTGTCAAGAACGTCTCCAATAGCAGTTGTAGCAGATACTAAATAAGTCAAAAATACCTTTTAAAGGATCGAAAATCTCTTATCATATACATATGTTTTTAATTTAGTTTTCCTAAAAACAAATTATTTTTGTTATTTCAAACGGGTACAGTAAAACCATCCATAAATATATAAATATATATATATATATATATATATATATATCATGTACAGTTAGGTTAGTATATAATTACTGTTAACCCTCGTTAAAATGTTGTATATAATCAATTCTGAAAACAAGTGAAACGGTTCTCAAGCAATTTGCGTCCTGATTCAACCATATTTCCATTAATCCTTTACATTTCTTAAAAAATTCAAATCAAAATCTCAATAAAAGACAAATAATCCGAAACCAGAGCCCGTGAAGTTAAATAAAGGCTGTTTCGTTTAATCTGGCGCCTGAATAAAACATCTCGGTCTTAATTTATTTTTAGTCCCGAGGCACTTATCGAGTTTTTACCGCCCAAATCCGCTCATGCCACAGAATTGAAACTTGAAATATCAAAATTATAAACTAGATTTCAGAGTATTAATGGCAAATGCTTGTAAGCTGTCTGAATTGCTTATGCATGACAGTTTAACTGTTTAACTTAGCCAGCAATATCTCTAAAGTATTGACTAAGTAATTAGTCAACTCTAGAATTAGAACTCTAAATACTTCTGTCTAAACTTACTGATTGAAGTTATAAATGTTTTGTTTAATCGCAGGTATGAATAAGAAATTGAAAGAATTCAATTGTTTAAATAAACCTATTTTTAAATAACTTTTACTTTATTATTAAAAAAAAATGCACGGGAAGATCTTTGAAGTAACGGTAGTATAGTGCTTCTTTATTCGGAAATTTGGCTAGACGCCAATAAACAAATAGTAACTATTTTTTTACTATGTCAATAATAATTAGTTTAGATTACCCCGTTTTAAACATCAATCTTTGTTTTGCTGTTCCAAAGATTTGTTAAATGTTATAAGCTACGCCAATGTCATTAAAATTCAAACCTTAAGTTTTCAAAAACGTTTAAGTGTATTTGTAAAAGATGACCGTTTATTTCAGTCGTTACAAGTATATTTATGTGTATTTATTTAAACCATAAAAAATAAAGGAAATCGGATCGTTCAAAACCGAAAAAAAGCAGTTGATCAATTTAAGAGGCGTTAACAGACGCTTGTCCGAGTTCAAGAGGATCCCTTCTGTTCCTTCAGCGGATTGCAGACTTGTTTCCCAAACTAATTAATTGGACCCTTCGACAAAGGGTTCGATCGAGGAAAAAGTTTATTTGCAAACGAAATTAAAGGTTTCGTCGGTTAAATTGTTTATTGTTTATTTTTTGCTTCTCTTAGCAGCAGCTGTGTCGAAATTGTGCGGTTATGCAGATATTGTAATTAACAATATTGAACACTCCATGTACCTGTTTTACTGATTTTTGGTATAAACTGTTTGTTCTATAAATATACTCCTTTTTTTTAATTAGTAGCGTATTTAGAAAATAATTACATTACATTATTTTACCGATTTTAATCGCGGTAGATGCGAAAAGCACAAGACCGGTCTGAGTGGAAAGCCTTGGGGGAGGCCTATGTCCAGCAGTGGACGTCTTTCGGCTGACATGATGATGATGACCGATTTTAATTATTTAATACCTCCCGACTTCCACAAAGATTTATTAACGATCCCATGATTCCGAAGATCAGAATTCCGAATTTTCATAATTTAAGTATTATGCGAATTCGGAATTATGCAATGGTTGATAAGATTTTTTGACATTGTATTTAAAT
Organism: Acleris sparsana; assembly: GCA_923062465.1. Classification (NCBI taxonomy): domain Eukaryota; kingdom Metazoa; phylum Arthropoda; class Insecta; order Lepidoptera; family Tortricidae; genus Acleris; species Acleris sparsana. The sequence goes on along the minus strand of OV281301.1, from coordinate 16,986,164 downwards.
TAAACCAAACCCAACCTACAAGTAAGTACTTTTAGCAAAAAAACAAAACGCTCGGGTAAATAAAAAATATTCGAAGAAAAATGAAACTTTAAGGTACTTATTCCCGGGTTCCAAATTAACAATAAACTATTACAATGACGCTGTAATTTTCCAAAAACATTCGCTTTCTATCAGCTTGTTTGTATCCCGACTGGCTGCGAGCTCCCTTCTTCTCTGAGCCCACCGGTAATCGCAGGCCGCCAATCGCTTTAAAATGCGTCTTAGTCGTTTTGTAATCTCGTTGCAAATGCAAATAAAAATTGCCCCAAATGGGCAACGATCGCCATTTAAAAAAGTCGCTTTAAACTGTTTACTAACAAGCGAAGAGAATTAAGAAAATCGGCTTATACAGCAGCGCCCTCTCGCGGGCCCCGCGGCGGCTTCTTTTTTGAGGAACTTGTCCGTGTATTTTATATAAGGGTTATTTGAGAATTCATTATGAACGTGAAAGTAAGATAAATAATATTTATTTATTAGCCATTACCGGCAGCGAATCGTTACACATGTATTGGTTGATTTACTCTGATTTACAAATGTTAGCTTTTAATTATTCAACCGTTAATCATAATATCAGATGTATAAAAAACTGGGTATTTAAGTGAATACAAAATTTAAAAAACGGGTTCTTTCGGTTCACGGCAGTTGATGGTGCGGAGCGATGAATATGCTACCCATTTGGTAACAAGAGCAACAAAACTTCAGCTTGAATTTGAATGCAAATAAAATGTAACAATAGTTCTGTTTTTTATGGCAATGAGAAGGCACGCGAGCACTCAGGCCACCTGATGGTAAGAGGGATCTGAGACCCAAAGACAGTTGAAATCTCAAGACAACAATCTCAAAACTGCAATTCTAGCACTTGCGTTGCCAACCCTGAGGACTAAGATGGAATGCCTCTATGTTAGAAATTTCACCGGTTGTCTTATCCCCACACCGGAACACAGTAATGCGAACAATGCTGCTTGGTAGTGGGTTAATGGATAAGATGGTGGTAGAGATCCGGAAGGACCCTGCCCAAGGTCCTACTACCACAAAATACTCACGTTGTTTCGAAACATTGCCTACTTTATGTATATTAGATTATAAATAAACTTAGGAAACTTTAAGGAACGCCCAACGAAAAGTGTCTATTACTATCATTTAAATATTTAATTGATAATGGTTTCTATACTGTAAATGACTTCGTTTATTATAACGATTGTAAAGTTGCTATGGAATTTGTAATTCTTTAAACGTCCTTTGATTTTGATGTATCATGATCATGATCATCATGAAATTTTGTCTTAATATTTGTACGGTGGTGCAGCAGGTTGGCTCCATATTGTAGTGAAAACTGTTAAACTATGCTAGGTCTACACTTTCCTCTAAAGCTTATGTACTAAACGGAATCACCAATTTCAAATTCCAAAATTCTTTTCATATGAAGCAAGCTGAATCGCTACCTTTATCAAAAACTGCCCAATTTCACTTACATATCGCAAGGGCAGTCATCCACTGGACGCAATTTGCCATAATCGGCTCGCTTTGTCCCGTCATTTGTCCGATCTCAATCGACTTATCTGCCCTATGGGGGGTCCTTTGTGAAAAATGACGTGGAACCAGCGGTGCACTGTGTTTGAAACGTTTTGCACTGGAATATAAAAGGATTGTCTTTGGGTGACAGGGAGCTTTGGAGATATTTGCTTGAAGATAATTTTGGTCGCGAGGGAATAGAGTTGCTTGGATTGAGGAAAATACTGGGAATAGTAGATGAATTGAATACGAACAGCCGCTTCTTTAAGAAAATTGTAAACTATGTATGAAATAGAGTAAGAAATAACTATCTCACTTAACATTATAAAGCACGCGAGACGTTTTGTTTACGTAATTTGTTTGTTAAGTAAGTAAACTCTTTTAACATTTAGTTTTTTAGTTTAGCCTGATAAACGTTGAACTTTAAAGAGTTACCAATCGGACTCTCATGATTTTAATTCTGTTTTAAGAAATATTTTCATCACCGCATTAACTATATTGTTTTCAATACAGAAAGATGCACCAACTAATTAAAAAAAAAAAAACAACCCGAAAACCAAGTACTTAAATAAGATAATAAATTGAAAAATTTGATAAATATTATAAAATATTGGACACAATCTCACACGAATTTACCTTGTCCCAAACTAAGCTTTAGGCTTTTACTAGGAGTAGTTACTAGACAAAGACAAAACATACTAGGTATAAATGTGGATGAAAGTCTTGAATAATCAGATCCAGACAGACCCAGAACAAGGTCCTACTATCACTAAAAGTTTATCTTAAATATTTGTTTTATCAAAATCTAAATTCCACACAAACAATATCAAATAACATTAGAGCCCGAGCTCAAATTGTGCCTCGATCGTTAAGGCGCACCACACGAGCCAAGGGTCAGAGAACAAAGGCTTCCGCGCCGTCCGGAGATTGCTCGCGATCGCGCCGCCGAGCGTGTGAGAGGTGCTTTGCTTTGTGTGGGGTGATCAAAAATCAAGTTTAGCTTGAATTTTTGAGGATGCATTTCTTTTGTCGAAGTGCAACTGTGCATGCGTTGGAATAGATTTAGCTGGAGATTTTTCTGACGAAATTGGAATGAATGCGATGAATATAAAAATCTTATGATAGCAGTTAAATTTTGTTTGCGTTATTTTATGAAATTAACATTTCGGGCGGTTTTGTGATCGTCGTTAAGATTTTATAGTCTCATGAATTTAAAATAGTATAAAAACTATACTTGTCCCAGTATTTTTTTTTTATGTTTGTCAGAAAATGAAGATGAACCCAGTGGTATTCTGTTTTGGGATACTATTTGTACCAAGTGTATGTCCATGGAAAGTAGTGAGGTACCACTATCTTTAGCATATCTGCACTCTCTGCCTCCGTACTATCTTTGTAAACCATGTGGTTGCTAGATAAAGAATGCCTATAGGTGTGTATTTTTTAAGTAAATTGTACAAAAAATCTGCTTCCCTCTTGTAACACACCCTGTTGACAACTTACGCCGCGTCTTGTTGCCGCTCGACTGGGCACCGACAGAACGTTACACCTGAGCAAGTCACAGCTAATTGCTCTCGCGCGACTTCCCGCAGCTTTTGATTAAAACGCGTACTGCGGGCCTGCTGTCTTTGTGTATCGTGCGCTTTGTTTTCTGTAACATTAAGTTGTTAGTTTTATGGGTTTAGTTTCATGCTATAAGTCACGACGAAAGAATATTTTGAATTAATATTTGTGGTTCTGTCTCTTATTAGAAAGCTTTGCTAATTGCCTGTGTGTAGGTCAAAGTAAGTCCTCTAATTATTTTCCTCAATCCCAGTCCACTATCATTACTCAGTTCAATGGACATTTTATTATTCGAATTGTTCAAATTTTTTTATAAAATAATTAAGTATGTAAAGGGTGATTATTCGGCGTTTTAACCGCCGTCATTATTGTCTTCGCATATTATTCAAGATAAACTTTTTAATTGTCTTATGTTTTTAAATTGAATTAATACTACCCCCGGGTCCGTTGACTTTGACATCAAAAGATGCTGGTAATTATCATTGTTTTCGTCAATATATTGATGACAACAATGACTGCATTTGAAACGTCCAAATATTAAACTGACCGCCTTTTTCACACCCATCGACGGTTTTTCTACATGATACATACATCTCGAAAATCTGCCAGTCCTTATTATTCAAAAACCAAAGTCGAATATATTTTGATGTGAAAAAGACAACTGTAGATTAAAATTGGTCTACAGTTGTCTTTTGTTTCATTAAAAAGCAAAGTACCTACCTGGAAGGTCGAGGGTCGCTTTGGTTGAAAACGAAATTTCCCGAAGATGACCACTTGACAGATCGATTGTTGGCTCCCGTAAACCCCTGTATTTCAATTTTCATTGAAATCGTTAGAGCCATTTCCGAGATTCACATTATTTATACATATACAAGAATGAAAAGTTTTATTAAGGCCCTGTCATCCCGGCTCATCGACACCTCCGGAGACCCTAGAGCTGGCGCTTACCTTTCCCAAAGGATTGGGCTAGCCATCCAGAGAGGTAATGCAGCCAGTGTCTTAGGGACCATGCCGCGAGCGGACCTGCTAGAGGGGGTGTTCTTTTTATAGTGGTGTTTATGTTTAATTTTTAATATTTGAGTAGCTTAGTTTTATTTTATTTTATTTTAAATAAGTTTAGTTTTAACTTTAACTTTTAAATTTTAATGTAAAGTCCGTATTTATACCGTGCTATTATTTCGTCTAAATATATAGAGTAAACATTAGATAGATATATAGATATATTATAAACTCGAGCGTTCTATGTGTAATGCAATCTGCGTCCCGCTCTATGTAGGCGGTAAAAACCAACCAAGGTTTTGATGTTTTTATCGTTATTGTTTTTGTTGGGTTTCATATTTTTATATTTTTAAGTAAGGTAGTTTACGCACTTGCAAAGGCTTACTCCTTCACAACTTCCATCCCTATCATACATGTGCACTAATGCTATGGCCATCCTTATCTACGGCCGTCGCATTCGGACATTTTTATGTCAAATCACTCTTCGTTGAACCGCCATATTGTGAGCATCTAACATTACTCGTGTCGTGGTTGTGACAATTATTTAAGAGCTTTTAAGCAAATGACAACAAGGCTAATGGTGCAGTGGAGTGATCTAGCGTCTAAGGCTGATATTGACGCGGTCCGGGGTTCGATTCCCGGCAACTAAGCCCGGCAAGCAAGGAAACTCAGGTGAGTGCGCATGTTCATATCCTTTCTTCCTTCTCTCATCGACTTTATTTATTTCCATACAAACTGTAAGCCGATGCAAGTGATTTGTTAGTCTTTTGTGTTAAACGTTCTCTGCTACTTATATAAAACCCCATCATTTCTTCACAATTCAATACAGTCCACTTTATTATAACCTCGTGCCTAGGTTCCCGAATATATCGAAGGTTAATTCTCGCCTTATCCAAAGGTGGAGTAAAAGGCACCTACATCTTTTTTGGTCCATACGAACCGGAATTATAACCGTTTTAGTAATTATTAACTAAATTGTCTACCGCTAGGTGTTAACTTACACGCTCATTGTATTACGTAATCGAAATAGATTGTCATTTATTTTGGTACTTTTCCCGCATAGGCAGCTATTTCTCTTTATTTCCGCACCGCATACGTAGTATAATATCGTAGTGAGTTAGCTCCTAATTTATGTATTTCATTTTTCGTGATCGATATTACTCGTAAGATTCACGTGTACGCATATTTTCTTTGTTCTGCGTACTTAACGGTCCGCCATATTTAAATTGGTCGGATTGGTTCGGCTACTGTCGGCTAAGTTCGTTTTCCCCACACGGAACACACGACCGAGCGAGGTGCTCCGCTCACGCCACCGCTTATTTTTATAACGCGCCTCAAATTTGAGGGTACTTCTCTACTACCGCTAGCTCAAATTTATTTTACCGCTATTTCTATTTATTTTAATTTTGTATAGCGAAGAGTCAGATATATTAATTCCCGCACTTACTAATATATAATTATTTTTTTAGTGAGTTATCGCTTAACATAGTTTGTTTACAATGGGTAAACCTAAACGGAAAGGTAGCGAGGGCTTCGTTGGAGATGACGATTGTGACACTAATAAAAATCAATTAACGCTTTACTCGGTTAGACGTGATGTTATCTACAAGCGAGTAGAAAACATCTTAGAACTCGCATACAAAGCGGAAACAGATCCCACTCAGTTTAGAGCATTTCGCACTAGTGCATTAAATATTGATACCATACGTACTGATTACCAAACTGTTTTGGATTCATATAACTTGCTGCACTTACAAATGAACCCCGGTTCTAGTATCGACTATGACTCTTGGACGACATTTGAGGAAATGTACTGCTACATTAAACAAATCTTATTGGAAAATGAGCCAAATAGTTCTCCCGAGGTCCCTCTAAATCACCAAGGTCTCTCTAAATCGAAACCCCGTCTTCCGCCCATTGACTTGATGTCATTCAATGGAGATGTCAAGAATTGGCCATTGTTTTATCAGCAATTTAAAAATATTATACATGATAACGCATCGCTGACTGATAGTGACCGGGTATTTTACTTAGTTGGCAAATTAACCGGGCAGGCTCTCAGTGTCTGCGCAGGGCTGCCGCCGACCGCGCACAACTACCGCGTCATCTGGGACGCGCTCGTGCACAAGTATGACGACCCGCGTTCGCTCGCCAGCGCATACCTTAATCAATTGTTACGATTTAAACCGCTTTCAAACACAAGCTCTGCCGGACTCGATTCGTTTATTAATGCTTTTGATTCTTCGGTAGAAGCACTTAAGCAACTGCAGCTTAATGATTTAACCGACTTTGTTTTATTGCATTTAGCGCTCCAAAAATTAGACGCAGATACGATAAAATCATTTGAAACTCTGTATCGCAAGGAGAAAATACCTACTTATAGAAGTTTGATCGAGTTTGTTAAAGAACAGAGCAAAGTGTTGTCTCATTCTCCAGCCGCTAATGCATATAGGCCGGTTGATAATTCCCATAATAAATCGCACAACCCTACGCGGCCGTCGCCTTCGACCAAGTCTTTTGTTAACGCGGACGCGGGCTCCGGCACAAGCGCGAGCGGTAACTGCGCGCTGTGTAGTGGTAAACAACACGAGCATTTGTATTCGTGTTCGTCTTTTATGAAATTGACACCGCATGAACGTTATAATTTTATTAAAACTAACGCCTATTGTAACAATTGCTTAAGTGTTCGACATAAAACATTATCTTGCACTTCTAAACATAACTGTTCTCATTGTTCTTCCAGACACCATTCGCTGTTACATTTTAATACTAATACCAAATCGCATTGTAATATTGGAGCAATGGTGTCCGAGATCGAACCCGCTACCGCTAACGTTTTATCTACTTCCGCTTCCGCTCGTGGCTTCACTCGCACCGAGTCGAGCAGCCACGCTGAGTCGAGTATGACTCATTCGCCCGCCATTACAGACTCTGTGACTACTGCAGTTAAGGTCGATATTAGTTCACCGCGTCGTTGTCCTGATAAGAAAAATACATCGGTATGCACAGTTTCGTGCGATCGCGTTAATAGTTATCAGACGACAACATTACTAGGAACCGCAAAAATCAAATTTGTTGATTCGTTTAACCGCACTCACTATTTGAGATGCTTAGTAGATCCTGGCTCTCAGAGTGATTACATTTCCGCCGCTTGTTGCAAGCGCCTTTCGCTTCCGATTGGTAAACAAACCCGCTACTCGGAAGTTCAAGGTATAGGAGGAGCCTCGCAGAAAATACTTGGAATTACGACACTTAATTTTACGTCCCGCTTTAATAATGGGTGCGAATACGTCGCCAAGCCGCTGGTGGTCGAGCGGATCACGGCGCAGCTGCCCAGCTCGCGGGTGGACACCGCCGCCATCCAGTTCATTCGTAACTTGCCGCTTGCTGACGACGAGTTTTCGCAGCCTGGGCCTATAGACATGCTCTTGGGCGTTAATGTTTATTGTGAAATTTTATTATTCGATAAAATTAAAAGCCCAAGTGCTAACATGCCCTCCGCCTTTGAGACGACGCTTGGTTACCTAATTATGGGTGACGCTCCCATTATTTCCCCGCAACCCGCTTCGCACACGCTTTGTGCTTTTACTTCTGACCCGCTTCATCGACTTGTCGAAAACTTTTGGGCCATCGAGGAATTGCCCTCGCGCGCGTTTTTAAGTCCAGATGACCAACAATGCGAAGATATTTACGTTAAGACCACCGTTCGTGATATTGACGGCAGCTATTCAGTTGATCTTCCTTTTAAAGACGATCCAAATAATTTAGGCAATTCTTATATTACCGCAAAAAAGCGCTTTCTTCTTCTAGAGAGAAAATTCGCTAAGGACCCCGATCTTAAATTGAAATATGACGAAATTATTCGTGATTACCTACAACAAGGTATTTTGTCCCGCACCGCACCTGAGGAGTGTCTCTCCCCAGGGTTTTTCTTACCGCACCACCCCGTGGTTCGCAACGATAAAGCGACCACCAAGGTACGCCCCGTCTTGGATGGCAGCGCCAAGACCGACACGGGGTTGTCATTAAATGATATTTTGCATTCTGGCTGCAATTTACAAGCAAATATTTTTCACATTCTTTTGAATGTTCGAATTTTTAGAGTCGCATATTTTGCTGACGTAAAACAAATGTACTTATGCATTTATACAAATGCTCCGCATCGCAAATATCAGCGAATATTATACCGCTTCTCCGAGAATGACCCGCTCGAAGTGTTCGAGTTCACCCGAGTAACGTTTGGGCTCCGATCTTCTCCGTTTTTGGCGCTCCGCACGCTTCGTCAGCTGGCTACTGACGAACGTCATAACTGGCCAAATGAGGCCACCGTGATAGAGAGAGATGTTTATATGGACGATCTCGCTTCTTCCGCTTCTTCTGTCGAGGAAGCAGTCAAGACAGCAAACGGATTGATCCATCTTTTTAAGGCTGGTGGTTTTGACCTGCTTAAGTGGTCGTCAAATTCCCTCGAATTACTCGAGCACATACCTGAGTCGCACCGACAGTCTGGGTCTATTTCCTTTGCCGAAGGAAATACATTTAAGATTTTAGGTTTGCGCTGGTTACCCGCACAAGACACTTTCGTTTTCGATACATCAAGCCCACCGCCTACATGTACTAAACGCGCCATTCTTTCCGCAACCGCTCGTTTGTACGATGTCTTAGGACTCGTCGGACCTGTTATTTTATTTGCAAAATTAATAATAAAAGAGCTTTGGCTTCTCGATCTTGACTGGGACGAAGTGCCCCCTTTTCGCATTGTTAATTTATGGCAACAATATTTGACTGAACTTCCGCAGATATCCCGCCTTCATTTTTCCCGCCACATGGGTATTGAAATCGGCTCTAAGGTTTCTTTAGTCGCGTTTTCGGACGCCAGTGAATCCGCTTACGGCTGTGTCATTTATATACACGTCGTTAATGGCGACCAGTCTCCGATTGTTACACTCCTGTGTTCGAAGTCGCGCGTAGCATCCGCTAAGCCTAAGATTACTCTCGCTCGTTTAGAGCTAAATGGAATTTTGTTACTCTCACGGCTTCTTAAAGACGTCCACGACACTATGTCAAAAAGGCACACTATTGACAAGGTTTTCGTGTTCTCGGACTCGGAGGTCGCTCTGTGCTGGTCGGTTGCCTCGCCACACAGATTTGACACTTATGTTGCCAACCGCATCTCGCAAATTCAGGCAAATATTTCGCCTGACGACTTGTATCATATACCCGGCTGTCAAAACCCCGCCGACTGCGTATCCCGCGGTCTCACTCCTTCTCAACTCGTACAACACGAGCTTTGGTTCAGAGGCCCGGCGTGGCTGTCTTTGTCTGTAGTCGACTGGCCTATACAAAGGTTCGTGTCGAGCCGACTGTCGTTGCCGGAGGAGAGGACGGCGACTCACGTGACTACTGCAGTCACCAATATTGAAAACCCTATCTTGACGCTCGCTTCTCGGTGTTCCACATGGCACAAGTTCCTTCGTGCCACTGTTTATGTGTTTCGATGTTTGAAAATGCTTCCGCGAAACGAGGAAGTTACCGCTGAAGATTTAAACTTTGCCGAATCAAAGATAATTCGTATTATACAGCGCGTATATTTTTCCGAGGATATTGACCGCATTTTAAAGGGTCAAGTATGTTCTCAAAAATTAAGAAAATTGTTTCCATTTCTTTCGGATGACATTTTGCGCGTCGGAGGTCGCTTATCGAACTCGACGCTAGATTATTCTTCTAAGCACCCAATCTTACTACCCAGACAGGGACACGTTGTAGAACTTTTAATAGATTCTTATCACCGGGATAATTTGCACGCTGGACCGCAACTGTTAATTGGCATTTTAAAATCCAAGTATTGGATTATTTCGGCTCGCCGTATTGTTCGGTATCGCATAAACAAATGTAACACTTGTTTTAGGTTAAATCCTAAGGCCACATTCCCGCTTATGTCGGACTTGCCCAAGTGCCGATTAGAGCAATGCAAGGCGTTTCTACACACGGGCGTCGATTACGCAGGACCGCTATACATTACTCCTTACCGCAGACGCGGCGTTCGTAGCGTTAAAGCGTACATATGCCTTTTTATTTGTTTCGTGACTAAGGCAGTTCACATAGAACTGGTTTCGAACTTGACTTCCGCTAATTTTATTGACGCTTTTAAGCGCTTTATATCGCGACGAGGCCCTTGCACTTTTCTGTACAGCGACAACGGGTCGAACTTTGTCGCATCAAAAGCGTATTTTAACGAACTTTACGAGTTCTTATTATCTGACGATTATTATAAGACGTTTAGTAGAGAGCTCGCGAAAAATCGAATTACGTGGCGAATGAACCCTCCCACAGCTAGCCACTTCGGCGGCATATGGGAAGCTAATATAAAAAGCACTAAATCGTTATTATTTCGAGTAATCGGAAATCAAATTCTCACCTATGAGGAGATGTCGACCGTACTCACCCAAATTGAGGCAGTGCTTAACAGCCGTCCTCTATATGTCTTAAGCTCTGACCCATCAGAGCCGCTAGCACTAACACCTTCTCATTTCTTGTCCACTTCCCCGCTAGAGTACCTTCCCGCTACGGATTTGTCCGACGAACGATCCAATTTGCTGTCTCGTTTCTCATTAATGGATTCGCTTGTACAGTCGTACTGGAAGCGATTCAAAACAGAGTATTTGCATAATTTGCAATTGCGCGAAAAATGGAATACCTCATCAAACCCAATTACCGTCGGTACCGTAGTGCTGTTAAACGTAGAAAACGCCCCACCTTTACAGTGGCCGTTAGGTATTATTACACGTCTATATCCTGGTAAGGACGGAGTTATTCGCGTTGCGGAAGTAAGGACAAAAATTGGCACGTACAAACGTCCAGTTGTACGACTGTGCCCGCTACCGACTCAGTAAGAGTCCTTTTTTACCCGACTGCGTCAGAAGGAGGGTTATTATAATAATTAGTTATTAGTTTTTCTCTGACTGTCCGACTTCATCTCTTATAAATATATAGATAATGTGAAGTAGGACACAATAGTTTTATAAATCTTTTAGTCATAAACTTGCACAAACTTATGTGCTCTCTCTTTATAAGTTCTCTAGTTATATTTCGTTTTGTTTATTTCTTATAAATCCGCTTCGCTCATCGTAGAGCAACTTTACTCTTTATTAACACGTTGTTTTGAAGGGTTCCTTCAAGGCCGGGAGGATGTTGGGTTTCATATTTTTATATTTTTAAGTAAGGTAGTTTACGCACTTGCAAAGGCTTACTCCTTCACAACTTCCATCCCTATCATACATGTGCACTAATGCTATGGCCATCCTTATCTACGGCCGTCGCATTCGGACATTTTTATGTCAAATCACTCTTCGTTGAACCGCCATATTGTGAGCATCTAACATTACTCGTGTCGTGGTTGTGACAATTATTTAAGAGCTTTTAAGCAAATGACAACAAGGCTAATGGTGCAGTGGAGTGATCTAGCGTCTAAGGCTGATATTGACGCGGTCCGGGGTTCGATTCCCGGCAACTAAGCCCGGCAAGCAAGGAAACTCAGGTGAGTGCGCATGTTCATATCCTTTCTTCCTTCTCTCATCGACTTTATTTATTTCCATACAAACTGTAAGCCGATGCAAGTGATTTGTTAGTCTTTTGTGTTAAACGTTCTCTGCTACTTATATAAAACCCCATCATTTCTTCACAATTCAATACAGTCCACTTTATTATAACCTCGTGCCTAGGTTCCCGAATATATCGAAGGTTAATTCTCGCCTTATCCAAAGGTGGAGTAAAAGGCACCTCCAGTTTTAATGTCTTAAGTTATAATAATATGGTTTAACCGAGTATAATTGCGTTTATTGTGTAACAAAATATGGATAAAACGTCTGTCTCATTCTGACACGTATATAAGGACGAGAACGCAACCATACTAGGCCGCTAGGTTGGTCAACGTTTCCATTTAAGCCTAACGTTAGTTTTGCTGTTTTTAACATCCAATAAAAACGATCAAGGACGATGGTAATAAATCCATCTTGACTAAGATGCCCAACTCGAGACACGTCGAAGTTTAGATCAATTCATTCTATTATTAATTTTCTAACGTGCATTGATATAATGCGGTACTAAGACATCATAGACAACGGCACCAACTTCGTGAGAGAACTGCCCCATTTCCGGCTCGAACTGAGGCCGCGGACGCTCAATAGCTTCACGACAACGGTCGGCTCAAAACAGCCTCGGTTGCAAACGCAACCTGTGTGTTTGTTTGCCAAATAATGTACTTTTTTTCTTAACTTACTTTAGTATTTTAATTGATTTGAATTCGCGAGAAATTGATCTCAAAATTTTGAGGCTCATTAAGAGTATTCTACTTTCAAAGGGTGATGGACAATTTTGTAAGGACCCCGTCCCCACCCTCCAACAGTAACTGCTTTTCTATATGTTCATTTGAACCCAAAAGAAGACAAAATACTAGTTTTAGTAGCAAACACGATGGGATTTTTTTAATGAAAAGAAGGTCCGAGCAAGGCAAATCATCCATATACGTGTTCATTTTAAAATAGATTCCATACGATACGATTATGATTTTCCAAGAAAACCCCATACATATGGTGATCGTCGCATTAGTATAAATACATCATGTTGCTAAGATCTATAAACTGGCACATGTTTCATCTCTGTTGGTGGGTGGGGACATTTTTGACCATCGTCCTTTGTAAACATAACAGTTGCCATTGCACTCTGCTGCTTTGTATGATGTGGCTATTTCTGGAGCCTTATTCCATTGAGTTGGCGAGTCACCTCCTTTAACCAAAGTAATGAGCATTAGTTACGCAGGCGCCATAGCTTCTTTATTAACCTAGTTCACTAATCCATATCATTTAATTTATGGTACAGGTATAGCTTAAAATATCAATGTTCCCGTCCGTTTTAAATAATCTGACACTAACCGGTGGTTGTTCGTGGGAGCATAATTCTATAGTTTGAACTCAGAGACGATCGCCGATTTACTAAATTAAAGATTTCTAAACGGTCCCAGCGTGTTTTTTTATTATGGCGTCGAGAAGGCATAAGAGCACACACGCCACCTGATGGTAAGTGGAAACTGTGACCCATAGACATTCGCATTCACAAGACTGCAAAAGCGTTGCTAACCCTGAGGCCTAAGATGGAATGCCTTTATTCTAGTCATTACATAGGCTGTCTTATCCCCAAACCGTAAACAAATATGCGAACACTGTTGTTTGGCGGTAGGTTAATGGAAAAGATGGTGGTAGGACACTGCACATGGTCCTACCACCCGTGAACACCTCCATGTACGCCTTCCAAAGGTCCGGGACTCCCATAGTTCCGTGATGAGTAAAACTATTCATCAATAGTGATGGTGTCAACATTTTATTTAAACAAACGTTATAGTTTTGGTGTGTCTGTCTGAAAAACTTAAGTAAACGAGAAAATAACCAGTAACTTCTACCGCCGACAATTAGATCATCTGTAAGTAATAAATCACGAAGCACAATTCTATGATTACGTTAACCTAATTCTATTTGGTTAGAGCGCAAAAACGACTAAATAAAATATAATCATTAAAAAGTTAAAAATGTCGCATACAAACTACGACGTCAAAATGTTAATTTAACTAAAAAAATAAAGTATTCACGTACCTAAAAGACCACTCTTTGCTTCTCAACAAGACAACGACCCTAATAAAAAACTTGAACGAAGATTAAAATCCATTTAGTTCTACGCGTCCACTCTATTCCAGTAACCGTTTTGTAAACCGTCATAGCACCCAGTAATTTTGCATAATTTAATTTGAGAACCTCGCTCCCTGCCGCGGAATTCATCTGGCAAGTGCATTTTACAGTAATGCGGCACCCTTTGTTCTCGATGCATTGTCGTCGTAATGTGATGAATCCTGCGGGACCCTGGTGACGCAGCGAGGAAAAGTAATATGAAATATTTGCTCTTCAGTATTCTTATTGGGATAAAAATATTAGGGATGGCTACGGGTAAGTTTAGACTACCGCTAAATTTATTTGGAGGCTTAGTTTGGTTTTCTACGTTTCTTTGAGATTTTATTTTCTATCAAGGAATCCTGTGTAATATTTTTTATTGTTTATTATAATTACTGTCATTATTAATGCCCAGTAAATAAACTATATGTCTTGAAACCAAATGTATTTAAATACTGATTACTTTTTAATTTAGCGTATCTACAATGGCAATACTCTTCAACCACTTGCAATTTGATTCGATGACTAAAGTCGGCTCGCGTGTTTGTAGTCACGTTAGGTAGATTTTGCTGCTTTAGTGAAGCTGCTTCGGTGACGAAGCCTGCGACCAAATTAAAAATACACGCGCTAGTACGTTTATGATGCTCTTACAGGATCACTTAAGCCCGCCAGTTAATAATATAATGACTAATTAAAAAGCTATGTTTGGGAAAATAATCTTATTTTATTTATCTATATTTCATGACAAGGTGAGGGTGAATGAGCACATAGGCCTAATGGTAAGTGGAATTCGGGACCCATTGACATTTGAATTCTGAAGACAATCACAATACTGCAATTCTAAGACTGCGAATGCGTTGCCAGCCCGAGGACTAAAGGTGGCGATTCGCGCCGAAACAGAGACAAGAGACCAAGACCTGAGATCGCGAGACTCTACTGGTCCGGGGCAACGACCGTCTCGCAGTCTCTGTCTCTATCTCGCTCGCGAACTGTCGCTTATATATTGCATTAAGTCAAGTGACGATCGCGGTCTCCGGTAACGGTCTACTGTCTTGGTCGCGGCGGGAACCGCCACCTTAAGGTAAAATACCTCTATCTATGCTTCTTAGGTAATTAGTAAATCCCTAGTTCTCATTTAAAAAAGTTTGTATGTGTGTTTGTTTGATTCTGTGTGTTTTGTAGGACAAAAGCCCTATATTCCGAGGTCTGAAATGAGCAACCGCATTAAAAAGTCTCGCTCGAGTTTCCATTCAAGTTACATTACAAAACAATTGTGATTTCCAGTCCCTCATTGCGGGCGGGTGACCCAGTGATCCCTTTTGTTCTTTCTGTGCAGTTTTGCTCCTTCATTGTGCTCGGGAAATGCAACTGTAATTAAACGAACTTAAATAAAGGAACGTTTACTACTGCGATGTTTTTTACAAATGAAGCGGTCATGCTGCTGTATGAATTTGTCGTGAACCTTTTCTTTACTGGGTAAGCTACAATTTAATCAGTGTAACCGTAAAGACTGCAATGAACAATGTAATGAGTTTTAAAGAAACAAAACACGCAGTGTTAGTTCAGTTTGACAGAGATGAAATAATTACTCTAGTTGCATATAAAAGTGAAATTGGCAATGTTAAGGTCTGACTATTGTCAGCTAAATGGAAAAAGTTTTTAGTGTACTAGAAAGAAATGAATAAGTATTTTTTTTATGCATATTATTATTTATTGTTTGATGCCATAATATCGATAGAACAAGATTACTCTGAGACTCGTTCAATTTGTATAAGATTTGAATATATATTATTTATTGTATTTATTTATCTTATGCCGTACCGTACAAGCGCAAAAATTCTAAGGTTGCATTTGACCAAACTGGAAAAAGGTTATTACACCTAGATTAAACGCCGAATTTG
The DNA here is from genome assembly GCA_923062465.1 of Acleris sparsana. Taxonomy (NCBI): domain Eukaryota; kingdom Metazoa; phylum Arthropoda; class Insecta; order Lepidoptera; family Tortricidae; genus Acleris; species Acleris sparsana. The sequence goes on along the minus strand of OV281301.1, from coordinate 16,970,437 downwards.
TATACACTAATCTCGGAGTAGGTCTTATTCCAAGTTTGGTGAAGTGCGGCCTTATTCTCACTTTCTTACTTAATCCTTAACGATGGTATATATATGAAAACACTTTTTTGTTTTAGTTCCACGCCTCATTATAAGTATTATTGGGCTGAGACGGGCCTTGTGCGCCACTTCGACCATTGCTGATCTTTTGTGGCAGCCCTCTGTTTAGAGCTCACCGCGAAGCTCCGTTGCGTCCAGGAATTTCCAGATGCTTTGGGCAGTGAGGAGTTCTGTTGTACGAGTATCTCTTGATGATCAATGATGATCCACGCCTCAACATATCAACGTTAAATTGGTACAGAGGTGGTTTGTACCGTTAGAGAGGGACGAAGGATACTTTTCATGGAGGAAAATAGAGCAGTGCCAGTATAATAGCAATCAACGACAAAGGCTAGCCTTTTTAATAAAACCTTTTTGGACATTCAGCTTAAAAAATCAAATTTAACCCAGCATAGGCTTTTAAAGAGGCCTAACTACCCTTCGCAAATGTAATGCCCTATAATGATATCAGAATTACGAGCCGGTCTCACCGCGAGCAGCACCCATTGTTATCGAATTACGAGCCCCATGGAAAACTCGTTTACCTCAGTCATTGCATGCACGTGTGGGGTACATGTTAAGACACTAATTGATAACAAAGTATGGGACCTTCGAGGGAATTTGAATGGGGAATGGCAAAGTTTGCTCACCGCACACGCAAAGTACTGTAGTCCCATCACTTCTAAATTCAATTCCAGTGATATTAAGGACCAAATAGAGGTATGACAAACGATAAAACGAAAAGTTTCCGTCTTTTTTTCCTAGTATTTATGAGCTAAATATTTTAAAGAGTAAGTAATACGTAACGGGTTGAAATTATCTCAGAAAAAGTGCAAATTTATACTTGTTGTCTGGTAGTTCTGCAAGTTCTGCAACCCTTTATCAAGTTCATAAACGAATGGGGTCAAGTTATATTGGGTTGCATTAAATTATTAGTCTTAGTCTTTAATTTGTATATTTTTTAAACAAAACCAAAGTTCCAAGAATTAGTGAATCTTCAACCAATGCCAAGTGTACCGACTTAACAGAGGGTGGTTCTTAGTTGTTAACAGTTAGCAAGTCAAATATGGCTCAACACACAAGATAACCCCGTTGGGCGGAGCCCGTGCGTTCTTGAACTAGCTGCGGATAAGACGCGTGTGGTGAGGCCCTTAGCTTGGGGACCGGCAACTCAAACCAGGATTAAAAAGCTAGTCACATGGAGAGTAACTTAAGTTTGTCCATGCTAATGTGAAGGGGTTCTAAGTGTTGAGACGCGGTAAGCCTATTTGGTAGTGAGCCCTGTCTTCAATGCTATCGGTACTGGACTCGATCCCCGGTATAGGCATTATAGGCAATTTGTTCCCAAGTCTTTATTGATTTTAATTGCATGTGCGAGTAAGTATTTATCACCTTACCTATTCATATGAGTAGATTATTAGTTATCTATTATTTATAGTGGAACCTTAGAGCTTAGTTTAAGACTCAGTATATTTGTCCCTTTACATTTTGTATTGTAATTTGGTAAGTTAGATCACAATTGAATTGTTCTCACTATAGAACTCTGTCGCAAAACCGAATAATTAATTTAACGTCAGTCTTTTCTTTTTCGTGACTTGACGCTCTGATTCCTGGATGGCTAAACAAATAAAGTTAAATTGGACGTATCAGGAATATTAATACCTTGATAGCTTTCATTGTTAAAACATACAATAAAACAACAATATAAGCCCGTACAATCAAACAAATGTTCAACCTCATTTATTTACAGCTACAAATTGTCACAAAGAAATTCATAAACGACCAATTTCACGTTAATTCACAAACATAAATATTCGAGAAAAACAGGGCTCTCGAATCGACTTACCAATTTATCCTTTATTCGGCGGCGTGTCTGTCGGCTTCGATGAAAAACAAATGACTCCCATTATTCGGCTGGCAACGCCGAACAATTTTAATTGAAACTCTTTAATCAAAAGTCTTGGGCGCTTTAGTACAAGCGGAGCTGGGAGCGGGTATCAAAGTTAGGAGCGACAGCGATTATAAAATTCAGCAACAAAATTGGTGAGGATTCGACTTCGTAATCTCCTTGAGATATTAATATGGCTTTGCAACCAGAGACTAGCCATAAGTAATATGAGATTCAGAACGAGCTGTTCGTATGAAATCTGGCGCAACGTTGTCAACTATAGGCCATTTGTGTGGGGTGGGGTTCCTCTTTCCTAGCATAATAAAACGAATAAATTTATTGTCAGAAATCCTAGTATGGTGACGGACCCCTGGTGAACTTTAAACAATTTTGGCCTCACAATTTCATTAAGTCTCTTCAATCAAGCCAGGAAACACGTCAAATGTGTCGCTCTTTGGGGAGCAGCGTTCAAGTACCAGTGGTGAAAATAATTGGAATTCTTCCAGTCAAATAGTTCGGCGTTGAGTCGCTAGGGGACGCCGAGGGGCAGCGGCGCCAGCCTGCAATACTGGTGTGTTTAATGACCAAATTTAAAGTAAAATGCTTAACAAGCATCACCTTAAGTGCCAGTGCCAGTTCCGTTTATTTCTATAGAAGTAGTATCTTCTTAGAAATTCGCATAGACTGAGTAAAACAAATTGAACAGTGAGGCTAGACAAGTTGAGTAACGCTAACGTAAACGATTTTCGAAAACAGACAAAGTTTATGGATTTCACGTAGGTGCTCGACGCCATCGTCTTAGACGAGATGCATACGAATAACACTAGCGTAAAACGATTATCGAAAACTAACAAAATGTATAGAATTGACATAAGCTCTCGACGCGGCCGTCCGGAAATTTGAGCCAATCCTTTACATTTTCGATAACGATAACCCTAGCAGAATGCAAATGTACAATAGGTGGAAACTATTTTTCATCATGTGAATCCGCTGCAGCCTAGACGTGGCCTTACGGGCAGAGGCTATTAATTTGTTAATAAAGAATAATTCGAGTCAGATTGATTGCGAGGTGGTTCTATAACAATCAGCACCAACTTTCCCTATGAAATCTTGCGGAAATATAACTCACAGTTTCGTAGATCAATATTAATTTGCACTCGAAGTAAGTTTGAAGTTATGTAATGAAATCTAAGCAATTTAGCAAGCTTAGTGATTTGGACTAATATTTCATTGAAACTGTTAATCTGAAAACTTGTTCTATTGGAAGTGCAGTTGGTGTGCTTAAAACAAAAATAACTATGCATTGAGATGTGTTTTTGGAGAGTTAGTTATTTAGATAGATGCAGAGTAACATAGGCTACCGTTTTATAATAGGTAATTAAAAAATTCAAGCATAAAAAGGCTAACAGGCTACAGGCGCATTGTATGTTGAAGTTAATAGCATTTTTAGGGTTCCGTAGCCAAATGGCAAAAAACGGAACCCTTATAGATTCGTCATGTCTGTCCGTCCGTCTGTCCGTCCGTATGTCACAGCCACTTTATTCCGTAACTATAAGAGCTATACTATGGAAACTTTGTAAGTAGATGTATTCGGTGAACCGCATTAAGATTTTCATACAAAAATAGAAAAAAAACAATAAATTTTTGGGGTTCCCCATACTTAGAACTGAAACTCAACCCATACGTGTGGGGTATCTATGGATAGGTCTTCAAAAATGATATATTTTTTCTAAACTGAATAGTTTGCGCGAGAGACGCTTCCAAAGTGGAAAAATGTGTGTCCCCCCCCCGTAACTTCTAAAATAAGGGAATGATAAATGTAAAAATAATATATAATGTACATTACCATGCAAACTTAAGAATAAGCAGCTACACAGCTAATACAGCTTTGGATAAGCTGTATGGAATAGGTGTGCGAGGTTTAGCTCTAGAATGGTTTGCTTCCTACCTGAGAAGTAGAGTACAATTTGTGGACATTGAACATCATGATTTAAACAAAAAGTGTTTAACTACTATCAGGTCTCAAAAACTATACGTCGCAAACTCAATCCCACAAGGAAGTGTCCTGGGATGTATATTATTCTTAATTTACATTAATGATTTGCCAAAAATGTTGGGTGTCGAATCTATACTTTACGCAGACGATATAACTCTAGTGTTTCAATGTAACGATTGTGAGGACTTGAATCAACAATTACATACTACTTTTAAATTAATATTAGACTGGTTAGAAGATCACAACCTTAATCTGAATCTTCCAAAAACTAAAATTATGCAAATTAAACCACGCCAGAAAACTCCAATAGATATAAGCTTTTGTTATGAAAATGAAAAAATCGTTACGGTTGATTCATGTTCTCTTTTAGGTGTTGAAATCGACTCCTGTATGAATTGGAAAGCTCATGTTCAAAAAATGGCAGGAAAATTATCAAAATTTACATATGCTTTATATGAGTTAAAAAAATGCACAGATTTAAAAACGGCCACATGTGCATATTATGCATATGCACATTCCTCACTGAGCTATGGCGTTATTTTGTGGGTGTTCGCGCCATTAACTAAGACGCGCGAGGGAGGGGCGCGGGGGCGCCCGCCCGCCGCCCGCCAGAGACCTTAAAGCGACCGGCGCGTGCACACGTCACCACGCGCCACCTACCTACCTACCACGAACCAAGGCAAGCCTTCGGCGGAAACATTGGTGACCCCGACGTGATATACGATACGATATTACACGTAACCTTTGGGAAGAAGACTAGAAGCAATAACTACTTACGTACTTGGAAAAACAAATTGAATTTGTTCCTGTCATGGACGCCGATCGGTTGGAATTATACACAGCCTGAGCAACGAAATACTGAAAGCTGTTAGAAGATTTGGTTATCGTTGTTGGTGGTTGTCTGTGATGGAAGTGTACCAGGTTTAAGTAGAAGTGTGTGTGTAGTGAAGTACCTATTTAAATCGTAAGTAGCCTAAATCGCTTACCTATCTTTTACTTGAGTGAATAGTGTTACGTTAGGTATTTTTCCCTGCGATACTATTTCACTTCGTTTGGTCTGTTCCTAAGGTTTTAAATTAAATATTTTAACTAACAATTCCAAAAGAATAAGCTTGCCTACTAACGTTTAAAAGGCTAGGTACGTCTCTCAACTTTAAAATAACTTAACACAATTTGTGTTTTGTTAAAGCAGTAATTTGCTATGAATCGAATCGTTTCGTTTTTATTTCATTCTTAATAACGGGATTCTTTTGCACCCTTTGCTTGCTATAACTTAAAGCCTATACGCAACATTAACCCAGTCAGGTATTCCACCTACTTCAGTCTTTAAATTTCATTGCTTGTTGCGGTTAACTACAATAAATACCTATACCTAGGTAATAATAATAAGGAGTTTGCATCGAAAATTCTCTGCTTTTCTCCTGTTTGGCACATGTGATTCTCGCAAGTACCTTGAATTTTCAGGGGTTCACACGGGACCCAACGCGTGTCGCTTGGGATTCAGCGCTACAAGCGCTTAGTAAGCGACGCGTGGCTTTAAGCGGTTTACGCGGTTCGCGCTTGCTTCAGCGCTGTCGGGGAGCGAGCAACGGTTTGCGTCAGCGCTTCGAGCGAGCGATTACTGACGGGCTGCCGTGCATGTGCTGGTTTGTTACGCGAATACCCGGTTAGATCTTGCATTTTTATATTTCTTACTGTAACTTTGTACTCGTTGTTTGTTCAATAATAGGTAAACATGTCTGAATCGCCAGAACAAAGGTTAATTGCTTTCAAACAACAGCGCAGCAGTATCAGAGGTCGAATAACAAAGTTTCAAAATTATGTGTCAAGTATTAAAGAACATAAAAATATTTCGACATTACAGCTTCGCGAGTTGCAATTGAAATTAAGTAAATTTGAGGAACTTTCTACTACTTTTGATGAAGTTCAATCACAAATCGAAACTTTAGTTTCACCATTGAGTATCGACGATGAACTCGAGGAACGCGACCAAACTGAAACTAAAATTTGTAATTTAATTGCAATTGCCGGATTGATATTAAACCCTGAGGTGGAACAGGGCGCGGTGTCCTCACGTTCATCGTCCAAATCAAACCCTGATGGTGCTGCGTTTAATGATCAGGTCAAATTGCCAACAATAAAAATTCCCACATTTGATGGTGATCATTTAAAGTGGTTGGAGTTTAGAGATATGTTCGAGTCTTTAATTCATAAAAATGAGCGATTACCTCCCATGAGTAAATTTCACTATTTGCGTTCATCGTTAGAGGGTGGCGCTGCTGTCGCTATAAAGTCAATTGATTTCACAGCAGATAACTATACAGCCGCTTGGGAACTTTTGTGCGAACGGTTTAACAATAAAAGAATTTTGATAAATAATCATTTAAAATCTTTGTACAATATAGAGTCATTTTCAAAGGAATCGCACTCGTCATTAAGGCTTATGATTGATCACATATCAAAAAACTTGCGTGCACTCAGTAGTTTGGATGAGCCCACTGATCACTGGGATACCCTGATCATATTTACAATGTCGTCAAAATTGGACAACGCCACAGGTCGCAAATGGGAAGAGCATAAAAGTACTTTGTCAGAGTCGGTAACATTGAAAGAGTTTTATCAATTTTTGCGCAGCCGAGCTGATGTATTAGAAACACTGCAGTATAACAAAACAGATACCAGTCGTAGTGAACGGTTGTCTTATACTAAAAACTCTCCAATTAAACAAACAAAGTCGTTAGCTGCTTCATCAGTAAGCAACAACCAAAGTCAATGTAAGTTATGTAAGCAAAGTCATAAGCTTGAGAGTTGTTCGAATTTCATAGAAATGACACCGGAATCTAGGTTCAATTCAGTCAAACGCTTAAGGTTGTGTGCTAACTGCCTCCGACCGGGTCATCATCAGTCACGCTGTCGCCGAGGTCCTTGCAGCATCTGTAACAGAAAACACAACACATTATTACACCAACAAAGCAGTGACAACATCAACGGTGGTAATGCTAATAATAATTGTAATGGTCATACCGATGGCCCAAATCAGGTAAATACTCAACGTAGCTATGGGGAAACCAGAGAAAACTTACCAGAACCCTCCGTAAAAGTTGGTGCTGCTTTGTGTGGCGAAGTGTTGTTGTGCACAGCGCTTGTAAAGGTTATTGTTCCAAGCGATAACTCTATTTATCTCGCGCGAGCTCTGCTCGACAGTGGAAGCCAATCGTCGTTTGTCACTGAAAATTTAAAAAATGCATTAAACCTACCCATTTCTAATACAAAAAGAGTAATGATCTGTGGTGTCAATGACAATAATTTTAATATTTCACAGTGTTGTGAGTTAAAAATTAATTCCAGAACAAACTCATTTAGCACGAAAGTGTCATGTCTGGTTATACCCAAAATTACTGGTAGTTTACCTAATGTGGAACTAGACCATAGCCAACTTAGTCTACCTAAAAATATTGAGCTTGCGGACCCAAACTTTTTCCGTCCTTCAGACATTGACTTGCTTCTTGGAGCTGACGTGTTTTGGGACTTGGTTGAAACAAACCAAGTAAAGTTGGGGCGAAACAAACCCACTCTTACTCAATCAAAACTAGGTTGGTTACTTTCTGGCCCTGTTGGTGAATTCACCCAAAGGGCCACTAAGCATGTTAAATGCAATTTCTCTCAGGAGATTAGAGATAGCCTATCAAGGTTTTGGGAACTTGAAGAAGTACCCACCTCAACTAAACTTTTGTCAAGCGATGAGCAATTCTGTGAAAACCATTTTGTTGATAATTTCAACCGCCTTCCTGATGGCCGGTTTTTAGTGAAAATGCCACTCAGAGCGTCTCCGGAGGAAAGTCTCGGTGAATCGCACTCTGTCGCTAAAAAACGTTTCTTTAACCTTGAAAGAAAATTACAAAGTAAACCTATTCTTAAACAAATGTATTCTGCCTTTATACATGAGTATGAACAGCTAGGGCATTTAACTGAAATCCCACGTCCAAACTTTGGCTACTTTCTTCCCCACCACGGTGTAACTAGAGAACGAAGTGAAACAACAAAACTTCGCGTTGTGTTCGACGGTTCGTGTAAGACTAGCTCGACTAAGTCGCTCAACGATTTACAAGTAGTCGGACCAGTAGTACAAGACGATTTGTTTTCGATTCTTGTGCGATTTCGTCAAAATACATTCGTCGTTACCGGCGACATTGAGAAAATGTACCGCCAAGTTATGATTGACGAATCACAACGGAACTTGCAACTCATTGTCTGGAGGGATGATCAGTCTGAGCCTCTTAAAGTACTCCAATTAAATACTGTAACCTATGGAACAGCTTCAGCTCCGTTCCTGAGCACTAGGTGCTTAGTGCAATTAGGTAACGAATGCGCAGATCCTACTATTGCTGATGTCATACTTCACGATTTCTATGTGGATGATTTAATAACTACCCACAATGATAAAGACGAGTTAAAGCGCATTATTCAAGCTGTTGTAAATAAATTATCTGAAGCTTGCTTTCCCTTAAGGAAATTCAGGACTAATGCTCCTGATATTTTTGGTGATAATACCACAAGTCAAACTCAAGACTTCTCAAAAGAATCTACTGTTCTTGGTCTAAACTGGTCTCCCTCTACGGACACCTTACAATTTTCATCTGAGTTTGAGTCTGTTCCTGAAGAAACAAAAAGGAGTATTTTGTCAACAACATGTAAAACCTTTGACCCGCTAGGTCTTCTTTCGGCTTGTACCATCATCCCAAAAATGATTTTACAAAAATTATGGCTAACTAAACATTCGTGGGACGAACCAGTCCCCGATGATATTAAAAGGTTGTGGTTAGAATATAAAAACAACACACAGTATTTTTCGGAAATATCCATAGCCAGACATGCACTTTTAAATAAACCGACTAGTGTCGAATTGCACTGTTTCGCGGATGCATCTCTGGATGCGTTCGCAGCGTGCGTGTATGTAAAATCTATTGACGCCGCTGGTAATATTTCTATCAACTTGCTGTGTGCAAAATCAAGAGTTGCTCCCTTGAAACCAGTAACTATTCCAAGACTGGAACTTTGTGCTGCGCTATTGAGTGCTCGGTTGCACGCGAAGGTCTTGCAGGCATTGCGATTAACAATTACTCGTTCTGTATTTTGGTCAGATTCATCAATAGTTTTGGGTTGGATTAAAACCCAACCCAAAACCCTTAAGACTTTTGTTTGCAATCGCGTGCAGGAGATTCGCGAACTAACCGATCAAGCTGCTTGGCGGCACGTACCTACTGATGCCAACCCGGCTGACCTGGCGTCAAGGGGCATTAAATGTCAGGAACTTAAAAACAGTAATCTCTGGTGGACTGGGCCTCCTTTCCTTCTCCACGGTGAAGACGAATGGCCGAAGCTGTCGTCCATCGAAGCTGCTTTACCTGAAACAAAAATAAAATTAAATATAAAGGTTGATAACTCTCCTTCAATAATTGATTTTAATAAATATTCTAACTTAAGTAAATTACAAAGAATCATGATTTATGTACTTCGCTTTATAAATCTAAAATGTAAAAATAAAAATGTGAAAGGTTTACTCACCGTTCATGATTTAAATACTTCATTAATCACGTTGACAAAATTATCTCAAGAGGCTTCCTTTTCTAAGGAAATTAAGTTATTACGTGACAATAAACCATTAAAGGCCAAATCTCACATATTGTCACTCAATCCGTTTCTCGACGAGACTGGTTTGCTCCGCGTCGGAGGACGATTACAAAATGCTCAGTGTACGTATGACCAACGGCATCCAATGTTATTGGATGGCAAACATCCACTGACTAAGTTGATTTTTGAGAGAGAACATCTCCGCCTACTTCATTGTGGACCGCAACTACTGTTGAGCACAGTACGGGAGCACTTTTGGCCTACTAAGGGTCGTGTTTTGGCTAGGAGTACTGTGCATAAATGTCTTACGTGTACTAAAGTAAAGGGTAAAACAATTCAACCCATCATGGGCATGCTCCCTAAGCCTCGAGTTGTCCCCGCTTCTCCATTTGAAACTTGTGGCGTTGACTTTGCTGGACCATTTTCAATCCTAAACAGAAAGGGTCGTGGTGCTAAAGTATCCAAATGTTATTTGTGCTTGTTTGTTTGTTTTTTCTCTAAGGCACTTCATTTAGAAATTGTCAGCGATTTGAGTACAAATTCTTTTATTTTAACCCTACGCAGATTTGTTTCAAGACGCGGAAAACCAAAAACCATTTATTGCGACAACGGCACCAACTTCGTTGGTGCAAACAACGAGCTTAAACGAATGCTTAGAGCAAGCCAGCAGCCCGTCAATGAGTTCGCATGCAGCGAAGGTATTAATTTTAAATTTAACCCGGCATATTCTCCCAATTTCGGCGGCATCTGGGAATCGGGCGTCAAGGCAGCGAAATTTCACTTGAAGCGGATAGTACAAAATTCTAATTTAACGTTTGAGGAACTAACTACACTATTCACTCAAATAGAAGCTATTTTAAACTCACGACCGTTGACACCGATGTCTTCGGATCCTTCTGATGTCTCGTCACTTACTCCTGGTCACTTTCTGATCGGGCGGCCATTGGCTTCGTTGCCATCTCCTTCGACACAGAAGATTGGGCTCAACCGATACCAACACCTAGAAGCCCTGAGACAACATTTCTGGCAACGATGGACCAAAGAATTCCTTTCCGACCTTCAACAGCGAGTAAAGTGGAGAGCCAAAGGACACGAGGTCAAACCTGGGGACCTCGTCATTATTAAAGAAGAACATCTGCCACCGATGAAATGGTGTCTTGGCCGTATCCACACTCTGTACCCTGGATCTGACGGCATAACAAGAGTTGTAGATGTCCGGACTGAAAAGGGCATTGTTCGAAGAGCTGTTTCCAAGCTCTGCCCTCTTCCTAAATACGAGCAAGAAGATGACAGCATTCCTGCGGACATATTGAAAGCTGGAGCTTTCAATGGGCCGGAGGATGTTCGCGCCATTAACTAAGACGCGCGAGGGAGGGGCGCGGGGGCGCCCGCCCGCCGCCCGCCAGAGACCTTAAAGCGACCGGCGCGTGCACACGTCACCACGCGCCACCTACCTACCTACCACGAACCAAGGCAAGCCTTCGGCGGAAACAGTGGGGAAATAGCACGGATGCTGGCAAACTATTTACCCTACAAAAAAAGTGTATAAGAATACTGGTCAATATCTCTGACAGGGACAGTTGTAGACCATACTTTACAAAACTTAAAATACTTACGCTGGCTTCACAGTATATTTTTGAAATGTGCAAGTTTGTAAAAAAACAGAACGATCTATTTAAACAGACAAGGGACAATTGCCCTAGATCTCAAAATCTGAGGAAAAGAAACAAACTGGTCAGTTCTTTTACAAAATTACAAATGGTAAATACGGGTACACGCCATATGGCTGTAAAAGTATACAATCATATTCCTGGAGATTTAAAAGCAATAGATAGGGAGGCTATGTTTTTTAATAAATTAAAGAAATTCCTAATAAATAAATGTTTTTATAGCCTACAAGAGTTTTTTAGCTATAAGGAATAATTAATGATGTGTTTATATCGATACTATAAAGAATAAGTTTAAATTAGTTTAACTGTTATTGCTGTGCCCTAACAGGGTTTATGTTGGAACCATGTTTAGCCTTAATACCTTGTAAAACCCATAAATGCAATAAATGAATTATGAATTATGAATTATTATTATGAACTTCCACCGAAAATTGGTTTGAACGAGATCTAATAATTAGTTTTTTTTTAATACGTTATAAATCGTAAACCGCATTTTACCTTTCATTCAATCAACTCCAATATAATAAAGAATAAAGAAAAACATTTATTTAGATGTTGTAGTGGTACGGAACCCTACGTGCGCGAGTCTGACTCGAACTTTGCCGGATTTTTTAAATTAGCGAGGACTTGTAGTAAATTTTTAAAAAATTTAAAATACGGTTAATTCTCGTAATTTCTTATCCCAAATGCTATGTGCACATTGAGGGCACTTTTTGCCATGTGAACACTTACGCACTCGGTATAACAAGAGCAATGCTTGTGACAGTTGAATTAATAAGTATTGTGAAAAATAACACCAATAATAGATTAAAAACAACAGCTATAATTCACCATTATTGCATGAACGATGGCGTTGCACTTCGCACGAAATATTGTAAAACAGTCATCCCCTGGAGACCCCCAAACGTCAAACATGTTGAACCGTTACCGACAATTTTTTCATGAGATTTGGTCATTCCATTGTAATTTAAGTACTTGCTTAATAAGCTAATTACTGATGACCAGCCACCTCACCATAATGATGTTCAGCAAATATTAAAACTACAACCGAAGCTCCCTAAACGTTCTAATCGATTACGATCCCCTACACTCGACGCTTCCCTTGCAGAACAATAGACGATCGCCGCGGCTGCCAGCCGCCGATAAACTTACAATGGCCGCCGCGCCACGTCACGCCATGCCACAGATAATTACCGACGGAAAGAACTGACGCGCTTGTCGATGAGTCGTGAGTCAGCTGTTTTGAGGACACACTGGGGGAAAGACTGGTAAATAAATATGCGATAGGACCCGTACGCTCGGCACAAACTTTTAACTTCAATCGAGTAAATATCGTTTATGTATCGTTATCGAGAAATGTGTATGATAATTGATAACAGTGCCCTCTAGTGTGCATTTAGCGTTTAAAGAAAAGTTGGCATTGACGTTGACTTGCGAAAGTAGTATGAGTGAACTAATATATATTTTGAGGGTTCAGAATATGTTTTCGAAAAGTAAGGATGATTCGAAAACGTGACGAATGATTGAATTTTTTTTTTGATCAATATTCTATGTCGTCACTAAGAAGTTGCTAATGCTTGCAATACGTAGCCCGTGGTGTCGTGTGTCGGTTATGCTATTAATCACTTATAACGCTGACGACTATCGATACCAATGTCATTTACTAGTAGTACAGTAGTACAGCTGCGACAGTATCTTGTTAGTCTAACATGGTGCGTAAAAGCGCAGCATGGCGCTAATAACTTACGTGACACGTTGGCCTTCTTAAAGTTAATTATTTAGTCGCCGTATTTTGAATCGACACGTTTCTTTTCTTTTCTTTCTTAAAATTAATTATTTAGTCTCCGTATTTTGATTGGACATGTTCTTGTTTATCATACCTTTTCTTACTTGGACGCATTCCATGTCTATCTAAGCGAGAAAACAGTAAAAAAGGAGACCCCAACTATATCGACACTTACATCGCATTCAAGTTGCGTGGCCGCAGTGATTGTGTGTAGCCAGACGTGGCGCGAGCGAGCGCGGCGTGTCACTAATGACGCTCGCTTGTCACGCCGACGATGCCACGCACGACTAACGACGACAATGCTGTCGCTTACAAGGCGATGAGTAAGATGTTTCCAAACTTGTAATAAAAAATAGGTTCTAGATCTGAGGAAAATCCGTACTTGAGCTTCTCTTAAGTGGGAGAATGTACGAAAGCGTCCTGGGATTGACATTGACTTATTTAAAAGCGTGATAATTTATGAAATAATAAATAAGGTGTATCAATTTTCTTCGACGCGACTAAAATCAATTAGGCATCTAGTTTCTTTTACAATAAAATCAAATTATGTTAAACTTGGCTTACTTAAAAAAGCCACTGCCATCGCCCTTTATTAATGTGACCTTGAATCATTTATCATTGGATAACTTAGGTTGATTGGCAGTTATGAAAAAATGAGAACAGTGTTTCCAAATTAATAAAACAAAATGAGAACAGAACAAAGGTTTAAGCCGAAGCTCATTGGAACCACCAGGCACCCGTCCTCGTCTCGTGCGGGTATTATTTTTTATATGCACTTCTGTGGATTAGTGTACTACATGAACTCAGTAGCGTCACCAGATCGCCTCGCCCGCAAGGCAAGGCCTTTAAAATGAATTACTCGAAACTCATGCAAATTACTAACAAGTAGATTCTCTATTCAAAATTTCCGTTATTTACCTTTATTACCTACATTAAATTCAGGCAAAATTGTCAGTAGAAACAACTAGCAGTGCAAACACCAAAACTATCAGTATAAAGCATGCCACTCCGCCGCGTTACCCTACATTCATTATTTGCCCCTCACAATGTATTGTCTCCAAAATATCCAGTCTCATTAAGGGCCCCCAAACCGCTTCATTTCAAGGTTATTAAAAGTCCCCTAGCGCGTCTTGGAACACATCAAAGGCGGGACCCAGTAAGACCCCGTCGGCGGGGGACGCGGATCTCATTCCAGGGGCTAATTTGTTAATACTGCAATATGGAAGAGGATTTAGATATTGTTTTGTTTTTGTGAACTCATAGCGGCTCACAAAGACTGGTTATGTTTGCTATACTTAATACCTATACAACCCTAGAGCTTACTTTGGGACAATTTGTGTGCATTGGTCCCTTGATATTTTTTCATTTATATGTGATGGAAATAATCGCGGCGATAGCGCGAATATATTTATAAATAAAGTTTTATAAAAGTTCCGAACAAGAAGGGCAAGCTTCCGCCAGTGAAGTCTTTTTTTTAAATCATACATTCTATTTATTATTTAAAATAAATGTGAGGTCACTGAAGTTTGCTTGAACATAATAAATGGAATTATAATTATATTCATAATAAATAAATAAATAAATAATATGTCAAGCTTATGATAATAGAATATTTCTTATGGTATTTAAGAATGGATCTGATTATGCAGTGGGAAGGTAGCAATAGGATCTTCGCTGTAAATAACGTAGAGTCCATGAATTTGAATACTTGGCTTTGGTCTCGATAAGCTTCTAAGGACTGCTTCTTTTCACGTAATACAATTTCAATGAAGAATATAACATTAACGTTAATGCTCATATCCATAATATAAATTGGAAACCGGCTACAGCAAATAGAAAATGTCTGTAGGGGAGCTCTTAAAACTATCGGGACAAAATATTAAAGCGATCCAATCGAATTATGTCCCGGGGAGATTACGGCCCGCTGCAAAGGGATTAAATGTCCCCTGTATTGTATTGTATTCACACTAAATACAATTACTGCACTATCCGGGATACATAAGTTACTCTAGTCGTAAATCTGAGACGCAACGAGAAACGCCTACTACTTGGATGTAAGATATCGCGAAGTGATATTATCTTGATAAGATGGATGAGATTGCTGCTAGTGTCAAGTTAGACGGTGCTTGGGAATGTGTTAAGAAGCAAGTAAAACGGGTATTGTGGCGTTGAAAAAACATCGGCTAATATTGGGTAAACATGCAGGTATCTTAATTTAATTTAATTCTAAGAAAACCGTTTAAACTACAGAACTTGACAATATTACAAAAATATAATGCTCTTTGTTTCTCAGTACGATATTAGCACGATCGTACTAATATTGCACCACCCGCCAGTCACTTGGTACATTATACCATTTAGCATTAGGTTCATTTTACGATTATAACAGTAAGCTAAAAAGTATTAAGTTCCAACAACAATTCATAACATTCAAATGACAATGCTCTGATGAATGTAGTATTCTATTATATATAACTACACATAAATCTTGCTAACGCACTTACTTAAATGAGAACGGGCGATCAAAATATATTCCTTCCATTACGTTCTATCTCTGCGGAACAGGGCATACATTACGTCCACTGTCTTGTTCCTCGGAACCCCGCTTTATGCAGAACAACGCAGATAAATTATTATTTCATACTGTAGCCGAGCAATATCAATTGAACTGTCGGGGCGAAGCTTTATGCATGGAACACATTGCACTTCTAACTTTACTTAAATATCAAGGACCGTATTAAGTTCAAACTTCCATTTTAGAATTTCTTCTTAATTCATATTTTTTTCTAGTTATGACTTTTACAAGATATTTTGAATAATATATTCACTTCATAGCCTAATTTGATCGCAGCGAACGATCTAAACATATTATTATGTTCCTTCCATATGTTCTATCTCCGCGGAACAGGTCATACATTACGCCCACTGTCTTGCTCCTCGGAACCTCGCTGTATGCAGAACAACGCGGATAAATTATTATTTCTTACTGTAGCCGTGGCCGGTGGGAGAAAATCTAGACGGGTTTTTGGTGTCGTGATTTATCTGTACTTACAAACACATTAGACTTTATTTGTTAGCTAGCAAAATGCTTTGCTAAAATATACATCGCACATTTAATGCAAAACGGCCACAAACCAGAAATAACATTTATTACAGAACAGCCAATACAAAATTTAAAACCTATTTTTTAAATATTGATGTTTTATTTTGTTTTAAATATAATGTTTATATATCATTATTTTCGTTGTACGTATTTTACTCAATCTTTAAAAAATATTTCTAATAGCTGTCTAAAAGTTCTAATACTCGTAGCTGTCATCCACGCAGAAAAAACAACACAAAAATTACAAAAATAAAAATCATTTTAATAGGAAACGGCCTTTATTTATTGTTTCCTTTATTTAAAGTTATTCAGTCCCAACGAACATTACTTAGGTAGTATATGCTATACCTTAACCACATTTATATACTTATTATTAAAATCACTTGAAATAGCCAATAAAAATCTCAAATAATTTAAAAATAAGAAATTAATAAAGCATCTCGAGAACATAAACAATATTCATTAGTTTTATTGTTAGGAGGTAACATAAGATGAATTTAAGATTTTATTTAAATAAACCTTTAAAATAATAATATCCATGAAAACATAATATGAAACATTAGGACAGTCTCATATTTTTAAGGCACGTAAGAATATTATATTATTTACAATTTTTTGTAAAAAGTTTCGTAATATTTATGTATGATAGTTTTCTCTATAAGTTTAACTATCTTTGTTTCTGCTATTTTAAGTTTGTAACCACAAACAGTACAGCCTTTTTTATTAGTAGATGTTTTCGCCTTTTTTTTTGGCTGCGTGGAAACCGAGACGAAATCTTAATTGTCGTAAGAAGTTTTAAACAAAAACTTGTTTTTGAATTCTCGATGAACTTTAATTGCCTTAATGACTATTTTACTTTTGCCCCATCTTCCGATGTAGTATAATTGCCAATAGCCAGACATTTTAAATATAAAAAGATTTCATGCGTAAGTTCATGATCTGCAAAAGGAGTTCCTTCTTTGCAGTTTTAATAAGGGTAATATATTGGTCTGGCACATAAATGAGAGAGGATTTTAAAGCTCTTGAAATGTTGCTTTGAATTAATGAGTGTGCGGCATCCCTGTCATTTTGGGTATGTCCTTTTATAAGATACTTATGGGTGACACTTTTAAATTTTGGTAATTCATTGACGGCATATTGGTAGAAAGACAACATGATTATTTTTCTTGTTGTCCTTCGCAATTATCACTATAAAAAACTACGGCAATATCAGCTGTAGCTCACTCGTTCAAGTTTTTCAGATACATGAGCACGCATGATCCGATTTCGTTTACACCACGAGCTCCTTCTCCTTCATGCCATACAAAACAATCTATATTGTCTGTGCCCAACTCAGTAACAGTAAAGTTTAATAAATTCAATTTGAAAATGATAAAAAAAAGCTGGGGTCCTCGCCTCGTGGGCAGGGTATCGCAGCTTGTAAATCATATACACACACTACAAAATTATCACTTACATATTGTTTATCCGCTTCTCTTTCAGATCTAGCCAGATATTTTTCTTTTAGCTGTAAAACATATTTCTCTTGCAAAAGCGATTTATCATCCGCATTTTTGAAAGCCGTGCAGTCCTCACGCTGGTCCTTTTTGGGTTGCAAAAAGAAATATTAAAGTCGTCGACGAATATGTTATGTATGTCTTGTATGTAACATAATTTTACCTTGAGCTTTACAATTGTCAATGTAATTGCGATGTAAAGCAGCAATAGACAAGCTTCCTTCAATAAATTCACGTTTTGTGCGAGCACGGCAGTAAAGGCTCTCAATCCTAGGGATGGAAATAATATCTGCTTTGACAACATCCTTCAAATCTGCATCTAACTTGAATTGGTTACCATGTTTTCCCCGATTATCTTGCATTTCAATTATTTGTCCAGTATTCTTCTTCACAACAGTAATTTCAGTTTTATCGGAAATTGCGAGTGAGTTCATAAAAAATACTTTACAAACTCGGACGCGTTTATCATTTTTCAGCAAATAATTTGCGTGGTATAAGTTTTGACGAGTGCTACCAACACTAACGTATCGATACTTAGGTTAAATTTTTGCCATGTTTTTAAGTCACCCGTCTGCCAATACGCTTCAAATAAACCTAATCGTTGCTGTGATGAAAATTCGTTCGCACATTTCAATTTTCTCGGAACGAACGGATCCCATTTTTTTGCCTTCCATTTGGTTTTTTTTATTTGGACATGGTTCTATATTCCTGGGCATGGACTGTCCTAGTTAGCTGAGTCTCAATGCTATGTAGCTGAGTGTCAATTCTCGGTTGCTGAGTCTCTATGCTTGGAGGCTCAGCCTCTATGTTAGGTGGCTGAAAGTCAGAGTTCGACAAATGCGTATTCATATAACGTCGAGTACCTCGTCGATTGTTTCTGCCCAAGAAGGTCCAGGTTTTGGTGAAACACAGAGTTGGTCGGTAATACGCTTTGACTGTACGTCTTTCTCTGTATCTGGTTGATAATTTGGATCCCTGACACTATCGTCAGGAGAAAAATCACTGTCCGATGAGCTGTGTGAGTTGCTGTTACAGTACTCACCTGATGAGTCGCTGACTTCAACTATTTTGACTGTTTTTTTTTTGAAGATCCAAGTCGGTTTGTATGCCTTGTATTTAATGATAAATAAAAGATAAATCAGGCTGACTATCTGAGTAGGAGTCGGTATCAGAAGAATTATTTAATATTTCTGTGTCTTGTTCAATGACTGCTGGAATATTAGATTGCCGACATTGTTGAGGATTTTGTTGGCCGTGCTTGATTTATGACTGATTCTTTATTTATAGTGCCGACCGCCATGTTTAAAACTATTTTTGCTATTCTTTCTGTAAATAAAATCCAATATTGATTGTAAGCAAACCTACAGACGATTACAACCAGTACACAAGCACACACACACCTAAGACATAATGTGGTAGGCGGTAAGGCGGCCACTAATATAAGGGTTTCCTAATTATGATTTCCTTCGCCTTAAAAGTGGGATACGCCAAATACGTCAATTTTGTTTTGTTTAGCTGAACTTTCGTAACAATAATTTGCAAAACAAACGCAAAACCAAAACTGCGTTTAAGAAGGAAAAAAAACATATATTTAGTTCTTTGCAAAACAGACACAATTATAAATATGGCACTAGTTTATTTAATATTTCAATGAAAAATGGACGTGTTTTTAAAAATGCCACTGTTTTATTACAAATTATGTAATAGTGTGAGTATACTTACTTGATTTTGGAATGCAAAAGGGACGCATTTCGAAATATGGCACCTTTCCACAGAACAGTAAACTCGTTACGAGGTATTTTTTGTTATGTGGCCATTTTATACGAAACTGACGTGCGTTCGCTCCGCTTTGGGTCCCAACTGACAAAATGGCGGCTTTGCAATGACGTTACCTTGCAAACCCGCCATATGCAAAAATGGCGGCCAACGATTCGGCAAATAAGACCGCGAAAATTACGGGTGTTTTAAATTTGGTGTAAAATTATAGTCGATTAGACCTCGATTTCGCAATAAAACGTTTTACTGATTTATGGCCCTTTTGCATTAAATGAGCGAACGTTCCATTTTTGGCAATATGTTTTTCGAAAAGCTTTTCTGATTTGGTTTTTGTGGTTTAATGTCGGTTGATTTGGAAGGCTTGTAACTTTTGTAGTAATGATTATACACGAAATAAATGGTACCTTCAATTGTTAGCTTAGATTTAAATTGATTTGTTTTCAACACAGTTTAAACTACTTTTAGCGGAAAAAAACAAAAGAGTCTAAAGCTGCAAACAATACCATAAAACTAACGCACTTTGTTTTAAAATATAATCTTGTATGTAAAATAAGTTACGAAAAGGTTTACCGTAATAAAAAATAACTTCCCCATTACAGTGTGGATAAGTTATGAACTTTTTACCATTGCAATTCACGTAACAGATAAAAAGTATAAGCGGCACACACTGCTTAATTTTTTTGATTTTCCGGTCAAGCTATAATTTTGATTTCACAAAAACAATATTCAAGGAATCCGGACCCGTAAAATTCCAACTCTTCCAAACATTTAGGCACAAAGACCTGCTAATTGTGAACTGAAACTATGCGGTCGTTCAAAGGAACTTGTTGCTACCCGCATTCCGCACACACACAACTCGAGTGGCAGCGACGTATAGAGCGCTTGGTAACTCTACCGAACTTCGAAAATGATAACGCTACCATTGTTCTTAGCGAAACGAAGATAATTACTACATGATTAAATTTCGCCTTACATGCTAGTCATTTCACTGATTGTTATAAATATATTTTTAAGTTATAACTCTCCTGGGTATTGGTTATTTCAATGTATTAGAAAAATCAGGGATCATAGAAACGTTGCATAAAACAATCTCCTTTGTAACCTATACAGAACAATAATAAATGGAGCGACGTTGGTAAGATAAACCTGATATCTCCAATTAAGACTGGTGGAGACTGCCCGAGAGAGGATACATACGTAGATGAAATCAAAGAAAGCCTGTGTCAAACAGTTGGACAATTTCATACTGTTAAGTAAGTAAAACTTGCATAGTTAGTACTCGTAGAATGTTTTAATGGCGTCAGTGGAATCACCCGTCGAGTGCACACAATGGACCGCATTCGGCCTTTAACCTTTGTCGCTGTTCACCGCTCCAATGCTTAACAACATTAGTAGTTCGCTGCAACGGTCGTTGCATACGAGAAATAGGCTTTAGGGGGTAATTAAGGGGGTATTTTAGTAGCAAAAAGCTTTACTTGATGCTATTGTTTTAATATCTAAATATCTAATAGGTACAGGGAACAAAAGATTGCAAACTTTAATGTTCAAGTTATGACTTAGAAGTATATTGTAATACTGGAAAACGTTAGACATGCAAAAGTTATTTTTCCGGCAAACATGGAAATTTTGAGAAAAACAAGCTCTATTTTCACTTGTAAGTAAAAATAACTTTTTTATGTTAAGGAATGAAAGAAATAAAGAAAAAAAGATACATATATTATACCAAAACATGAAACATTACATCTCTTGTATAAATAGATCTGTCTTTATATTCCACTTTTGATCCTGTCCTCTCTATTTTTATATTATTGGATTATCATTTTAAACTTGAAAGGTATGTTTTAATAAAGTTATATCATAATAATGAGCTCTGTGTTCTTTACCTAAAACTAGATGTAACTGCTCACAACCTCCTCAAACCAGTTCATTCTCAACTTTAAACACCAACGCAACCTTACATCTTCCTACTCCCTTGTCACCACCCTATAGAGTCCATATTCTATTAATCGGGTGATAGTGCGGTTGGCACAAGTTAACTCATTATGCTGTTAAGCAGTTGAAACTGGTTGAAACTGGTTGACTCTTGAATTGTCGAGTTTTGATTTTCTTAGTAACGCGGATTAGTTCTTGTTAATGGATGCCAATGCGGGGAACGTACGACGCTTGGTGGATGAGGTTTAGGATTTGATTACTGAATTATACGAATGCAAGGCTGAGGTCTTCTTGAACTATCTTGAGTAACTTTGTAATTAAAGAGTTTGGTAATTTACTATGAACTTTAGGAGTTATTTCAAATTGAACGGCCCTGTTAAGTATTGTTTATCCTTAACGCGTTGTTTTATTTAAGTTGTTTAAAGAGATTGTGTATTCCTTTTTTATTTATAATTTTTGTATTTTCTGTGGTATTTAATGAGGTAATAGTACTGTATTGTTTTGTTATACTAAATTGGTAACTTCAACCTTTAATTGGTAAATTGGTAAGTTTCCAGTTAAAAAGTAAAAGTACAAGACATTCAATTAATTTTGAAATAATTGTAATGTAGCTTGTGCAGACCAAAAAAACAAAGAACTTTTTATGCAAAAATCTAAAGAACGTTTTTAATATTAAAACAGTCTGTGTTTCATTATAAAACCTCAGACATAAAATCAATACTTTGTTAACATGTTTCACCCCTTTCGACTTCTTTGTTTCTAGCTCTTATTTAGTTTCTTTTGAATTGTATCAGAAAATACCTTGTTAGTAACTAAACGAAAATGCAAAAGCTTCAAGATACATTCTCTTCTTTGACGGTATTTACTCCTGTTGTTTTGTATTCCTTTATTGTTGCTGTAGCGGAAGCTCCGGTCAACTTTATTAGCAAAATTAGGTGTAATTTTCTCTTATTACTTTTTTCTCTTAGTTGGTACATAAATACTGGCTAGATTTTTATGATTGTTAAAAAACTGCTCAATTTACTTTGGAGATTTAATATCGTATAATGTCACTAAAATTAACGAACCTACTCTATGTTAACAACTTTTTGAGATTATTTTTAAGCTGAAAGTTTTTATTTGTTATTAAGTTTCACATGTGTTGTATAATATTGTATGTTATGAATATATTTATAGTTACAACGACTTTGGCTAGCGAAACCATTTTTCCGGTATCACCCCACAATGGTGTCATATACGAGTATGTGTATAAACGGAAGGAACTGACAATTAGTACTCGAATATTCGGAAGTTAGAGAATGTAAAATTAACGGAAGTTTTCGTGTGCTATACAAAATCAAAATTAATTTATAACGATTAACTATCCTTTAGCACGTTTCAAAGCGGTTCACGTAAATATGCATGAAATTTTGTTGTGGATCTTTGTCGCTGTCGTACAAACAAAAAAATGATCTATTATATTTCCCGTGAAGAACACAACGTGCAGTGTTGCAGTATGACCGACGAGGCGTTGTAGTATAACCGAGGTCAGCCGTAAATGAAACAATTTGTTCTGCAGAACAACGCTATTACAACGCTTATTATTTCGCTTGTGGCAATGGCGCTATTATGTCAGAAAACAATTAGGATTGTGTTTTGCTATATTTATGATTTAGCTACGAAAATGAATTAAAGAAACCGACAAAATATAGCTACATGTACTGCTGAGTTAAGCCTACTAAAGTCTACAATATTTCATGAGTATAACGTCTCGTTCAAGAGCACGGCGTTGTAGTATGACCGGGTCAGTGCGAAATGAAACAATTTGTGCTGCAGAGGCAACATGGATCGCGCCTAGCGCGATTACTACGCCTATTACTTTGCCGGTGGTGCAAACATCACGCGATGAAAACTTTTCAAGTGAATGAAAGACTTCATGACAGCAAAGTTTACGTCAAGTTTTTTGCTGAATCTACTTACTTGAATAGTAGTCACCTGCTTATAAAATCGAGCCCAAACTCGGTATCTCCACGTAAAGGACAGTGGAGATCTGGTTTTCCCCTCCCGACTCCATCAGACTAGTTGTTAGGATCCTTATTTTTTGTGTAATCCGGTTTTATATTTTATATTACATATTCCCAATTTTAGCCCATTCCAATAACGGGCACTGATTCAAAATGGTGTCGCAAGATTTCGAGAATTTATGTAGTTAAATAAAAGGTTCAAGAAAACAAATGCTGTGCAAAAAAAAGACAATCTACCACGCCAAGTTATAACTCAACAACGTGTTTTATTTGGCAGGATCCAGCGCCAAGATCGAGCGGCTTTATTTACAAAATCAGGTACGAGTGCCTGCTGTGCAAAGATTGTTCAAATATAAGCCTTAATATTAGTTCATTATTAAATAAATCTGAGCTCTATTTGATACATCTAATTTAATTTCTGAAAATATGACGAAGCTTTGAGAAACATAACTCGAACACAGTAACAGTGTGCTCTCAAATGCAGCAAAACCTAAATTTGTCTTTTTGATGCGACGATAAAATTAATGATCCGAAATGTATCAAACGGTCTTAGCGAATTAGATAGTAACGACACTTAGCCAAAGACTTCTTAACCCTCTCGTCCATCTCACTTAACAACTAAACGCCAGTCTAAGCCTGACTGGGGTAAGTACTTGCACTAAACGCCGCAACTTGCAGCTAATTATTTAAGCTTAGTTTAGTACACGCTAATTATGGACTCGAAGTTACACCACAACTAATTTAGGCTATTTACTTTGTGGAGTGGAACCGCAGCGGTAAATACTGTTGTTAGAGATTAAAGCTTGCAGTAATTAAATTAAAGTTGAATATTATAATTAAACATCACAACCTCACGTAAGTAAGTTGTGTAGTTTTTGACGTACGTATTTCTGTTATTTTTTATACCCTTTGCAATCCAGTTTTTTGTCTAAGAAGGTTAGTAGTTTCTAATATAGTTACAGTGGGTTACTTGGATGAAATTTTAACGCACAGTAAAAAAAGATGAGTATCATAATAGAGCCTTTATTCAACCACGATGTTGTTATCACACTTTTAACATTATAACGATTCTTACTGTCAAGAAAATGAGAGCTATCGTAATATCAACCCTACGATTACGATATTGAATAGTTACACATGAAAAAATACTTAAAAGACAAGGTCGTCTGCGCTAAAAGCGTTTTTAAAGTGACCAATATTTTTTGTTGTTGTTGTAAATGATGTCACTATAAGTAGGAAAGGGTAGTAAGATAAGATAAGATTGTAGGACTAGTTAGATATGAAAGATAGGATGTATTAGGTAGAGTCGTTACTATTCATGGTCAAAAGTATTCGAAAAACGAATACGACGATATTGTTTAACGGTTTTTGTTATGTTTGTAAGTAGCGTAAGTCGCTTTTCACTTGCGTCGGCCAGATTATTTTTACGAATGGTTTCATAAGGCGGATTTTTACGAGTCCGAGCGCCGGCTTGATTAGCCAATTGAAAACAATCCCCGGAAAAAAAAACGCTATTTATCAGGGAAAACACGCTGTTTGATATAATTTTAGAAATTATGGTAGATTATTGCTTAATTAATTTAAGCAACGGTCGTGTTTGAGTCAGCTTTTGATTGTGATATCATACACCATAGCAAAAGTTAAATGTAGGCTTCTGTATTAAAAATACTGTTTTTATTGAACCAAAAGCGTGGTTTGATTCAATCCGCTTAGCTAACATATAGCTTTGGTAACATTTTGTGAATAATCAACTAAATGAAGATATAACGACCCTGCGAGCGCACTCGCTCGTGTCTCGCGCGACCGTGCTCCTTAACTCTCTGCTCGCAACCTCGCCCGCGAGTGATCTTTTTACGACGCGCATATCAACGCTGGTAACGGACTTTAAGCGGATACTAGAGAAAGAACAAGACAAACATTTAGTAACCATAAGATAGTAATCATCATCATCATTACCAGCCGCAAGACGTCCACTGCTGGACAAAGGCCTTCCCCAAGGTTTTCCACAACGATCGGTCCTCTGCTGCTGTCATCCAGCG
The DNA here is from genome assembly GCA_923062465.1 of Acleris sparsana. Classification (NCBI taxonomy): domain Eukaryota; kingdom Metazoa; phylum Arthropoda; class Insecta; order Lepidoptera; family Tortricidae; genus Acleris; species Acleris sparsana. The sequence goes on along the minus strand of OV281301.1, from coordinate 16,945,039 downwards.
GTTTCCCACATTGCTCGTAGAACTGATGGCCGTTGGAGCGGAAAGGTTCTAGAGTGGCGACCGCGAACCGGGAGACGAAGTGTTGGCAGACCTTCCACAAGGTGGACTGACGATCTGATAAAGGTAAAGGGTTAATTAGTTTAAATTTATATGTGGTTGTAACGCTCTGGTAACACTACTGTTATGTTAAAAACTTTTTTATTTTTCAATAAATAAGTAAGACTGAACAGAAAAGAGACGGCATTTTTATGTTTATAATGTTGGTTGTTGTTGTTGTTATGGCTGATCCATATTGATGAAGTACAGTACAGTTTTTGGGGTCAGACATGAGCAGGATCGATCAGGGGTAATACAAGAAGGAAATCGCGAGGTCAGGGTAAACTACTATACTTATCAGCAAATGAATCCAATAAAATAACAACAAACACAAAAAAAACCGGTCAATGCCCGACTCTACCCAAAAAACTGAATGCTAAGGATTAATCGCGAGCAAGTAAGTGGAACGCCGGTTATTTATGGGCCGGGGAAGCCGCGAGCTTGCCAAGAGATTTTATGGCACTAATGTCGTCGCATTCATGGGAATAAACACAATATTAATGGCCGAGTCGTAACCGAGCCAAACTACGGCAAGGGAAGGACCCGCGTTATGATCGGGGAATGTGTCTTGTTTTGGAGATCGTCGTATTCTTATTAGTTGTGGATGACAAAGTGTTTCGCGTTAATAATATTGATCGATTCGTTGTAGGGTATCTACTAAGGCCCTTTATACTAATATAGTATGCGTTGATACTTTCTAACCTATTTAAATGTGACAATGATGGATAAGGACAAGGCATGCGTTTATGAATAACAGGCTAAGGATTTTGTTTTTTTTTTATCCATCCACTAACCAAAAACTGTTTTAATTTTTTTTGGTAATTAAACCTGAAATTATATAGTTTTTAAATTTGGAATAGTCACCGTTAGTTAAAAAGGTCGTAAAGTTGGCAGACCTCCCACAAGGTAGACGAACGATCTCATAAAGGTTGCGAAAATACACACTGGCATGAGTACGTACTTAATTTTTTTTTATCGCGCGTAACGAAATTGAAGATATGTGTCAGGTATAGTTTTATTACAGTTAGATAAAACAAAACCATAAAATCATCAAAAAACACATTAAAGTTCTTCAAAATTTAATTGAAGAAAAGGTCGCATAAGACCGAATGCCGTGGTGCTCTTTTGGCTTCACTTACTTATGTTTTTAATGATGATAATTGCAGGAACTAAATAATGCACTCCAAATAATCAATCCTGGTGCTCCTTTTACCAGCTACGAATTAAAATAAAACAATCGCACAAATTTATTTTCGACACTTAAATATTTCAAAAGGGTCCCCAAAGTTACCTTAAATTTCCCGACAACTTCATCTTTCAACTCTGTCATTGTGCTATTTATTTGTGAGCTTCGGGTCATCTGCGGCAAATAGGCCGTAGCTCTTCGGGTAATCCTTAATCGCACAAATTGGATTCAAACTTGGGAGTTTGTTAACAGTATTAAAGACCGTTTTGCTCTCAATACAGATTAGCGTTTAATGCTTGTTGGATGACTGATATTGTAACAAAAGATTAAATTTTATGTTCGTAAACAGATTATATTTGTAGGTAATGGAGCCTTCGAAAAGTCTTGTTCATTAACTTGAAAATTATAAAGCTAGTATGCATATTTTTTTTGACACATCATGGACGATTAAAACGATAAAAATAACAAGTTCGGTATAGTAAGGAACCGTATGTATAGGCCGAGTGGAGACAATCTGGATTCAAGTAAGTACTAGTTCCTAATGTTCATTATTTTGGACAACTTCATTGAAACATTTGAAACTAGTTTTACCTAAAGCTTATTTCTGCTCAACACTCATGGTAATGTCGTCATCTTGCCATTTATTGCAACAGCAACGTTTCAAGGACTTTGAAACTTGAGAAGTCATGTAGCTAAAGGTCGGTTCACCATAACTGTAGTTGTACCATAAAGAGTAGTAAATGTATTTTTTATCTTGCCGTCTTTTAGGGTTCGGTTAGACATGCAGAAGAGCGTATGAGACCGAATGAGCAAAGAAGCACAAACCCGAAAAGGTATTTTAAGAGCACTTGGGCACATCTTATCGTATTGCCAACGTTATGATGATAACTTATTTCCTCGACAAGTATGGCAGCTGAGTTACAAAGTGAAAGCTAAGTAGAGTTAAGCTCCTGTACAGTCGAGTTCATAAATACGTCAACGCTTTAGTACTATTTAATGTCATGGTTAAACTGCCATACATGAATTGTCACAGCGTTTAAAGTGACAAGGTACTAAAGTATCTATTACACAATAATAATTTATTAAATCATAGAAATATCAACGGGCTTATTTGTTTAAAAATAACGGCTGTGTCATCTTATTGCTATCCAGTGATAGAAAAAATGAAAGGTTGTCATAGTATGGTACGCTATGAGGAGGGACGAAAATCATGTTACGAAAAGAGTTTACTTGTTTTGTAACGTTACAGTTCCATGATTGTATGTTACAATAAATTTTCACCTTAATTTAGTAAAATATATATATTATCTTAAATAATTAACTATTTTACACTGAAATATAAGTACTTATCTAATATAATATAGGTACTACAATTAAAAGTTAAAACTAAACTTATTTAAATTAAAATTTAACTTAGCTAATCAAATATTAAAGATATAGAATAATAGGCTGAATGAATTAACATTTTAACATTTTATTAGTCTAGGTTACAACTAATTAATCAACTAATAGTAATTTATCAAATTATTAATTGTTGTTTTAATACAGCTTTTATAATCATACGTAATTTCAATTAAAATTAATTCTAGTCATAAATTATTCAATACATTTACATTCTTAGTCATGCTAGCGTAATGTTATGAATTTAACGCATCTAACTGTACCAGTGCAGCGCTTGGGTGGTCCGCCTTTGTTCTCGCTTGCATAGCGACAGGCGGGAGTGTGCGCTGGCGTCGCCATTCCGCTTCGAGGAGCTGTTGACGCTGGACGTATGTCGGTGCGCTCGCGACTCATTTAGTTCGCGACATCTCGCGCGCTGACGTGTTGCGTGCGCTCGTTAGTCAAAGTTGTTCTAAACTAGACTTACAAATTATAATATAACAACGTTCATCTCGCACCCCGATTTGGGTAAGTGTTGGAAGTTACCCATTTATAGGAGCGTAGTTTTATATAGTGTTAATTTTAAAATGTGTTGTGAATTGGTACCTATTCCATCTTTAACTTCATAAGTTTTCCGCTTTAACGCAAGTCACTGTAGTGCTTTTGGGCCTGCTTACGATTGTCTTTCTTACATTCATAATTCTTAGTTTCCGCTTAATTTCATTGTACCTCCGTTCTGATTGTGAGCACCATCACCAACTACTGACCGGTCCCCTTTTTGCTATCGCTTCGCTGAAACCGGGTGCTCATCATCAACGGTATTAGGAGCGCACTCTAATGCGAGTCATTAATTCCCAGGGTGTTACGTTTATGCTGGAGAAGCCGCAACTGCCACCGAAATTCCCCGGAGCGGCCATTTTGTGTTCACCGTTCTGCCTGCGTCACCACCAGCTGCCAACTGCCACCGCAATCCCCGGGGGCGGCCATTTTGTGAACACCGTTCTGCCTGCGTCACCACCAGCTGCCGACCACCTTCGCAGCGATCAGCCAGCCAGGGGAGTACCGGACTGCATAGGTGGAACTAGACGGGCTATTTTATAAATCCACGCAATAAATTCGTGTCGGCAATTTTGGTTGGTTTAATTTCTGCTACTCGCAAACCCCAAAGGTCACACTGGCGCCATCAACGTGGTATTTAAGGTCTGGTTCCGCTTTTGCAGTTTAGTTGTGTGTTGTGTGTGTTTTTTTTTTTTTTTTTTTTAGTTCATGTAAAACGTTTTAAAGTTGATTTTAATTTTTGGTTGCCGGTAACTGGCGTGTATCAAGCATAATTTTAGTTTTTTTTTTAATAATAATTTTTTTTTTAACAACTGACATTTATATTTTAAAATTTTAATAATTTATTTTAATTTGCTTGAGACTTATATCCCCGTGCATATTGGCTTAAGTTTACCTTTTCCTCAATGACTTTTATAAATAGAATCGCTTATCGCCTTAGTTGCTTGTACAGTCAGTCGCGATAAATTGTGTGAACGTTTTATTCAATTTTATTTTATGACATTGTGTTGCAATTTATAATGGCTTGGTACGCGCTAGTTGCAATTTAACGCTTGCTTGATTTTAATTTTAAATATTGCGTTTATTATTTTTTTTTTTTTTTTGGAATATGATTTGATTATTAATTATTTTTAATTTTGCATCAACCATAACGTTAATCACCGTAGTTAACCTTGTAACAGACGGAGTAGTTAGCTAGTAGTTAGTCTGGAGGATTTTCAACACTACTCAACATCGGTTTTTTTTTAAATAATTATTTAAAGATATTTTATTTTGTTATATATTTCAATTAAGGCAAATGGCATTTCCAGTGAAATTTTTATCTCTCCAAAAGTCGGAGCTTGAATACGAGGTTGAGATTCGAGGATCCACACCAGCAGCTACCGTACAAGATTTACGGAAGCAAATTGCAAAGATAGGGCCCCAATTTCCTTCAGAGGACATTTTGGATAGTCCATTTTCGGTAACGGATGACCTTGGAGGCGTTAGTGACGTACTCACTAAAATAAAAAGTAACCTCGATGCCAAACTCGATTCAAATAATTTGCTTCGCACACAGAACTTGTTTAACCATCTGTATCATAGGTTTAACCGCATTATATTTGATGATAGATCGCGGACATTGTTTGAGGCCTGCATTTCGGAGTACAAAGTGTTGCAAGAGAGATATAAATCCGTTAAGGATAAGGGCGTAGATATTTTGGCAAATACTTGTAGCATGGAACCGTCAACATCCGTTTCTCCTTTAAATGTCACTGTTCATTGTGATCGCAGTAATACCAGCGACCTTGTCAAAATCAAGTATGATGGCAAATCATGTGTCAGGGCGTTCATACAACGCATCACAGAATTTTGCGAAGCGCGAAACATTAGTGGACCAAAGATTTTGTCATGTGCGACAGAGATCTTTGTAGGTGATGCACTGCACTGGTACAGGAGTATTAGGGACAAGATTTCTGAATGGAACGAACTTGTTTCCTTATTAAAACAAGATTTCGATCGGTCGGACTACGATTATAGGCTGCTTGCAGAAATACGTTCTAGGACTCAAGGAGAAACCGAGAACATTACAATTTATTTGTCAATAATGGCAGGGTTGTTTTCCCGTCTTTCAAGACCATTGTCTCAGGATGAAAGACTGGAAATCATCCTTCATAACATTAGGCCTTGTTATGCAAGCACATTGGCATCAGTTACATCAATAACTGACATTGAAACCCTGAGGACTCTGTGCCGAAATTATGAAAGCATACAAACACGTCTTGTAAACTTTAAAGAGCCACCTAAACAGTCACAGGATACCTTAGCTCCAGAATTTGTGTATCGTGGTAACACTATTAATAAATTTAATAATAATAATGATGAGTACAGTAATCAAAATCGCAATAATTGTAACCAACAGTCAAGATATTGTTCAAATTTTAATAATAATGTTTATCCAAATTTCAATAATAAGAACAAATACCAATACAGATCAAACAAGAGTCAGATACATGCTATTCAGAGTGATCATTCTAATAATACTAAGTCTTATTACTGCCCCAGATGTCGTGTCAATACTCATAACTTGAGGCAATGCACAGCAAACAAGGACGACGTGCGTTGTTTCGTTTGTGGGCTTCCCAATTTTAAAACACCGGATTGTCCAAATTGCAATAAAAATAATCCTTCAAAGTCAAAAAACTAAGTACGCAGAATTGTGTTCAACCCCATAGTCCCAAATTCGAACAGGAAGACTGGGAAAAGTGGTTAAAGTCATTAAATATCTATTTTAGCTCTTATAGACTTGACACAATTCTGCAAACTAAGCCAATTGACGATTGTAGACCATATTGTACAGTACATATAAATGGTTTAAAGGTTATGGGTCTCTTGGATTCAGGCGCTGCCGTAACATTATTAGGTAAGAACGCGCACAAGGTTTTTGAGGAACAGGGACTTAATGTGAACCTTGACCACTCCATCTCTCTTTCAGCGGCAGGCGGTCAAACACTTAAAAGTATCGGGTACATTAACTTGCCCATTGCCTTCGAAAATCAGTTTCACATCATTAAGGCTCATGTAGTTCCAGATGTGAATACAGACCTTATTCTAGGCATTGATTTTTGGCGTCAATTTAATTTATTTCCAAAGCATCTCGATGGCATTACTATCACTAATACTAAATTACATGTAGACAGCTTGAATCCCACTGGGACTTCACATATTCAAGCCTATGATAATCTCAATCTTTCGGAAAAATCATTGGCTGACGACGTTATTGCACAATTCCAACAGATCTCTGCCGAGTGCAGGGGATTGGGTGAAACCAGCTTAGCAACTCATCGAATTGATACCGGCGATGCTCAGCCTGTCCGGCAGCGTTATTACAGGATGTCGCCGGAAAAACAACGTATTTTGGTAGAACAGGTCGATGAAATGTTAGCAATGGACGTTATCGAGCCTTGTGAAAGTGCATGGTCTTCACCGGTTCTTATAGTAAATAAAAAGGATGGTCAACCACGCTTTTGTCTCGACAGTCGAAAATTAAACTCCGTGACTAAACGAGACGCGTACAATTTACCTTATGTATCTGAGATTTTAGATAATCTCCGTGACGCTCGTTATTTGACCAGCATTGATTTGTCTAAGGCGTTTTGGCAAATTCCGATTGCGATTGAGGATCGTGACAAGACTGCATTCTACGTACCGGGCCGTGGAACCTTTCGTTTTAAGCGTACCGCATTTGGGCTAACCAATGCGCCAGCTACACAACAGCGTCTTGTCGATTTTCTGTTCCGCGAGTTCGAACTCAAGGTATTTGCCTATCTTGATGACATCATCATCGTATCTGAGGACTTAAATTCTCACGTGTCACTACTTCTTCGCGTCTTGGACAAGTTAAAACAGGCTAATCTTACTATAAATTTGAAAAAGTGTAGTTTTTTCCGGAGTCAGCTTAAATACCTTGGTTACGTGGTAGATTCTGGCGGCTTGCGAACAGATCCCGAAAAAGTAGAAGCCATCCTGAATTACCCAACACCTAATAGTCGTAGGGATATTAAGCGTTTTCTCGGAACAGCTACTTGGTACCGTCGATTTGTTCCGGGTTTCAGTACCATAGCAGGTCCCCTAAATAAATTGACCTCAAATAAGAAAGGCGGCCCTCCATTTAAGTGGACTCCTGAGGCCGATGCTGCCTTTCATAAATTAAAAGAGTGCCTTGTTTCTGCTCCAGTTCTTTCCTGCCCTGATTATAGCAAGCCTTTTGAGGTGCACACCGATGCGAGCAATTATGGGGTCGGTGCTATGCTTACCCAGACCATCGATGGCAAAGAGCATCCAATCGCGTATATGAGTAAGTCCTTATCACCGGCAGAGAAGAATTATAGCATAACGGAGCGGGAGACACTGGCAGTCGTGATTGCTCTCGAACACTGGAGGTGTTATGTAGAAAACGGACAACCTTTTACCGTTTTCACAGATCATAGTGCTTTAAAATGGTTCCTTTCCATAAACAATCCTACTGGAAGATTGGCTCGCTGGGGCGTGCGGCTGTCAGCAATTAACATCGAACTAAAGCATCGTCGCGGTATAGACAATGTCATCCCGGACGCATTATCAAGAGCTGTTCCTATCTCAACTATAAACACGTCCATGTGCCATCTCAATACAACTGATCCATGGTATAAAAAGATTTTTAATTCATGCTTAACTAGGCCTCAAAATTTTCCAAATTTTCTTATAAAAAACAATACACTATTTAGATTATGTAAAAATAAACACGAAAAAATTAACGAATTTTCTTGGAAAGAAGTTATTCCTTGTGAATTAAGGCAAGAGGTAATTAATGAAAATCACTCGGAACCTACAGCAGGGCATTTAGGTGTTTTCAAAACATATCGCAGACTCGCATTACGTTATTTTTGGCCAGGGATGCATCAAGACGTTGTAAAGTTTGTTAGTTCTTGTGCAAAGTGTCTTTCATACAAGCCTCAAAATCACTCAACTTTAGGAGAAATGGGCCGGCCAAAACAATGCTCGCGGCCATTTCAAATGGTATCCGTTGATTTAATGGGTCCACTTCCAGTTAGTCGTAAACAAAATAGCTACATATTAGTTATTACCTGCTGCTTCTCAAAATTTTGTTTAATCTTCCCTATAAAAAGTGCAACATCTACCATTGTTGCGAAAATTATAGAAGACTCACTCATTTTAGTGCATGGTGTCCCTCAGACAGTCTTCATGGATAACGGTAGTCAATTTATTAGCAAAATCACACAGGACCTGTTTAAGAAATATAACATACCTAATATCTATTTTACACCTAAGTACACACCACAAATCAATACTGTCGAGCGTTATAATCGTACTATTATCACCTGTATATCAACATTTGTTGACGAAGACCATCGCAATTGGGATCTTTTTATCCCAAAGGTTCAATTCGCAATGAATAATTCTGTCAGCGAGGCAACTGGTTTTACCCCATCCTTCCTGGTATTTGGCAGGGAACTCGTGAATTGTGGTACGCATTACGTTGACACGGATCTAGGTGAAGAGGTCTTGTTCCTTCCACGCGAAATTTACGCTGAGAATCTCGGTTGCATGTCTGAGGTTTTCGATCAGGTTCAAACCAAACTGTGGCATGCACACGTAAAAAATACTTCACACTACAATTTGCGGCGCAAACCAGTCGAATTTAAGATAGGCGATATAGTAATGAAACGTGCATATGTACTTAGCGACAAGGACAAGTATTTCAGTAAAAAATTAGCCCCAAAATACTTAAAATGTAAAATAATACATAAGAAATCTCCACTTGTCTATGTCCTAGAAAATATGTCAGGGAAGAATATAGGGACATGGCATATAAAAGACCTTAAATTGGCTGGTCTTAATAAATAAACTTAACCTTTTCCACAATTAACATATACTAACATTTAGAATATATAACATACACTACCCGTTGTCACATTTCCACCTTAAAGAGTTAATAGTATTTGTGTGGTCAACAGTCTAGTTTTTAAGCTGCTAGTGACCTTTTGTAATACCAGGTCGCGTCAGTTTTTTTTTTTTATTTAAACACTGCCGCTCATTTAAATGTTGATTAATAAAAGGGAAGTACGAATTGAAAAGTATAAAAGAGAGATAGTATATTAGGAAGACACAAATACAAAAAACGTATTTGTATGGATTTTATTTTTAATAGGAATAAAATCCTTAGTGACGCGCGGGGTAATGTAACGTTACAGTTCCATGATTGTATGTTACAATAAATTTTCACCTTAATTTAGTAAAATATATATATTATCTTAAATAATTAACTATTTTACACTGAAATATAAGTACTTATCTAATATAATATAGGTACTACAATTAAAAGTTAAAACTAAACTTATTTAAATTAAAATTTAACTTAGCTAATCAAATATTAAAGATATAGAATAATAGGCTGAATGAATTAACATTTTAACATTTTATTAGTCTAGGTTACAACTAATTAATCAACTAATAGTAATTTATCAAATTATTAATTGTTGTTTTAATACAGCTTTTATAATCATACGTAATTTCAATTAAAATTAATTCTAGTCATAAATTATTCAATACATTTACATTCTTAGTCATGCTAGCGTAATGTTATGAATTTAACGCATCTAACTGTACCAGTGCAGCGCTTGGGTGGTCCGCCTTTGTTCTCGCTTGCATAGCGACAGGCGGGAGTGTGCGCTGGCGTCGCCATTCCGCTTCGAGGAGCTGTTGACGCTGGACGTATGTCGGTGCGCTCGCGACTCATTTAGTTCGCGACATCTCGCGCGCTGACGTGTTGCGTGCGCTCGTTAGTCAAAGTTGTTCTAAACTAGACTTACAAATTATAATATAACAACGTTCATCTCGCACCCCGATTTGGGTAAGTGTTGGAAGTTACCCATTTATAGGAGCGTAGTTTTATATAGTGTTAATTTTAAAATGTGTTGTGAATTGGTACCTATTCCATCTTTAACTTCATAAGTTTTCCGCTTTAACGCAAGTCACTGTAGTGCTTTTGGGCCTGCTTACGATTGTCTTTCTTACATTCATAATTCTTAGTTTCCGCTTAATTTCATTGTACCTCCGTTCTGATTGTGAGCACCATCACCAACTACTGACCGGTCCCCTTTTTGCTATCGCTTCGCTGAAACCGGGTGCTCATCATCAACGGTATTAGGAGCGCACTCTAATGCGAGTCATTAATTCCCAGGGTGTTACGTTTATGCTGGAGAAGCCGCAACTGCCACCGAAATTCCCCGGAGCGGCCATTTTGTGTTCACCGTTCTGCCTGCGTCACCACCAGCTGCCAACTGCCACCGCAATCCCCGGGGGCGGCCATTTTGTGAACACCGTTCTGCCTGCGTCACCACCAGCTGCCGACCACCTTCGCAGCGATCAGCCAGCCAGGGGAGTACCGGACTGCATAGGTGGAACTAGACGGGCTATTTTATAAATCCACGCAATAAATTCGTGTCGGCAATTTTGGTTGGTTTAATTTCTGCTACTCGCAAACCCCAAAGGTCACAGTTTCAGTATGAATGTGGTGGGTTGTAAAGCTAGAAGAAGGCCTAAAAAGCGATGGATGGGTTGTGTAATGAGTGTGTATGAGAAAAAAGGCAGGAAACACTGAGATGACCTTTAATAGAGATGATCGAAAGAATAATACACGCTGCGCCGACTCCAGATGATTGTGATAAGGGCAAGATGATGATGCTGATGAGTAACGATTCTCCTCCAATTCAAGGTTTAAGGTGAAATATTACAACTTATAACTACGCTATAATCGTCTTTCAGCCTCACAGAATTCACCCAATTCCAAGTCTGTCTCAAAGGTCAGATTCCCAAACCGGCATCCGCAAATAATCACAATAATAGGGCCCTTATCTCCCCGAATTGAAGGGAAGCGAGAAATGACTTCGTAACAATCCGCGATAAGAACGCACAAAGAAGTTCCGGGGAAAAGAAATCGTTGTTTTTGCGAAGCCTTTTTACTTATTTAACAAATGAGATTGAACAAAGTAGCGAAATAAGTTAGTTATCCTGAGTTGGAGTTGAGTTAGTAACGGCTGGTTACTAATTTCTTGATTAGGACTCTCAGAAGTTGGGTGAGATGGGTGGCCTTATTTGCGGTTTCAGGATGCATGACCTTGCAAGGAGACAAGCTATATTTTTCACGGCTTGGCTTTGGCCAGGCCTTTCAAATTTGCACTTTTGAGCAGAGTTATAATTTATTTCTTGTGTGTCCATGTTTAATGCGCAACACACAATCAACAATGAAGTTTAAGATTCACATATGTCTAACTCAACACGATTATAATAATACAACTCATCATCTTTGTCATTTTAAGCTTTTACCGTGGTTTAATTTGAAGTTCATAAGATACCTATTTACATTGTTCAAGTTATTTAATTTCAGATTCATCCCATCATAACATTGGAGCTGTTATAACCTCTGGCCTTACTTTGCCTGCAGCTCATATTTAGCGTATCAGTTTCTCAAATTGAAAATAAACATGTCTTCCTTTGCGGCATTAAATAAATTGCGAGGGGCGCGTATCGTCGCTCGACAATATGCGGGACACTCGCTGTTGTGTTTGTGTCCTCAGATATTTGTTCTTTATGTAAGCTTTGTATCTCTAGCCTTATACAGCAATAATAGAGGACTCCCGCCAGCTTTTGCTTGGTTTTCCGCTTCTAGACCAATTTTTTACCGTTGACGCCGATTTCCGAAAAATGTTTTCTTATCCAAAAAATATTTCTTCCAAATTTCAAATCCCTAAGGTCAGCGGTTTAGGTTGTGCATTGTCACGAAAGAGTCAAGGATCTCAGTGACATAGAAGTAGTGGCTGCTAGTAAAACATGATGTACTATTATCAGCGAAATGAAACATACAAGATTTATTCTTTAAGTATATACGTCGGACATAACTATACTTAATTTTAAATAACAAGTTAATACAAACTGTCTGTGTGTGACCTGTTCTGTAAGTTCTTCAACACTTAATAATTGGTTTATAAATGATTTTAGTGGCGTTATAAACACATTCTGTCTTTTAAATATTATATAAGTAAATCGGGCTGACTCTATTGCTCCTCTTCTAAGTCAAGCAATACATGCAAATACATAACTGTAATAAAAACGTTTTTGCTAACATTCATGGCAAACCCCCGCATGCTGGGTGCGTTAGCAATTTCTCCAAGATTAAATTTCATAAATAAAATAACAGAATTTCTTATAAATATAACAAGCGAAATGCTTCCACAAAGGATTATGGTTTCTTGTGATGATTTATTAGAAAATGGCCGAAGACGGGTCAGATTCAATAATAAAAAGTTTTACCTGGATATTGTTATCCCTTGTAATAACCGATTAAATAAAAACAGTTTTTACATCTTTTACGATTAATAATGTAATTTTGTCTCAATTAAATGTCTGACACGTTTCTAGTTATAGAGTAGGTACCTACCTAAGTACGCGTCAAATATTTTTTCAGTTCAATGTTGAATAATATATAATTTTTAGTGAGTGTACATCCAAGGAAACGGATTCCTAGACCACTTTTGACTATTTCAAAATGATACTGTCAATAAAATCATCAGAAATATCTTACAATTTCGTTTCCAAAGTGGTCTATAAATCATTTTCAATTATAAAAATATATCCTTTACTGTACAGTGGTAATAACCTTCTATCAAACTATGTTAGAGGAGTTTAGGTTCACCTAGGCTATCAATCTTTTTGTAATGCTACAAAAAGTTTGTTTGAAAATCTTATGTTTCTTAGTATATGTTTATATACATACCTACCTATCATTTGCAAAAAACGGGACATTGGAAATTTGTTCTTCACTTTTGTGTCATGCATCCTTTCTCTACTTCTTATTCACTCGACCAAATGTGGCAAATAATTGAATGTACAGTATTCCAATGCAAATTGTTATAACTTTATTTACCTGACAGAGCCTTATCAACACGATATAAACCACAAAAAGGCAAGACATCGGTTTTAAAACCACTTCCAAAACCCATTTCAAACTAGCAGCGAAGTCAATCGCCGTTTTATTGTGTAAGTTGCGCCGCTGTCTGTTCCGCGCCGCCGCGCCGCGCGCCGCTCCGGCCGCAGACAAATACTTGTAGTGTTTTCGATTGTTATAATTTGTGGTACGCTACGGACACATAGAAAGCGGAAGCGGCGTGATGTCAACAGTGAATTGAATGCCAAACATACATTAAAGAATGTGTTCTGACGTTTGTAATGACATTTTATGGTTTTATAACGAGGTCAGCGACATACTTAATGAAGTACTTAATACATTAGTTTATAACTCTATGGTTATAAAGGCTTTCTTGCCCTTAGTCGTAGAAATTTAAGTTTATGGTCGTTTGAGATAATCTCGAATCTCGATTGTAATTAAATCCACGTTGTTAAACTCTTTGTTTTGTGTTAAATGTGTCACTTGCCGTCTCTTCACCAAGCGGTTCCGACGGAAGACCAGTGCTGGCTTTACAGCTAACGAATAATGAGTTGGGACCGTTTCACAACAATATCTCTGTTTCTAGTTATTTTTGTATGTAATTATGTATTGTTGCGAATAAATGTCTCTGTAACTTTGATCTCTATGACAGTTTTCAAAAATCGTCTACGTAATTTTTATGCATCTTGTCTAGCCTCGGAGTCATATTAAGTCTCGTGTTTGTTGTCTATATTTTTAATGTTTTATGTTTAATTTAAGAGCCTGCGTTTGTGTTTATGTTGAATAAAGTTTTTATCTATCTATCTATCTGTCTATCTATCTATCTATCTATCTATCTATCTATCTATCTATCTATCTATCTATATTATAGTTATGAAAATACAAAAAGTAAATGAAAATACTTACTAAATATAATTTTGTGACGGATAATATAAGAGAACTGCGCTTTGCGCAGAAGTCGCTGTCACATAAATGGGCCACAAAACATTGCTCAGTTAACATTCCACTATTTAACGTGGCATGTTCTGGTACGTTACGTAATGTTATCTTGTAGACGTGTATTTCGGGTCTCGACTGTCTCGAGATCATTCTCTAGGGTATGTTAAACGATGCATTTTACGCCAAACGTTTCTTATTACGGTGTCCTGCCGTTTGACCAAAAGTCATTTGGCAAAATTACACTTGACAAACAACGTTTTGCAAAAAAATGTTTCGCCAATTGATCATTTTACTAGCTGTCATTTTAAAAATGGCTCACTTATTCAAATGATCAACAGTTAAATTTACATTTTATAAGTAATTATTTGACAAAATGAACATTTAGCAACGGAGTTATCAGACAAAATTTTAAATGCAACGAGCAAGACGAATCTGGGCAGAACTGACTCGGATAGGTTAGGTTAGAAGGTTATTTTTTTCTGCCCAGAAATAGGTAAACTACAGGAAATAATATTTGGTGAAATGGAAAACTGTCAATTGACATTTTATTATTTAACACATTTACCAAGTGTAGTGTTTGCTAATTGATCATTTGCTAATTGAGTTTTTGCAAAATGATACTTTTGTCAAATGTCACGTTTGCCAAATGATTATTTGGTGAAACGTTGTTTGTCAAATGATCATTTGTCAATATTTTTTTGGTCAAACATTAGTGAACCCTTATTACACTGAATTGAACTAACATCCTTTTAAAAATGGCTTCTTGTCCAACGTATGATCGAAAGATCGTCATACTAGCGACATATAAACAACCTAATTGAGAATGTATGTGGCAAATAGAACGGTTGGGAAACGATACATTCAGTCAAATATATTTCGGCCAAAAGAATGTAATGTAACGTTTGCCGTAAACGCGGTAAAACATTTCGATTCGTCAGATGTTTCGTGTCTTCAAGCACTTCGCGGTATTCCACCACACTCGAGTTAATGCAATTCTCAAATAAATGCATATTCTTTTCCACTGCCATTTTCTTTTCTTGAATAATAACTATACAAGTTTTAAGAACTTGGAAAAGAAATGCAGTAAAAGTAGTGCTGTGTTTCTGCTATGACTGATAATAATTTAAGCGGGATTTTCGTATTTTTGCCAGAAAAAAAACTGTGCGGCGAGAATCGCCTTTCGATGAAATGAAAACTCTGCAAACGTTCGCAGAAAGGTGTTTCGATAAAATATACAGGTGTTCGTAATAAAGTCCATAGAAGATAGGTTATAACGCCAATTATAAAGCATAAACAATCCAAATAGGTCAATATGGGCTCTATAACTCCCAATTGGTTCAAACTATAATATTTGTTTAAACTTTAAACGCAGTTTTTCTTTTCCCCCAAATCGAAACCTTGATCTCTAATAACTCCATACTGACCTTCTTGTATAAACAGCTACACTGAACTGTACATCGGTGGACGTTGTTACAAAAGGCATAAAGTCTACCAATGGACAGTTAACAGTGTCGGCGATGGTATCAATCACCCAATAGATGTAATTAGGTACGAGGTTAAAAAAAAGAAGCTAGCTTCATAGTAAATTAGTAATGGTATAAGTGATAGTAATAGTGATACATCCATACCATAACTCCCCTACAATATGTTCAGAAACGATAAGCGAATGGCCTATATTAAGAAATCTGTATCTATGGTTATATTTTAATGTTAATATTAAAGCATTACACGTCATTAAAGTATTGTTATCAATGTCGTTAAGATACAGGTATAGGTCTGCGGGTGGTAGGACCTCGTGTAGGGTCCGTCCGGATCGGTACCACCATCTTATCCATTACCCTACCACCAAACAGCAGTGTTCGCATTGTTGTGTTCTGGTTTGGGAATAAAACAGCCGGTGCAACTAGCATAGAGGCATTCCATCTTAGTCCTCAGGTTTGGCAACGGATTTGCAGTCTTGTGAATGCGAATGTCTATGGGTCACAGTTTCCACTTACCACCAGGTGGCCTGTGTGAACATTAAGATACACGGCAACCACAGATACTGGTTTCGCAAATATTGTTGATTGTAAAAATAATGTAGATAAAGTTATGTATGCGACTGTACACATAATGAGGCATTAAAACACTCGTGGGATCTTATTATGAAACTCGCTTTTCAAATCGTTTCATAAAACCAAGCTCGTTTATGAATGCCTCTCATTATGCGCCAGTCACATAAACTTTTATTGATTGTGTGACTGGCTGGTTTGCCCATTCATTTAATAAAACTGACATCGTGTACTGTTATTCACAAATACATACTACTATATGTGTATGAAACATCACGAGTGTAAGCCACTCACAACTTGGTAAATTATCGATGCACGAAGTACGAGTAAAGTTTTTGCTTTTAGCGAACTAGCAATACCATTAACGTGCCAGAAACGAACGCCGGTCCCCGAGGAGTTAAGGCGGCACCACAGTAATTAAAGGAATGCAACATGCAATTTTAGTGCAGATGCACTAAGCTGTAATTATAATTATGAAAATATTGCGTTGGATTTATTTTGTACCTTGCATAGAGCGAAACAGTAATTATTATAAACTGGCCTAATCAAAGGGACACCCTGTGTTTGTCTTGTATGTGGGTATGTATAAATATATGTATGCATGTTTGAATCTTACTTGCTCCAAGCTTGTACTATGTTTTATTCTTGCGCGATGTTTACGCATACTTTTGTAAATTAAATTGGGTCTTAATCACCTCTACTCGTGTTTTAACTACCTCGACGTTTCAATCGTGTTGCAACGACCTAGGTCACGAGTAGACGTCGAGGTTATTAATGTTGGTCCTGTTTCGAAATATTACTATTACTACTAATGTTTGTGATTATTTTATATCTAAAATATAATCGCCATACTTAATAATTAATGAATATACTAAAAGTTTCGTAGGGCGTTATGAAGCTAAAATAATACAAACAATAAAGAATTTTTTACATTTGCATTGCCATTTCTTCTTGTAATATTTGTTATTGTTAAACTATGAAAAATATGTAAAACATATTTTTGTTTTTATTGGGCTTTAAAATACAGCTTGTTGTTATTTTTAAACGACTTCAAAAAAGGAGGAGTTTCTCAATTTCTCAATGTTTTTTTTAGATAACTTCAGGAGAGTTGTTTACTGCTTTTATTTCAGTAGATGTTTAATATCAAGTAATATTACCTATTACAACGAACCCTTCTTTCTAAAAGCACCTCTATCGATAGGCACGAATCATAAAAATTTCAAGACGCTCCAAAAATCACATTGAAGTGTAACCAAAACAAAAATTCGTCTGTCAAATAATGATTTACGTTGAAATATTCATGCGAAGGGGTGAGACCCTCTTAGCCCTTTGTGCACATCTGTCATTAAAATTGTATTGCATATGCGACCTTATGAATCAAACTAGAGGGTTTTATATTCTTTGGTGTAAATATTACAGTTATGCCCTTACTTTTAAGGGGGTAGTGTTGGCCCCATAGCCCTCCGCGCCTCTTGCCCCTCCGTCGCCTCCGACAATGCTGCACTCTGATATGATTGAGAGTAAAGTTTTTGTTGCTAACGGCCGAGATAGAGGGCTAGGCCTTACGTGGCAGGTCGGCAATTGGACAACTTTGTTTTTTTTATATGGATTCTAATATAGTCGGTTTTCAGGGTTCCGATGTCTTTATAAAGTAAAATGTAGAATGTGTTGTCTTGTTTACTTACATAAGGAGTTCAAATTTGGTTTCCATTTATCTTATCCTTGTAAATATGCTCAGTTGAAATGTTTTATTCGAGTACAAAAAAAATAAGAGGACCCGTTAAAAACATTTATTTCTGGCATCCATAAATCAGCCGAACATCGTATGGTCCATTCAAAAATGAACATGAAACGGTAAATCGTTGTTGTGGCGTTTCTTTCTCATGCATTTTATTTTCTATCGAATCCCTGACATTTCGAGCGCTCGCTTTATAAAAGTTGACTCGCTGAACTAATAGATCAATTTTAATAAATGGGATGTAGCTAAAATTAAAGTGGTGCCTCATAATAATCGCCAGTTGGGTTTCAGTTAAGGTAAGAAGAATTATATTTAATATGAA
Source organism: Acleris sparsana (assembly GCA_923062465.1). Lineage (NCBI taxonomy): Eukaryota > Metazoa > Arthropoda > Insecta > Lepidoptera > Tortricidae > Acleris > Acleris sparsana. The sequence continues at coordinate 16,926,784 of OV281301.1, read as the reverse complement.
AATAGTTACAAATTGAACATTTGACAAAACGACAACTGCCCAGCGACCCCGCCTGCAGGCGCCGCGTGAAATTGAAAAATTACGGCTGTCGATTATACCGATTCCCTCCCGATTTCGACCGCGGCATGATCGTTAAAACTTACTTATTCGATAACTACAACAGTCACATTTTATGGACGAAACGGGAATTAATTAGAGCACAAGCTACTTTACACTCATAAGTATTACAACTAACACCTCTACAAGTCTACATACTATTAGCACTTAACGTGATGACAAATTCAAATGCAACGTAAAATAGTATGTTATTAACCGTGCATTAATAGCTATATTATAACGTTCAAATAAAACTCGATTTTTTTTTTTTCTCTTTATTACCTTATAAGAAAAGTATTTGTCAAGACAGTGAATAAAACACTATTATTCATAACAAAACAAGAAAAGCTATAATGTACCTTAGTTAAAAATAAATACTTAAATGGTTTGTCACATGCTGTGCACTGGTAATTGGAATAATTTGAGCCCTTCCGACATTTTAAACTGGTGTTCAACACGTTCGTGTTTAAATAATTACTGCAAGTCAGCAATTGGTAAAGTTCCTTATGCATCCTAAAAGCACGCCTATTATAAAAAAGTGACGAAATACCTTTTGTTTTGTATACCTAAAATTCAAAAACCAAAAAACAATGCCAACAAAACTGATAATACCGCTGTTCCTTTTTAACTTGTTTTCTAATTCTGAGTATGAATATGCTCAAAAATATTTGCTATTTAAACGCCCCTAGAAAAACACAAATTCAAAATTAAATCTGCAACTGACAAGTTCATAAATCCTCCCCCCTCTAACAATCAATCTCATATAAAAGCTTTCAATGCGCCGTCGCAAACGAGTAGGAACACATTTACTTAATGTCCAATTTGGCCACTCGGATCGGCCCCCTACTTGATTATGACTCGTTTTGGCACAAATGGCGCTTATTACAATTGTGTTACCATAATGGTCACATTCCGTGAAGGTCATTTTAATACTTTTAAAATATAGAAGGTGTTCGGTAGCTAGGTGGAAAGCTTTAAGGGGGTGATGGAGCAGCTCATAAGATATCGATTTAACCCCCATATTTTGATCATTTTAATCGGAATTTGGTCATTTTTCCGTCCGTCCGTGTTTGAAAAACCCCTAAATTCATGTATTAATTTTTTTTTTCAGTGTTTTCTTGCATGATTAGAATCAGTTTGAACTAAGAAAGATTTTGAAGCTACATGCCATTTTGAGTAAACGCATAAAGTTGGTTTTTCCATACTAGGTGAAAAACAAACGAGGGGTTCTCTTAGTATGGAAAAAGTAACTCTGTGCGTTTGCTCAAAACGAGCATGTAACTTATGACGTGTCATTTCACGCCGCCACGCCGCCGTCTCGCGCGCTGCGTTGCCGTCACGGTGCCGAACCAATTGAGATATTGCAGGACCTCAAATCCAAAGAATTCAATTTATCTGTTTTTTTCAATAACTCGCCTCTAAGCAAATCGACGAATAGGTAGGTAGCGAGCGTAAATTAACCTATTAGTGCGATTAAAGTGCATGTTCTATGGTGTCTCTACCTCGGTCTTCCTTCGACGCAATATTATTTAACTGAGATGATACGTAGGTACCTGCTTCATATTGCTACGAGCCCAGAGACTGGAGACCAGGCACTAAGTGAAAGCCAATTTAAAAAAAAGAGAAAATGTGTCAATTTGAAGTGTTGGGTTAAAAGTAAAAGAAAATAAATATGATTAATTATGAATTCTAAAACTTAGTTAACTTAAGAACAATACATTTAAACATGACATATTTTATAACATACAATAACTTAAGTTGACCAGGTGCGACATTTTGTCTTCGGTTTAATATTAAATATATTTCTATGACTATTATATTCAATGATTTAATGGCTAGAGGTGTTAGTAATTCTATGGCTCTGCCTACCCCACGGTATGTATGTATGTATGTATATTCAATTTTAAATCAAATTGCGTATCACATCCCCAAAAGCAGCAGCATTTTCTGCCAAGCAATGCAACATACAATGAAACATTTCCAGAGCTCTGCGTCTCAAGAAAAAGCTCAGAAAGCAAGAAACTTAAAATTTAAGAGAGCGAGGGACCATTTGTAGCAGAACTGTGTCACCATTACGCGATCTCAAAGACGAGCCGAACAATAGCATTACAAGTGAGTGGTTTACACGAGGCGAGTTCGGTGACGAGCTACTCGCATCGGCTTTGTCTCCATATGCAGGTGTATAAGTTACCACTTGCATCAGAAGATTTACTGATGTAAATTAGTCAATAGCTCTAGATTATTTGCATCTTCGAGTAAGGACTTAAGATAAATACTAGTTGGAACATTACCAATTCAACACCAACGACCTATGAATAGTGGTCGTTAATACCGTCTTTTGCATGATAGAAGTTGAATTTTGGAAATAATCGAAAAACGTGACAAAGTTTGCCAGATATTGATTTTATATTTCTCATACATTCCATATGAAAGATATGCATTGGAAATTTTTGGCAAATAACAGCCAAGTCAAGTGCCACCATTTTGTATTTCAAGTAAGACATGGTTAAGGTTAAATATGTGCTTGTAAAATAAGTGTTATTTTTGGAGTTACATAGTAAAAAAACAAACAATTACTAACATAATAATATACGAAACATTCTCACATGTGCAGATATATCTTCGCTATGGACACTTGAAGCCTATGTTTGCGGGGGTTGTTTGTTTGTTTGCGGGTGGTAGGACCTTGTGCAGGGTCCGTCCGGATCGCCACCATCTTATCCATTACCCTACCGCCACTCAGTAGTGTTCGCATTGTTGTGTTCCGGTTTGGGGATAAGACAGCCGGTGTAATGACTAGCATAGAGGCATTCCATCTTAGTCCTCAGGGTTGGCGACGCATTTGCAGTCTTAGGCTTGCAGTCTTGTGAATACGAATGTCTATGGGTCACAGTTTCCACTTACCAACAGGTGGCTTGTGTGCTCGTTTGCCTTCTCTATGCTATAAAAAAAATTATTACCGTTTTCTTTCTGGCAATTAGAAATAGCATATGCATTAAGGTGTTTTCTTTACATTTCATCAAAGACAAGTAGTTATTAGCTAATTATTACCACTTAGCAAGTCTTATGCTAGTTACTCGCACAATCTAAACAAGGCACAAGACACACTCGTACGGAGAGGAATGGTTGCACAAAGAACACGTCGACTTTGAACAGTCATCTAATTAGTACATTTTATAAAGCTGAAGCGTGTGCTCCTGTTTCTTGATTTCAAATTGTTGTGTTTCAGGGCCATTAGTAACCACGTCCCGGCGAAATGACGGCAGACTTCTTGGAAGGTAAACTGATGATGGTTTGAAGGTCACGGGAAGCAGCCGAAAGCAAGAAGCAGTAATAAGAACGCTACCACATTTTTTAGGATTCCGTAGTCAAACTATTTAACCCTTATAGTTTTGCCATGTCCGTCCGTCCGTCCGCAGCCTAGCTCAGAGACCCTTAGTACTAAAAAGCTGTAATTTAGCATGAGTCACGCCAAGAAAATGGTAAGATAAATGTTGATTTTTTATCTTTTTATTTTATCTCCCCTATACGTGTGTTTTTTTTCTCGTTTACCTTGTATTGTGGGATGGATAGGTCTTTCAAAAATATTAAGGATTTGTGACTACCTACAATTTTCGATTAAAGATCCGTTTATGAAATATTAAGCTTTATATTCCAAAAAAACCTTTCTTAGTGCTCACTTATATCATGAAAGGGGTTACCTATCACAACTTCGAAAAATGTTTGACCGAATTTTGGTTCGACAAATACTTTTCGTCAATTATGGTTTGGGTTTTTTTACGTTTGGCCGAATGATCATTTCGAATAGTTTTATTTATTCATTACTTGTTTTGGTTTTTTAACGATTTGACAAATTATCTATACCTCATTACTGGTTTCGGCGTATCAACAGTTGTCCAATGTAATGCTTTGTCTATTTGTCTTTTTCCTATTTCTGATTTTACCTTAGTATCCTTTGCCCAATATTACGGCTCGGTTTATTCATAGTTTACCTAATTTTAAATCTTGTCTTGATCTTTGCATTGTCTGGATAAATTATACTTAAGCAAGTTTTTCGGGGCAGAAAAAAAATAACCTCGAAAGCCAAGGCGGGAGCAAAGCTCCCGCCTTGGCCTTCTAACCTAACCTATCTGAGTCGGTTCTGCCCTGACTCGTCTTGCTCGTTGCATTTTGTAGCTATAGTTGAAACTAATTACAAGCAAGATTTTTTGGCCGAAATGAATATTTGACGTAACGTAGCAAAATCTATATGTAACATTGATGAAGTGAAAAATGGGTTAAGAAACAAAATACAAAACGATCCACAGGCTAGTTGTAGCATTGGTGTAATGAAAAATGGGCTTTGAAATAAAATACGTAACAATACATAGGGTACGTGACTACAAGGAGAAAAGTTGCTTGGACTAACGAACCATTTACTTAAAGTCAAATGGTGAAATAAAAAAATGACGAATCGTGCCATCGGAGAAACGATAAAAAACGAAATGTTTTCGGTCAAATGAAATTCGGTCAAAAACTTTTCGAGGTTGCGATAGGTTACCCATGAAAGGAACCCCTGTACCAAATTTCAAGTTTCTAGGTACAGTAGTTTCGGCTGTGCGTTGATATATTCAAATTCAAATTCAAATTCAAATTCAAATTCAAAATTCAGATCATTTATTCTGTAAGTAGGCCCTGTAGGGACTTTTACAAGTCTGAGTCTACCAGCGCTTCCAAAGAGACCACTGTTGAGAAGAAGCGCCGCAAGAAACTCAACAGTAAGCCGTTTTTTCCAAATAAATCACTTATTACAATACTAAACTTAAGCTATTTACACAATTTAAATGTCACAGGGATGTACAGGTCCCAGTAGTAATAATAATTAAATATATCAAAATGTCGGATTAAAATAAATAATACAATTTCAGAGATGTAAACAGTCTCCAAATGTCAAATTAAAATTAAGAATTAGATATAATAATAAAAAAACAAAACAAGGGAGATGTAGAAAGTCTCCACGGTCAATTTTGGAGCTGTAAAGAGTCTCCAGATGTCAAATTAAAATTAAATACAATTATTAAAAAAAAACACACAAGAAATAAAATAAGGGAGATCTAGAAAGTCTCCACGGTCAATTTTGAAGATGTAAAGAGTCTCCAGATGTCATATTAAAATAATAGGTAATCATTCAGGGAGATGTATATAGTCTCCACGGTCATTAATAATTGTAATACAAAAAAAAAAAAAATATCAGTCCCAAGCATTGTCATCATTCATATAATCTTTAATACTATGATAAGCTTTAGAAATTAGTTTACGTTTAACGTAACTCTTAAATTTATTTACTGATAAATGAGTAACACTACTTGGGAGCTTATTATAGAACCTTATACAATTACCCATGAAAGAGTTTTTTATTTTGTGAAGCCGTGTAAAGGGCACTGCGAGCTTATGTTTATTTCTGGTATTAACATTATGTATGTCACAGTTCTTTCTAAAATTACTGATGTTCTTATGAACATGCATAATGTTTTCATAAATATATTAAATAATAAGTAAGTGAGTCAGGTTTGGTTTTTATTTATTATATAAAGATTTTCACAACGAATATCTACAGTGACTAGGTACTTAAGTGTACGTACACATATTTCACTCGTCAAAAATATCCAAACCCTAACAGGTGACGTTCCTGTAACCCCCGTGTACATAATCCAGAATTCACACACACAGCTAACCTATGAATCCATATTTCACCCGAACCGTCATCACCATAATCATTTACCTAAATGACTATGATATGTGAAATTAGACCTTAGAGGTCACTATTGAGACCGGAATACGAACCTGTGACACCTGTGACACGTGATGACGTGGCACCGACGCCACATTGATGACATTGACATGTTAACTTCGCAACGCCATTTTAAAGCAATTTATTCAAAAATGCATGACTCGGATCGGCAAATTTTTTACGCTCTTCAATTTGATCTGCGTACCGTAGACCGGTACGAAATTATTTATGTAGAATGTTCTTAATTTTAAGCCTTATGCATTTCCGATGTGTGTATTTTTAAAAAAACGTTCTGTTATGTGCTATTAAGAGTAATTTAAAAACAATTCTGTAACGGCTCTCTCGACGCGACCAATAAATTACGTTTCCCATTATGTAGGGCGCATTCGACCTCCGCGGGAAACCCATCCGTCGCCACGGTAGCCAATGTCAGCGCAGTACACTAAACATAAAAATACAAAAAAAAATGCCTGACCAGAAAATTAAAAAGCCTCGCCACACTGCGGCAATTATACAACTGTCATTTCTATTTCAATTGGCGTAACACAGATAAAAAAGTGTTAGGGGGGAAGAGCTTTTATTATTTATTCAGGTCGATACTTAGGCCTTGTATTTGTATATTTATGTACGGTCACGAATGTTAATTTGTGACCCATTTTAAAAAAATGCTTGATGTCGTCAATGTCATTAGAGGTGCCAAGTCACTTGATACTTATAGGAAACTCAGCCTTATTGCTGTAGAATGTCAGATTGACTTTAGACCTAAGGTGGGTCACAATTTTAAGTCTTACATATGAGGAAGATAAAAGATAAAATATGTTTATTCAATAAATAGGCCGCACGGGCACATTTACACGTCAAAAATCTACCAGCGCTTCGCAAGAAACCACTGCTGAGAAGAAAAGCCAGAAACTCAACAGTCAGTCGTTTTTTTTAAATACAGCATTAGGTAATTAAAACAATGAATCTAACATAAAATAAAAATAAAATATATGAAAAATTATAAAAATAATATATTATATATATTATACTTGCCTATGACAGTGCAAGACATCCACATACAAAGTTTCGATACATTCTCCTACAGAAACCGTGTCCCCTAGACAATACATATACAATGTTTACATATTTTTCTATGACTTTATTATTATGTTATTTAGGTGTTTACTCTTGCCCAAGCATTTTTATCTGTTAGATAGTCCTCGACCCTATAGTAAGCTTTACACATCAACGATTTATTATAGAAATGAATGCTTGACCTACAAATGATTTATAAACCTTACGGACACGAAATTCTTTAAAAGCAATTTTTTTTCTTGTATTCAAATCACAATTCATAACAAAAGTGTCTTGATTTTTAATGACATAAATAATATTCTCATAAATAAATTATGACGCTACTGTCAAGATACTAATTTCTTTAAATACTAATCTTAAGGAGTCACGGGAGTTAAGGTTATGTATAGAACGAATGGCTCTTTTTTTGTAACACGAATATAGTCTGTATGTCAGCAGCTTTTCCCCAAACTAGAATACCGTACGACATAACACTATGAAAATAACTATAATAAACAAAGCGAGCTGTCTCAACATTGGTAAGTTGATTGATTTTCCTAACAGAAATTGATGCCTGCTACTACAATGTTCACTATATAAATAACGAGGTCTTAGAAGTAATTTATCGCTATTCCCTCGATACCTGTCCCAGTTTTCCGGAAGAAAAAGTATCATATGTACGTCATCGGTTTTAAATTTTACATCGATTAAGTCGTTAAACCATCAATTAGAACCAAACAAACACATAGTCGTAACATAGCTGGTAGATTTTGACGTGTAAAAGTGCCCGTGCGGCCTACTTACTGAATAAACATCTTTTTTTTTTAATCATAATAAAAATAAATTGTTTTAACGGCTTCATCACACGTGATCCCTCAAACTGTAACAATCATTTTTTTTGCTTTTAAAAGCTATTCCCGATGTGAATCAATATTGTATTAAGATTATGCTGTAACGATGACTGATGATCGCCCGAGAACGGCGCGTCAGCGTTACACGAGCCAAATAAAATAGACGTGCGTCTCACGAAGGTTTTATCGAATAAAAGAGCCATTCTTGGTAACAAGGATATTATATTTTTTACGGCAAATAAAGCATTACAATGTCGTAGATCGTAACGTTTGTGATCGTCTTAGTTCAGTACTAGTTATAAGTTCCTTTGTTATATAGAAAAAAAAATGTTTAACATAGCGGGCCTGGCAATAAACACTTAAGTATTTTTTTATAATAAGCTTTGCACCAAAATTATTATGTTTACAGTTTACACATACCTTATTGCCAGTAGTATAGGGGTGTGCTGATTATTTTGACGTCTTGGAAACTTATATTTAAAACTGGGACTGTACCAATGCTAGACACTGGCCTCATTTCATAGGATCAAAAGGCTAGATGAAAATCCCTCTAGACAAAACTCTGAATTTATTCTTAGAGGTAATTACAACTAGGCAAAACGTCTAGAATTAGAAATATATTCTTGTTTTTATTTATACTAATAATTCTGTACGTACTAAAGTACCTACTTTGTTATCTATACATACATATAAAATGCTTTGTCCTGAATGACTGACTGAGTGAAGGATCAATGGACAGCCTAAACAGCTGATCGTAGAGACCTGAAACTTGGAGGGTGTGTTCTTTGTATGACGTAGGCATCCGATGAGACAGAATTTTACGAAATTCTACCCTTAAGGGGTTGAAAAATGGTGGCAAAGTTTGTATGGGACAACGTAATCCCTTTGTCAAATCTACTTTAAATTTCGCATACACATTCTTTAAAAGAAATGATGGAGACGTGTTCCGTGTTTTGTATTTTATTGAAATTCATCCCCTAAGGGGGTGAAAAAGGGGTAGAAAATTATTTTGTGGGTGATTTGTTTCGAAGTTAATATCAATACTCCTTAGTGCTTTTGATTTACATTACTTTTTATTTTGACACGTTTAAAAACTTCGTCCGATTTATTCAAAAATGGTTGAACTGACATAAAAGCTTGGTGCAATGCAAATACCCAAACCGCTGAGTCTAAAGATTTTTTGGTACACAGGCTGGTTATGAGGTCTAGGGATGCAGTAAGAAAGGATTTCCCGAAAATCAACCCCCAATGGGAAAAAGTAGGGGAAGTAGCGGGAAACTAATTCTACGCGAACGAAGTCACGAGCGTCCTCTAGTTCCATTATAAAATAATTACTTTAATTAATAAACTTATTTAGTTGCCATACGAACATGAATTTAAAATACATAGGCTTCTACTATATAAAAAAAAAATTAGTCAAGCCGAAGGCTACTTTACGAGATTTACTGAATCCTCAGCGTTGGCAACTTTCACTCTTAAATGTAGATATTAAAATCATGAAATTGCAACTATAACAACTTTTACTATCAGGTGGACTGGCGTGTTCGTTGCTCTCTACATGTCAATCAAGGACAGTCATCAGAATGTCAGACGACAAATATATGTTTATTTTTAATAATTTTAAAGCTATTCAGGCTTCCCTTACTTTTGCTAACGCGTCATTATAATCCCTGACTCAAAGTGAAGGGAGTTACGACTTTTAACTTGTGTATCTGTGGATCTGAGTATCTGTTCGTCAGTATAATCGTAACTCCCAAACGCATGGACGATCTCGGTCTATTGTTCCCTCTGTCTACTGCGCCTTGTATAAAACGCGGTCAATTTGCGCCGGCCGTCGCATTTGAATAAACACTTAGAACGATGGCCGAGCCTGACGGATGGCGTCGGGCGCTCGGACATGGCAAATGCTTATTTATTACAATGGTGATTAGGACTAATGTTGAGTAATGGTGAAGATATCGTGTATTGGTGATCTGATGTAGATCTGCTACGAAATGAAAGTAACTGGTGATTGGCAGGCTTCGCACTGAATTTTGAGAATGAAAACAAGTACCCAGATCATCTGACGGAATGAGAACGAACCTTAAGTATATCCCATCTTGCATGTAGTTATAACACATTTGAGTACACCGTTTGACGTTCTATTTAAAATTTAAAGTTTTCATATTAATTTTGCAAACCACTACATGCAAGAGGTTTTACTTAAAGTTCTTACCCTGACTATTAAGGAACTTTGACACCCATAGACATGTTGGTACCTTGAAAAGGAACATAGTCATGAGGTACTCGTGAACGAATGAATAATTCAAATAAAAAGTATTTTAAGTAGATAAGAATCAGTTTGTGGAACTCTATCACTGTTTAGTTCAGAGCCTCTAGTGTATTTTTACATTTACAAAAACGTTTCAATCGCGTTTGCGTTTCCCGTATGAATAACATGGTCACTTTCGCGTTCGAGCCGCGGGAACAGTTACTTACACTCGAGGTACTGTAGCGTTTCATTTGCTTCAAATACGTCTGTTAGTTCGTGTCGTTCACGACACCCGAATGACTCCATCAATTGATCGATGAATGAGTGAGTAAAAGAAAAGTTCATTCCGAAATTCGTCAAATTTGAAATAAACTGAACTATTGGCTGAGATATTCATGATTAGCTAAGAAAGCATATATTTGTATATATTTTCTAAGTTACACAATTTGCGCATGTCGATTAAAACCCGCATTACCTACTTACTAGAGTCTTAAAAGATGCTATTCATTGCTTTGGTGAGGACTGTACAAAATGGCGGGTACTCGGCTACCTTGTCCATAATTACGTTTGGGCCCAAACATTTTTACTGAGAGAATGTCATTTTGTATGCCATACAGATTGTTATATGGCCAGATACGTCTACAAAGATTTGATTCCAATCTGAATGAGCAAACGCCATTATTCCATAAAATTAATAATCTTAGTTTAAGCACTTGTACTTATCGCAGCAAACAGAAACGCAAAATGAATACCGTCACAAATAAAATTAAATCCAATTTCATCGCGACGCCTGTTTTCTTTGAATCAGTCCAAATCTGTCGTAATCCCGGACAGTTACATAATCCGGGCTCAAACCCCGACCCGTTCGAACGGTCCCTGGATTTATTTGACACAACGTAGGGCGCTTTGGGCGAAGTTTGAATTGAATTTATGTTTTGTTTTTAAAAAGGGCTGCTTCTTAAGGGTGGTTTTGGTTGAGAGATTGAAAGTGTACGAGCATGATTACTTAGTAAGTAGCCTATTGTATGTAGGTAGGGAGTAATTTTATAGCGTATTTGATTTCATAAAAAAAAAAACAGAATAAAAACCTAACTTAACGTAACCTAAGCTAACAATATTGCATGGGTGATGACTCTTATTTGCATTACTTAATTATAAAACTAGCCATCGTGGAGATCTTTGGGAATCGTGTATGTGTAGAAGTGGACATCTCGTGGCTCAGGTAATATGATGATCTAGATGTTTTTTCAATCACCTGTCACACACAACTCACGTAACTATTCCTTATAATAATGCGGTTTCAGTATTAATCGCATCTAATAATTAAAATTACCCACCCTGAAAACTATCTTAAAAAAAATATTATAATATTAAATTAACGTTGCGTCAGGACGAAGCAATTTTAACAGTTTTTAATTTAAACAATTGAAGATGATTACCACTACGCCTAAATTTAACCCGAGTTTTTGAACCCTAAGTATTTTTTGAATTGTTTTATATAAACCGATCTTCTTTGCAATAAAATTGTATTTCATAACTTCTTTCCGCCACATAATTTCAGAACTTCGAGTTACTTTGCTAGAAAATAAAAGTATTGTATAAACTGATCACATACAAATAAAAGCCCTGTTTTTGTAAGCTCGTTAACAATAACCCCAAGTTGGAGGCTGTCAAAGGAAATCCGTTCGTAAAATATAAATTGCTCGCTCGTTATGACGAACGCTGCTGGTATTCTTTACCGTAAGAGAATGGTATTCGACGGCAAGTGTAGAAATTACTAAGATCCTTGTAGGTACCTGTTGTTAGGACACTCAAATTACTAAGATCCTTGTAGGTACCTGTTGTTAGGACACTCAAACTACTAAGATCCTTGTGGGTACCTGTTGTTAGGACACTCAAATTACTAAGATCCTTGTAGGTACCGGTTGTTAGGACACTCAAATTACTAAAATCCTTGTAGGTACCGGTTGTTAGGACACTCAAATTACTAAGATCCTTGTAGGTACCTGTTGTTAGGACACTCAAATTACTAAGATCCTTGTAGGTACCTGTTGTTAGGACACTCAAATTACTAAGATCCTTGTAGGTACCTGTTGTTAGGACACTCAAATTACTAAGATCCTTGTAGGTACCTGTTGTTAGGACACTCAAATTACTAAGATCTTTGTAGGTACCTGTTGTTAGGACACTCAAATTACTAAGATCCTTGTAGGTACCTGTTGTTAGGACACTCAAATTACTAAGATCTTTGTAGGTACCTGTTGTTAGGACACTCAAATTACTAAGATCTTTGTAGGTACCTGTTGTTAGGACACTCAAATTACTAAGATCCTGGTAGGTACCTGTTGTTAGGACACTCAAATTACTAAGATCTTTGTAGGTACTTGTTGTTAGGACACTCAAATTACTAAGATCCTTGTAGGTACCTGTTGTTAGGACACTCAAATTACTAAGATCCTTGTAGGTACCTGTTGTTAGGACACTCAAATTCGCCGCTTTATGACTATCCTAACTTAGGCAATAGAATTATAAGAGGCTTCATAATACATAGAATAATAACTAAAACCTCTGACGTAATTGCGACCCCTAATGTTATAGCTCATAGTAATTGAACGAAACAAGAGATTCCATTCAAACTTAGCTTTATACCATTCTGATTAGACTAGCTTTCGCGTTCAATGTATTTGAGCGCTGCATCGCCACAAATAACTATCAAATTTTGCGTCAAAATTATAATACCCATCTTTTTAGTAGAAAACAGTCGATGGGTAACGTAAGAATAGCTCCAATGATTGTCGCGGCAAGATCCGAGCGGAATACGGGATGAGGGCTTGGGTTGCTCAAAATCCAAGTGAAGTTCGAAGTTACAGTATTTAATATAGCGTAAATGATCACTTGGTTGTACATTTTATTATTTAAATAAAGACTGCCTGGGACTTTGGCCAAGAGCTAATTTATTTCCTGATTTGAACTTGGCAATGAATTTTGAAAAACCTCTTATTGGAAAATCTCTTTCAATAAATACAAATCCAATGACGCTTTGAAATTTAAAAGTAAACGTTTAAGTAGTCCACAGGAATTCACAAAAACATACGAAGATATATGAGAGAAAGAGAGACATAAATATAGACGAGAAAATCATTACCCTCTAGTATAAAACGGAAAGACGCGGCTACCCCGCAAAGTTCCACCCTTTACAAACAACAATTTAGCCAAAACATTTTCGTCTCAAAACTTTTAGTAGCCGAATAGTTATTTCGTTGTAATCACGGTCTTTTTTCACCGTACGTTATAAGCGGTTGTATTATGACAGTAAATTAAATATAATATTCGGCCTAGCGACAGCCTCCAACAACAATGGTTATTCAATTTCGCGGCACTGCCAAAACCCTAGCCCAATACTTACACGTAATACAAAATGGAGATAAACCTAAATATCGTTCGGTTTTAGGATTGTCATCGAGTGTGCGTACCGGACGCGCGCGGAATACAAGATGGCTGTACACGAGAACAAGCCGCAGTGCAGCCGCTTCGAAGTTGAATACTGCGTTTATTGTGGTAGGACCGTGAAAGTTCCATCTTGATCACTACCACCATTACATTACATTATATATACTCACGCCTTCATTTCCAGAGTGGGGTAGGCAGAGCTTCAGAATTACCTACAACTCTAATATAATATTGTTGTTAATTTTGTAACCACATTTTGCACAAACAGCCCTAAGATGCCTAAGATGATTAATACCACCATCTAGTTCTTTAAAATTCAAATTCATATATTGCATGTTACATTACAGATATATAGATGGAATTACATGAAAGGTATACATATGACACCCTGCATGGGGTAACAACTTGGGGCAGTAGGGCTAGTACCTAATTATTAGAATAAAATATTAACTACGAACATTGCACATATCAATAATTCTTACATAACTTTTTTTTTTTAATCGGTGGTCTGACTAGCATAGATGCATTTTATCTCAATCTGTAGGATCTTATGATAGCAGTGCTATAGTCTTGAGATTGTAAATGTTATACGCCTCCGGTCTCACTTACCATAAGGGAGGCAGTAATCAGTTTGTCTTAAAAATATTTTTGAGGCAAATTATTACTGGTTTTGCTGCCGCCTATATTTTATAGCGCATTACTGGAGTCGTGATGGCTGTTGAGACCGATCTAAACAGTCTATGTTAAGTACATTGGACCTTCTGATTTCAACATAGTAATAATATCAGCTCTTAGAAACTATACATGCATTGCCATTGGGTTTATATTATGTTTTCCAAACTTTAGTCCGTACCAATAATGGGAATAAATGTAATTAGGTAGGTAAAGTTTAGTCTCACAGCATCATTATACTGGTTTCTGAACGTTTTGCCATAATATTGAAGACATTGTTAGACTTGTAATTTTTGTAGTTCTTGTTTCTTTATCTCAAGGGATTTGTAATATGTAAAACCACTGTGTTAAAAGAGGACATAATGTTTTTTCTGTTTCTGGTTCTGTTTAAACCCCGACATGTTCATAATAATTCTTTATTGAGCTTCAGAAACTGAAAAGATAGATAGATAGATAAACAACTTTTTTATTCACAAATCTTGCACATGGCTGTTAAAGCCACAATAAATTACTAAAATGCGATTGACCAATTTACTAATAAATTACATAACATTAAAAGTAATTTATAAAGTAAAAGTAAGTTATAAATTTCGCTATGTGTAAAGTGGAACAAGTACAAGTTTTGACGTAAAAATTAATGACAGTGGGTCCTACTGTGTCAACGTGGCCCTTGTGACTATTCACTTCCATAGTATAAAACAAACAGACGGACTTATTTCGCACAGACGTGAGTGGTAAAGGAAATAAACGGTTCCAAGGAAGTGAGAGACGTCTATATTCGGAGACACACAAGACTGGTTCGATCTGATGTCTTGTTTGCTTTTTGTCTACTGGATTTCCTTCTTCGTACATTTTTTGAGGCTTATGGTTATTTAGTTTAGGCTCTGACCTGTGGTGTGCAATGATTAGTATTGTATTATTTTTATTCTAATCATCCATCTCCCACAACTCTCTTATTTTCTAATAATATTGAGTGTTCGTCGACGAAATTGCATTTCACACATTTTTCTGTCTATTGGACCCATATTACAAGCCTTGAATTTAGTTTGAGACCAAGTTAATTTACGTAAGGTCACCTAATAAAAAAGTGACATTTAATTATTTAGTTTCAGTCTTTCATAGTATCAAATTCAACCGCCTCTTAGTAACATTGTGCAAGTACCATTATTTCTAAAATACAAACTTTTTTACAACCTCTCGTCTGTCATAACTAGAGTTAGGACTTTTGGTGGCAAATCGTAGTTCCAGAATCCATGGAGTCGCTATTTCCTAATTATTATAATACATAACACTTTGATTTTGACCTTCAGTATTTTAATATTTCATAATTCATTTATTAATGATCCAGCGCCTGACGATGACCACGACCACTCTGCCAAGAGTGATAACGAAGAAGAAGAAGAAGAATTCATTTATTCGTTATTCGGCCGCACCAATTTAAATTAATTTTGGTATTGAGGATATCTCTGATGTGAAAGCGTTACAAACAAGCAAAATTAAATATTAATAGGTATGAAATAACCGAACTAAATATGTATTTAGTTCATTTTTGAATATGATAATACCGAAGGTCAAAATCAATGTGTTATGTATTATAATAATTAGGAAATATCAACTCCATGGATTCTAGAACCACGAAATGCCACCAAAATCCTAACCCTAGTTATAACATTTTACAGAATGCCAAAACAATAAAACGTCTACATACAATTTGTAAAGCAATTCGAGACGCCTTTCGTCTCCACTCTCGGGTTAATAAATGATACACAATTCTAAACAAACGAAACATATTGCCCTAATTTTCGCTTTCGTGTCGTGACCTAAAAACCAGTTGACAGCATATTTTTATTCGCCCATCCAGAATTTCTCAAACACGAAATTGTCATACAAACGTACATAATTTAGTTACGTGTATTCCTGACATACGTTGGGCGGAATGCGACATTCCGGAGATAGTAGATATACCTGAGTAATTATATAAGATTGTGTTACAAGAGATACTCTGTGATACCAGATACTGTGGTGTACTGAATTCAACGGAATTTATTGTTGAAGTTAATGTGAAGGACTAAGATTAATCTACAATGTATTTAGGGAGGTCGACGACCGGCGGCGGATTTCAGGGTTGGTTAATCTGTACTATGTTATCGAGACCAAAAGAGTATATGTAAGCACAATAAAAGATATGTCATAACCACTGGGGCGTCAGATTATTTAAAATCCTAAATTGATTACAAATAACAGGAAATAATGAGGTTAATACTATAAGAAACATTGTATAAAATAACAATAAGGATGATTAAAACGAAAGAAGGTCCAGTAATGGACGTTTGTCTACAGATTTGATGATAATTATTTAGTGATAGGGTCAAACCCGATATAAATCTTGCAAGTGGTAATTAGTACCAATAGTACCAATTCTCGTTGATAGAGTTGGTTGGAATATGGAATACGTATGTAGGGGAGGTAGGGGACCATTGGGCAGTCGGGAGGCAGTGTAAGGTATAGCCCGAATCTCCCGACTGCCTAATGGTCCCCTACCTCCCCTAAAACTGATGAAATTGCAATATTGTGATATCTAAGATCTCATTTGAAAACAGGATCTTTGTTTAATTAATGCAGACCCACCTAACGGGGATTTATAAGTTTAGTCTCCTTAAGTAGAAGATGAAAGTGCAAAATGTACAGTCTGTAACAAATGCTTGTCTTAAAATAGATTTTTGACAGTTTTTTTTTTTTATTGTAAATCTCTAAAATATCAGCAAGCAAGCCTAAATTTAACTGTTTTTGGCACCGTACTCGTAAACATCTAATTTCACCATTTTTGCTAAGCTCAAAGATTTATCTATAATTTACCGTTTCCCGGCCGACCAACGCACCGTGGCCGGTTAATTCCCTTCGATGATATTGCCGGACGGTCGACGGTACACAAGGGTAATTTATGATCGTTTTTATAACCGGTAACAAGGGAATTTATTGCGAAATTTTTACCCGAAATATTGTGGCGCTAACTCGGAGAGTAGGCCTTTGAGGGAGTTTTAGTTTTTAATAAGACAAGGGGCGGGAGGTGTAGGTGCATAACAGTTTATTTTCAGTTTTATTGACGTGAAACGAGAGGAAACATTTATGGGTTGAAAATGGGATAATAATTGTCATCATCATCGTCATCCGCCTACACTAGTCCACTGCTGGACATTAGGCCTGTCCTGTTGTTCACCACCTAGGTTCTCCCTGTGACTCAGCCCCGTAGAAGGTTTAGTCGCTTTTCTTTTGGAAACTGGGATAAAAAAGTAACTACTTACGTCAGTTAATGGTTTAATTTTCACGTCTGTTGTTGGAGGCGTAGAGCTGTGAAGACAAAAAAATAAAAGCAAAATGCTCTTTCGCACGAAAATAAATGGTAACATAACACAAAATATGTTGGTTGTAGCATCAGTTCTATCAATGAAATTCAATGTTTAGCAGTTTGACATAAAACGTAAATTAGCCATCTTACATTTCCCGACGTGGCACGACAAATGACACGTGGAAAATTTACAACCCAGAAGGCAGTTAATTGAGAAAAAATAAGTATAAGATATTATTTTACCTAATTATTATTATTACTTCAACTTTTAACTGTTCTATCATCAGTTAGTACACTGTCGAGTGAATTAACTAAAAAACTAACCTTTTACGTATCTTTGAGAAGAAGTGTAAATACTGTTTAAGCTCTAACTAAAATACAGGCTTCCGCATACCTTCTTTTAACTTCGAGTTTCCCTCCAATAAAAGCAAAGTGAAAGTTAGCTTTAGTCCAGCACGGACTAACTTTAAGAGTTCAAACTGTTTAAACTCCGAGAGTGGTCAATCCAGCCCCTATGTCTTGTTAACTTTACTTTTCTCCCCAACTCTTTTTATTTGAGTTTTTTCTTTCAACTTAGTCGACGAAGATTCGACCGAGTGAATTTTATTGAAATTAAATTTATTTGTTGAAAACGCATTTACTTCTTTAAAGTGAAAAGTTTTAATAAAACTTAAACTTTCAATTATTTAGTTTCGGGAATAATGAATGTTTTTAGCATATTGAATTGTAAAATAAGGGTTTTTACTGGATGTTTTAGAAACTTTCTTACCAAATTTCAATTGATTATTCAAACATTGTGCCTGAGAAAGAAAGACGCTGAGAAAGATATTACAATCAAAATTGTGGACTGGTATGAGTGGGTTCTAAAAAAAAACTAACGTATAGCGCAGACTGGCACGAGGCCAAGCGTGAAATATAAATTAGTTTAGCTTATTACGGTGTAAACTAGACGTACCAACATGTAGATATTTCTGGTCAAATTAAAATTTAAAATAAAGATTTATAGAGAGATTATGAATACAGGCTTTGGAAACAAAGTAAGAGTTGTGTTTTGGATGAATACATAATATTACTCGACATTCTCACATAATCAATAACAAAAATTATGATGTACAACATTCACCTTAATAATATCTGTCGCTGTACTCAGAGCACCGAAAAATGATAACAAAAACCATCTCTTGTGTTGTAAAGTACACGTCGTGTCTTAAATGCAGCTCTTTACTGTTTCACTTTAATGGTCTTGTCCCAACAAGTCGTAATTCCACCCTAAAAAGTCTCGGTATAACCCCATCAAACGGCACCGCGGCACCCAATCAATATCAATCAGAGGAATGAGTGATCAGTATCACTTCCGGGCTCCATTTGTCATTCGTTCCGTCCTGTCCTTACCTACTTATTCCCAAGTAGAAGGGAGTCTTGGAGATTTGAACTAAATATTCTTGATATGTTTTTTTGGAAATATATTATTTAAGGGGCGACTTCTTAAGGGTCTAGGTATAATTATTGGAAATCTTACTGCCCTCATGTACATTATTAATCCACATACTTGTTTAAGAAAAAAAGTTATTGCCCTAATAATAAGCTGATCGCGTCAATTTTTAAAAACCATGATAAAAATAACTGCTGGAAACTTTAGGAAGAAGTAATGATTAAAAGACTAGATACAATAAAATAAAAAATAAATTAGAAGAAATAACGACCTAACCTTTCAACCATATAACATGGAAGAAGACTCAAAGATGACAAAAGTAGTGTTATGTGAGTGGTATTACTCATACAACATAGGTACATTATCTTGGTTTTAAAGTTTAGTTTATTGATAAGTAGAGTACACTTTTTTTACGCTTGTAAATGTCTGTAAAAAGAACTCGTTTATGACTGTTAATAAACAATAAATAAATAAAATAGCGACCTATCCATTTACTTCATTTGAATTAGTGAATCTTTCAAATATTGTTTGCGTTCTTATTTAAATTAAATCTTTTAGAGCTTTAAACATCTTGCAAGTCTGACAGTACAGCGGTTACATACTAAATTGAATTAAAATGAAAATCTCTTGCTTTGCGATCGTTTTCCCGGGGCTTGTTGCGTAATCGACGAGCCTGGTGATGATTAAAAATGTAAGTCGTTGAAAGCATTTTCTGGAGGGCCTGAATACAAATGTGTTTCAGTCTGTCTGACGGTCTGTCAATGGTTTGTTTTTTTTTGCTGTGACACTTTCACGTTGGGTTGGGGATGCTTAATTTTTTCAAGTCTAGATTTTGAAATTAGGTACTACTTGAGATTTTGGTCAAGCTTTTAGGTTAATAAAACGTTGCTCATAAGAATACGAACCGATGGGTACTTTTGGATATCGATAGAAATAAAGTTTAATTATGATTTTTCAAGATGTTCCTAAGAAGGCATCAGAGTCAGAATTTGTTTTATTTTATTAGTATTACAATAGTAAAAGGATTAATAAAATAAGTCTCAATTTACCAGTGAGTGGTATGAGTAGATCTTTACCACCATCATGCAAGTTTTAGGTTTATGACAATGGTAGGGCCACTAATTCAAAGGTTCTGGCAGAATACCAGTGTTACGGGCCTCCGCAGTTTTGTGATGAGCCATCATCTTAATAAATTACTTTATGAATTATTTTTAGTTGTATGTTATTTATTTGTTAACTGTTTAATTCCATGATTCTGTTATATATATTTTGTAAATTATGATTTGTTTTAACAGCCACGTGTGTGTGTGTGAAGAATAAAGATATTTATTTATGTATCTATCAATCATAGTCCTTTAAATTACCTTCAAGCAGCAGTTTTCGTATTGTTGTGTTCCGGTGTGGGGATAACACAACCAGTAAAATTACTGGCAAATAAACATTTGTGTGAGATTGGCTTTTGCTATTTTATTATTTTATTCAATGTTACTATTAGTTGATTTGGCATTGCATTAAATATCTATACCTACCTACCTCTCAGATCCCATATACATCAGCTGGCCTTTATACTGGTTTGCCTTCTCAATACCAAACAATAAGTATTGTGAACGAGAAGCTTTGTGGAATAGGTATTACCTCAAGTCAGCACAATGGAATGCACTTTACGACAACTAATTAAATTTCGTAGTCAAACTGTACAAAATCCAAAAGTTTAATGAGACATCGCCTTTTGTTGATCTTCCTGACTCTTGAGACTGTTTGTGTTAGCACTGCTTTTTGAATGTATGCACATCCAGCATACGCAGACACGTCTTCTATAAGATAGATAAATCGGCGTAGAGGTCAGGATATAATGGGTGTAAGAACAATGTCGACACGGTTCGTAACTTGCACTGGAGTTTTTATGCTAATGTCTATATTAAGACTACGTTTGTTTTTGGTATAGACTTGCCCTATGGTACAGAAATGCTTAAGTGTTTTAACACTTCTACAACTTCTTCAAATAAAAATTTACTATAACTTTCAATAGACATATTGATAAAACGAATAGCCTTTCGGGAGCTGGATCGTTAATACCCGTAGTTTGTGATTTCCTAAATATGACTAGGGTGTTTGTAGTGTTGTGTGTAGCATTTTTTAAAATAGTTAAATAGTTTTCCAACATTACAGTTTCTGTGTTTTTTATGGAATTACGGACATGATGAAAAAAGAGCTTTCACCCAATTGTGCCGTCTGTAATACTCCGGAAGATGTATATCATATATTAATGGAATGTGTTCGAAACGAGTCACTCAGAGTACAATGTACATTTGTATGTGAAGTGGGTGGCTGCAACAGCGCTCTGGCCTTCCCTCTGTCGGACCGGGCAGGGGCTCTGCTGAGGCTAGCCGATTATGGACTTAAGAATAGACGTAACGTTGTATGATAAAATATTTATATCTGTTATGTAGTCTTATGGAGCGACATCGTCGTTTTCACGACAAAGCTCTTTAAATAAAGATTAAAAAATATATAATGGAATTACGGAATTATTATTTAATGGATTTTTAAATTAATCGGATCCAACATGGTAGAGGCACAAAATAAGTAAGTAAGTAAAGTAATTAATTACGTTACACATTTAATCAACACAATAACACACAAAAATATAACATAAAAAAAGAAAAGAAATGACACAATAGCTAAGCAATCGCTGAGAAACAGTCCCAACTCAGCATGTGCTGGCTGTGAAGCCAGCGCTGGTCTTCCGTGGGAGCGCTCGATAAAAACACAGAAGGTGATACAGACATTACAAGTAACTTAAACAATTAAAACAAAAGCAAAATAAAAATGTAAATAAAACCACAGCAAAGAATGCCCGCGTGTGTGTCAGTGGTGAATAAGGACAGGCAGCGCTCAGGTGGCACACTACTGTGCCAACGCCTGCCTGAGCGCATAAACATCAAAAGCATGGTACCGCAAACTTAATACAGTTAGTTACCTAGTTAAATCGAATCTTGAAAATTAATAGAATAAAAATTTGAAAACTTCACCATTACAAATAAAATAAAAAACGATTAAATCTGTATGATTCAAAGCTTCGTTTCACACAAATATTTTTACAGCACATAAACTTAATTAACATTAGGACTCCCTTCGTTCGTCCATCTGTCTGTGTATGACACTTTTATCGCTTAACGCCTGAGGTATGTTTAACATCGGAAAAAGACAAAACATAATACTTTTATACTTTTTACAGTTATAAAAGTAATCACAATAACATTTATCCGCTACGTAGACTACGTGGACGACGTCGCGGATCAATATTTGGAATATCCCCACACCTGAAATTATAGTTCCTTTCAGCGTAAACTTTTGAAATTGAAAAGCGGTTCGTGCCTCTGTGCCGAAATTCTATCATTGCAAGTAGGAATGCCACCACACTTCGAGATCAGCTAGGACTCAATAAATTTATTAAAATTACATAAATAAAAATTATAAAGAGGCGTTTTATTGTAAATAAATCAATAAATAAATATCAGGGGACAATGTCACACTGACCTAGTCCCAAACTAAGCTCTAGGCTTGTGCTATGGGTACTAGACAACGATATAAATACTTATATAGGGAAATGTATATGTCTCAGAGGACATGTGGAAGTTTAATGAAACCTCAGGTTGCTAAATTTATTAAATATTTATATTTTTTAACAATCCCTTTTATGTTAATTTAAAGTGAGAACGAGCTTCTAAGGAGCTTTATAATAAAGTTAAGTTCTCGTGGAGAGGGCTAAGATCAAAGTGAAAGAGACGTGGCCGGTGGGGATGCGTCGTGTCCGCTCCGTGGCGGTGTCGTCATCGGTGTCGTCATCGGGGTCGTCGACCAATCGTGGCTGCATGCACGCCGCTTGGCGGTCGTGGTGTCCTCGGATTGGTGGGAGCGATGAAGCGTAGACATGCTCCCCCCCTTGAAGAGCCTAAGTGGCCTTCAAGTCTCTGTCAACCGGCAGGGGGCAGAGGCGGGTCAGTGGACGGCGAACGCGACCGCGCACAGTTTCGACGTCTGCGACCCGGGATATTCCGTCGGGTCCGGGGAATAATTGGCAGACGCGACCCATGCGCCAGTGCATTGGGGCAGTGTTGTCTTCCTGAATTAAGACTAGGTCACCGACGCGAAGGCTGCCCTTGCTGATGCGCCACTTTGAGCGCTGCTGCAGCTCGCTTAGGTACTCCTTTTGCCAGCGACGCCAGAAGTGCTGCCGTAGTGACTCCAGTCTGGTGTGCCGTTGCAGGAGACTACGGTTGGAGTCGTCCACCATCGGAGCTGGAAGCGACGTGAGTGGTCGGCCCACCAGAAAGTGCCCTGGAGTGAGAGAGAGGAGGTCGTGAGGAGAGGAAGATATAGGACACAGGGGTCGGCTATTCAAAATAGCTTCAACCTGTGCAAACATAGTGGACAACTCTTCGAACGTTAAATTGTTGTTGCCCATTATTCTTTTTAGGTGGAATTTGGCGGACTTTATGCCCGCCTCCCACAAGCCGCCGAAGTGAGGAGCGTAAGTCGGAATAAATTTAAATTTGATGCCTTGATTTGCTGCATACTCAGACCAAGCTGCCTCGTTAGAGTTGATAAAGGCGCCTAACTGTTTCGCAGCGGCAACAAAGTTTCGACCATTGTCGCAGAATATTTCCGCAGGCGCTCCACGACGGGAAATGAATCGCCTTAACGAAAGTATAAATGCCTCTTTCGTTAACTGACTGACTGTTTCTAAGTGAACGCATTTGTACCTAAAACATACAAACAGACACATGTACGCCTTGACTGGCTTTGCACCGCGGCCTCGTCTATTTAAGACAAAAAAGGGCCCCGCGAAATCCAAGCCTACCGTGTGAAACGGAAAAGAGGGTATGACTCGCTGGGAGGGTAGATTTCCCATAAAAGGTGCGAGTGTTTGACCTTGCATTCGCTGGCATCTGACACAATTTAAAACAATGTTTCGAGCTAGATTTCGACCGTTGATGGTCCAAACATAATCCCGTGTCGCGTATAACAATGTCTGTGGACCGGCGTGCATGTGACGCTTGTGCTCGTAACGAAATATAAGTTTCGATAAATGGTGTTTAGCGTGAATAATGGGCGGATGCTTCTTGTCAAAGTGGTAATGGGATAAGCTAATTCTGCCCTTTGATCGTATTACGCCGGTTTTGCAAAGGAAAGGAGAAAGCGATAGCAATGCGCATTTGGGCTTGAGTGGCTTGCCTTGATATAAAGCCTGGCATTCGTCCGGAAAGGATTCGATTTGTGATTGTTTCAATAGCACTGAAAATGAAGCGTTCAATTCGTCGACTGTTATTTGTCCCTCCCTTTTGGCGCGTGGGTTTTTAGTGTTGTGAACAAAGCGCAGGACATAAGCAAAGGTACGTTTTATAGTCGTAAGGCTCGAATAATTTTCAAATTTAATTAAGGGTTCCTTTATAGTGACAACATTTGTTTTTGTTTCAGGAAGCTCCTCATTATAACGACATTTTAAACTTGGCCATTCGGATTCAGGTGCACTCAGATAGGCTGGGCCTGAGAACCAGAATGGTAAATCGCACATTTGACTGGGATTAATGCCCCGGGAGATCAAATCAGCCGGGTTTGATTTTGTTGGAACGTGACGCCATGAAGATGATTTAGTTATCTCGCAAATTTCAACTACTCTGTTGGCCACGAACGTTTTGAGTTTGCTGGGGCTCGTGTTAAGCCATCCTAGGACCACAGTCGAGTCGCACCAATGTACACAACGAGTTATTTGACATCGCAAGGACTCAAGAACGACCTTGCTTAATCGCGCGGCTGCTAAGGCGCCGGCTAATTCCAGCCGAGGGATCGTGCTGGGTTTGATCGGGGCAAGTTTGGATTTGGCGCAAAGTAGCTTCACGACCACGTTTCCCTGAGCGTCAATCGAGCGTAAATACACACAGCAGCCATAAGCCAGGATCGAAGCGTCACTAAAGGAATGTAGTTCAATAACTACAGGAGAATCACACAAGGCTAATCTAGGAATCTCTAAGGTGAGCAGCTGAGTTAAACCATCTTGAAATTTAAACCAGTCCTTTTTTATATCTTTGGTTACAGTTTCGTCCCAGCCAATATTTAGTTTCCATAACCTTTGCATGAGTATTTTAGGTTGGACTATACAAGGACTAAGAAGGCCGAGCGGGTCGAAAATTTTGAATAGTTCTGATAAAATATACCGTTTTGTGATGTTTTGTTTGTTAGGACTGGATCTTTGGTTAACTGTGAGATGTAATTTGTCGTTTTTTGGATTCCAGCCTAACCCGAGTGCGCTTGCAGCGTCACTGAGGCTTAGATTTTCTTGTAAATCTAGATTTGAAGATTGGAAGATAGACGGTATGTTAGACTTGAACTTGCGCAGATGAAAACAACCGGAACTCAATAGTGCAGTGACTGAATTCAAAATGTGAAGTAACCCTTCCTCACTATCAGCTCCAGTCAGAAGATCATCACAATAAAAATCACGTTGAGTGATGGTTTTGATTTCATCATCAGAGCATTCTTCCCCCAGTTGCCAAATGCATTTAGTACTTAAGTAACTAGCGCTTGCGAACCCATAGGTCACGGTGTTTAATTTAAGTGTTTTTATTGGCAATGACTCATCCTCTCTCCATAGTATTAGCTGCAGATTTCGATCGTCCTCGTGCATTGTAATTTGTCGGAACATTTTTTCGATGTCGCCCGTAAGAACAAATTTGTGTTGACGAAATCTGAGTAGTATGGAGAAAAGAGAGTCTTGAACCGTAGGCCCTACCATTTGGATCTGGTTCACAGACACGCCAGAAGTCGTGGGGGCGGAACCATCAAAAACTACGCGGACTCGTGTGGACTCACTGTTGTCGCGAAATACTGCATGATGGGGCAAGAAGTAATTTGGTTCTGGTCGCGCCGTCGGAGACTCAGAACAATGACCCAACTTGAGATACTCCTTTATAAAATTTGTATATTGCTCTTTGAGTTCCGGTTGCTTCCTAAAGCGTTTCTCTAGGTTAAGAAAACGACGTTTAGCGAGACTATAGGAATCACCCAGACAATCAGGAGTGTCCTTGAGGGGCAATCTGACACAAAAGCGGCCAGTACTTAGGCGAACAGTGTTTTTAAGGAAATGCTGTTCGCATGCCTTTTCGCTGTCATCAAGCTGTGATTTTTGAGGAATTTCTTCCAGCTCCCAGAATCTAGCAATTTGATTTAGTAAATTAGTATTGGGAGACTCGAGATCCGAGGCAAAATGGCACTGGAGGGTTTTAGAATCGTTATCCTTATGACTGGGTTCGCGGTTCAAAGAGATAGGACCAGAAATAATCCAGCCAAACTGCGAACTAATTAGAGACGGTTTATTTTGACCTAGGGATTTGCGGCTGCTCCCAACTATGTCCCAAAACAGGTCTGCTCCTATGAGCATATCTATAGGGCCTGGACTGTTAAATTTAGGGTCAGCTAGATTGACGTCATTGGGCAAGTTGAAATGATCCTTGTTTACGAATGATTTGGGAATAGTGCCGGTTAGTTCAGGCAACACTGAAAACATAGATTGAACGTTAAAATTTGTTTGCAATGATTTTAGTTGAACTACGCAGCGCTCCTTGACTATATTGCGGGCCGAGTTACCTATGCCTACGATTCTAATGGGGTCAGTAGGTAACGATTCTAGACCTAGTTTGGACTTTAGTTCTTGCGTCATGAAGCTAGATTGGCTGCCGTTGTCCAAAATAATTCTTGCAGTCTCAGTTTTTTGTGAGTAGGGATTTGACACGTTAATTAGAGCAGTCGATAATAGGACAAGATCGGTAGTCTGCCCGGAAGAAAAATTATTAACCGATGTATCAGGATCTGCATAGGAGGCCGCGTCTTTATTTGCTAAAACATGCGCGGGCGCACTCTTATGTAATAACGTATTGTGCCGCTTATTGCATTCACGGCACGGGCCGTAACGACACATTCGGATATGGTGCCCGGTTCGTAAACAATTTACACATAGGTTGGATTTGGATGCTTGCTCGATTCGCTGCTCCACAGACATGGCTAAGAATTTAGAACAATCATACACTCGATGATTTCCGCGACATACACTACAAATTAATTGTGGTGCGTTACTCGTTGTTAACGCGTCAGCAGTGCACGAAAAAGACTTTGCGAATTGTTTGGCAGGATGCGTTGAACTACTATGGCCAGACTGGAGATTAGATCGTCTGAATTTCTCGTTTTTGTTGCGATTGTATGTTTCAAGTACGTTAGCACGATCACTTAGAAACTTATTGAATTGAGCTAAGGTAGGCATAATATCAAGTAAGTTGCGATGCTCTTCCCACTTTAAACTTGTTTGGCTGTCTAACTTAGATGCCACCATGTGTATTATTAAGGCATCCCAATGTTGGGTTTCTAAACCGAGACTAGATAGTGCACGTAAGTTTTTGTTGACGTGGTCTATCAAATGACGTAGTGCCCTGTCTGACTCACGAGATAAAGTTTCAATATCAAACAATGAATTGAGATGGTTATTTATAAGCTGCCTTTTGTTGTCATATCGCTCGCATAACAATTCCCATGCCTTAGAATAGTTTAGGATTGAGATCTCTAAATTGCTTATCACGCGAGCAGCTTCGCCTTCGAGATAAGAATATAGGTAGTGGAATTTATGCACGGGCTGGATGCGAGCGTTATGATGAATGAGCGAAGTAAATGTGTCTCGAAACTCAATCCATCGGGAGTAAGTGCCATCGAACTTGCTTATTTGAATTTGGGGCAGCTTAAAACCAAAGTCTTGAACCTCTTGACTGGAAGTGTGACTATTGTTTAGCATAGTGGCGTCGTGAAAATTAGAAGCAGAATACCTATTAGATAATTCTTGCGCCGTCGCTATGCTAATGATGAAGTCTTGCTCGGTGTTGTCGCGCTCGTTAAGCAAAGATTCCATCTCTTGCGGGCATAGCAACTCGATCTGACTATGCAGCTCATCAAATTGAGCGGATAAGGCCTCAATATTGGCGGTTTTCAACTTTAACTCTGTTACTTGAATAGACGAAAGGGAATCCGAATCGAGGTTGTCAAGATAATTTTTAAATTTCGTCAAGCGACCTCTTACTGAGGCACGCTTGGTAATTAAAGTTTTGAGTTCGGCTTTGTCAGTCATTTTAGCAATTTGTAGATCTTAAGTTACTAGTGATAAGGCTCAGTATAGAAACCCAATCAACCTTTTAAGTTTGTAATGCTGTTATTATGTAATGAAATGGTCTATTCAAGTAAACAGGAAAATAAGCAAAAAATGTGTTTTAATCTCACGCTCCTCAGTATCGGTCGGGAGTCGGCGGCGGGCACTCGGTCCGATGACTTGATGCAGCGGCTCCCTGCGCAGGCGCTCGTTAGTCAATCAGCTGATATAAAAGCCTGGAATGCAGGGGGCGAACAATTATGATCGGCGCAACAGTGACGTGATAGGGAGAGTGAGTCTAAAGACAGTGTAATGATAATTATAGTGGTGTTTTTAAACGATTATATAGGTATAATTGACGATGACTTTATTAACTAGTGCACTAAATGCGTGAGCGGATATTTGGACTACTTAATATAGGCTGAGCGAACTTATGAAAGCTTTCGCGAAGCAATGTGCGTCAAATAAAGGTTGGGGAATTGCGAAAAGTGTGGAATTATATTTGGAAATGCAATAGCTGTGGAAATGTTTAGCAATTAACTAATAAAAAAGGTAAGATCTAATCAAGATTTAAGCTCCTTAGAAGATAGAGGTTAAGCCACCATGTGCTTAAAGCTCGTGTCACGCGTACGGACTTTGACCCGTCGCGTGCGCTCTCTGAACTAGCGTTGTAATTTAGAGCTGTCACACTATATTGCACAAGCTGAGAGCCCTTTGAGGTGGAAGAATAGGGGCGGGCAAGAATCAGGTAGGATTAGGACACTTAGCTGGGTAGGCCTGACCGCGGTGCGTGTTGCTGACCGACGGTGACGACTCCAGTGGTCTTGATCTTGCGCTCCGTGCTTCGCTCGCTGCTTGTCGGTTGTTCTTGGTAGCTCTGGGCCTGGCTGCGGTGCTGGTGATGACCGGCGTGGCTCAGAGGTCCTGTCACGGTCGCCAATTTATGTCTCAGAGGACATGTGGAAGTTTAATGAAACCTCAGGTTGCTAAATTTATTAAATATTTATATTTTTTAACAATCCCTTTTATGTTAATTTAAAGTGAGAACGAGCTTCTAAGGAGCTTTATAATAAAGTTAAGTTCTCGTGGAGAGGGCTAAGATCAAAGTGAAAGAGACGTGGCCGGTGGGGATGCGTCGTGTCCGCTCCGTGGCGGTGTCGTCATCGGTGTCGTCATCGGGGTCGTCGACCAATCGTGGCTGCATGCACGCCGCTTGGCGGTCGTGGTGTCCTCGGATTGGTGGGAGCGATGAAGCGTAGACAGTATACATAAATACATAGAAAACATCCATGGCTCAGGAACAAATATTCGCGCTCATCACACAAATATCTGCTTTTATCGGGATTTGAACCCAGGACCGCTAGCTTCGTAGGCAGGGTCACTACCAACTAGGCCAGCGCGTCGTCAAAAATTGAAAACAAACTTAAATATAGGTACTTATTGCCAAATAATGCTCATGCTGTTGTTAAACGGCTCTTTGTAGAAAGGTGAATTGGGTGAACAAAGTCATACAGACTTGGCTAGTCTAGTTGACTTAGGTAGTTGTTAGTAACATTGTATGCTTTTCTTATAAGCGCCTTGGCTAAGAGCTGTAAGCTTGTAAGCTGTTTTGGTTAAATAGGGTAGGAGTGCTTTTTTGGCCATCTTTACACCCGGTTTTGGCTCTAACTCTAAATTTTAAGTAATATCATAGATTTATGAAATTACGCAAATTTAATTCCAACTTACTATAAATGTTCAGTTAACTTTTTATGAATAATAATTATTTTTATTTTACAATATTTTAGATACTCAATTCATCGTAAAGTGGCCAAAAAGGGTACTTCTACCTTACAACGCGACGGGTAAAGCAGGTGAGCAGAGAATGCAAGCCCTCAAGTGGTGTTTACAATCTGACGACTTTAACTTGCTGGTTAATATTTTGTGCGTTGAGTTCAAGAGCGATTAGTTTAGGAGAATCATCTATTTCTCTACTTTTGCTGGGGGAAATTGAACCTTGTATCGCTAGCTGCTTGTATTCTTATTTCTCAGTCGTCATGAAAAACAATTGACACGAGATAAGGTAGGTACAGTCAGGGACTTAAACTGTTGAGCCACTATGGAATCCTGTCATAATGAAAGCGTTAAGTGACGAGACAGAAATGACATGGGAATTAATCGTAGGTTTTATGCGACAAGGTTCTATAGTGGTACGTCAATAAAAGTCCGTGACCGTACCTATGAGTTACTAGACTAATACGCGACGCAACGAGACGTCGCTATAGCATAGTTGGAAACCCTGCCTATTTATTTTTTATTTATTATATTTATTAATCACAAAAAAATACAGCATGTAACTTATAAATAATGTCCCGCAAAACCGCTTGCACGGTTTGACTGCGGAATCAGTAAGTTGAGTCTCTACAGCTTAACTATAAAAATGCACGAGTAATATTAAATATAGACTTAAATACTAACTAACTGAAACTGACTGACTTAAGTACTAACTATGGACAAAGGAATTTGAATAACTTACGTTTAAATTTAACTTTGTTGGTTTCGGATCTCATATCCGCTGGCTAGCTATTAAGGATGTAAGGTAATCGTTTCATAAGGCATCTGTCACCATAATAGTTAGTGACTCTCGGCACAACATACTTGCCAGCAGCTACAGATCGAGAGCCTACGGGATCGATTGCCGGTATGGGCACATATTATTTGTGTGACGAGCACAAGTTTTGGTTTCTGGCGGTTGGATGTTTTTTTTTTCTATAAATGTATATCGTTGTCTAGTACCCATACTTACGAGCCTAGACCTTAGCTTGGGACTAGGTCAAATTGTTGGAGATCACCCTTAGTTATTTAAGTCCAAGTAATATCTGATAGTCCAGGATAGAAAATTAAACCCAATATCCTGAATTCTCGTGTCCTAGTTGTATTCCAAGATGGCTGCGTGAGCCTACGTGCTCCGAAAGGCTTTGATATGCTAAGCAGCTCGATGTGTTTTACTCGAGTTTTTATAAGCTCCGCTCTGGAGGAGTGAAATAACAAAAACATTTGATAAATTCCCTTTGACGAAAGTCGATTTATTGGAAGAAGAAATTGTTCAGTAAGTACGTTTTTATGACTCTCTTAATGTTTAAGCTCAATCTTTGTGGAATATAATATATTCTTGAGAGGTATGTATGATGTTTATACCACTTGGAATATACATAACATTTGTGTTTTATTTTCAGAAAACGATCGTAACGCCATCGCCATCCCACGTCTCAAGTTTAAAAAGTAAAATATAAAAATTAGTTGTGATATAAACAATAGAATATTTTACTTCATATACATGATATAATTATATTTTAACTGATATTTTAAACTTTCCGTCAAACAGCAGTGTTTGCGTTGTTGTGTTTCATAGCACTAAGACAACCGGGAAAATAACTTGTATAGAGACATTCCTTGTAAGTCCTCAGCGTCATCGTCAGATTACGATCTTGAGATTGTAAAGGTCTATAGGCTTCAGAGTTTGCCATCAGGCTGTCTGTGGGATCGCTTGACATCTCCATAGTTTAAAAAAAAAGTTAACTTTACATCATAATAATAGTTATTATTACACTACACCTATTAGATAGTTTATAACCCTTGCTATTATTTTTCATCCCCTAGCTATTTCTATATCCAAGGACAAAGTATAACCCCTTGATGTAATACTTCTTTAATTCAAATATAATTTTCCTTTCTTTATTTTTGCGGTGAATAATAAATAGTATTTTTACTCTATTGCGTTCAAAAGGTGAAAATACCAACTAGGCTACGCGTCATTAACATGAAGTTAACGTTACACAGCACTATTATATAATTCTGACTGTACCTATATTTGTTCTCAGCTTTGCAATTAACCCCCTTAAATTATTATCCATTCCCACCAATTTCCAAATCGCAGACCCTTAATCTTCGCCAGAGCCGGCAGGTGGCGCCCTTAAATTTTTAAACAACACCGTTTTTCCCATTACCCGGACCGCTAAATACCGGGTCTAATTGAATAACCGTGTCGATCCGGATTATGCCGGGATGCCCGGGTTTTAAATTTATTTAGAGCCCGGTTGTGATCGAAGTTCGATTCGCTGATTGATTTGGGTACTTTATTTGGGAAAAGAATGGGGAATTATTTATTGAGTAAAGCGTGGTTTATATGAGGTTTGTCGGTTTTAAGTGTGATAAAATGCTTTAAATATGTTGCTTAAAATAAAAACTAACAATCAATCTGAAAAAAATTAGGAACAATGACGCAAAATTATCTTCAATGTAGGATGAAATTGTACTTTCTCTTAACGGTATGTCTACATTTTAAATTAGTGCGAGTCATAATACGGGTAAAATAAACACTGCTATGGCTTACTTACTCATGTATCAATGTGTTTGGGTCAGGCCGTGTACTATAATGAATACATGAGTAATTACTTAATACTTTAGTTATTTTATTAAAATAGTTAACGGAACACGAACAATTTTAGCAAGAAAGTGATGGAGTAAAGAGAGTGACGAAAGAGATACAAATTATACCGTAGAACCTTATTTAGTTAGGAAATATCCCAGTTGCACAAACGTTCAGTCAATTTAATGTAGCCTTAAGTCGCGTGAAATCACATACTACCTTGACGATATTACATTTCAAGAACGTTTACACAACTAGGAAATTGTCAAATATTATCGTGATAATTTGGTATATAAGATCGACGTTAGGTAAGACCGTAGCACCAATAAACTTGTATATTAAGTATTTAAGTATTAAGTAAGAAACTTATGTCATATCACACTTGCCGAGTTAGTTCCCACCTTCTCTCATTAAGTTGTCCCTGTACCTGCGACAGTCTTTCTTTGATGTTGACGTGCTTGCTAACAAAGCCAAGTAGACGAGTAATGTATGATCAATGTGACTTATTATGTGCATAATGTTTATAGCGAAATGGAGTTATTAAACGATTTGGAACTTAATGTGCAGCCATTCTAAATAAAATTAAAATGTCACGTGGTAAAGGGAATGATGAACAAACTCAAGAGAGCGTCACGTGGATGGATTTAGTGTAAGGGTACTATTATAACTCATAATTTTTATCTCGTAATTAAATGTTACTCAAATATTATTAAATATTACAAACAGAAAACATGTTAAGCTGAAGATTTCTTGTTAAGACAATAATAACCCATATACTTACTAGAATATTATTGACTTGATATGGGAAATTTGTGCCACTTGTGAGTGAGTAAATTAATATGTTAGCTTTTCTATGTGTCAGTAGTCTTAAAGTTTTTTTTTTCTGTGAATTATCAGTTTTATAAACTGGAATCGGAAGTCTAGAAATATTAAAGATAAGTATAGGAAGATGAGAAACGTATGTTGTTTAAAGATATTTATTAAGGCTCAAACCATTGTTAACCAAGTAGTAAGAGCCAAAAAAATAATTAGATTAATTAAAAATGATTAGATTGTAATCGAAAATCGGATGTATCAATCTAGTTCCGGGACTTATTTGGACCTCTTTACATAAATGGTGTGTCTTCTTATTCGTCAGGAATGTATAGGTGGGTGTTAAAAAAATGTGCGTCACAGCCATTATGCGCGAGTTGGGTTTTAGATTAATTTTTCAATTATGTTCAATCCAACAACCAAGATAACGTAGGCAGTTATAAGTAAGAACGTACTGTTTTTTTTCAACTCTTTTTATTCCCTATTATTTTTAACTCATATAAAACTCATTCAAAATGAGTGCACTAAAGCAAAAGTAAATTCATCTGGCTAACTGAATATACGGCGAGCGTAATTTCCGCTTTCAACCGACTCGGGGAAGGACCGTAATGTCAGTGTAACTCGATTTTAACATTGCACTGCTGCACCGTGCAGCCGCGATGACTGGATGCTCGCTTCACGAATCGGAGGAATTGATACAACTTATGCGCTTTGTAAAAGAAATCGTGTTAATTAACGATAATTTTATAATTATGAAAATGTCGTCTCCCTCAGGCACACATTTTGTGGCCCTTTTTACACTAATTTTTAAAAACTGAAGTAATCTATGGTTTTCTATCTTCCTCGAAAATTTAATTAAAATTATTGATAATTTATCTTAAACTTAATTTGTGGAAAAAATAAATCCATTTTTTATGTTTCCAAAACTTAAAAAATACTAAACTCCGTGGACAGGTTAAGACGCGTCATCTAATTAACACACCTAGCGAATGGACTAATATACCTATACGATGGTAATTATTTTATAAGATAGACGACATGCACACAAGTCGATGACTACAAAATACAATATGGCGGCGACAAGTAGGATGTCATAGATTTAAAAATGCTCTTTAGTTTTTGATCATCATTTTTCATTTAGAATGATTATTTAACATTTATAACAATTTCAAGGTCTTGATATTGTGCTCGGGTGTGACTGTACTCGTAAATAAGTTTCCTAGTTTCTTAACGCAGTCGGGTTTTTTTATTTTATAAATTTTGTAGACTGTACTTAAGCTGTTACTAAGAACTGAGCGTTATGGCGTTTTTTGGAACAGGCCTTCGGAGCTAGACATGTATTTATGCTATCGAATAAAAACGCTAGCGTTTGGTGATCACTGTCGCTTTGCGTTGTCATGGAAAAATGTATGGGATTGACGTAAGTCACGTGATATATCACACGTGATATACAACTGTCTTTCTATGACAACGAAAAGCGACAGTGATCACCAACTAGCCTTTGTATTCGATGGCAACTTGTCTAGCCCCATTGCATACTAAGCCTTGACTGATATGGTGATAAAAAACAGCATTCAAGCTGATAACTTTTTCATATTATACAATACGGCTTATTAATTTAAAAAGACATCGTAAACCTAAAACAATGTCTTAAAGGACGTTTAAAGTTAGCCCAAGTTCAAGAAAGCACTCCGCCGAGTGGTCGTTCATCATCTATTCTATCCAATAGGTAATTTATTGTTTGCTGAAATATCAAAGTTTCAATTGATATCTGAATGTAGCCGTAAATCGTTTTAATGTGATAAGATACTTTCATCTAATATTGTTCTTTTTCAATTTAGTTGTTGAATTTCTAAATGAACGTTAATATTTAAAAAATCATGGAATATAGGTACATTAAAATAAATTGACGTTTTTAAACAACATTTTTTTAATAAATAACAATCGTGAAATAAGTTTTTATCGGGTTTATGGTCACAATAAATATGGTCACAAGCTGCTAGCAGATTAACAACAGCAAAATCTGCTGTAAAACTAACATCTGAGTTGATCATGTATCTAGCGGCTTGTTAGCCTCGCGGAATCATGATGCTTATTTACATTCACAGTCTTGTTTAAAGCAACGAATGATTCGACGATGCGATGGATATTTTATATGTATTTAAGTATTTGTTTCTCTATAATAATAGTATTTATATTGTTGTCTAGTACCCATAGCACAAGCCTAGAGCTTAGTTTGGGACTAGGTCAGTATAGGGTGACGAAACCAGTAATGGACAAGGACCAATGATGGACACTTGATTCTTATTTAGCAGAAGATAAGAGTTATTCATTTGTTTTGCAATAATTAAGGACCGTATGAAGTTTGAATTAAGAGTGAAGTGTCCATTACTGGTACCTGTCAGCTAAAAGTGTCCATCATTAGCGCCGTCACCCTATATTAGTCATATTATTAAGTCACTTCAAGTTCTTTTTTTTTCACAAAAACGCATTAATTATACAAAAACATACATTATTTCAAGCTATTGAAGCTAAATAACCTACGAACAACCATGTATATTATCCAATGTTCGTAACTAGGAGTACCTACAGATTAAAAAACTTGATTTAACAAAGAAGTTTTGAGTGAAGCCTTCTAAGTAAGACGACTCCTCGGTATTGGACCCCAGTGCACTGTACTTCGAGGCGCTGATTGCGCCTGCTGAGTCCAGCGGATTGATCTCCGCAATCTAGGTGAACGCTGAGTGAGAATAAAATCGTATATTGTATATCCAAATAGGATAGTTCCCTTGTGGCAAAGCCTTATTTCTCTGGATATTTTCAAATACATAACTACCATGCAGTCCAAATTAGTTGCAAAAGAATACAGATTACATGATATTGGTCACTGTGGGAACATGTTGACTATTATATCTATACTAATATGCTTATAATAATAAATTATATAAAGAGGAAAGATTATATCGTTTGTTTTATATTACTTATAGCTAAAGCACCAAACTGATTTTACTGAAATTTGGTACGGTTGGCCAAGAAAGTGGTCTACCAGTTTTGACAAAAGTTTCTGTGAGATCTAATTATCGCTAAGGTTGATACTTGTCACTGTCATAATACTAGTGCAAGGAAAAACCGAACTTGTTGTATCATGACGTGCAAATGAACTTAAATCGTAGGGTAGACCACATTTTTGGCCGACTTTACGGAGAAAGCTTGTATCTCGAAAAAGGATATAGGATATTTTTCCCTGAAAAATAGAACAGTTCCCGGATTAAAAAGACTATCGCGGACGGAGTCACGGAAAACAACTAGTTACTTATAAATCCCTACTACTTAGATATGTTATCACAGAACAAAGACCCCTGTATTCACTCATAATTATATACCTCGAGGCATTCGAAACCAACATCAAACGCAAGTCTTACTTGTACTGTAGATAAGGACTATTTTACGTTGGCAATGTAATAGTAAGTACAGTTTGAAGATTCTAATTTTGTCTTGAGCGTTAATATCAAAGTTGGTAGGGTTGTAGCTGTATATTTTGAGTAGTTATTGGTATACTATAAATTTAAACAATCTCACTTTACTACTTTACTGAGACAAGGTACTAAAATGTACAGTGTGTGAAAGTAAGGCCCCGTGGTTCTTCTTGGAATTCTTTTTTTATATACTTTTTTTTTTTTTTATTACTACTTTTTATTACGCCCTATGACAATTCTGACTTTTGACATATTTTCCTACTCAAGCTAAGCTTGAATATGTTTTATTTTTTAATTTAATTTTAGATTCATTGTTTTATATAATGCTAGGTTAAACTTTATACCTAATTGTATAATATCATAAGTAGGTAGTATTTAAAAAAAACGGCTGACTGTTGAGTTTCTTGCGGCGTTTCTTCTCAGCAGTGGTCTCTTGCGAAGCGCTGGTAGATTTTTGACGTGTAAAAGTGCCCGTGCGGCCTTTTTACTGAATAAACATGTTTTATCTTTTTTTTTAATCTTTAATGTAGGCGAAATAGAAGGTTGAATTAAACTGAAATGGCACATTCATTGAATGGTAGTCCCTACATATTAATGCAAAAGTGCATTTATCTGTCCGTTTGTTCACACTTAATGGTTTAAACGCTGAAATGAATTTAATGGATTT
The DNA here is from genome assembly GCA_923062465.1 of Acleris sparsana. Classification (NCBI taxonomy): domain Eukaryota; kingdom Metazoa; phylum Arthropoda; class Insecta; order Lepidoptera; family Tortricidae; genus Acleris; species Acleris sparsana. The sequence goes on along the minus strand of OV281301.1, from coordinate 16,889,309 downwards.
TGTAATAAAAAAAGTTCGAGACAGGAAAGACGAGTAATTTAAGCTATTTTTCAAAGTAATTAATATATGCTGACGCAGATAAATGGAAATAGTCTTGAGGTGTTGTCTTTTTTGTTTCTATATCGAGTCCTCAGACACGTACGATATTTTCTATGATTTTCCGTTACTTTGGCAACTATTAAAAGCTGTCATCGTTTTCCTCTACGAAGTACTTTCAGCCATCGTGTTATTCTTTCTTACGAGTAGACTTCATTTTATTAAAAGTAATCGAATTGACTTACCTTTTTTCATTTATTTTCATTCAGCGGCAAACTGACCCTTTTCTAAATTGATTAAACACGAAACATGATTTCAACTTGGTCTCACAACATTCTTGCAATATCTTTAAAGTATCCCTTAATGAAATAAACGTGTTTAGGACCCAAAAAAGGTTGAAAAGGCCCAAAACAAAATGAACCGGCCGTTTCGAGGGTTTCTTATATCTTCACTCGCGAGAGTTCAAAGAAGTTGTTAATAAAATTAATTTGCGCTGAGGGACGTTTAAAGCATTTCTCTATTAGTCGGTGAACTGCGATATAACCGGTCGTTTCGTTAACTACGTTAGCGGGGTGTGAGTTAGGGGTGCGAGCGTTGGCGAGTTTATAAGCGGCAGCGGTTTACGAAACTAAAGGTAATTCTAAATTTTATCATCAAATTTTTATGAGCTAACTTCAAAATTACAGTCCGACAGTAACAAATGTAATTTCTTTCTTACTTTTGTTTTACTGTGTAAGAGTACGACGTACAAAATTACATTCTACGTCAATCTTGGAGACATACATAAAATGTTTCCCTGTGTATAAAAACGAGTGAATTAACATTGACTTTTTTCTGATACATCTTTTCTGCTGAAAAAAAGCTAAAAAAACAGTTGTTGGGATCGAACATTACAGTACAGCCTGAAGAGCGGCGGTGCGTGCGCCTCGTTCCTTAGCCACAACAAGTTATGCGAGGAAGCAAATGAATCAAAACCTAAGTCATAGTAAAGTCTCCTGTGGCTTACACAGTAAGAGGGCGATAGGGGCAAGTTATTTCATTTAGGAGTCCCGGATCTGTTTCAACAGGAACTGCGTCGATCGCCCACCCCCCCCGCCCCCCCCCGCGGCCCTGGCGTCACCTACTCTACAGATATAAGTTAATGGTAAGTGGCGTGCGGAGGAAAGTAGGGTTTATTTATCTGCAGCTGATGGTGCAGGCAGCCAAAAATATGGTCTTCCACCCTACGGTTGAAGTTCATTTGCACGTCATGATACAACAACTTCGATTTTTCCTTGCAATAATATTATGACAGTGACAAGTGTCAACCCTAGCGATGATTAGATCTCACAGAATCTTGTGTCAAAACTGGTAGACCGCTGACTTGGCCGACCGTACAAGAGGTTCTTGGATTACTTTTTCTTTTTTACGCAGTGTTTTTTTTTTGTGATTTTTATTTTGTAACGTTTTTTGACGAGATGTGTTAGTGGTATTGTGATTTGATGATTACGGTGATATCATAACTACCCATTCAAAAATGTTTGCGTTCAGTAGTTTAGTGTTTTAGACATAAAATGTTTGCTCGATCTAAAAAAATCTAATTTAAAATTTAAAAAAAAGGACATTTAAAATTAAGGATAATATGGAAAACAATAGTAATTGGGCTATCATTTTTTAATTAATTGATACTCAAAACATATTACTTCATTTCAAACGTAAACTCGTGATATTCAAACATGTTAAACACTTACAAAAAGTAAATGAAAACGAAAACAAAACAAAAAGTTGAATAAAATACTGGAACACCTTTTTTCCTCTATTTGGTCCAGTCCTTTACAATAACATTTTATTTTAAAATAAACTAGTAAATACAACGTGATTAATAAACTTAGGAATGGCTTCTCGCTTATTGTTTTTCGGAGTGAGTTGCAACGCGTCCCGAGGCGTTGGTAACTCAATTTATTTCAGCTAAACAACAGTTCCAGTATTTTTATTTAATTTCAAAGCTCTGCGAAGCTTGTTTGATTTAATATGCTGGGTAATTTCACTTTGTGTTACAATAGTTGAGTCAGTTACAACATTATTATTATTTTCAAATGAAACCGTATTTACAAAAATTATATCTATTTATAAAGACATTTTTATACAGTGTATGAAAAGCTTCATTAAGGCCCTGTCTTCGCGGCTCATAGACGCCTCCGGAGATCGTAGAGCTGGTGCTTAGGCCTCTCTCAAAGGATTGGGCTTGCTATCCAGAGAGGTAATGTAGCCAGTGTAATAGCGACCATGCCGCGAGCGGAGCTGCTTAAGAGACTGGTCTTTTTCTGTTCCATCTTCAACCAATATCTCTATCGCGGTTGGTGGAAATCTCCGCCGCCATTTTACCAACTAACTGCCACCAAGCAACTGTGTTCGCGCTGTGTATAAATCTGGGAATATAGATACTCTAGGGTAGGTGTCCTAGGGGGCTGATCGATCATTGCTTGATGATTACTAGCTATGAAGCCCGCAGAGCTCACTACTAGCCATCAAGCAGCCTGTGGCTATTTGCCATTCTCAAGACATAAAAGAAAAAAAAATTTTTTTTTAAATATTCATGCACAAAGTGGCCAAGATAACATATGGACAAACAAAATACGAGTAACAACTATAAGAGCCATTTTACTCATACAAATTTAATTTTGCTTTTAGAAAAGAACAAGTAACATTTAAAGATATTCAATGCTAACGCCATATCGTTCGTGGCAGATCTCAATCGTTACAGTATTGTACATAATATTTCCTTTCTTTTATAAAAAATATAATATTTTATTTCTCGTAACAAGGGCCTTTGTAAGCGAACACTTGTAACAGTAATCATGGCGGCGGCCGGAGCTGCGCGGACGCCGGCCGCGTCCGAATATCGCAAAAATCCTTCCTTTGTTTGGCTAAACTCGTTATTTCACCCTTGCCTCATATTTCTCGGTTGATGCGGGAGAAGTTACAGGCTGAAAGCGGGTTGACGCGTTTCTTAAAAAATATAATTAAACATCTTAGTCTTAATAGGTATTTAGGGTTAGCAACTAGACTGGTACTTTGTTACAAGTCTGTTGCAGTAAGTTCTACAAATCTATGCGATTGACAATTCACAGTCCTTATTCTAAGTTGTAATTGTATCCATGACCGCAGTTTTAATAGTTTCCAGAAAATATAAAATATGTGTAATACACGAAAGCTACAGTGCGAAAAAATTTTTTTTGACACACTCAGACACACACGCAATTCTCGTACAGTTCAATATTTTAGTGTTAGAGATTATAGGTCTTTCCAGTTCAATACAATAATAATCAGATAGCGCGTAAGAGATATATAAACTCAAAAGCCGTTAAAAAGCTGCGAATAATGTACTGACGTATTCAATTTTTAGTTTTAGACCAAACTCAGCCCGCTGCCGCATGAGCCTCGCACCACTCGCACGTCTGCGTCGATGAGTTTTCTCACACTTTTATTTGTTTTCTCTAAGCAAATGATATTATATCGAGAGTTAATTCTGCCGCCAGATGGCGCGCGAGTCCCGAATCTGATTTAACGAGTTGATCTTCATACTGATATTTTTCCTCTGATGTTTTCAGAAATGAGTTTGTTTTGCGGCGGGGGAATATTGATATTGGAGGTGAAACGCGTTTCCTGGATACAAGTTTGGTTCAAGTATTTTTTATCTTATTTTGTTTTTCAGCACGGTTGTTTTTGTGAGATAACCAAACTTATTAGATCTGGTCAAAAGTGCTTTATTACACTAGGTTATAATATTCAATATTTATATAGTGAACTGAAAGCATAAATTGTTTTATAGATAGATAGATAGATAGATAGATTCATTTATTCGGCTATTAAATAAAACAAAGAAAAAGACACATGCATTTGACAAAAAATAAACAAAAGTAACTTGACATGTAACTTTACGATAATAGATAATTATGGCGATCAAATCAAGAAAAGAGATTTGTCAGGATCGTAGCTGGTGGAAAGAAGTGGACTCTGCCTATCCATCTAGGAAACAGGTGTGATTTATTGTATGTATGTATGTAAATAAAGCGATCAAAAAAAAACTTTCTTTTTAGCATTTATGTGAAATAGGATATGCAAATAGTAAAAACCAGTATCGGTACTAAAGTAGGAGCGCTTTGTTTCTCATAATTTTATTGGTCATAATGATGTTGTTGACATAATAATTGATAGTCATAACTTTTTATAACGCTGAAACTATAAAACTTATAGAATTTCTGAAATATCTAACGTGTAGATAAGGCTAGGTTAGGTTAGGTATGATTTATAAAAATCTTTATAGACCAAAAGTTTCTTAAAAAAATACGTTATGACTTGCGATGATTATGAACTAAATACATATACATATTTATAAGCTTGGCTGTTTGAAATTTGGAATAAGTATTTTTTTTCCATTATGAATCATGTCGGGCACAGCACTGCAATGAGTTACTTTGGGAGTAAATATCGCTCACTTAATAATAAACCGGCTTAACTCAAAATTTGCAAAAAATGAGTTTTACTATTATACCACCATTAAACCAATAGGACTATCATGTCTCTTTCTTAGAACGGCCAAAATCGAGCGAGTAAAAGAGATAGCCTTAGTTAACGCGTTTCATTTTTAAAACATTTCCCAAGGTTGATTTGTGCTAAAGCGGCTAGCTTCAGTCATGAGCCAGCCACGGTGGAAGGAGGACCGCGCTTCCGTGTGACAATTGGAGTTACCTACTTTTTCAATAAAAGATCATGTAAGTTTTTAAAATATTTTTTGTCAATTATGAGCACATTTCGACTTGATTCGTTTTATTGTAAAAAAATGTTCCAGATTTAATGGAGTAATTATACTTAGCTCGTTTTATTTTTTAAATCTATGGCATATTCGTTGTGTTATTTCGACACACGCTAGTTCATTATTACGTTATAAGGCACTTTGTTGTGGCTATTTCGTAATATATCAGTTTATTAGGTACATCATGTCATATTCCATAGTAACATTATAACATCAACCCATTTTTTATAAAATTTCTTGGTTTTTTCGTGATTTATTTGTATTTATATCGTTGTATTAGAAACACAACTATGCAAAATAAAACTTTATTTCATTTAAGCATGAGTGGAAGAATCAAGGAAATCATGCGGCTAGCAGGTGCTACCATGAAAATCTCCACAAACCAGAGTAATGCATTGGAAAATATTACGCAGGTAAAATATAAGTATAAATTAAATTTGAAATCTATTTGTTTAGGTATTGAGCATGGTAAATTGTGATTGAACTTGTGGTCACTAAAAAGTCTTACAGTTGTATTATTTATCGAAATTGGGTGGGCCATACGCGAGCGTCTCTGATAAAATAATAAAAGTTACACAAGTTTCGCCGTTCTATGAGCCGTGCCGTGCCCACACAGTTCCGCCGCTCACTATTTTCTAAGTTCTAACATAGAACGCGAATCGTTTTGTATAGTTTAGTCCATCCGTTTCGTATTTAATATTTTTGTTTGTAGTCAGTTTGTGTTGCGGTCTAAATTATGTACTAATCTCTTACTTCACTATTATATTACGACTCGTGCCGTATCTAAGTTGCTATTCGAACTATAAGCATATTTTATTCGGGTGATTTTGTGCATTTTTGTACACTTACGTTACCTACTTTGACCAAGAAAACTACCCATTGTTCTGGTGTAGGTACAGCGCAAATTGTTAATAACTTTGCGTTTAACATCTATCACATTTTCTAGGTGGACCGGGAACAAACAGCGACTCTTCGTAGCGATATTCCAATTGCTCATTTTTCGGACAATGTAGCGACTTCAAGTATGGATACAAATAATTTGGTAAATAACTTTTTTAGTAAATAATGTACTACGCTTTATAACAAATTGATTTTTAACTGCTGTATTGTGCATTGCCGCAGGGACAAATTACTCAAGAAAAGGGCACAAAAGACGATGAATGTAGTGACATTATTGATAATTCGGTATCGAGTCTAGATTTTGAAATAAATCCATCATGTCTCCTTAGCCACCAACCAATGAACTTGAGAGATCAGTTGCCGGGCCCCAGTTATGTATATTCACCCCTAAATTCTGGCGAAAGTGAAGCTGACCTAAGTGATTCAGATCCATCGTATGAAAACAATGATTCGGCAAAGACCCGTCAAAAAGTTATACCTGATTCATCGTCAAGCGGCTCTACAGCGTCTAGTAGTTCTTCGAGCGATTCTTCCTCTGACTCAGACAGTGAGCCTGAAAATGAAGCTGATAATCAAGGTGTTATGATTGCACAGGAAAATCTTAATAACAAACGAGTTCGGTCAAAGAAAAGTGACCCTCAAATGTGGAAACAAAATAAGGTACAGAAACTAAGAAATAGTGGTCAACCATATACGTCATTATCTAAAACCTCTAAATCAGTCCCCGGTCGCAGTTTGAAAACATCTTGTAAATGCAGACTTAAATGTTTAGAAAACATTAATGAGGAATCTCGACTGGAACTTTTCAATGGTTTTTGGCAGTTAGCGGATTTGTATAAGCAGAGAGCATTTATTGGTTCAAGCTTAGTAGATATTCAACCCAAATACAGATATTCAAATGCTGCAAACCCCAGACATTTCAATCAGGCCTATTACTTTACGGTAAATTCCAAGAAAATCCGTGTATGTAAAACTTTTTTCAAAAACACGTTAAACATTACTGATCGCATGATCCAAACGGCAAAATCAAAATATGATGAAAATGGTATTTTACAAGAGGATTTGAGGGGCAGACACGAGAATCACAAAAAAATATCCGATGAGTTGCTTAATGATATTAGGAACCATATAAACTCTATACCTCGCATTGAATCCCATTACTTAAGGGCTAATACATCTAAGGAATATATTGATGGGGCAAAGACAATTAGTGATTTATACAAAGATTTTAAAATTGATCAGCTCCTTAAAAGTAAAGATTCCGTTAAATTTTGTACCTACTACAAAGTTTTCACAACGGAATTCAATTTGGGATTCTTCAAACCAAAAAAGGACCAGTGCGACATGTGCATGACTTATGCTAATTCCACTCCTGAACAGAGAGAACAATTGGAAAGTCAATTGGAGATTCATTTAAAACAAAAAGATTTATCCCGTATTGAAAAAACTGCCGATCGCCAGAAAGTATCCCCTAACTATAAAGTAGTTGTGTATGATTTGCAAGCTGTTATGCAATGCCCCAACGGTGATACTTCGTCTTTTTATTACAAATCAAAACTGAATAGTTATAACTTTACAATGACCGATCTAACTAAAAAGGATGACGATGATACACAGAACCACAATCAGAAAAAAAAAGATTCATTATCTTATGATAAAGTAAACTGCTATTTCTGGAGTGAGACTGATGGCAAGCGGGGAGCAAATGAAATAGGATCCTGCGTTTTAAACTACCTTGAAAATATAGGAAATGATGTGGATGGTAATATTGATGTTACTTTCTATTCGGACAATTGTTGCGGACAGAATAAAAATAAATACATCACTACTATGTATTTGTTTGCAGTTCACTGTTTTAATAACTTACAGTCAATCACACACAAATTCCTAATTAAAGGACACAGTCAAAATGAAGCTGATAATGTCCATAGTTTAATCGAAAGAGAAATTAAAAAAAATTTAAAGTCTGGCCCAATTTACTGTCCGCAACAATATGTACCCTTAATAAAAAACGCTAAAAAGAATAAGAGCTCATTCGTGGTTCACGAGCTAACTTATGACTTTTTCAAAGATTTAAAATCATTGCAAGAGGAATGGGGATATAACTACAATGTAAATGATGAGGGTGAAAGTGTCGTATGGAATGATATCAGAATTATGAGATTTACCAAAGAAGATCCCTTTGTTTTCTATTACAAGACGTCGTATGACCAAAAAGAATACTCCAGAGTGTCAGTGAGAAACAAGAGAAAGAGAATGCCTGTCTTATCTGATATTTCATTGCGCACTTTAAACAGTGAAAAACAAAAATTAGCGGAAAATAAAAAAAAGGATTTGCGTGACCTGATTGCAAAGAATCTTATTCCAAATTTTTACGTCGATTTTTACAATACAATACTATAAGGTTGTTTAATCAAAATAATTTGATTTTTTGTTATATTTTAGTAAGTAAGGAATAATAATTATCTAGCAGATTCTGTACTGTAGAATTAGTCTGCTAATAATGATTGAACTATCTGAAAACTTTTAATATTAAAAGTTTAACGTACCAACATAATAAATAAGCAGTGTGATTTTTTTGCGAGAGATCGTTTTATTTGTTTTTGTTTTTAAGGACACTTTTTTATTTGTTTTAAAGCTAAAATATGAAAATATTGTACTAAATATTTCAGAGTCACCGAGCACCGAGCACCCTGCAACTATAATAAAGGTTGCTATTAAAATTGTAAGTTTATTCGTTGATGAACAAGAATAAAAATATTTTAGTTTTAAGTATATTTTTTTGTTATATAGCAGATTTTAAATAATCTATAAATAATAATTACAAAGGCTGAAATTTCTTAATATAAGTACATACTCAAAAGTTTCAACTAAACGTAATAAATAAATAAGTGGTAAAAAGGGATTTGGTTATGTTGTTGTGTGTAGACGTGTTGATTTTTGATTATTTTATAGCTAAAATGTAAAAACATTGCATAAAAATAATTACCAAAGCTGCAGGGTAAAATAAAGGCTGCTATTATAAGTGTAAGTTTATTTGTTGATTATTAACAATAAAAATGTTACAAACATTATTATTGAAGTTTCATTTTATAACACTGTTTATCAACCCCAAATTTAAAATGAACCGCGACATTCCACATTCATACAGGGAATCCAACATAATCTTTAGTATTTAACTGATCTAACACAAAATGTACTGTCTGTTTATCTTTATTATTACTCATAAAATGCCTCATTTAGAGTTATGCCTTTTTAAATATAAAAAAAATGTGGTTATTTTTGCAATAAAGAGAAGTATTTTCAAATCTTTTTTTGTTTGTTCTATTATAAATTTTAAATACGAACCTGTATCCTTTATTTTAACTAAATGTTTGAGTATATACTTTAAAGTTTTCAGATAATAGAAAAAAAATACGTTTTAACCACTGTCAGCTTCAAGATATTCATGAAAAGTACGGAATTTGAACTTTGTAAACTTTAAACTCAATTTGCCACAATTGACGGTTTTTGAGTTAAGCCGGTTTATTATTAAGTGAGCGATATCGTCTAGTCGGTAAACCAATGCCATAGATCATTCAAATGACCCTACACATCGCTCCGGGTAGTCAGCTAGTTGTTTCAATGTGCTGCACTCCTAAAGTTTCCATTACTACTTGCATGGATAGCAAAATTCAGGATAGGGAAGGGTTCGCAGCGCAGTCGACTTCTGACCCAAGCTATCTGAATATTGGATTGCATGGGAATAGTTTAGCAGCTTGAAATCCGTCCTTAATTAAAGGTGCAGATGTACAAAATACAATATGTAAGTGAGCAAGAAACAATAAAGGATATGAAATTAAATCTGGAAAATATAAAAAAGGCCCATGAAAGCCTTTCACTGTTTTAAATTCTCTAGAGATCCTTCACCACATTTGGTGACGCGGTGAGCCTAATTGGTAGTGACCCTGGCTACAAAACTGACGGTCCTGAGTTAATATAAAAAAATCTGGATTACTGGAACTACAGTGGTAGTGTGGTGTAACACTACACCACTGTAATTACTCACATTCAAGCCATAAATGATTTCATTTGATTTAATTTCAAATTCATTTAGTGAAGACGGCAATTATTATTTTTTCAGTCTTGAATTCTATATATTTTAGGGTTCCGTAGTCAAACTACGAAATCTCATAGTTTCGCTATGTCCGTCCGTCCGTCCGCAGCCTAGCACAGAGACTCTTAGTACTAGAAAGCTGTAATTTGCCACGAATATATATATTAGTCACGCCAACAAAGTGGCAGCGGCTGTGGAACCCTACACTGAGTAGCGTCCGACATGTTCTTGCCCAGTTTTGTAGATAGAGTAGATAGGTAGGTATAGATAGGTATAAAAGGGTATGCTTACGAGTATACAACCTGGTTAAAAGTACGTTTGCAAAACCCCCGACACAATCGCATGTCTAAAGGTTATCTTTCACCGCGCAAACCAAAGTCTTAAAACGTTTAAAGGTATAAATATTCTCCCTCCTTCAAAAGTATCACTAACCTGTAATCTCCCCTCCGCTTTGTCCCGTTATCTGGCTGCACCGAACGCACTTTGATCGCATACAGACGGACCCAAATCGATCCAGTTATCGTTTATTATTGCCCAATCGGTTTTGCCTGGCGTTTGCACCCGTATGACTTATACCAATACATTAAAGTTGGGATACACCTGAATAAACTGTCATCTGCACTTTTTGTTTGAAGTTTGCGTGCAGCTTGTTCCAATTTTAAATGTGTCTCTAATCTGCAGTTAAAGAAACCCATCCTCATTGTCTTTGAAACGGAAAGTGAAACAAAAATATGTTATTAAGTAATTAAATGTCTGCTTGAAACATTGTGTTGTTTATGTTTATGTTAAAGCAAATAATTCTCTTTAAAAGGTATATTACATAAAAATATTTATATCTGCCACTTTTTGATATAGATTCCTTCTCAAAGCTATCAACTCGTTCGGAAATTTTATTCGAAGTCGCTGCGACCTGGGGATGGGAAATATGGAAGTAAATATACAAGGTGTTTCAGTTACGCGTTTTCACGTTATGAGTATAAGGATCATCCTGTGTAAAACACTACTTATTGAAAAAATATTTTTTAAATATGCGTCGTAATGATTATAATGTACAATAATTATCATAATAGTATATAATAATTATGTAAGCTAGTTAACGCTTATTTTTAGGAAATTGCGTTCATGTGTGTGACTAAAACTTCACAGTAAACTTTTCGATATCTTAGTCACTACGTGTATCAGTGCATTGTCTATCTTATATAATCTAAATGTTTTTTGTACTGCAATTATACGGTTCAACAAGTTTTGAATAAAACGTCAAAATATCGTTTTTACAAATTTCCCTTTAAATGTAACATCACGACGTTGGTACAAGATAAAATGGGCTATTTCCGTAATAACTCGTTACTTTAAAATAAACATAGTGCTTCCGCAGAAAACCAGCGTATCTGTGACTTAATAGCTATTGCAGAAGCAACCTTATTCGAGTATAAATGAGATAACGTAAACAATGCACATTTTATGTCAGTTGCAATTTTTGTATAAAAATTGAAAAATACGGTACAATTTTCTGATTGCAACTAAGTTGCGGGTGTTTGACTTTGCCGTGTTTTAGTTTTTAAAAACTCCAGTCACAGAACCCGGTACTCATTTAAAAAGTTTCGCAATTAAAATTGGGAATTACTATATTTCGCTCGAACACAAAAATGTCTGCAATTTAAAAACAGTGGTAACTTGTAAATTACGCTTTTATTTACGAGTGCGTGTGCAAAACAGGACGTGTAATTTAGGATGCATTAATATTTGAGTCAAACATCATTAGTATTATGATTTGTATAACGATACTTGTTTCAGAATGTTTTGAGGTGGTTATTAGTGTTATTGCCATGATCACTGCGTGCATCTGTTTAGCTCTACAATTTAGAAGAAGTTAAGGTCTAAAATTGCTAGAAGTGTGTTTTTGACAACATGAAGTAAACAAAGTGTATTTTATTTAACAATAAGACTTGCATTTGTTGACGTTTAATAACAATTATTATTTTTAATGGGGTCTTTTCACATAAAACAGTACAAAAAACAAAATAACTTACAATCTGAAGTTTTATCAAATTGTCATTGCCTGAATTATCTTTTACTCATCCATATATATCAAACTCTCTAAGTTCTATACGAATTAGACCCAAATTAAAGTTCTCGCTTGTGGTAAAGGGGACGAGGAGAGAGCGCAGTACGGTAAGGCTAATAAAATAAAGAGTGATGGCCGACGTGGAACAGAATCTCTGCAGGGCACGCCTTTATCTTCTCTTAGTCGTTCAATGACCCTGGTTTTTGTTCGAGGCCGCTTGTCCAGACAATGAGGCAAATTTTTAATCCTATAATCTTGATGCTTATGACTGTGATATCAGATTCGTTTGTCTTGATTTTACTTACCGAGACTTGGTCTACTAAGGTTTGTCTAACTTGGAAAAAGAGGTCGATCGTCGAATCCAGCAGCAGCATTTGAGAAGCTACGTAATATCTTCTCACACAATATACCAGTATCTCAAGTCGAACTTAATGATGATGATGAACTTTACTTATTATTATTGGGGGGTTGAGATGAACCTTGTAAGTCACTTCGACCGCTGATCTTTTGCTCTTTGTTTAGAGCTCACCGCAAATGCCCGTTGCGTCCAGGAGTTTGCAGGTCCTTTGGGCAGTGAGGAGTGGTTTCTATTGTGGGTCCATGATATTTCGCCGTTGGTAAATACTTCTGTTGAGCATTAGTGGTCTACATGAGCAGGGGATGTGCATTGCTGTCTTCTTTGTCTCCTGCCAGAACCTGGAACCTGAACTTTACTTGGGATTTTTGTGGTTAAGAGTTTTATGTCTTTCTGTTTAGTGAGAAGGTACTCCTGACCTGACAAGAAGTATCAGGGTATTAAAATCATTTATATTTAGTAAAATCACTTATTGACAAAGATGAAGAACAAGTAATGAACATTGTACGGATAAATTTTAAGTATTGCCATCGACGAATAGTTCGTCAATGCTATTAAGTACATCATTTTATACAAGTTATTTGTATAAAGTACGCTGTATAACCCAACATTGAGAAAAACGGCTAATAAAGAAGTCTACAGTCAGCAGTGGCTGACCATAGGCTGAAGTAGTTGACGAAGACGCTTTGAAAGTTTTACTGTCAATGGAGTCTGTTGCTTTTCTTATCGAAAGTAAGGTTAATTTGATATTTTTTTTCTGAAACTTATTGATACTTAAACCATTTGTGTGACAGCCTTTCGTGCACCTCTAAAGAGGGTATTTACAGGAAATCTATGCGCGGCGTGTCTACCCGCACAGAACCACCCGTAACCGTAATCTTGGACTAATGTCGTGGACCCCTGACACCCTGGCGCACCCTGTTACACCCATTGACCCCCCATGGCGAAGGCGCAGCTATAAAAAGAAGCAAGTTCGTTATCATGTTCTGATATAAATATATTAAAGACGGCAGTTTAAATGTATAAAATAATGATAATTTCTGCAAATCTGTCGGCTTGACGGGGAGATCGGTTTTGTCTAAAATGTCTAAATTTTCAAAATTAAAAGTATCTTTTGTCCGTCCTCGTGCTATAAACTATCAACCAATCAAAGGCCAACAGATTCATGTAAGAGAACTCTATCTAATAGAGAGCAATACTTAAAGTCAACGAAAAGCCAAATAAGTATGTTACACCTCTACGACCATTTTAAATCGAGATAAGATTGGCTATTTATTTTCATTGATTATTAATTGTTTTATTTTAAGTAGCTAAGTTGTTTGAAATGTGTTACACTAATATACTGAAAACTTAAAAAACATACCAACTATCGTTTCTAAAGACATAGAGAACCCAAAATGATATCTGACAGACATCCAGTTACAAGACAGACAGTTACAGCTCGAGACGTGAAGGAACATTAAATTTAACAGCAGCATTAATCATAGCATCAATCTAGTAACCCTAAAGATTCCTGTTGTGTAAAACCAGATAGTTCAACGCTTTTAACCGTAGAACTCAAAAAACCACCGAGTCTCTTTAAACCTCAAGACTCCAAACTGATTCGTTATGACGACACGCTGGCCTAGTTGGTAGTGACCCTGCCTACGAAGCTAGCGGTCCTGGGTTCAAATCCCGGTAAGTGCAAATGTTTGTGTGATGAGCGCGATTATTTGTTCCTGAGTCATGGATGTTTTCTATGTATTTAAGTATATATTTCTCTATTTAAGTATTTATATCGTTGTCTAGTACCCATAATACAAGCCTAGAGCTTAGTTTGGGACTAGGTCAATTGGTGTGACATTGTCCCCTGATATTTATTTATTTTTTATTTATGATAAGTATTATTTTGTTATTTACGCAACACAAAAGGAAAATTAAACAAGTTACTCGACTACTTTCCCCAAATGTACAATTCAGCGACGTATTTAAGTAACCCTTTCCTCCAAATCTTGAACCTCAAAAAGCCTTTTTTACAATTTACCTGATCATATTGATCGAGAGGCCGATATGCAAATTCTTCAGAAGCCCGATTGGCGTTGCGGGCCCCACCAAGCCCGGCCCGGGGGGCCTGAGGGGACAAAGGGGATAGTAACTCGATAAATCAATCCATTTTTGTTCGGTTTTGTTTGCGACAATGCCAACATTTTTATTGTTGAGGTGACAATTTGCTCGCGTATTTATTTTGTTTGTTTTGACGTGAGGTGTTGTTTTCGTAAGCCCTTGAGAGTTGGTGTAGCGAACTCCTCTTGAGAACAACATCAGTAAAATTATTTGAGTTGGTGTTACGATGAGTTATTTTTTACGATCCTGTTTGGCATAGTTAGGAAATAAATCACATGAATATCATACAGTAGAGGTTGTGCCACCTCTACGTTTCTTCTGTGGAGGAACATGAAATGCTTCCTTAAAAATATATCAAATCGCTGATTGAGGTATCTTTAACTTTACTGTAATCACCACAAAACATACTTAGTTGAGAGGTCGAAGACGTTTATTTAAATAACATTGTAAATATAATCGATTGTATCATAATGCACATTGTAAATGTATCATAATGCATAATTTTAGTACAGGGATTTACTATTTCTGGTTACGAAATGACCCCTTCAATGACAAAATTATCAGATTCGAGTATGACTTTATAATGCTATGAATGTTATGGAATGTATCTCTGAAGGGTGGGGGGAATAAAGTTCAAGTTATCATTAAGAGCTAAATAAAAGTTAAAAGCGGTAACTCCGATAGCGATGTCAACCAATTAAGTAATACTTAAACCAAAGTCTTCATCAGAATTACATTTGGATACAAAATATCAGAACAAAATTGTACAAAATTGTCACTAAATATTTAAAAGCTTGACCTTAACTCAAATACATAAACTAATCTTTAGGATCAATTAAAAATAAAAATACAACTTTTCGACCGCCGAAACTGTACAATAAACGAACCTTGAGGTTACTGTTGATATTGGTGCACAGAATTGGTGGTAAGTCCCTGTGCAGGGTCCGCCCGGATCACTCCCACCATCGAATCCTGTAACCTACCACCAAGCATCAGCGTTCACATTGTTATGTTCCAGTATATTAGACAACCGGTGATATTACTGGCATAGGGGTATTCCATCTTAGTCCCCAGCCTTTGCGAACCATTCGCTGTTCTAGGACTGTAGTCTTGAGATCGTAGTTTTATGAAGCTTATGTCTCATGAGTATCAGATCCCACTTACCACCACATGTCCTATATGTTGCCTTCTCTTTAACATAAAATAACACCTAAGTCTCATTTAATTCAAACGATATTTCCTAGAGAATCTGATTTTTCTTTTTTTTTCCTGCTCTTCTCAATACCTTTCACGTTTTTCTCTAAGTTCGTTGACCAGTATCATTAATTCTGCGGACAAAAGATCGCACTCTACGCTGTTAGGATCGATAGTTGTTTGCGTGTATGTGTGTAAGTAAAGACGTCTGTGATAGTGTTCGTGGCAGAATGTTTCAGTAATGTTTGGAGTTATAATTTTATCAAAAAAGGAGATTAGATTTCGAAAAAAAACTTATTTCATAACAAAACAAAAACCCAAAATAAAATTTATTTTATAACGTTCTGGAAGAAATTCTGTAGAAATTATCGGAGAAGTATGCAGCCAAACATAATTATAAGTTGACACGGATAGCGATTTTGTTTTATTGTAGGTATTTAGAAATAGAGAATGAGTAAAGAAGATTTTTTCAAGTAAAATAAATGAGTTACATTTGTACTCGAACCAATAATTGTTTCCAGATATAGTAGATATTAACATTTCAGCGCTTTTGGATCCACGTGACGCTGATAAATGATACAGCGGCGTCGACGACAGTATCTATCCAGCACTTAGCTCTGTATCTCTCACACTTCGCCCGCACTGACACTGGAACATCCAATCAATGACAAAGAAACACGGGCTCAAAGTCCACTTGTTAAAAATCATATTGTTTTTGAAATGTTATCGTATTGTTCAACTATAGCTCTTATTTGGTTGACAGTAACGGCGGTCATGTTAAAAACAATACAATAACACGTCAATAACAATAGAGCGCAAATGAGTGTAAATGTGTTGGAGATTAATATAATACAGGTCATGGAGGTTGTCTTTGTCTGTAGACAAGGGGAAGGGGTGAATAATCGAGAAACATTATCATAGAATGTAAGCACAATTTCACCGGATATCACTAACCCGAAATTGTGTTGTTTTCAATCATGAATATTTTGTGGAAAAATTGACTTTTATGTCAAGATTGTCGGCTATCAAAAAAATTGAACTCCCGCACTACGGTGTGATACGGGATACGGGATACTACCAACTTAATTTTCGCTAAACACTTAAAATTAAAAAAAAGGGGCGAAATCTTTGCCCTTGTGTATGACAAAATATGAACAAAAGTTAAGGCAAAGCCTTTCAAATTAAAACCAAAATCCGCCCCATCCGTCCAATTTGCTCGGTGCACGCTAAAATTATACCCGAATATATTACAACCCACAATACCCAATTTATCCTTAACCAACGAAATTTCAAACAAAAATGCGTCCCTCCATCCCTCAGGAATTACCACGTAATGTGACATTTGGCAAAAATGAATTTTAATGCTCGCCACCACATAAGGATCTAATGCCCAGAAGGCATTTACCAAAGTTACCCTAATACATTCACGAGAAATCCTCAAACAATATCCGTTACTGCTTTTCACGTAATCGTTACAAGTTTCATGCCTACTAAAAGAGCGATGGATATTACAAAAGCAGTTCCATCGTAAAATTTTGTGAAGCGATTGTGATATTTAGTATTGGGAATAGGGTACGCTAGCCAATGTCCGACCCGGTCGCTTTGAATTGCTGATTGCCTTCAAATATGCCCGAGAGCTACTTGTTGCTTAGTAAAATCGACTTTTTAATGGAAATTGTTGACTTCAGCGGGCTTTGAATGAATAATGGCCATTTTATTTACTACGCTTTGTGCGATGGACTTCGTACTTTTGAATTATAAGCAGTAAAGTCTTTTTTTTTGTAAAAATAATGAGGTTAGGTATCTCAGTAGATCTCTATAAATCTTCTGAGAACTAGAGCTGTGGTTCAATACTATTAACGGCCTAATTTAGCCTTAATTCTGAGGTTTAAGTTAACCTTTATCGTGTACCATATTCAACAAAACATTATATTTTTAATTAGGACCTTATTAATACATTTTATTATTTATCTTTGAGTTGCCTTATCACTAATTTTATTGAGTTGAGTTTCTTGCGACGATCATTTCTAAAGGTGGAATTTTATTACTTGTAAAAATGCACAAGCGGCTAAGTTACAAAATAAAGATGATTTAATTATATATTACTGGAGGTTAGAGCTTCAAGTTCAAAAGTGAACGATTTTTTTCTAGACAAGACAGCCAACTGACTTGTGTATAAATATACACCTGAGTAACGGACAACCCGCAAACTATTTTTTGAAATGAAAATTAGGGGTATTTGAATAAAAATAGAAGAATAAATAACTTACACTAAACATTTACTGAGCCGCTGCCAAAACTTTACCCGTCAGAACACCCCTCGCCATTCTATTTTAAAATTATCATTTTAAAACTTAGTTTGTACAGCCCATATCCTAGACCCAAAGCCACTTCAATCTTTATCGTCTGAAACTTTACCCGGGACTTGAAAGTTGCTGCTAGTGGAGTACAGTCGGCTTAAAGGTCCCTCGTTATCTTTGTAAGAGGAGACATGAACCTACGACGTGTGAAGATATAGCCGACGTTAAGTAAGTGATTAATTGTGGGCTTTATCGCTGTAACATAAAGTTTATAATGCCAGTTGAAATAGTCTTACAAGGTACAGTTAAGTAAGTAGTGATTATCTACTCATATCTTAACTCTAGAATATTTCATTTGGGTTCCCGAAAGCAATATCTTTATTATGAGCCCGCTAAGGGATGAAAATCAAATGTTTTAAATTTAAATTATAAACATGATTATAGGAAAGGTTTGTCACTATTATTTCAAATTATAATTTTTAAATAAGCTTAGTTTTATTTACCTAGTTCATGTACCTAATCTCTCCAGGGCTTTTCATTACCGCAATCTGTGCAACCTCTCTGCTTTGATTTTAGTTAACTGAATAAACAAAAATCAATAAATATCATACAGACAATCTATAATAACTTTACCTAGTGCCAAACTAAGCTCTAGACTTGGACTATGGGTCATGTCAGCCGAAAGACGTCCACTGCTGGACATAGGCCTCCCCCAAGGCTTTCCACTCAGACCGGTCTTGTGCTTTTCGCATCCACCGCGGTCCCGCGATCCTGACGAGGTCGTCACTCCATGACTATGGGTACTAGACAACTATAGACAAATAAAAAGAAGTAAATACCCGCATCCATTACACAAAATATATATTTGCTTTCCCCGATTATCAAACTTAAGACCGCTAGCATTTAATGCGACGTTTTTGGTGAAAATATGACAAGGTTCTAATTTTGCAATCCAAAATTTCACTTTAATTTTACCTTATTACAGTAAAACAAGCCTTATTATAAAAACATGGTGTAAATTAAGATTGTCTTATTTTTCCACAAGATGGCAAATTAAGTTGATAAGTTATGTTATGAAACAGATTTGCAGTTTTAAATTGTTTGTGAAGGTAAAAAAGTCTTAAAAGATCATTTTTTCTAATTAATCGTTGAGTTCAACGACTTTGTTTGAGGATAGCAACAGAGGAAGCGGAGAGTCTTGTTGTAGCTTTTGTTAATCTGATATTGTTTGAATTCAGAAGCCAAGTTTTTATTCTAGCCAGCAAACTAAAAGTCAGAGGAAATGGGGACAGGTATTTGGTCAGCTATGAATGCTATATTACTATATCAAAAATGTAGAAATAAGCTATATTGACAAAATGTAGAATTTCTAAAAGGAAAGGTAAACAAAGTTGACTTTGCAGTTTTCACATTTAAAATGGTGAAAACATTAATATAATAAGTATAATAACAGTCAAATGAAATTTGTCAGGCATGTACTTTTTGATATTCAATCGAGTTAGTAATGATAACGTAACATAATGTCATGGATTTTTTTTTAATTAATGGCATTCATTCTTGTTTTAACAAGTTGTTTTTCACCAATGTCGAGTTTTAGACATTCACCATGAACTTATTAGAAAAATAAGCCCATGAACACGCGCGAAAAAAAAACAAAAATCTAGTTGTCATTTTGTGTTTTTGGATGATGTTATGGTAATTCATTCCATATTTCTCATTTTCTATAGCATTATTTATAAAAACAGAAATAACACAAAATACCGTCCTGATTTACACATAGATTTGAAAATTATTCAACGGCTAAGTTTAAGACGAGTGGCTTGCATTATTAAATGCATTCCGCTGCAGCTCTTAGCCTAACGCAGGCTAGGAGCTTGAGTTCTTAGATATTTCTGCATCTTTATCACTGTACTGGATTTTTGAAGTAAATATTTTGAGATTAAGATTATTTTGGAACAAAATTGTGGAAAGCGTAACAATAGCGGGACTATTTAAAGACGCTTGGTGTTGCTTGGGAGTGGGGGGCTCTATTCCACTCGGTAAACCCTTCTTGTCTTGACATGTCACTGTATTGTCAACGTTATGATAGCACCTATTTACCTGAAAGTAATGGCAGCCGTGTTAATAACAATGTGATAAAACAGGGTTACCCTAGCTTCGACGAAATATGTTTGTCGGACAGTGGCAGTGGGCGGGGCACATTGCTGGACTGATGGCCGATGGAGTCAGAAGGTTCTGGAGTGGCGTCCGCGGACCGGAAGACGAGCTGTAGGTAGGCCTCGTAAGGACCGCGGGACTGCGGTGGATGCGAAAAGCTCTAGACCGGTCTGAGTGGAGAGCCTTAGGGGAGGCCTATGTCCAGCAGTGGACGTCTTTCGGCTGACATGATGATGATGATGATATTTCAGCCAAATGGCAAGCTACAGATAAGAAATATGGTAAACCGATTACAAAACAGCTCCTGGGGCATTGTTAGACTTACAAAAAGACAAGGAGAGGTACAATTTCACACCGTATTTACTAGCAGCTGTTGCCCGCCACTCCATTTGCGTAGAGCTCGTTCAACGCTCTTCCAATGGGATTGTAAAAAAAAATCTAAATAAAAAATGGCATAATGTCTGTGTTCGAGCTATAAACTGTCTCTGTATGCACCAAACTTTATCACATCATTACGCATCAAACCATGAAAACGGAACAAATAACACACACTTTCGCTGGCAAACGAGAATGAGGGTTTCCTGATGGGAAATAATCTCCATCGCCCATAAACACCAGTAATTATTAAAGAGTGTTTTTTATCTAGCGTTATTTCTTACGATGACACAGTATTTTTTGTAGCTTTGTCTTGATTAAATTATCTAGCTCTATCTGGGCCTAATCTATTTTGCAGGTTCCTTACTCTTGCAAACCTTTTTAGATTCTCGTCTCCTTTAAAGTGTGACTTAGTCTGAACCATAGTTAAATTATATTGTCAAATCCAGCTTAACTGGTTGTTTTTATACGTTAACAAACTGCATTCCCCCCAAGTTACTAAATTAACTTTATCTGGCGAGTAACGGCCGCGTAGCTCGTCGGGGCATTTGTATTCAGACGGCGTCGTGATAAGGAGACGGAGGTTTAGGGGCATGCAGGAGTAGGATTGAACCGGTACGGCCGTACCAGAGGAGGCCGCTGATTGCATAGCAAACAAGCATTTTAAATCTAATGTGCAAACGTGTGCTAAGACAGCCGGTGTAATGACTAGCATAGAGGCATTCCATCTTAGTCCTCAGGGTTGGCAACGCATTTGCAGTCTTGTGAATACGAATGTCTATGGATCACAGATTCCACTTAACATTAGGTGGCCTGTGTGCTCGTTTGCCTTCTCTATGCCATAAAATAAAATTAAAAAATCAATACATAAGGTGTTGATATTAAACAAGTGCTCATTGAAAATACTCTGCAAAACAAAACAAAACAATACAATTTACTGTCAGTGCCAGGCATAAGCGAGAGTCCATGCTATTTAAGGTACGTCAATAATAATTTAAAATTGATATTTTCTTTTACAAGAAAATCTTTAATACCGACAAATATTGGAAATGTACTCAATACCCAATACTCCATTATTTATTGCATTCCATGAAGTATACATAGGTAATAATTTAATTATCCTAAATCCTAATCCTCCTGTTCGGAAAGTTTAATTTGAATGGGTGGATAGCCGGGTGGAAAATTGCGTTTTCATCTCTAGGGTGGAAAGTAATTTTTTTTTAATAGTTACGATTGGCCACGGAGTCTAAGATAATTGAGCTACGTCATAATATTATAAACATAAAAGATTTTCATATATCTAAACTCGGCTATACGTTAAACGATGTATTTATTACGGCCTATAGGTTCATATGAAAATCATTTTAAGACTGGTCTATTTTTTTCGCAATTACAGAAAATCAACATTTAAAATTATTCCTCTATTCTGCTGCCCGCCATAATGCCGTGATAGCATAGCATGACACTTTTTCTTTCACGTTTCCGCATGGCCATCTAGAAAATACACTACTGCCAACATTAGAAAAGTTTAATCGAGTTGGTCACGACCAAGGAGCTTATTATACAACAAGAAGGTTGAACACCGAACATCCGTTCGAAACAAGAAATTTGACCTTTATTACGTCACGAATATATTCCATCTCTTTCTTTAGTTAGGGTAAGAATGAGATGGAAGTCATGCTCCTTGGCCGTGATCGACTCGATTTAACTTTTCTAATGTTGGCAGCATGTGTATTTTAACTTTTTTATGAATCTAGAAAAAAAAAGTTTTCAATAGGTAAAGCGGGAAACGAGATTAAATATATTTAGGTATACCGTGTCTTTTTTCCTCACAGTCGAAATGTAAAGTAGAGTGTCTAACTCGGGTGAAATTACCCATTTCCCCTCGAACTATTGGAGCTCTCACTTCGTTCGAGCGCCAGAAATATCTCGGGTGAAATGGGTCACTTTCAACCCTTGGTTATCAATCTACTATTTCTACATCACTTTAGTATTCGTGCCCCGAGTTAGCACACGTCTGTTAATGTGGGTACAGTCAAATAATTAAATGTATGAGACACCTAAGCTCCAAAGTCAACCTGACATTCTACACCAATAAGGTTGAGATTCCTATCAATTACAAATGACTTGGCATCTCTACGAAATGGGTAACAAATTAACGCCCGTGACTGTACCAAGAATAGAGTATGACTAGAATGCTTCGACATTGCAGTTAATAGCTTTCTTTGGTATAATGGCAGAGTAGCTATGATGAAGTGCAGTGGTTGACTCTGGCCTGCCAACCTGGAGCGGGTTTGGAATGGATTGGTTACATATTTGAAGGTTTTTTAAACCTCAACTCCAAAATAGGGGATTTAAGCTTGACTTATCTATGTATCAATTTTTTTTAAATTAATATTTGTATGCTCTTTTTTATATACCACGATTGTGGCAAACAAGCGTACTACCCGCCTGATCTGTATACTACCGCGTACCGCGGTTACTGTATACTAATGGACGCCTGCAATAGCAGAAGTATTGCATGCGCGTTGCCGACCCTATATAAACCTATTTACTCCCCTCTTGAAGAACTCCACACTGTAGTCCCACAGTGAAAACCTCGGCAGGGAGCTTGCCTAACTTGCCGTTGGAGGACGAAGATTCTGTTGATGATAAAGCGAGCTCACCCAGAAGATGCTATTCATCCGAGCTTGAAATAGGTTCAAATTGTATGCACTCGGAAATACAGTCGCCGGAAGCGTATTCCACTGTTTTGCAGTACGCATTGTAAGTATGATGTACAGCGCTTCATTTGAAAAGGCGGAATTTCACGTACGGATGGTATCCCGCGGTGCGTCTGTATGTCTGTCTGACATCGTAGCTTTCAAACGATAAGTACCTACTTCGTAGGGTTACATTGATGATAAAGAGTTATTAACGGAGATTTAGTAGTGGTAGGACCTTGTGCAGGGTCCGTCCGGATCGCTACCACCAAATCCATTAACCCACCGCCAAGAGCAGTGTTCGCATTGCTGTGTTCAGGTGTGGGGATAAGACAACCAGTGAAATTACTAGCATAGAGGCATTCCATCTTAGTCCTTAGGGTTGGCAACGCATTTGAAGTCTTAGGACTGCAGTATTGAGATTGGAGTCTTGAGATTTCAAATGTCTATGGGTCTCAGAGACTTAGGAAAATATCTTTTTCTAGGTATTAAGTGCTCTTTAGATATATATACTTACTAAAAAATATATCAGTATCAGCCGTTTTTTATGTATGTGTATTTATTATGTATGTTTATAACTTTACAATTACCTTCGAGGTTATAAAAACTATGCTACACTTTACCTAAAAATATTTAAACAAATTGAGACCCAGGTTAAAGGTAAGGCGGAGGGAGCGTTACTGGATCCTCATAAAAAATATTTCCTCGCAAAAATTACAGAGACCGATGAAAAGGTAACAACTTAACATAATATTCGGATAAAGAAGAGGTTAGAATTAACGGGGAAATTCTACAGACTAGAAAATCTGCATCGTTAATACAAAATAATTATTTATTTTGAGAGTTTTGAACATTTTTGCTCTGGACATTAATTACAAAGCAACAGTTATTTATTATAACTTTCTTTTTATTTTCTTGATGCAATAGTTAATTAAAACTCATAGCACCTATACTTTTACTGTGATATATAGGTTCTTTACTTATCTAATACATACTTGTCAATTTAAGAGCTCGTGGGTGGAGTAATTTCGATTCGTCTCTTCTTTTTGCTAGCTCCTTCACCTCTCCTATTAGGATACGACATGCACATTCTACCTAATTTTGTTCATTTAGCTTCTCCTTGGTTTTTCTCTGCCTCTCTTTTCCTCAATAATTTATGTTTTTAGAGCTATATGCTCTATTATTACTGTTATTTTAATTGGTCATCTTGCACCGTCCTATATACACAAGTAGGTGTTTTTTTTCCTTTTCTCTCTCTGTCTCTATCCCAAGATTTTTGGCATGTGTTCCTGCTGAACTTCACATGTTATTTGATATTATATTTAATTTAATATTTATAGCTTTATATAATGCTTCGACTAAGTAGTACCATTGTAATAGGAAATCTATTTAAAAAATGACTGACTGCTGAGTTTCTTGCGGCGTTTCTTCTCAGCAGGGGTCTCCTCTTGGGAAGCGCTGGTAAATTCTTGACGTGTAAAAGTGCCCTTGCGGCCTATTTACTGAAAAAATTACTTATCTTTTACCTTTTTATCTTTATTCCGTTTACTGACTAAAACTTGGTGGAATTTATAACGAGCGATTTAAAGACGATGAGGTCATGGCTAGTAAGTAATTAATATTTATCTTAAAGTCCGTAGCTTCACCCGGTAGGACCGGGAGGAATATTTCTCGTTTATTACTCTAAAACTCTCGTAAATTTTGCGAGTTTTATATTTCAGCTGTTTAAAATTTAAATTTGCATTAATATACCGACTTGTAACCCGGTCCGCTGCACGGCCATCGTTTTATGAACGATAAGGAATTTTGTTGATTAAATATGGTACAAGATTACCATAAAAACCGGCCAAGTGCGAGTCGGACTCGCGCAGGAAGGGTTCCGTCCATTATGTATAAAAATCACTTTGTTGTCCAATACAACATTGAAAAAAAAATGAATTTACCTACAACTAAATATTCTGTGACTATTTGAAGCGTTTTCCTGTTACCTTTATTAATATCGCTCAAAAAACGGCATAAAAATCACGTTTGCTGTATCGGAGCTCCACTTACATACCTATTTGTTTTATTCTGTTTTTAATATTTTTTGTTATATCGGTGACAGAAATAAATCTGTTAAAAACCAACTGTCTAGCTATCACGGTTCATGAGATACAGCCTGGTGATGGTGACAGACAGACAGATGGACAGAGGAGTCTTTGTAATAGGATCCCGTTTTTACCCTTTGGGTACGGAACCCTAAAAAAAATCTTTTAAACTAAAATGATTTCAAAAGTAAGAAGACGTCTTGTCAGCGATATTTTATGCAGCAACGACAAGGCAAACAAACGTGCAGGCCACCTGATGGTAAATGAAATCTGATACACATATTCTTTGCATTCTCAAGACCACAATCCCAAGACTACAATCTCAAGACTGCAATCTTGAGACTGCAAATGCGTTGCCAACCCTGAAGACTAAGATGTGATGATTCTATTTTAGTAATTAACTTGTTGTCTTATCACATGCTACTGCTCTTTGGTGGTTCATATTTAGATTAACTATGCATGCTTTCAAACCAACTATTTTAAATTAAAACCGCATATTTATTCAGATTGTAACGCAACATCATAAATCAAAGGATGCAAATGCGATCAAAACAAACGAATCCGCGCACAAAAGCTAGTCGGAAGCGAGTTTGCATCGCATTAACATTACAATTCTTCCCGGAAGGCTCCCACCAAACGATTATAAATTACGCCTTGAAAAGTTTTTAAACCGTGGTATGGTAAAACATGAAAAATATTAAAATTGCAAGTTTGGCCGTCAAATTCATAAAAAAAATATACCTAGCTTGGGAGAAATTATGTAGTAGAACGTATCTCAAGTGGATTATTTATATCCAATATTAGTGCATTGTAATATTATACGCAGTAGAACTAAGGTTACCGACATAGCCCGAAAAATAGCTAAACTGAAGTGGCAGGGGGCGGGGCACATTGCTCGCAGGACTGATGGCCGATGGGGTCAGAAGGTTCTGGAGTGGCGTCCGCGGACCGGAAGACGAGCTGTAGGTAGGCCTCCAACAAGATGGAGTGACGACCTCGTCAGGATCGCGGGACCGCGGTGGATGCGAAAAGCACAAGACCGGTCTGAGTGGAAAGCCTTGGGGGAGGCCTATGTCCAGCAGTGGACGTGTTTCGGCTGACATGATGATGATGATGATGATGAAGTGCATAAGTACGCGTATCTCTATTTGTTTGTTTAGCTTGTTTCTATACACGCTTTCTAACGTTTCAAGTACTCGTATTTGGAATAAGTAGCCATACTCATACTCGTCCTCACGCTCTTAGGGCCGTATAAACTCATCTTGACTGTAAGGCCCGTCACAAGATACGTCAAAGTAAACGCCAAACCATAGAACACTGTCATTTTTGACGCATCTCAAGACGAGCATTGGAGTTGAGATCAGTTTATTAATACGGGTCTTAGTCATTCACATTCTCAAGTCAAGTCAAGTCCTATGTTTTTCTTAAACTGATGTTTGCCATTTGTGTTTTGTTTGTATTAAATAAATTGAACAGTATGGTAAACGGGATTTCCATAACAATCGTTATGTAAGCCAAGCCGTGGGCGCAAGTTAGTTCAATTAGCGGTGTTGGCGTTAAGCGAACCTTGTTCCGACGATCGATACTAATCGAATCGACATGTTGCCGGGGCTCGGTTACTCCCTCATTGTGGGGCGAGCTCTCTGCAATGGGATATTATTGGTGTTAACGGAATTAACATGTTTTTATTTATAATTTGTATGGTCGTGTGTATCAATAAATAGCCATAGACATACATATAACCATAATAATTCTTAAACTTTTGATCTGTCATTGGCTTTGAGGTTACATTCAGACGTCTCCTGTCAATTCCTACCGTGCGGACGGAATCATTTTCTTGTAATTTATGAATAAAGTTAAGTTTTGCATATTCAACGACAACATCCCCTGGGAGCCTGAAACAGATCCGAACCCGTGCCAGGCTTCCGGGGACAGATCAATTTCATCATCATCCAGTCAACGAGCTCTTCATCAGTAATACCACGGCCGGGGTCAGGCCGGTGAGTCTTCCGTTCAATTGGATTGGATAGCTATGGCAAATAAAGCTGATGCTTGCTATAAATATGCTGAATACAATAAGAAGTCGGTTGCTATAAACCTTCATATGCAAAGATCGGATGTAATTTTCTTCCTTTTTTTAAAGTAACATGTTTTTTTTCTGAATTGTCACTAAGTAAATAAATTACGTACGAGACGTGTGCAAGTTAGTTCAGTGTTGGCGCTAAGACGAGTTGGCAATCGATTGTAAGTAATTGAATTGACACGTTGCCGAATCTCCGTTAGTCCTTCTCCTTATTGTGTAAACTATGGCAATTTGTCGGTAAACTCTCATAGAAATGGGCATGATATGTCAAACTTGTAAATATTTTAAAAGTAAAAGATTAACACACATTAAGAAGTTAGATACACTGCTCGGAGAATCTCCTTGGTTTTGTAGTAAGAACAGCCATTTCTTCATACAAAACCGGGTAATGTAGGAAGAATATTTACTTCTTTTTACATAACTGCAAACGGAACTAGTAATGTGCAAATAACGAAAATTTCTTCATACGTTACTCGGTTTTGTACGAAGATTTTTTTTTCTCTGTACAATACTAGTAATGTAACTCAGTAATTTACAAAGAAAAAGGAGTAATATTTACATGATAAGGTTTTAATTCAAATATGTGGCCATACTCATACAATAGGATAGTGTCCTAAAAAATCTACTTAGTCCGTCATTTACCTTATAAAAAAATATTGAAGTTTTTTTTTAATTAAACGGAAAATTACGAAGTGTTAAAGTTTCGCGTGACGTCACGAGCCCCCACTCCCGAGCTTGGATGCGCGTTATTTTTTTGTCAATTTTAATTGATTTGATAAAGCAAAAAATACGTTTTTTTAACCCCGGAAACACCCCTATTATTGTAACTGTTGACTTTATAAAATATTGTGTATGACTATGGCCACGTATTTCAATTAGTAATGTATTGAATGGTGTAATAGGTATATAGCCATGTATGTATAGCCATTCTCATACTGATAATCATTCACATAGTTATACCCATTTATAGGTTCTTGTATTTTTTCTCCTACCGTTCTTGTAGCAACCAATACAAAAATGAATGATGATTGTTTTACTTTTGTTACATCTCAACACATCTCGTCGTGATTTTCATTTCTCACCTTGCCTTTGTTGTTGTGATGATAAACTTGTACAGGGTCCGTCCGGATCGCTACCACCATTTTATCCATTAATCTACCGCCAAACAGCAGTGTTCGCATTGTTGTGTTCCGATTTGGGGATAAGACAGCCGGTGTAATGACTAGCATAGAGGCATTCCATGTTAGTCCTCAGAGTTGGCAACGTATTTGCAGTCTTAGACTTGCCGTCTTGTGAATGCGAATGTCTATGGGTCACAGTTTCCACTTACCATCAGGTGGCCTGTGTGCTCCTTTGCCTTCTCTACGAAATAAAAAAAAAAAAAAACTCCACATGCTGTCCTGGGAATCTTATGGCTTTAGGCGGCTCTCACGGCTGATGTGATTGGCAGGCCAGTTATAGATTTGTATTGTTCTAACCAGTGAGTAAGTGAACGCTTCACCAGGACGGCCTAGTGCTTGTTTCTTTTCCACTTTCGATATTCAAATTTAATAAAGAGTCCTGACTCTTCAATGAAAACAAATGTTGCGTAAACGGAGGCGCAGACACTCCTATAAACGCAATTTTCTACTTCACCTACCAATAGTGTTCTCTAAATCACTCGTACGCGACTACGCGTATTCTTCTCCTTAACTCCACACCGTTCAATTCAATCCGCAGCTTTAAAGCACCTTTCTAGTGTAAGAGATCACAAGCCAATTAAGTGGGAGCCGCGGACGGAGACGGAGCGAGCAAGGGAAGGGCGGGGTTGGCAAATTTGTTCCCGTGGACCGTGGGATGTGGCTTGGGACAGATGAATCACAAAATTATCGTGGTTTGGTGGAGGGTTGCTGTATCGATACTTATTTTGTAGAATGTGTCAATTTGTACGTTTTTAATTTTATCGATAGGCGTCTCTCACCGCGGAATTATAAAATATGTTCATAGGTACAGTTCTAACCTAACCTTAGCAAACCTTAATAAAAACAGAAGACAGCAAGAATTTGGTTTTGGTAAATAAAATTAACAGAATAATAACAGTAAGTAATGTAGTAAGCCGTCCCCGCCGCAATTCACATTGAGTAAACAATGGGGTTCCTACCATACCCTTTTTTGACAGTTCAAGGTCTTTACACTTCGAATAACTTGAGATCAAATTTTAAGTGATTTCCCAAATATACATATTTGTAATTATAAACTAGAGATGATAAGTAAAGATTGCAATTTTACTTTTAGAGTTGTAGTTTTCGAAGTACGAATTGATGAGTCTGTTTTCATTAGTCTGTGGAGGCTGGATACTGGAAGCGTAATGAAATGAAGGCAGTACTTACCTAACTGAATTACACTTACTCGTCGTACTCAATGAAACAATTATATTTCTTTTCTTAGAAACTTTTATTCAGGTCTCGATGTCCAAATTAAGGCCCGCTTGCACGTGAATGTTAACTCCCAGGTTAATTCGTTGAAATTAACAGTTCTCATATGAATATAACATTCGTGTCAAAATTCAACCCGGGATTAAATTTACGTGCACGCCTAAGATGCCCTATTCAATTAAAAATATGAAAATAGATACTTATCATGTTTGTAATTCAGCCACGCGTGGTTAAAGGGATTGGGTTGAACTTATCACACACATAGTCCATATCCTAGGTTACAATACTTTTTGTACTGAAAAATGCGCCAGTTGGCAAAAAAATGCGAAAAACATAAGCGCCGGGAGGCGCTTCTGCGAGAATGGACCCGCGGGAAAAAACTAGTCGGTAAAACAGTCTCAAAGTAGCTAATACTAGAATCAAACACGTGACAGTCTACGCACGTACAAAGCTAGACCTATCTAATTAGGCAAGCGCAAACAAGGCGATAATACACAATTAGTTGCACCAACAGGACGTGGCTAGCTTTGACCATGGTAATTTAATCGAGGCCATTGTCTTGGTGTTAGTGGCATGGTTTGCTTTAATTGTGAGGCAATCAATAAGATTCAGACAAAAGCTATTATTTTTCAATCACCGACACAGTCCTCTTTTCTAAGTTTATAAGTAGTTCTTAAAGTCGGGTTCGTCATTTAATCTACACTCAGGAGCAAGAATACCGGGTCAGAGTGCGCTTTTCATACTAAAGAGGCTATTTCGAAGCGTTGGTTCCTCGCCAGGGAATGCTTTTAGTGAAATCTGATAATGAATAACCCGAGCATCGATACAGGACTTCCAGAGTGCGCAGCAACCCAACTGGATGAATCTGCGGTTAACGCCGGAATTGTGCATGTTCAGAAAAACATCTAAAATGGCAATAAAATGTAACGAAGTCCAAGCGCTGGCCCAAACTCTCCCGCTGTTTTGTTGACTGATTGTGCGATCAGTTAGGTATCTTAAGAAATTTTGACCTCCTTTATTGAACCTTGGAGTATCCACCATTAAACCTCACTCAAAACAACCCCTGGCGAGGAACCAAGTCTTCGAAATAGTCTCGTTTGTATGAAAAACGCACTCTGACCCGGTATTTTTTCTCCTGTGTGTATTTAAGGATTATTTTGGTGGTAATGATATCTTGTGCAGGTTTCGCCCGGTTTGATACTAAGTACCATCTTATCCTATAAAACCGATTACAAGACGAAAGTAATTTCATTGTTGTGTTCCTGTCTGGAAAGTAGTCCATTGGTAAAATGGTAGAATAGAAAAAAAAACTTGTCCTATTTTGGCAGGACATTGCAGCTTTCAGATTTTAATCATCAGATGGCAAATGCCTAGGGCGTTGAGATCCCATTCACCATCTGATCTCTGTGTTCTTGTTTTCCTTCTTCATGACTGAATATACATGACTGGGGCCTAATATGGCTGCGTTTGTCGCGTGACCAATTATGGATAAAACATCCATCACTTTTCGACACGTATGTAAGTACGAGATTAACGAATGCTTTTTCCACGTTTTGTCACATGATAACGCATCCATATCTCCTAGGCCCTTTGGGATTCATAGCTCTTTTGATAGAATGTGTAGATGGAAAATGAATTGTATCAAAATTAAACCAAATATCAGCACAATTTGTCGTCTAAATACAGTTGGCTAAAATAGTAGTTTTTAATTTTAAAACAAATTTTGTTTCCAATTAAAACCTCTTCTTATCAACCTTATTGTTTTATAAAAACAAACGAAATTCAATCTCAAGATCACACTACAGCTGTCTATACATACAACTATGTACTACTACTATAAACTATATGTAAACCCAACGCGGCACTCAATAAATCGAAGTAAACCCCTAATTCGGGTCATCCACAAACTTCATCAACAGATACCCCTCCACATAATCGGGCAAATTCGATAATAAAACGGCTGCTAATAACGGTAATGGAGAACTATGAGGAACTATCGGAGGAATGTTTAACGATCAAGAACTTTCGAGAATCTCCGGCACATTGGCTGAGGGCTTTTGAACCTAATTGATACTTGGTTACAGACATCGGTTCAATTGAATGCTTATTGAAGATCGGATTTGCTAGAGTTTTCAATGTTCTCTATCATGTTGAACTGTTTTCATGCGGTTCGTAGCATATTCATTTTCTCGAATGAATCCGAGTTTCTTTTGAAATTGCCTTTACAACATTCGATTCTCTTTTTTTTATTACACCTCTAATTATATCACTTGTATTGACTGCACTGGTAACTAAGTAATGATTTAAAGCAATATGGAAAGTATATTTTAATCAACTTAAAATCATCGGATTTACTTTGAATGTGGTATGCTTATGCGATTATTATGGCAATATCAATATGGTACCACCAAGCACGTCACTCGTCGAATCCGACTCGGCTGGACAGCGTTCGGGAAGTTTCGCAGCACCTTTTCGTCCAAATCCCGCTGTGTTTGAAGTCAAAAGTCTTTGACCAGTGTGTGTTGCCAGTGATGACTTACGGATCTGAGACGTGGGCGTTAACAATGGGCCTCATAAGGAAGCTCAAAGTCACTCAGAGGGCTATGGGTTTCTCTGCGTGATAGAATCAGAAATGATGATATCCGCAGTAGAACTAAGGTTACCGACATAGCCCGAAGAATAGCTAAACTGAAGTGGCAGTGGGCGGTGCACATTGCTCGCAGGACTGATGGCCGATGGGGTCAGAAGGTTCTGGAGTGGCGTCCGCGGACCGGAAGACGAGCTGTAGTTAGGCCCCCAACAAGATGGAGTGACGACCTCGTCAGGATCGCGGGAGCTTTTGCTTGTGCTTTTCGTATCCACCAGGATACGAAAAGCACAAGACCGGTCTGAGTGGAGAGCCTTGGGGGAGGCCTATGTTCAGCAGTGGACGTCTTTCGGCTGACATGATGAAGCTGGTATCATGATGATGGAGACGGGAAGTAGAAACTCTTCTATGATTAATAAACAATAGTAGATCCACCGTTTGGATTCATAGTTTATTAGCGAGTTTATTATTACAGTCAGTAACAAAAGATATGTAAAAACTTATACTAATATAGAAAAAAAAATGTTCACGCTTGCAAGGACCTAATTTTCAATTTAGTTATTTTTAATTATCGTTTTTGACGTAGAAACCTCGTCATGTTGTTTTCCTAGTATTTTTTTATTGAATTTTGAATTTTTGAGTTTTTGAATTTCGCTTAGGTAATATCAAAATAAGACCTGGCTGTATGTAGGTGTAGGACCTTATAAAACGTTATGTCCGTTATTGCGCCATATTTAAAATACAAAAACGCTTCTGCTGTTCACTAAAAACTTCGAATCGTGAAAAAAAAATCCGTAATCAAAATGAATGTATTTTATAACTCGGATTCACCTACGAGTATATACGAAGATAAAGAATTAATTATGTCTACGTTAAAATCTTTGTAGTAAGTTGAAGGATACGAGGTGAAACATAAAAAAAAATCTACAGTTTTAGCCTCTTAAGTCACTGGCTCCTTATAGTAATATTGTAATTGCAACCTTGTCAACTTAACTATAGGGTGCCTTTGAAAATTGGTTTCCGGGGACCGCGAAACTCACGAGGCTAGAGCAATGACAATGGGTCAAAATGTTCGTGAATGTGTAAAAACGGTGACCCGTTGTTTTTTGTGTAGGGTAGCTTTTAAATAAAATACCAGTTTACAAATCACTATAATTTACTTTATTATGTATAGATAGGTATACATAGAGGATACATTACCGGTATTTAGGTATACAAACGAACTAGCGAGTGATCTATGAGAAATAAATAGGTATTACCGTATTACTAGGTAGGTAGTTCATATTGCACTTTAAGTCCCACGCCTTATTAATTCAGAGAAATAAATGAGATCAGTAACAATATGTCTAGGTACTAACAATAAACCATTTAGCTCAAAAGAAACATGTAATATTAATTGTAAAAATTTATCATATTTTCGTCGCTCAAACTTTTTAAATCACGAATTTGAGCAATTCTATTTTAGAAAAAGAATATTTGTTTGTTTTTCATCCCAGGTTGTTTATTCGATTTTTGGGTGATTATTTAGGAATAACCTCAAAAAACCATTCGAAATTTTGATTCAAGTAACATGCTTTCTTAAGATCCAAATAGTGTTTGACATTTCTTAATATTAAATATATTTTTTCATTAAGGGACACATAATAACTATAATCATAAAAATTATTACTATTTAACTCGTATCTGAGAAGGATATATTTTACAAGGAGACGTACTGTAAGAAAATGTCGTATAAAATGTATTTTTACATCTACCGCTACTGATAGTAAATCGTTGTTTATAATAATACCCATTTTGTACATCTATACAACCATCTATTATGATGCTTAATACATACGAATAAATCTTTAACGAATGACTAGAACTCGGTAAATAAACTTAAAATCAACTGTGTCTGCTATTAAATCAGTCTTTTCTGTATAATAAATGAAAAAACTTGAGATAGGTACTTCAATGGTGAGAAGTTTTCCTGATTTAAGAGTTTTCAACCTCATTATTGCACTGGACGCAGCTACAGAGCAGTACTCTCATCTTTAACTTTATTCACTACTTTGTGGTATTACTAATACATATTTTACTGTGTCATCTTCTCAAATGTCTACATAACATTTTAAGTAATAAATAAAAAACAACTACAAAAAAAAATCTAACTAAACCAACCCATTAACAACAACAAAAGTAAACAATATCGTTACTATTAAATAATCATCTATTTTATCATCAATTCGCTTGTCATCTGGTAACTATTCCACAATTCATGTATTCCACGTCTAAGGTAAGTTGGTGTAGTTAGAGAGGTCTTTCCCGCATTTATACATGGAGGTGATGATGGGGTCCAAGTTCTGATACTCTTTGCCGGAGCGCGGCCGAAGCGTCATTGTTGGCTGCTTTGCCATCCTGAAACAAAATCCATGATTACGTACAAGGAAATTTTCAACAGGATGCGAGACGTCAGGAGACCAAAAAGCTGGAAGTTTCTACGCTCATTTCATTAGTTTATCTAATTTCTTGTTGAACCACTGCCAGCACATTCAGTGCAATGCCGCAGGGGTTATGTTTACGAGTTACGGGTATAATAATATGATAAATTTAGTTAATTTTTAATGTATAGTTTCATTTATAACGTTAAAAAATGCTTTCATAACTTATTGATTGTAAATTGTGTAAAGAATATTAAAATTATTTAAAAATCGAAGTTTATCATTAAAAAAGTATAAATGTAATATTGTAAGCTTGTTGGCAAAGTTAAGAAATGGTCCAACAAAATATTCTTACCTTATGTTGGGATTGTCGGAGGACGAGTGCGATGACGTGAGAGAGAGTGTTTCGATGTAGTCCGACATATCTGAGGTGCCACTGGAGGTGCTGTGAGTATCCATTACTCCTGAAATAAAGTAATATTCCTTAAAGTTTTCCAGCGAAATAAAGTTCAACATAAAAAGCTACCAATAAAACGCTACGTGAGCTGTTGGAGGTTAGTGACTCTAGAGTATATTTAGATACGCATGAATTTAATATTTAATTTAATAACAGACTTTGAAATGATAAAATACCATTGCTGCAGGAAAAGTATAGATAAATCACTTTAATTGTAAGATATTGAAGCTAGTTAAGATATGAGTAAAGAATAGGTACCTTTGAATTGTTTCGGAGGAAGCACAGGTACTTCCGCCTCAGCTGACGACGATTTGGCCTGCACCTTGGCTGTATGTATCTGCATAGTCATATCTCTAAGTGGGTCTGACGATTTTGACTTTCTAGGAAGAGAGGAATGGATGCAACCAGTCGCGTTTCCTCTCATTCTTCTTTGTGCCATGTACTGATAGCGGGAGTGTCCTGAGGTTAGAGGCATTTCAAATTCATTGAGCTCAGGTCCATGCTTCATTGAGCAACTTGACACACCCGAATCATTTGAGCTCGACGAGTCCCTATTACCTCCAGATTTACACGGGACACTAGAAGATCTCTTTATTTGAGCATTATCCATGTGTTTATTCCGTAAATGGGGTAAGTCTTTGGAGCAACTGCCCTCGGACGTTTTATTTTCAGAGTCAGATGACTTGTAGCACTCATGGTCACAACAGTTTCTCCCATTTTCAAACGGCGAAGAAGATCTTCTATTCTCAATTGCTAAGTTTCTTAAAGTTTCTAAAGACGATGATGTCGCATGACTACCAATGCTGCTGTCGAATTCTTTTAGGTCTTCGAGTAACCTTGCCGAGTCTACCGAGCTCGATCGTTTTTGAATCGCTTCTTTATTATTATTACTCGAGGAAGATATTTCAAAGTTTTGTGTACTGAGAGTACCACCGTTAAGAGCAGGTATGCTTAGAGATTTTTCAATTTCTGCTTTGTGAAGTTTTTGCAACGGATGCCTTAAGCTCTGAGACCAGTTAGGGTTTGGTGACATTGGAGTGTAACCGGGATTTGGACGCGTTGTCTGACATAATTCTCGCTTCAAATCTTTTGAAGGTTCCATTAATAAATATTCGTCACTTTTATTCTTTAGGATTTGAGCTTTTGTTGCAGGACCGCATTTTGTACAGTTTTTCAGCTTTGGAGGTAGCGCAACTTCAGCAAAGTCAACATTAGCACTGAGAGCATCTAGTTCTTTTTGAGTGACTCCAGCTTTTTTCAATAAATCCTTAGCATTTTCATAGTATTCCAGCGACAAGGCAAACTCAAGATTTTCATAATTTGCATACGGGTCTTCGAATTCATTGTCGCCCTTTGGCTCTAGGTTTTCGTAGTTCATAAAAGTCGTCTCATTACAATCATGTAAGCTTTCTTTTTCAGCTATTGAACTTTGTCTATTTGTTTTACGAGATACATCAACAGTAGCGTAGAGAGCCATATCTGCAGATTTCTGACTAGTAATTACTTCTGTTCTTACTTTGTCGTAACTAGCATTTCTTTTGCAGTAAGGGAGACTTATTAGATTATTTGCCCAATTTGTAACTTTTTGACAAGGACATTCAACTGGCTGGATGTTTTCGTCGCTTTCAACAATAACTGGCTTTTTCTTTGATGCAAACTTTAGAATACATCCACAATTTTTCTTCAGCACTAAATTACCCGGAGCTGAACTCTTTGTGACTTGAAAGAGATCGTCTGCTAGCGCTTGTTTAATCCTTTTTGGTGTGTCATAATACTTATTAGTGTTGTCCACCTAAAAAAATAATAATTAAACGTAAATATTTTGTTTAATATTTTATTATAAACAACTACTTGTACGAGACACAAATACTTACCTCCACATGTGTAGTTTTAGGAACGTCATAGTTTTCGTAAGGTCCAACTTTAGGGTTGTAGGTATTAATAGCTTGATTTTTATCATTAGAGCACAAGCAAGTCTGCCCAGGCAAAGGAGCTGGTGGTTTCTTTTCATCCAGTCGAGCTGGTTTCGGAGGCCTTTGAGGAGCCCAGTCGCACTGACTGGCTTCTAGGCTCTTCTTGATCGCTCTAGGCGTTAAATATTCTGTGCTATTTGAAGAATTATCTGAACTGCTTTCAGGAACCGCTTCCATGGTCCAAGCTGGATTAAAATGGGTTCCAGGAGTAAGTGCCACAGTTGAAGATCGCGTCATTGCTCCCAACTTAGTGACGCAGTTGCTGCAACGTTCTAGTGTAACGTGGTCGGCGCCACTCCACGGAGGCCTTTGTCCAGATTCTTCACAACCCTTGCAGTCATGTTCATCGAACCCTCGCCTTTCGTCCGATGGCCAGAATGGTGAGACTCCCCCACAATCTTCTCCGAAAAAGTTTTCTTCATATAAACCGGTATCCGGTATCGATTGGTCGCCGGCGTTTAAGTCAGACATGCGGGTATCAGGGCGATTTCTGTCAGCTCCTAGGAGATAAAAAAAGTCGTTATAATATTACTTCGTTAAGGTTTGATATCATGATATCTAATTAGGTTTTATTATCTAATGACAAAAAATACTTAGAAGACATCTGGGTACTTAGTTATAACTTTTTAAAAATGAAATTTATAATTCTCGTAATTGTAATTTCAAATTATTTCATCTCAATTAAGTAAGATTGTTTTAATACCTCAATTACAACAAAACTACTTAAGACTTCAATTCATAAAGCTTAACCAATCTTGTACAGAAAACTGAGGATTAGATTTGATTTACAATAAAATAAAAAAGTTTTTGTCAAGCTTGATCACAGCAGCCCCGTTAGATGATGAATTCGTTTTGAACTTTACATCATAACAATCATTTTTTTCGCATGATATTGGCTGTAACCTCATCATGGACCTAGTTTAATCACCTGCACTTTTCCTGGATGCAGGAGCCTTGGGGTGCCCGTGCGCAGCCGCGTCGAACCCGTCGGTGATGTCCTGGGCCTGGTCGGTGATAAGGACATGCAGCCCTTCCCCTTTGCCACAATGCGAGCCGCCTTCGAAGCAGAATCGGCCTTCAACAACGCCGTACCGTCTGCAAAATAAATGTAGTTTAGATTCAGATAGTTATTTATTGATCATTTAAATTACACCCACTACATGGATATTATATTACTCTAACTTTTTTTTTTCCTAGCCTATAAGGCCTAAAGGAACCTTGATCTCCATGAGTCCCTATTAGGTGCCTCTTCCGACCAGTTGCTGAGGAATGCGTCCAAGTCGTCCCGCCATCTCTGTCTAGGCCTGCCCCTGCCCGACCCACTTGGTGGCCACGCTAGCCTACCGGTGCGAGTGCACGCGGCAGAAGTGACCGGCCTCTACCGGACTCTATGTATATAAGACTTAAAATCACAACATCGATATCTGGACCTGAAACCTATGACAATAGTATTTTTCTTAACTAACCCAGCTTTTGGTATTTTTTTACTAGTCGCATTACATGCTTGGCTAAATTATTTTCGATCGAATCGGATCAAATATTGTCCCAAAGAGATATTTGTTTTTTAAATTCAAAACTTACCATACATTGTAACGTTGGGTAGGTTAAGTCAGATTTGTGACTACAAAAAAAAATAATTAAAAAAAGCAATTAAAAAAATCAAGTTTTAGGAAGTTATACAAATATTGGTAAAAAATATTTCAGTCAAACTGCAGACACTCCTCCGCATTCGAAAACGGTAATTGAAAACACATAAAAGTTTCTAATGAAATTTAATGCAAATAACCAAGCTAAATATAATTTGCCTGAAATAAATATACTCGAAGGTACAAAATATCTATCGACGTCTAAACCCTAAACACTTTTGAGAATAGAATATAACAGAAAAACATTTGCCTATATCGCAATATCCTTTAATTCATTAATAAATATATTTCAATCTCTCTTTGGCTGATCTCGCACAGACGGCGTCCAAGTAATTGACACGTCTTTATTGGGCTTGTTGGGGGTCCGATATTTGGGGCGGCGTAAATAGAGGTCGGCCACGGAATTGAGGAAACAGTTTTTAGTACAATGTAGTGAAACGAAAAAATATGTTTACAGGACTCTACATCGCTTGACTTATAACAGTATTTCCAAGGTCCCAATGTAAGTCCCAGTGTCACAACACTGAAAAAGTGATAAAATTATGTAATTAGTGGGAACCAAGAAAACATTCCTAGACCACACCTACATATAGGTAGGTTTACTAAGTTACACACCTACTATAATTGAGATGATATTATCTTGAATGTCTTAATCAAATGAACAATATATATTTATATTACTGAAAGTTGGTGGTCACATAAAGTACTGTTAAATAATCCCTATCCATACACATTGCAAAAGGAAGAGTTTCATACACACATAATATACATACGTTACCTTTTCTTTCATGTTTAACTGTGTTCGGGTAGGTACTGGGTGTGTCCCAAAGCGAGATATTTTGTGCGAATCTATATGATCAGTACTATTTCTGGAGTTTCCTTCAACTTTATTGCAGCCGATACTCTTAACAGTGATACTCTTGATGCTCTTGATAACCAATAATAAGATAATTTACAGTTCAAAATTGTATTCCCCTCGGCACAGGATAGCTGCCGAGTAGGCCATCAAAAGACTATCAAGACGCGCTGGTGGCATCAATAGTAAATAAATCTTTAACCATCTCGCTTCCAATTCCAGTCAAGACGATCCTTAAGTTAGTAGCGCGGTTATAAACGCGGAAGTAAAAGCAGGAATTGCATCTGCGGTTATATGGGGACAATAAAATGGGATCGTAAACCGCAAGTCTAATATGAAAGACAAATAAAATTAGTAATGTAAGCTAAATAAAATAACTTATGGGAAGAATATAGAATAAGAACAATAATCTATGCGTATTTATAAATTCGTGCAACGATTCGTCCGTAACGATTCAATAATATTACTTCACGTCCATGATATATAACATATACCTTAACAAGGTTTCAAAAATATAATATACACACTTATTTCCTTGCAGCAGAGTCATGCTTACATATTTTTGAACCTAAACGGCTGGACATTGGGACTTGAAAGATAGCAATATTCTTTGGGTAATCTAGTGGTGAGCGAAGGAAGATTTTTTCGAAAATTAACCCCCAAAAGGAACAAAGGGGGAGTAGAGGGAAACTAATTTTACGCAAGTCGTTCGTCCCATAATTATAGTTGACAAAAAGATCACGATGAGATCACGGGACTTGACGTTTGAAATCCGAGTAGGTTAAAAACTTCAAATATTATTTTATAGGTACTTTAGTTTTTATATGAGTAAGTACCTAGTTAAAAACTGGCTTTTAAATGTATTACGTAAGGTTTTATTATTAATTCTAGCAAAACTTATTTTATGTCAGTGTATCAAAGTTAGACTAGTATTCGCATAAAACATTTCAACCTAGCTTTTAAAAGTTAACAAACACAAAGAAGTATGGGCTACTATTGTACTAAAATCTCGTAGAATGCCAAAAACCAAGCCGCGGTAATTTTACGACCAACATCGTGTCGCCGGCGCATCCCTAATGGCCGCTGTTTCCGCCGCCGCCATCTTGTCTGGTCGGCCATTTTGTAAATCTGCCAAGCCGGTAGCTTAACGCTAATGCGTTGTAGCCGCTTTTATAGGTTTCATCTGGATGATAAATTACTGAAACCTTGTGATTAAGGGACATGTATTGCGTTAATAGATTGAATGTCAACGGAAACCTATTTTACTTATTTATTCAGATATCTTTAAACTGATTTACTATTTTCTGCTTTTCATTGTCATTATTCAACAATATCCTACAATAATCAATCTTGTAAATTGCTTAAGGACAAATTATTTATTGCAATAACGTCAAAAATATTACAAATACTTTTTTTCACCTTTGTCTGAAACATCTGAAACAATTGCTCAAAATAAAATGGGCAAATAATGCGTCCTTTCACCGTGTTTACCGTAAATACCATAATGTTTTAAACATTTAATAACTCTTTGCCTCATCTAAAAACCAAATTAAGTCCACAAATCTCGAACGCTATTGTAACGCATACGCTTATATCACATGTCATAGAAAATAAAATTTCCATTTGAAAATGTTTATCTCACAACATTTGCATAAAACAATTTATAATCTAAACGACCAAATGCTTTCACAGTTAGACCGGGCTGCATATGAGTTTAAACCGCATGTGTGAGCAAAAGACAGCTTAATGGGCATAACTGCGGGTGTGAAAGAGAGAATTCTAAAGTTACAACCACATAATAAAGTAGGAAATGCCAGAAGCTGCAAGTTTTATTGGTGCGAGTGTTACTTTGTGACAAATTCTACGTTAAGCTAACTCGTATGGTTTAGGTTCAGTTTATAGCATTTGGTTTTGGAATTTTCAGTTAGTTCTGAAGCTTACAGTTATTATAACTGAAGCATGAAGTATCTTACTTGTTTATTGTTCACTAAAGTTCCTGAGCACTAAATTGAAAAATATATACGTATAATATAACCAAAAAAACTTGCTTGTAAAAATGAATCCAAAGTAAGATTGCTTGGTTATGACTACTTGAACCTACTAACCGGTTCAAGCCAGAAAACCTACGGTATCAAAACGCATAAGCCCAACTAGGATGCACTGTGCCAAGACTTCATTTAATACATCAAAGTGCCTTTATTCACAAAACCGACGGGACAGAATTCCGTCCAAAACAAATGAATAAAATCCGATAAAACCAATAATCTTGAACTAAGTTTTTACATAGGATACTTACCATTACTGCTAAAATGATTGGCTGCTGGTGCTTCAGCCAGCGGCAAAATTATTGTCAAAAACGCTTCCAACAGGGAAGTATCCTAAGTAAATACTAGTAAATTGATTTTACTGTACAGCTGCAAACACATCAATTGGAAACTATCTTCTACCTCAATTTGAAGTTATGAAGTTATGAATAATAGAAACACACGTGCACATAATTATATCCAAATTAACTGAGAATATGAAAGTTATATTTGCACACTATTACCCACCAAATGCATTAGCC
Source organism: Acleris sparsana (assembly GCA_923062465.1). NCBI lineage: Eukaryota > Metazoa > Arthropoda > Insecta > Lepidoptera > Tortricidae > Acleris > Acleris sparsana. Next base: position 16,847,142 of record OV281301.1, on the reverse strand, counting down.
GCATACCGCTGTAGTTAATTACTATTGAATTTAGCCTTTTGTTTCATACAAAATAAATATCGCTCTAATACCGCGTTTCGATGCGTCTGTGTATTAAAATGTACCTCAAGTGAGCCAGCTCCCAGAGCCCCAGTAGACGTGGGGGCACCCCACTGGCCAGGGCAAACCGACGGCCCTGGAGGTGCAGTCGAGCTGGGCCCGCCGGCAGCTTGCGGGAGCCCCCGCCGATCATCACCAGCCACTCCTTGGACGAGCCTAGCTGACTTCCAACTTTAACCTGGAGCAAAGAAATTTGGAGCTGAGTAAATGTTTGGAAAACCCAAAACCAACATACGTGTATGGAGAGGTTGATGAATTTAGAGGAAGTGAAAGTCGTACGATTAGACTAGTGCACCTGGTGATCCATAGTCCCAACCTATCGATGAAAGTTTCGTGTAAATAAGTAATAGTGTTTTCTCTCCACCAAGTCGCGGCCTGCCACTCAACTTGACGTAGGTTGCGTCAGTGTACTTATGTAAAATTCACATAATATTTTTTGGGTATTTACCATTTTTTTTTTATGGAACTATTTAAAAAAGGAGGTTAGAATGATAATATAAAGTTTTAAAGTGTTTAAAAGTACTAACTCTAATTTGTGTTGATTGTAAAAATGAAAAAACTCGTATCATAATTACTCTCACCTGCCAAGCAATAAGCCTCTCCCTGGTCTCAAATGCCAGCACGACGATGACATCCTGGCAGATGATGGCGATGGTATTGGATTCCTTATCGAGCGTGAACCCGGACTCGAAGCCCAGGAACTGCTGGAGGGAGAGCGAGGCCTTGGTCTGGCCCTTCTTGAAGCGGTCCTTCGGGTCGCGGTAGAGTTGGAGATGGAGGCAGTCTGAAAAAGGACAGTGTTATTAAAATAGAACTGAAGACAGTATTTGCGGCACATTTGGTTTGTTATTAAAATCAGTAAAAATTGTAATTTTAGATTTTTCAATCGATAAAATAATACATCATTATAAAACATGGAAACAGATAAACAAAGAACAGTCGGCATAACTTAAAACATTATTCGCCAAATAACATTATTTATGCCACACGGCACTACCACGTAGTAGCAATCACTTAGGTACGGAGTATATTAAGGTGCCATTTATACTTTTATTTTCCTAAATTTGCCATAGGTAGGTACTTAACTTTTTCTTTAGCGTTTTTTTATTTTTACCGATAGATTATTTGCTGACTATTGTTATGCACTATTTCATCTCATGGTAAAATATGAAAAACAGATTTGAACGTTTATAGGTACGGTCACGAGCGTTAATTTGGGACCCATTTTAAGAAAAATATGCATGAAGACGTCAATGTCATTAGAGATGTCAAGACATTTGTAACTTCTAAGAAACTCAACCTTATTGTTGTAGAATGTCAGATTGACTTTGGACCTAAGGTGGGTCCCAAATTTAATCTCGTGACTGTACCCTAATTCATATTCCAGTTATTTTGATTTCCACAAGAAACCTTTCAATGCAATTATTTCTCCCAGAATTTCCTCAGCAGTTGACCTCACTGGAATATCGGTTAGCGGCTCGAATAATGAAAGACACCCAATTACCGTTGGCTCAATTTGATTCGATTAGCTGGACAGGAAAACGACGCCAGGGCAATCGTGGGGTATAGAAATCCGAGAAATGAATAAAAATGGATAATACGATAAAAAAAACTGTAATAAAATGATGCACGATTGTTTCAATGCTTAAGAAAATACGTCATCCCAATAGAAGAAAAAAAGCTATGTTATAATTATATTTTATTATTTTTATAATAAATGTATGACGATTTAAATAGAAATAGTCAACTAAAATATGCATTTAACAACGATTAAAGGTAGGTATGTGGAATGGAACAAATGGAAAGTCGGCAAAAATTATTTCTTATCCTAACTGAGGTTAATTAAAATTAAACCTTAGGGATTTATCATAAGTAACATGAAGGTCAAAATAAATTTAAGAGAAGGCGTTTTTAATAGTGTTACGAAGTTATACATGGATAATCCCTGTGACAGCTCATAAAAACATAACATGTTTTAACATCGTTAAACTTTTCAAACATACTAGGTATAGGTACATTAATACAAACCTGAACAAAACGACGAAGTTGGGAAATTAACACTAATAAACACTTTCCACGAGTATGATTTTTGTAATAGGAAAATACAGCTCCGACGACCTACTGTTATATTCGGCTGATTGTAAGCCTACTATTTGAGTATGGCATGTATTAATGCCTCTAGTAGGTAGTACTTTTTAGTGTTAAGTGGAATTAAATTGTATTAATTATAACTAAGAGTTATGAAAACAAAACCAATGCTGTAAAATGCCCATTCATTAACACGATTTGCTTTCGTTCATCTGACTGTACGATCCTGTTTTCAAACCCAAAGATTTTTGCCAACAAAAGAGTATTTCCGAATAATCTGTTTGCAAACTTTATCAAACTAAACTAATCCAGAGCCTTTGGCTTTGACTGACCAGGCGATAATGGGACTAACTTTAGCGGAACCAAAAACTCACGGCCCCAGTTATTTTAGTTTTGATTGGAACCGAGAGTTAGACCGATGCGGTGCACGTAAGAGGGAAACTAGTACTATAAGAGCTAGAACCAGAAATTAAATCTGTTTTTGAATGAATAATATTAATCAATATTATTTTAGAGCGTTAATTATTATTTAATAAAAATATAGGAAACTAGCTGTTGTCCGCGTAGAAGTCGTTTATCACGAGTAAAGAGTGCCCTTTATGCTTCGTTAGGGTTTTAGCACTTTAAGATATACCAAGTTTCATCTAAATTATTATAACAGTTTAGCTGTAAAAGCGAAACAAACATCAGAATTACTTTTGCAGTAGTTTATGCAGCTTCCTCGAAACTTGCAGATGGTAGGACCTTGTGCAGGGTCCGTCCGGATCGCTACCACCATCTTATCCATTAACCTACCACCAAACAGCAGTGTTTGCGTTGTTGTGTTCCGGTTTGGGGATAAGATAGCCGGTGTAATGATTACTAGCATAGAGGCATTCCATCTTAGTCCTCAGGGTTGGCAACGCATTTGCAGTCTTAAGCTTGCAGTCCTGTGAATGCGAACGTCTATGGGTTACAGTTACCACTCACTATCAGGTAGCCTGTGTGCGCGTCAGCCATCTCTGTGCCAAAAAAAAATAATTGAGCACTACAAACCAAAAAAATATTTCAATTGCTATTTGTTCTTCATCCTTAACCTAGTTCTTGTAATTTCCGGATCCGCTTTTGCGCTGTTTCGGTCACGTTATAAAAACGTCGCGTCATCTGACGCGCGTTGAGCGATCATGATGTGGGTAAGATTAATGCGTGATCAATTTGCCGGCAAAATCGCTGTTTAAAGTAGACTTGATTGGAAATAATGATTTTGTCTCGTTTTGACATAAGTAAAATGTATCTTAACGCCTTTTCAATTAACATTGCCTTTTATTTAAGTAGCTTTAAGTGAAACTTTACGCTGTCATCATCATCATCATCATCATGTCAGCCGAAAGACGTCCACTGCTGGACATAAGCGTCCCCCGAGGCTCTCCACTCAGACCGGTCTTGTGCTTTTCGCATCCACGGCGCTCCCGCGATCCTCACGCGGTCGTCACTCCATATTGTTGGAGGCCTACCTATAGCTCGTCTTCCGGTCCACGGACGCCACTCCAGAACCTTCTGACCCGATCGGCCATCAGTCCTGTGAGCAATGTGCCCCGCCCACTGCCACTTCAGCTAATCTGTAGCTTAAAAGAATCTAGAAAATACGCTTCCATTCCATTTTGATTGTTGTTAATAACTTATGAGACAGCTATAATTTATTGAAGTAAAAAAAAATGAACACGAAGCATCTTTTTGCCATTTTATTGCTTTTTTTTTAAATTGGGAAAGTCGTTTTACGTCGTATATTTTCAAATATATTTTAAATCTGAAACATCCTCCATTTCAAAGCAAATACCAATACCGTACATTCATTTCATTTGGTCCGTAACTTTAAAAGAAATCAGGTAATTCTGCTCGAGTAAACTACGTAAAAGGAGTTTCCAGACGACACGTAAATACGTCAAATTGCTACATGACGCTGGAGCAAGTCGTGCTCATGTGAAAAGACTTTTACCAATGCTGTGGAATTACATTTCTGTAAAAGAGCTAGTTGGGAAATAGGTTACAAAGAAAAAATGTTTCTACATGAAATCAACAGACTTTTCATGGCAAAACAAAACACTATCGTAATCTGGCTAGTGATAGAAACATCATTTTATCGATATCGATAATTATGTAAAAGAATAAAAAACGCGACCAAATAAAATAACATATGAAGTTATATAGAAACATATTCAATTTCTTCGTCGTAATCCACGTTAGTTCACACAGCAGCACATGGCGTTTTATTCGTGTAATGGTGTTAGGAGTAGATGATCATTAGTTTTTGAACATTCTCTGGAAGCAAACAAACTCGTTTATTACTATAACGCCATTTATATATACTAAATGTACGTTCACCTTCACTTGACGTCAAAGGAGCAAAATTTTCAGTTTGAGTACAATTTTCAGATATATCTCGTAAACTTTCATATTTAGGATTTCGTTCGAGCACAGCTCTTAAAAATAATACTCGATATCGATAAAATGATGTTTCTATCTCTAGCCCGATTACGATAGTGTTTTGTTTTGCCATGAAAAATCCGGGCTCTGGTAATGTGTCACAATCAATGTAACCAAAATTTGAGCTCGTTAGGAACCTGGTTTCCTTTATCCTAATAAAATTGCAAAAGTTAAGGATTATCTTTTGAAACTAGAACCTCTGCACCGCAACAATCTTCGCCGCGGTGACCGCCGCGGCCGCCGTGACGTCGATTAATTACACTAAGCTTGGTTCGCGGTTGGCTGGCGCAAAGTTTTGCGAGCACGAGAATTATTGGCTTTGGGAGAGAAAGTGCAGCATTTTTATACCGTTTGTCACTTGTGGTGAAATCCTTAAATGCAAAAAGTGAAGCGAAGGTTTTTGTTTCGTCTTCGTGGTTTAACGTGATATAGCAATTCAAATAGCGAAAAACCACTTCCGCACAGACGGAAAGTAAAATATCGAACGGTAAAGAAAAACAATTTTGGTCGAATTAAAATCAACGTTAACCAAATGGTTGATAAACGTTTCTGTTTTCGGCTACTAGTAATGCCCTGGCCGTTTTTAAAATATTGTAAATAACTTCTTATTTTTTCTTATTTGACCGTCTCCTTTCTTTTTTTTTCGTTTTTCAAGTTTTATCAACTGACTTCATCCAAGAAGTGCAAAAGTAGCTTAAAGACGTTTATATATTTCATTCCAGTTTACTGTGTGAGTTGTGTACAACGTGAGGCGGGTTTTATATTTACAGAGGAAAATCTAACGCAACTTCGCTTAGCAGTATACCTATTTAATTCGCTAAATACCTGTCTAACATCTCTTACATTCGTCACACCGAATAAAAGGGATGCGACGAAAATATTTGGCAAATAACACACAGAGAAGTGCCAATAAAATTGAGTCCAACTGTTACCTCTCAATTTCAGCAAACCAGAAGGCACCAAATCTCAAAGCAAAGCCGCAACAATAATCACCCTTTGTACACGGCTCCAAAAAAATCAATGAAACATTCCTTCGAGTCGTTTAATTTGTCGCGAGCCACAATTACAGAGCCTCTATAGGAGTTTCGTGTCAAAGCAACGGAACCTCCACCACTGCATCAAAAGAGGACGACGCCAACTTCCCGGACGACATTCACTGACGCCTTTGTGAACCAAACTGGAAGCAAACCCTTTGTGGTGCGTCAGTGGGTAGCTCACGATGTTTGTTCCTGGCTGCGAGATTAACAAAACACGTCGACTCGAATTTGTCACTTTGCTGGGGTGGTTAATGTATTCGCAAACTTGGAACTCATCGGGTTGAGACTCGGAGGAAAAAGGTCTAATAGAAACAAGTTTTGTCTTAGGATTAGGGGGTTAAAGGTGGTTTGGGATAATTATTCAGACGAATAAGTAAATAGATTAGTGTGTGGTGAATGTAGATCGGGTGAATAGGTGGGATTCGTCTTTTGGGGAATTGCTCGCTTTTGTATTCGGTTAATACGATTCGGATTAAAAGAACTATGTGGGAAAAATATAAAAGATGTGGGTAAAGATAAACTTTGGTTTTAAAACGTATATATATATATATATATAAGAGAATAGTTAACGGAATCGTCGTCGAATCGGTGCAGATTTAGTGGTGTTTTGCGGCGCGTCTTCTCCAAAATGATGGTCTTGTCCGAAGCGCTAGTAGATTCACTCTAATAACCGACGTGTAAGAGAGCCCTTATGTGGGCAATTTAATGAATAAACAATTCTAGGATTATTTGAATTGACTTGAATTTGTATTCAGGAAATATCTCACAGCTAAGTTACTATATTCGTTTTTAGATTAGTTCCTAGATCTTAAGACAGGTTCCTAATGCATTGCCAACCCCTGAGGACTATAATGCAATTCCAAGCAAATAATAACTACAACGCAAATATTCATCATTTATTTATGAGATATTTAATTAACGGACTCGTTGATTTCTTATTTACCTTATTGTGTAAAATTCATACCTCGACTGTTCAAACCGAATTTACATAATAAATTAAATAATGAAAGCAGTCTCTTTTCTGTTTGTTGCGCTGTATTGATACGGGTTTTTTCAATAGTTATTGATAAAATTATTAATAATATTTTTACATAATTCATCTCACGGGTTTCTGGCAATTGTATAGCCTGCCACTTTTCTGAAAGTTAAAACCATATTGCTTTTGACATGCAATCAGAGTCAAGTAAATAAGAGCTATCGTAACGTTAACGATACAACATTTAAGGAGTGGAATAGAGCCCTTGTGCCACATTTTACATCGATTTGTTGCGGCGATTACCTATGATGACATTACGTCGCGGGTGTATATCGAATGGTCGAAAAAAAATTTCGTATAACATTTTTATGGAAGAACGTTATTATATCGAATGTATTATTGGTGTAACATTGTTATTCCGAATATTATTACCACTAACTTGAACTTGAAATGAACTCAAACACTGAGAAGTCGACGGAGCTCCGCTTTGCGGAGCTTTTATTCCGCATAGTTGTAGCGATTAACGCCTTGAAACAGTTCAAACCTAACCTTACCCTAAAGATTAGTTGAGTAACTGTATGATTTAAAATTAAAATTAAAATTTTAGACTACACGATTTTAAACCTAAAGTGCTTTAGAACAATAAATATGTATGTAAAAAAGTCTTTATTTTACCAAACATCTTAGACAAAAAATGTAAGCACATAAAATTTTAGACCATGCGAAGGGCACCCATCTGTGGGTGTAGGGGTAAGATTGTCCCTGATTTTTATTATTTATTATTTATAGTTGCATTAGAATATTAGTGAGTAGGTACATAAGTAATCCCCACATATCGCATCAGTAACATTTGGTTTGAGACATTAGAGTGGAGGCGTCGGCTGAACCTAACCCGTTGCCTGCCACCCGTCCAGGTTAACAGGGCTGCTGCCGACAACTGACGGGTGCGGGCTTATTCGCTGACACACGTAATGCTGGCGAATTATCCTAACGTCTGGGTCTGATGTTTGAGCTTTAATAGCTAATAAGCTCAGGTACACCAAAAGATCTAACAACGCGTACGGTCGCGAAGGTTAATTTGTGACCGTTTTCAAAAAAATAGGGTTGAAGTCGTCAATGTCATTATTATTATTATTATAGCCTTTTATTTCCTTATCCCTTAAATATTTACATTTCAAATGTGTTAGTATTTTGTTTACATGCTAGTAATAGGTAATTATGTTAGTTTAGTTTTATTTGTTGCTTTGGATAAAGACCCCTTTTTGGGTAAAGGCCTCCCCCAGTTCCCTCCATTCCTTTCTGTCCTGTGCTTTGCTGGGCCAGATATTTCCTGCTGTAGACACTATGTCGTCCGCCCATCTTTTTCTTGGTCTACCTACTCTTCTTTTACCAAAAGGTCCTTTCCATGACGTGCACGCTGTAGTCCAACGTTCATCGGTGTAGCGAGCGAGGTGTCCCGCCCAGTTCCATTTTTGTGTCAGAGCGAATTTGAGCGCATCTATTAGTTTGGTCCTTTTTCTAATGATTTCGCTCTTGACTTTATGTATTTTCTTTATTTTCAGAATACTTCTTCCATTGCTCTCTGGCACGTCTGTATTTTTGTTTTGATTCTATTCGAGTACTAAATAAAACCGTACTCGACACTTGCATACTACCAACTCTTACTTACGCGTGCTAGACATGGGTGTGCTCGTCAATGTCATTAGGGATGACAAATCATTTGTAAGTTGTAGGAAACTCAACCTTATTGTTATAGAATGCTAGATTGGCTTTGGACCTAATTTGGGTCCCAAATAAAATTTCTTGAATGTACAGGGTATAAAAGATAGATAGTACAGTTTTAGAATTTTATAGATGCCTGAAAATGTACAGTCAAATGTAGGAAAGGCACATTTTTGGGAGTCTGCAGGTATCAGTTTATTATGTACATAATAAATATAAAAAAGACTACAGTTTATGTCAAATTCTAGAATAATTCTTAGAAAAAAATACTTTATTTAAATTTACATCACTTTATTATTATTTAATAAATGGCATTTTTGGTTAATTGAAAGCTGACCTGCGTCAAGTTTAGTAAGTTTAGTTTCTCACAATTTGATCTAACCCTCCAAACTAAGTTTATAGAGAAACAGCACAGTTACAATTTATACACGTAAGGTGATCTTATTGCTGACGAGCGATCTCTTCCAGAGAATCTTAGAACGATTCATTCTTTTTTTTCACGACAGTTGTCACACTTTAACTAAATAAGATAAAAAAGGTGTTACATTATTTAGTTTTAATTCATTTCATGAGAATTACCGCAATTTTAGATTTTAAATTTTAAACAAGTATTTCCGAAAATTTCGCTGACATTTATAATAATTGAAACGTCCGCTACATAAACATGAAAAGAACCGGAAACCAAGAACTAATTAAAGCTTCACTTCCGGCACAAAGCTCAAGTTAAACAACAAATCAAAGAACGTTGTAACTTGTTTAATTCTACAATAACCCTTTACAATATTACCTTTGAACAAAGGGAGTATAATTTACAACCTTGTCACTCAAACTTGATGTATATATTTTACGTAATGCTCATACATTTTGGGAAAGCGACAGAGTATTTCGGTGACTGTAACAAATGAATTTGAATACAATTAGTTTTACAGACACGCAGGGATGACAAAAGACGAATTGATGTTTGGAACAATTCAGGAATGACATGAAATATTGATGGATGTACATTTGCCGGTTAATTGATCAAACGTTAGTCAGTCACCAGTCTAGGTTAATTAATTTTACGCCCAAAGCATGCATAGCTCGATGAGTTCCATTATTTTCTAATTTAAATAAATATATTTTAATTGAGACTAAATCTAATTCATTGCACTATTATAAGGGACATTTAAAGTTTGTGTTAAATGGGCTATTCTGAAAATAAAACATAATAATATAACAGCAGTTATATTCAAAGTAATATGATTATTATTTCTTGTTATTATTCCGAAATCGAACTACAACGTTTACATATTTATTAGCTATCTAGGTGTAGATTAAATTGGTTTCTAATAAATCTCGAACCGTAACCTTTGTCTAACACTGACTACATTGTTTAACAGGTCTCAGGCCCCGTATGAGGCTTTTGGGGGTCCGTACATTTGACCAAAAATACTACACTGGACCGGAAAACTAAGTAGCACACAGGCCACCTGATGGTAAGCGGAAACTGTGACCCATAGACGTTCGCATTCACAAGACTGCAAGCCTAAGACTGCAAATGCGTTGCCAACCCTGAGGACTAAGATGGAATGCCTCTATGCTAGTCATTACACCGGCTGTCTTATCCCCAAACCGGAACACAACAATGCGAACACTGCTGTTTGGCGGTAGGTTAATGGAGAAGATGGTGGTAGCGATCCGGATGGACCGTGCACAAGCCATATGAATTGTGATCCTTAGTTTTGCGGTCCAGCAACTTTAATTACGCAAAAACGTGTTCGTGCTTAAACCATTACAAATAACATAGGTTACATGGGCTTTTTAAATAAGTTAGGTTAGGTTAGACATTGACCACAAAATAAAATACGGCAGCAAGTATCTCTTTGTGAAATAAAAGTTTGCTTTTGCATACACCCCAAGAAGGTTCAAGGCATATTGTTTGCTTTAAAGTTATTGACCAGATTGTTGTATTTTTTGAAATAGAATAACATGTACTAACACTGAATATATCAAAAGTTTTACTGACTCGGAGGCCAAGACAAATCAGGGAACGAATGTTATTGTGATAAATAGAAATCTTTGAGTTGATATGACAAAGAACGACTTCCCGATGTCAAATGTCGCGCAAATATGCGCACAGTACGTCTAGTTTTCTAACCGTTTTTTCCTTGCAGTTATTTTCACCAGCCGTTTACATTCCACACACATATGTACTCCTACAAAAAATGCAAATAGATTTGAATCAAGTAACCTTGTGTTAAGCAAGTGCCGCCGTGATGCATGTGCGTACATTTTTATCTCAATCATTGTTGTGTTTGCGTTACACACAAAATTTACATTTACTGACCTCTCTAAGCCACAATAGTTTCCTATTTTACCATCGTTTATAGCTGTGTTTTCTCCAATGTTTTCTCGCACTTGAGAAAATAATGTAATAAAAAGTAAGTACCGTCGTGTAAACATCGGGGGCGGGGCGGGAGCGTGACCATGGAGAGACCCTCGGAGGTGCTGATGTCGTCAAGGGCTCCGGATCCTTTTGCGTTTATGAAGATTGTGTTTTTGGGTAGGAAAGCTTGTATTAAGTAGGCTGGACGAAAGAAAAGAGATTCGATTTTAAAATAAACATACAAAAAACTGTATTTTAAAAGCCAGACATTCGGACCCGCGTTTTGACAGGTTTTGGTCTTTATTTTTTAAAGGATTTTTTAATAGGTAAGTTATATTATATGAGATTTAGATTAGTTATGTAATTTTTATTAAGTTTATTATTATCTATGCGGTAAAATAAGTATACTACTAAACGACGATACGACTAAAATAGAGAAATGCATGCTTAAATACATGGAACATATTCAAAATTCTGAAATAATATTTGCATTTAGCAAAATTAATTATTCGCCCTTACGAATCGAACCTGGGATCGCTAGCTTCGTAGGCAGCCACCGCCTACTTGGCTTAATGCATCTTTTAACGTCGTTTGAATAAAAACTATTTATAATTCAATTTACTTGAACAAAGTTTATTTTTGTTACTCAAATGCTAAATGTTCAGATAATTCAATAAACAAAATTTCCAAAAACAAATGCTTTGAAAACTAAATAGCGTGATAAAACTCTGCAACTGTTTATTAAGCTAGTACTTTTCCAAACTAAGTCTCTTTTTTTAGAGTAATATTATTTTTCATTATTAACTGCTTTGGTTCTAATTTATTTCGCTTCGTAACTTGTTTCAATTGGATGTGGTTTCGGTATGTCAGTAAACAGTAGGCGCTGCTTTTTATATTTTATTTCGTCTCTGCTAAACAGTATCATAAATTAATAATAATTATGTCCTGCGGCATTCAAAATCAAATGTCCATGCATAATATACGAGTAGGTTTATCGGTACAGTGAAGACATAACAAACACGCACACTCCTTTGGTCATCATCATGACACCATCATGTCAGCCAAAAGACGTCCACTGCTGGACATAGGCCTCCCCAAAGGCTTTCCACTCAGATCAGTCTTGTGCTTTTCGCATCCACCGCGCTCCCGCGATCCTGACGAGGTCGTCACTCCTTCTTGTTGGAGGCCTACCTACAGCTCGTCTTCCGGTCCGTGGACGCCACTCCAGAACCTACTGACCCCATGGGCCATCAGTCCTGCCACACTCACACTGCCACTTCAGTTTAGCTATTCTTCGGGCTATGTCGGTAACCTTAGTTCTACTGCGGATATCATCATTTCTGATTCTATCACGCAGAGAAACCCCGAGCATAGCCCTCTCCATAGCCCTCTGAGTGACTTTGAGCTTCTTCTCAGCAGTGGTCTCCTCTTGGGAAGCGCTGGTAGTATCTTGACGTGTAAAAGTGCCCGAGCGGCCTACTTACTAAATAAATTTCTTTTATCTTTCTTTTTTTTTTTATCTTATGAGGCCCATTGTTAGCGCCCTTCTTTGGTAGGATTACAGAATATTACAATTTAAAATTTACACAGTTGCCTATAATGTTTTTTAAATAAGTACTTAACTGTTTAATTCAATTTAAAATACCAATATCATTTGGGAACGTATTAAAAATCGCAGCAGCATTTATGGTGAAAATTGCGACCGACCGCTCACCCGTATGCTGCGCTCAGTCGCGCGATCGCGATTGCCTTAATCAGATCAAATAAATTGCTCCAACCATATACTGATAAATACCGAGTATGATGCCAAATGCTGGTTTATTTTTTTAATCGAAGTGCCCAAAAGTAGGATAATTGAGTTGTTTGCGGCTTTTGCACCTTATTTCAATGGAATAAGGGTCAAACGTGTAGACGAGATGACATAAATTACGGCCAATGAAACTGACCGTTACTAAATTATATTGCGATAGCGAGCGATTATTATATCCTGTCCTTATTTCTCGTACGCATTAATTCTTTAGTTGGTCGAGGATGGCTGTTATTCCGTGACTCGTGGTACAGAAATCCTGTCAGCACAGAAATGGTCAACATTAGGGCCGCAATTATGTTTCCTGTTTGCATTGCGTTCGAAAAATGTTATGAACTCCTGAAAACTTGTTTACATTATTTATCATCTAGTTGGCCTTACTTGAGTCATATTACTGTCTTTGTAGTTCAACTATACCCAAGGGGCTATATGGTAGGTAAATATACCATATACGTATGATTCTTTTTCCCTTGTTATTGGCAAGCGAGGTGTCGTTTGATTTGACTTGGAAATCAAAAGATAAACATGGTACCTAAGATTATTTATGTAGACGACCGCATGAAAACCTGTAGAAGTTTTAAGCTTAATTTTTATTATTGGTTTTTTGTACTGTGTGTTAAGTGAATATATTATAGGGTCCGTATAGATTCCATCTTGATCTCACCCCCTGACTTCAACGTAAAACTGTTACTCAACCGACAAGCAGCAATCAACTTTTATGTTCCGGGGTTGGGGAAGACATGGGCCGATTCCGACGCGGTGTTATAAATTACAAATCTAGTTAAAAGACGTGGTTTTAACTAGGTTTTAAGAAAATCTTTGGGCCGTTGAGTTATCAGTTCTGTGGCTCTAGACAAGATGCATTTCATCATTGCTTTAAAAAAACCTTATACCTATATTTTGTGACGTACCATGTTGAACTTAAACCTGAAGTAAATTGAGTTCAAACTCATACATTTCGAAATATAGAGATACGAGTTTTAATGTACTAACGATTTGACATAAGCTGCCAGTTGGTCGTGCTTTCGAAAATCGTTTACGTTAGCGATAGGCAAACTGTCTAAGGACCCCGAAAAAAGAAGTACTGTGGTCTCCATGTTGGGAATTTTAGTTAATAGTATTTGTGCAGTAGTTACGTTTCGCGTCAACGAGAATTACCAAAGTACTTAATATTTATTTGAAACTGTTGTGGCGACCTAATTCGCGGTTGCCAATTGGATTAAATACTGTTGGTGGAAGTGCATTAAACTTGCATACAACTAACTCGGAGCTTGCCGTTAAATTGAATAATTTTTGGTCGAACGTATATTTTCCCAGAATTAAATTGGTTTAAAGTCTTTTTGTATTTATTTTGTAACCAAAACCGTTTATTTTTAGGTATGTCCTTTGTAATTAAAACAGGACATTAAATCGCGCCTGTCTCCAACAGGGGTAGGCACTGCTACGATCCTGACAAATCTGTTTCATTTCTTCCACATTCATACATGACTTGCATGCATTACAAACACTACCTATTACAAATATCAATAATATCAATATGTAGCTCAAGTGAAAACGCAATTTGCACAAGTTTTGGCTCCACGTTCTTCAACAAGCTTTCTTCCCTCCGCTAACAATGTGTTTTTGTCCTTTTTTCAGCACATTTTGTGCTCCCTCCAAGCCCGTGCCGCGTCACTGTTCGTAGCTGCACTGATTGATTGATCGTTGCATTTGGCTGTGTGCGTGCGATGTTAAACGACTGTGTGTGGAATCAATGGTGCTGAAGAGACGTTGTTATGTTAAGGGTTGCGTGTTGGACATAAAACTTTTAAATTTCTATTTTGTTTCATATTTTTAATGAAGTAGATTTGACAAAATGATATTTCCAAAATTTCTTATGATTTTTATTTCGATTAAGACTTGTCTAAGTTTGTTGTGTTTTATTCGAATCAGGAAATAAAATCAAATAACATTGATTGTGGAATTGAAAAAGGCATGAGCAAAATGAGCACAGCTTGGTTTATCTTGACATGGTATTAAAGAACTTTATAAAAAGCAAGCTTTTAATATTCTACTGCATTTTTTGATATTATTATTAAACCCGTAAATAATGCTACTATATTCGTATATATTTCAGATGGTCACATTAAGACCTTTCAAATGATACCTAAACTGAAGTGGCAGTGGGCGGGGCACATTGCTCGTAGGACTGATGGCCGATGGAGTCAGAAGGTTCTGGAGTGGCGTCCGCGGACCGGAAGACGAGCTGTAGGTAGGCCTCCAACAAGAAGGAGTGACGACCTCGTCAGGATCGCGGGAGCGCGGTGGATGGGAAAAGCACAAGACCGGTCTGAGTGGAAAGCCTTGGGGGAGGCCTATGTCCAGCAGTGGACGTCTTTCGGCTGACATGATGAAATAATACCTATATTGTAATAAAAAAAAGGCATTTTTTGGACACAAATAATTGTCATTTTGCCATTGTTGTCATTTCAATTTTAACAGTTTAGGTATCTTATGTTACCCGGGGTGGTGAAAGAATTCTAAAAATACCACACACATTTAAATCGGCTCAGGCGTTTAGAAGTTATGGTGGAATAAAGAATCATTACATACATACGTGAACCCTGAAAACATTAACCTCTTTTTTTGGGCAGTCGTGTAACAAATTCGTGTCCCGCCGTCTGGCCCTCTGTATGTAGGTACGCATAGATTTTTCAAACTACGGAACGGATTTTAATACGGTTTTCATATATAGATTGATGATAGATAGATGATTCAAGAGAATGGATTTTGGGTACATATTTTTTTTTTTCCTAGCCTGTTTTTGTGTCCCACTGCTGGGCAACATATTACAAATAATTCTAAATTATGTATTAATGTTACAGAAAACTCTCATAAACCGAGGCGAAGAGAGTGTTGTAAGTTATTTTTATTAAATACATATTCTTTTTAAATTAGAAAGATATTACTGATATATGTTTAGCCAAGCCAATTCGTCTTCAACCAGAGCGATATTTCGCGGCGTGTTTAAAAGCTGCGTCCAACCCGCCCCTCTATAATTTACGTGTTTGCGGGAGATATATTATGCTGGGGTTACAAAGCGGTACTTAACGAGTTCTTTCTAGTAACTTAAGTACTTACATAACTTAGAAATGGAGCTAGATAAAAAATGTAGGATCTTTGAGGAAACTATAGCGGTCATGGATTTGATTATCGACTTGGGCAAATATTCGTGTAGCGATAGCGTAGTATCTGATCTTGAATCATGGATGTTTTCTATGTATTTAAGTATTTATCTTGTACCCATAGAACGAACAGAGACGACATAAAGTAATAGTTAATGTGAAACACATGCTGAGCTGGCACTCCGTTTCGGCTATCTCATTTTAATTTTAATTAGTTATAAATTAGTTACTTTTGTTTTTGTTTTGTCAAATGCATGTGTTTTTTTTTCTTTGTTTTATTTAATAGCCGAATAAATGAATCTATCTATCTATCTATCTATCTAAATTGTCCCAACTCAGCATGACGTGCTGGCTGTGAAACCAATGCTGGTCTTCGGCTCGACTGGCTCGAGGAAAAAACAAAGGATGACATAAACATGACGCAGTTGAATTAGTCCTTCTATTTGTAACGGCTAAATTACCGAACTCATTTTGATAAAATTGACGGGAAAATGACGTATTCTGGAATTTTGTAAGTTGCCGAGGGAAAAAGACTAAATTAAATATGAACTTGGGTCATAAGTAAATTTAGACATTGAAAATGTTATTCAATTATAACCGTTATCAAGCCACACTTTGACAAAAAGTTAAGTATTAAAAACCCACCTATTGCAAAGAACGTAAGTAATGCAATTTCTCTAACAGTAAAACCTTATGAATTGTTTTAAAACTGTAGCTACCCACTTAAACCAAAGCCAAAGAGCTGAAACCTACTACACAGAATTTGCATTACTCTATAAAGAAGTGTACTCGGTCGAAGAAAACGAGCCAAGTATCGTTCGTGAGTGGAAAATAAAAACAATCGAGCATCGGCAGTGTTCGCGTTGGACGCGCGCCAGCGCAGATAAATGATCGGCCGATGGGTACATGGGTGTAATCATACAGATAAAATATAGTGTTTACACCTTCTGAAATTGGTTATTTTGTCATTGATTTTACATACTTATGAGTTTTATAATTTTGTATTAAATAAGCGCCGTAATTTATTTGTTTACATTAAAAAGCTGCGACCATGCGTATGTCTTATAACATTATAACCAGTGATCGGGGAAAACGATGCAATAATTTAACAAAACTTAACAAGAAACTTACATTACAGCGATGAAACTATTATTAATCCTTATACCAAATCAGATACTCTGATATGGAGTTAAATTGAATAGTAATCTGCCAATATTATTCTTATTTTTTAATAATATTGTTGTTTTTCTTGGTTGCAGGTTCTCCTTTATGTCAGCTTTACAACTTTTGTTGAAGTCTTGCACCGTTTTCCCCGATCACTGATTATAACAGAACTTCTACGCAGATAAAATTTCGAATTTAATTAACTAGCACAAAATATGAGGAGACCATCTCACATAGCCCAAGATGTATAGTATGGGTACAAGACAACTATTAAAATACTTATTATAAATAAATATGTACCAATATGTTCATACATAGAAAACATCCAAAAATCAGGAACATTAAACTCGTGCTCATTCCGCAAATGCCTTAGCCTCTTACTTTTTTTTTATAGCAAACAAATCAAGGTTAGGAAAAATGGCAACATTAAACATGTATGTCGCATCACTTAGACATTGTACAGTCTGGACCTTAATATTAAATACCATTATCCACCCCTCCCGGCTCCGATAACCCTCCGATAATCGGATCGCATAATGCCCAATATTATTTGCCTAAGATAAACGATCGCGTGCAATATAATATAATTCCATAATCCTATTACACGCATTACCCGGTTTAGTTCGAGACGAATTCAATAGTTTCTGTATCGATATGGAAATATGGATGTTCGAGTTCGATAACAATATGATTATTTGGTACGGTTAGAAGGGTGTTATAATATTCTCTTAGACGACTCACTTTTAATCCGCTAACGAAGTGTTATCCTGCAAACAATTGTTCTCCATCACCACAGAATATAAATATAATAGTACTCTACCGATTTAGTTTAGCTGCTTCGCCGACGAAGCTTGCGACCAAATAAATGCTTGCACAAAATTGTTAACATTGCCCTGACGAGATATATTATCACCAGCTGGTTAAAAAATATTATAAGTATTTAAAAACACAAGTTTTACCAACGAGTATAAAAATATGTGTGCGTGTGGATTGAGTGAGCACCCTTCAGAAAAAAAAGATAAAATGCTGTTCATTTAGTAAAAGTTCTAAAACAATTGTAAAACTAATCTCTGTATTTGTAAAACCACAAATAATAAAAAAAAAACCTTTTACATGTGCTCACTCAGTTCTCACAATCTACCAACGAAATCAGTGAATGTATTCATTTAACATAAAATATTTATATACTAATATTTAGTAAAACCTACGCTAAATTACCTTTATAATTTGTAGATCACCTAGTTACGTATTTAAGGTTTTACAAATAATTTACTATGCTCACTCAATCCACACGTTTTCGAAAACCCGATTACTGATAAAAAAACTGAAAATTTAAACTGCTAAATATGTGTATAGTTTAGTAAAATTAATACGGGATGTTGTAAAATACAAAACGAAGCACTAACGTGGCAGGTTTTTGTATAATAAATTTTTGTGAGTGCTCACTCAGTCCACATATTATAAGTAAGTTAAAAATGTAAATATCTTAAGATTCGTAGTATCACAGAACCTATAAACTAGTTCAACTTTTAGTAATTTTTTTTACTAAATATCCACCATCTAATATTTTATATTCGTTGTCTGTTTATAAAGATATTCAATTGTAATTTTTCTAATGTAAATATATCAATTAGGTTGACCACACTTCTATATTATGGTCATATATCCAAAATACAGGACATTTCTTCTTTTAAGGCTAAGGAAATTAACCGGTACAGCCACATAATATACACTTTAAATAAATTGATATATTTTATGAGATTTATCTTAATTTATTTGCGAGTATTGCGACAAGTGTACCTATAATATAATATATATAATAATAACTGTATAAATACATTTTTGTGACTAGTACGGGCATACATTATCGTAAAAAAACAATTAATGCAAATATTTACAACTAGGTATTAAGGGCGTGACCATAGTCCAACGTAACATTGTTGAAAATTAAAAAAAAAGAAAATTAAGAAAAAATGCGTGGCGGGAAACCAATATGCGTCAAAACTAACTAAATTAGTGTTGCGGTTGATATCTATTAGCTCGATCTTAAATACAGTTAGTTTAATTGGAATTATTAAATATTATTCATATATGCAAATTAATTTCCTTAGCCTTAAAAGAAGAAATGTCCTGTATTTTGGATATGACCATAATATAGAAGTGTGGTCAACCTAATTGATATATTTACATTAGAAAAATTACAATTGAATATCTTTATAAACAGACAACGAATATAAAATATTAGATGGTGGATATTTAGTAAAAATAATTACTAAAAGTTGAACTAGTTTATAGGTTCTGTGATACTACGAATCTTAAGATATTTACATTTTTAACTTACTTATAATATGTGGACTGAGTGAGCACTCACAAAAATTTATTATACAAAAACCTGCCACGTTAGTGCTTCGTTTTGTATTTTACAAATTCCCGTATTAATTTTACTAAACTATACACATACTTAGCAGTTTAAATTTTCAGTTTTTTTATCAGAAATCGGGTTTTCGAAAACGTGTGGATTGAGTGAGCATAGTAAATTATTTGTAAAACCTTAAATACGTAACTAGGTGATCTACAAATTATAAAGGTAATTTAGCATAGGTTTTACTAAATATTAGTATATAAATATTTTATGTTAAATGAATACATTCACTGATTTCGTTGGTAGATTGTGAGAACTGAGTGAGCACATGTAAAAGGTTTTTTTTATTTTATTTGTGGTTTTACAAATACAGAGGTTAGTTTTACAATTGTTTTAGAACTTTTACTAAATGAACAGCATTTTATCTTTTTTTTCTGAAGGGTGCTCACTCAATCCACACGCACACTAAAAATATCATGGACAATGGACATTGAGGCCTCCACCAAGGATCGCCGCATGCAACGGAAACCAAGCGGAAATGAGTCCGGGGGCATTTATTTCACTGTTCAAAATACAACTTCATCCTAATGTTGACTTTATTCACTATTCTGTAGTGATAAAGCTTTATTATATTTTAATCAAAAATATTATAATCACGATTGGGCTAAAACAAATAAGAATAAAATCGCATTTCTTCCGTTCTCCTCAATATCATTTCAGTTTTTTTTTTAATGACATAGTGTAGGCAAACGAGCACACAGGTCACCTCATTGTTAGTGGAAACTATGACCCATAGACATTCGCATTCATAAGTCTGCAAATGCGTTGCTAACCCTGAGGACTAAGATCGAATGTCTCTATGCTAGTCATTTCACCTCCTGTCTTATCCCCAAACCGGAACACAACAATGCGAACACTGCTGTTTGGCGGTAGGTAGATAAAATGGTGGTAGCGATCCGGACGGACCCAGCACAAGGTCCTACCACCAGATCAAAGTGAACCTGTTCATACTAACGCACCCTTTTTACTTTTTACTTTTTAAGTATACACTTTAACGGTCAGCCTAACAATCAATATGTAAAACGGTACTATTAACTGGAGCATTATCACACTGTACACTTGCGGACATAATCCAGGGCGCACCATATTATAGTACAGCTCGTATAATATCGGTAATCGCTCGCTGACAGCTCGTTAACACGTAATTGTGATGATAATTGACACGGCTAATACGGCATTAGCATTGATTGGACCATTATTGTAGGTTTGTGTAAAGAGGTGTTCATTGTTCTTGGTGATAATACAATTGGTATTAATGTTAGAGGGTTTGCTTGCTTAAATATGTATTACATGTTAAGTTACTCGTAAACCATACCGCGTATATTTTGATTGTTAGACTTAATGTTCCTTTAATTGAAGATTGTTGAGTTGTTACACAACTAAAAGAACTTGGTTTCCAAAATGTTTTATGAAATCTAAAAGAAAAATATAATGTTAGCTAACGTAAAAGTTTAGCTAGCTTAAAAATATTAACTATCTTGAAATAATGGACAACTCTTCTTGTTATTGTCCTGGTAAAGGTACCGCTGGGTTTCAAAACTTTTAACTCTGTCAATTAGACTTTCACAACTCCACCGCGCAAAAACTTGTTCAAAGTATTCCCATTAAATGTTAACACTTGAGCGCCTCCGCGCGTCAACACAAAACAGAAAATAAAAACACAACTTTAAAAATGTAAGGTTTTCTAAATACTTCGACCACAGGGAGAAAATCGAGACTAATTAATACTCAATAAACAAAAAATCGCGACTTGCAAAAAAGATGGATAAAATGTAAATTTACTTTAACGAAGTGAATTTATTTTTATTTGTCTGCGTCCCGCTTTGTTTGACCGCGGGTGTAATTCACCAGGTCAACTAAGCCTTCAGTAATTTAAAATGGACTTTGATTCCTTGGAATACCGAAGTTGTAAGCTGTATGTATAAGTTGGTGTGACTGTCTAGCTTTTCTTGAATGTTGTTTATTTGCCAGCAGGCTGTCTGGCTTGTAAATTGATAGCATTGGTGTTCTGAATGCGGGTTTGGTTCCGGCCCGGATGGAGTGGACTCGAACAGCGCAGGCATGTTTGCTCTAGTGAATACAAAATGCCACTACGTTTTTATCGCGTATAGTTAACTAGTTGGCTAAACTTGCTCTAGAATTTTAGAACATTTTGATATTATAGTGATTTTCTTAAAGTAAAATATAATTCTGGATTTGTTTTTGACTTGTTAAACCGCCGATAAATTAAGTTACTTTGACTTTCATTAGTCGATATATTGTATTTTATCCACTCACTGCTGATGAATTTAGAGGAAGCGAAAGTTGTATGCTCCGACCGGGGCACCTCGCGTCCTATTGGGAGACAGGCGTCGAGGTATGATGATGATGTGCCAAATGTAAATTTTCAACCTGAAGTAAACTAAACTATTTGCTTTCTGATTACAATTGAGCTCTTCTTCAGAAGTCAAGTCTTAAACAATTATTTGGCTACGTTCAATGGTACTATTTGATGCATAAAACACACCCCAATCCAATTGGCTGCGATCTCCAGCCTTAACCCGTTTATATTTTGGCTGACATACTCTGCTGCCCATTTTGCTACATGAATTTCTGAACAAAGTTGTCGTATGAGCATAACTAAAATGGTTTTTGGCACTCGATTACAGACGTAAGTACCGTTACTCGTACCTACGTTAGTTAAAAATAGTATAAGAGTTAAAGATTTCGTGATAGTGTAAATAAGAGATGATAAGAGTTTCAATATAGAGGGGAAAATAAAAAAATAGAGTGTACTCAAGCCAAATTGGTAAGTACGCGATGTATAAACCGCCCATAGCAAAATCTATGTATTTTTCATGGGAAATCCATGCTAATGTTAGGGTTATAGTAAACAGCAGATAGTGACGGGTTTAATGAAGGTAGTCGGAAAAAATATTATAATATTATACAAAAGCAAAAGCTTTATCCTGCTTTTTTATGTCTGGGGGACACCGTTGATGCAGGAAAACATATCGAAACTTTTATGTGGTCATCTTGCACCATCTCATATACACATAAGTAGTTGATTCTATTTCGTTTTTCTTTTTTCTCTATCTCTCCCGTAAGATTTTTGGCATGTTTTCCTGCTGAACTGAACTACACATGTTATTTGATATTATATTTAATTGAATACTTGTAGCTTTATATAATGCTAGACTAAATAGTACCATTGTAATATGAAATATGAAATATGTTTAAAAAATTACTGACTGCTGAGTTTCTTGCGGCGTTTCTTCTCAGCAGTGGTCTCTTCTTGGGAAGCGCTGGTAGTATCTTGACGTGTAAACGTGCCCGAGCGGCCTACTTACTGAATAAATTTATTTTATCTCTTATCTATTTACAACTTAAGTTTAGGTGAATAATTGAAATGTAGGAAAAATAGTTGAAGTTACATAGTGCTAGATAGTGAAGGGTTAAATGAGGTCAGCAGGCGAACGGAGTACAAAAAATGAATAGTAAATTTTTAGGGGACTATTATACACAAATTGAACTTGTCCCTAACTAGGGTTCTGTATAGCAGTAAACACACTTGTATACAAACATACGCAGAAACATCTAAGACTCGGGAGTTAATTCGCGTTTATCGCTCAAATATTCTTCCATACTGGAAATTGAACCCAGTACCGCTAATTTCGTAGGCAAGGTCACTAATGACAATTAAGGTAACTGCGTTATCACATAATACGTGATGGAATGTGTACACACGGAGTTGATGGACGCATGATACCTGTCAGTACCGCTGCCCTCCTTAGCCAAAACTCCGATAAATCTCCTGTAGAAAATTCAACCTTATAATCATAACTAAGGACGACACGCTCTGGCCTAGTTGGTAGTGACCCTGCCTACGAAGCTAGCGGTCCTGAGTTCAAATCCCGGTAAGTCCAGATGTTTGTGTGACGAGCGCGAATATTTGTTTGTGAGTCATGGATGTTTTCTATGTATTTAATTATATATTTCTCTATATAAGTATTTATATCGTTGTCTAGTACCCATAGTACAAGCCTAGAGCTTAGTTTGGGACTAAGTCAATTGGTGTGACATTGTCCCCTTATAGGTATTTATTATTATTATTATTATAAGGAAATAGAATTTTAACTGCTTTGATTATTGAATTTGGGATACTGCTTAATGACTTCCTAGGACAGAATGGGTCTGTATTGAATGAGATAAAAACGAATGTACTAATTTTCATTTCGCAATTAATTAAGCCAACGATAAATTCATTACTGTGCATAACAACGAAACGCATTAAACTCTTAAATCATAATGTTCACAGTTCTAACCTAACCTACCCTAACTTAGTAAGAAGAAATTGACATAAAAATATCGTTACGATAAATGAGTCTTATGTTATTTGATAGTATGCCTGATAAAATTGTACATTGTGCAATCTTTAATGTAATATTATTTTAATTTTATCTCTCTGACAAATGTTTTGCACGCCTGCATGCAGGCTGAATACACTGGACATACTTAAAAAATAATGTAACATCTGCACAACTGTATTCTGAGCAAATAAATTCTTTGAATCTTTGAATCCTTGAATCACTTTGTTTTTTATGCCTTCAGTTCATTATAATTTACGTAGTTATTTAAATGAAACTATATATCCATAATGTTTTTTAACTGAATGTGCAGAGAAGATTGACCTACTTGTAAATGTATCAAAAAACGTGGTTAGGACTAGATAGCAGATACCTAACAATTGCAGGAGTTGACTGTTGACTAATACAGTAAAATGCACCGGTTTTAACATACAACTTACACTTCCTCAACATTTATCAACTATTACTTATTTCTTCATAATGTGGTGGTAGAACCTTAAACAGAGTTCTTCCGAGTCACTACGAGCATAATATTTAAACCTACCGCCAAGAAACAGTGTTCGCGTTGTTGTATTGCGTTGTAGAGATTACTAATGCATAATGACTAGCACTAGATCTAGGCATTACATCCACATCCTAAGTGTTGGCAATGCATTTGCAGTCTAAGGATTGCAGTCTGAAGATTGCTGATGCCTATTTATCTTAATCCTCAAGTGTACAGTGTGATAATGCTCCAGTTAATAGTACCGTTTTACATTTTGATTGTTAGCCTCCCTGACCGTTAAACTGTATACTTAAAAAGTAAAAAGTAAAAAGTGTGCGTTAGTATGAATTGTGCAGGATCCGTCCGGATCGCTACCACCATTTTATCTACCTACCGCCAAACAGCAGTGTTCGCATTGTTGTGTTCCGGTTTGGAGATAAGACAGCCGGTGAAATGACTAGTATAGAGGCATTCCATCTTAGTCCTCTGGGTTGGCAGCGCATTTGCAGTCTTAGGCTTGCAGTCTTGTGAATGCGAATGTCTATGGGTCACAGTTTCCACTTACCATCAGGTGGCCTGTGTGCACGTCAGCCTTCCCTATGCCATAAATTTTAAAAAAAAACAACAACGTGGCGTGAGAGCTCGCTTGCCTTCACCGTGCCATAAGAAATATATTAAGAACTAGCGGTTGCCCGCGACTCGGTCCGAGCAGAAAAATAAAACACAGCCTATGTTCATCAGGGATAATGTGGGATTCTAATGGTACTTTTTTTTCCAAATTGGTCCTATAGTTTCGGAGTCTATTCAATGCAAAGAAACAAATAAATCTTTGCTCTTTATAATTTGAGTACAGATTTATGCTGCTTCAAATACGGTCTCGCTATCTTGCATCACTCGCGCCATGCTTGCTAGCCTAGCTCTTTTATGAAGCGGAGGCTCCCGCTCAGTAAATACCCCGGGGTACATGGATAAAGCTAACGTGTGGATTTTGATTACGAGCTATCCGAATTATGGGAAGGGATTAAAATGTTTGGTAACGGATGCCTAGCGATTAGGCCATTCGTTATTAATATAAAGTATAACAACGTAATAGTATGGATCTGAAACATGGTCGCTTACAATGGGCCTCATAAGAAGGCTCAAGGTCACTCAAAGGGCGATGGAAAGAGCTATGCTGGGTGTCTCCTTGCGAGATCGAATCAGGAATAGGATATAGCTCACCGGATTGCAAACCTTAAGTGGCAGTGGGCGGGGCACATTGCTCGTAGAACTGATGGCCGTTGGAGCGGAAAGGTTCTAGAGTAGCGACCGCGAACCGGGAGACGAAGTGTTGGCAGACCTTCCACAAGGTGGACTGACGATCTGATAAAGGTCGCGGGAAACCGCTGGATGACAGCAGCAGAGGACCGATCGTTGTGGAAAACCTTGGGGAAGGCATTTGTCAAGCAGTGGACGTCTTGCGGCTGATAATGATGATGATAACAACATGATATTATTGAACACCACGAACATAAGGTAATTTTTAAATTACGAACAGCTAACTACCACTTAAGGCATATTTTATAGGGCCTTAGACTACTTGGGATAGACAAATTTTGTATGGAGTTAAAATATGTTCCTGAATCTTTGGCAAATGGAATCTAACCTGACTTCAGTATAAATATTTGGCGCAAACTAATCTTGCGCCCCTATTCTTCATTGATGTGGACTCGGCCGCCATTATTGGGGCCTTATTCTGAAATCTTTACACGTTGTTATTGTACTGTCAAAGTTAATGATACCTCTTAAAAACTTGACCAGACAGCAAGGGCGGCCTAGTTAAAAAAATACGATGACAATGATAGGGGTAAAGCGGTAAATTGTCTTTTAGTACCTCTATCTACAGAATAGAGGGCTCTGAGAAGCTCACTGATGGAAAAAAATAAAAAAAGTAGATGTCGTATCAGACGTTTTGTTCTGCCTGTTTTTTTAATCGTATATGTTTTAAGGCTACCGACAATGTTGTTTTTTTCTGTCAACACCAGTTAAAAAAACACCAACAAAAATAACATAATAATGCAGTCGTCTAAGATTCCCATGGCTTGTGAATTCCTCTAAAACAAAATGGCCGCGGCCTCAAAATGGCGGTCTCGTAAGCCGCGGCTAAACGCCGCGCGTCAGTGGCGCCTATTACGGCACACGGCGCCGGACCCGGCCGGATTAGGGCTGCCAACCACGAAGGCCAGATTGAGTCCGACGATTACAATGTTATAGATAGGCGACCAATTTAAGCGGTGGAATTTTTTTAATAATTAAAAAAAGATTAAGCTTTTCAAAAAAATATTTTACTGGATTAGTGAATATGGCGTACAAAGCGGCACCACATTTTAATTCCTGTTAAGGGCAAATATTAAGTATGATTACATGATTAGAAACTTGGATCTTTTCTATGACATGTATTTAAGTTTGGATTCCTCTATTGTAAGAATATTTAGCCTCTTTATAAGCTTTGATTGGGATTATCACTTAATATTTATTTATTTATTCCTCAAATGATGGTAGGAAGTCGTAATATGACATTGCTAAGGCCCCCCCTTCCGTACCCGTTCTACCCCTTCTTACATCATACAGAGGTGTAACAAATAAACTTTTAACAAAGGTATTTAGTATATTCGAGTTTGCCGATTGAAGTAAATTGTTTTGTTTATTGTTTTGTTTTGTTTATTGTTTTTGTTTATTGTTTTTTGTTTTAATTGAAAATACAATTAAAGTTAAAACGTTTACTATTTCGACGAGTAAATACTTAATTCCCTGAACTAGAACAGCTTCGGAGCTTACAAGACTTGGCAGCCCTAAACCGGATTAAACCGGATCCAACCGGCCGCCGGACCGGTCGTAAATCTCTCCACGTTTATTACTCCGATTTTTATCACGTACCAAGAGACAACGACAAGAAAGCTAAGGATATTCTTTAGATAGGTACCATCAACACTGTTTTTTTTTTATCTCTTAATGTAAAAAAATAACAAAATGAAATAATAAAATATAAAATAAAAATAATAAATAATAAAATAAATATCCGGGGACAATGTAACACAAATTGATCTAGTCCTAAACTAAGCTCTAGTGTTGTACTTTAGTTATCTAATAGAGAACGATAAACTTTCCTGCCTAGAGAAATACGATTCCTTAATATAATATAGAAAATATCCGAGACTCAGGAACAAATACTCGTGCTCATCACACAAATATCTGCCCTTACTGGGATTTGAAACCGGGACCGTTAGCATCGTAGGCAGCGTCACTGCCATCTAGGCCGACGTGTCGTATCAACTTACTTATTAAAAGAAGGCCATTGATTTTTCAATCGTTTGAGGGACGATTAAGCTTCGATTTCTTGGCAAACCATCAACAAAAGTAAGATTATTGTGTTACAAAATTAATAATAACCATTTATAAAAAAACTAAAAGTTTAAACCACAGTTTTACATAATTATTGTCCTTCAGATCAATCATCATCTTCAAAATGATGACGGCAACTATAATACTTTTTATGTTGGTTTAGTAATTCAAGACACCGCACCGTCGAAATGGTGCTACTTGCTCTTAAACTATTCGAGTCTCAACCTGACTCGAATACTGCTTACTTATAAATTGAGAATCGGATTCGTATGGACAATTTAAGCCTAAAGATTATTTATTAAACTCAACAATCGAAATAACCATTTCGATACGCTCAAGACAACTGAAAAAAAATTGAAAATAGAACTTCGTATTTCAATAATATGTGTCCTTGTTTAAGGAGACTCGATCCGATACAAAATTGCCAATCTATGGCGTTTCGGAACGTAGCAGCGTCGCGTCTTCTGTCAAAAATCTATTTAAACCTGCTTCTGTATCCAGGGCATAAAAAAAATAAAAAAACTACGGTTTGTGATTGGCTAGTTTTTAGCCAACAGAACAGCACAGTACTGCAACAATTACGGACGCCGTGGTTTGATAAAAATGTCGATGTGATGGTGATTGTATTAATGACTTAAATTATTAATTTTAATAAACTCGTACAAAAAGTATTGTTCACAATAGTGTCATAATC
This sequence comes from Acleris sparsana, assembly GCA_923062465.1. Classification (NCBI taxonomy): domain Eukaryota; kingdom Metazoa; phylum Arthropoda; class Insecta; order Lepidoptera; family Tortricidae; genus Acleris; species Acleris sparsana. The sequence continues at coordinate 16,818,930 of OV281301.1, read as the reverse complement.
AAGCTTTTTAATCTCGTACCTTACTTAGGCCACTCAGCAAGCTTCGTGGCCTAAACACGGTACTCGACTAAAAAGCTCTCTATTATAACACGATTATGAAAATAACTATTAATGGTTGGCAAAGGGTCTGAAAGTATCGACACAGATAATTCATATTTTTTTACCGTTTAAAAAAATGGCAACTGTAATTTGGCATGAAAAAAAAAGTTGTACCTCCCCTACACCTACCATGGGGATGTATTTTTATTTGTCGTCTACCCCATAGTGTGTGGTGTCGTTGGATAGGTCTTCCATAAATATTGTGGGTTAGTAAAAAACTGACCGCGACCTGCCTCGTATGTCGATGTATGCGGATAATTGTTTTCCAACAGCAAAGTGTTTGTCGCGAGGTCTAATTTGTTTGTAGGCTTCGGAACCCTACACTGAGCATGGTCCGACATGCTCTTGCCCGGTTTTTACCATTTTGGTACGTACCCTAAAAAAATATCACTGCAAAAAACTTATAGATTTTTATTCTCGAAGTATCACTTTTTTTATCATGTACTTCTAGTACATTCCTACATCTACATTTATATTTATAGGGATAATGACCTTTCTACATCTACAGCCGTAAGAGGGGCGTATTGGTAAACTGATAATTGAGTACCTATCGTTACATTGCTAGTAAAGCTTGTGACGTTCACGGTGGCGGTAGCTTTTACGTCCACTCTACGAAAATCATTAAAATGCTCCTGAGAAGTTCAATTCTATTTACTTGCGTCATTCTACTTAAGGGTAAGTAAAAAAACGTTATTTATACCTTTTTTAAGATGGTTTTTCTATACACCTAGATCGCTGAATAGTAGTCCAATTTATGTATTTTTAAATTCACTGTTTAAACTTTCTATTAAAAGCCTTGAAAGGTTAGAATCTCGTCCGCAATGTTTTATATTTTAGTAAATGTTAATTATTGAAAGATACGACCCCAGATAATTTTCACAAGCTAAATATAGCTTGAAAAATTCGTCAGTGGACCGGCTAATAATTTCTCGGTAACTGAAGCGTAAAAATAAATTTAAACAGAAGATTCTGCGACGTAATTAAGATGTTGCCTTAGTAGGGAGCTGGGAGTAAAAACTGAGAGAAATTAATTTTGAGTGAGTTCATAAGAGGTTGAAGGTTGCTTGAAAGGTTTTGGTAACACGATATTTTATATTTTTTATAAAATATTTTATCAGGAGCTTTGTTTTTCCAAAAAAAATGTGCGCGGTTCTGAATAGGATGACATGCTTTTAATTTAAATTAATTGGTATTTTTACTCTAAACCTTAGATTGAGGCTGGGTGAGATTGTCTTGAATAAATATTTATTGAATTTAACGTTGACGTGGACGTTTAAGATGTTGTAAATAAATAAATAAATAAAATGACATCCGTTGTTTTTCTTTTTAAGGCTTAAGTAGGTACTTATTTATTATTATTTTTATTAAACTTTTTATTATCCTGACGACCTGAATGGAATGTATGCTGTAACATCTAGTAATAAATAATCTAAATCTAACTGTTTTAGTTTATGTATTAAGTTTGTACACCATATTTTATCAAACACGTTAAGTCCATTCCACTGAACAAATCAAACATACTTACACCAAAACCGTTTCCTACACTAACTCGTATATGTGTAAACCATATTCAAACGGGATTCTCACGACTACGCTACGGATAAACAGAAAAAACAACTTAATTTTTGCATCTGTTTTTTCCAGCAATACTTACTTGACAAGTATGTCTTTCATCTATATTAGATATAAGAGGTAACTCGGTACTAATATACTATTAAACAAGCATTTTAAATTTAAAAAATAAAGTACCTAGTTACTAGACTGAAATTTTTCAGCCTACCTAATTGCCACATAATATTTAGCGTATTGAATTGGATATAAAATACTTCTTATCGAGAGAACAGCCCGGAGCAAATCGTCTCCTATTCGGATCTCAGACCATAAAGTTCATTACCTCAAACATTTGTGTCTAAAACGTTTACTATTTCACATACTTCAGGATCCTTTTAGGCTACCACTGTTTTTCTGAATCAAATATAATTTCCATCGCACCCTGATTCTTTAAGGGTTTTAGAAACACAGGGTTGTGTTTGTAAAGCGCCCGATTCTTAGGGGTACAATAAATCGTGTCCCCACAATGTTTCTGAACGGTATTAATGGTTTGTGATATCATCTCTGTCAGTGCCTGACGGGACCCAAATCCTTCGTGTTTTTTTAAAAGGTCAAGAATTTTCGAGATTACTGTTTTCCGTTTTGATTGCGAGAGATTTATGATGAATGCAAAATTAGAAAGGGTGTTTTAAACAATGCTTTAGTATTCTGGGAAATTGGAAATTGTCTTGGAATGAAATGGCATTGTGTATTGTTTGTTTTTTTGTTTTCAGTTCCTTTGAAGAATAACGAGCTTTCCCTTTTCTTCAACGCGAGAAACGCACTTGCCATTCGAGTCAATGGCAGCTTAGCAGTTGACAAACTAAGACAAAAACAGAGCTCCTACACTAATAAAAAGATCTTTGACTTAGAACCTTATGACGTGTCACCCTGGCTGGTAGGATTCTGGGATGTGATTCTGTTAAGCGTATCACTTTTTAACTCGACGCAGCTAATATTAACTGATTATTATTTATATAATTTTTAAAACAATAAAAAAATAAGGTGCATTTCTTTCAGATTGCTTTAGCTTTCCAGCTAATTAAGTTCAAAAACATGCGCTTAAAGATTCATTCCGCATAAAAAAGGTCATTCAAAATTAAAAGGGCCATTAAAATGTCCGCTATCAGACCCTGGGGGGCAATCTCGCCTTTCAGATGTGATTAGAATATCCTTCAAAACAGAGGGCACGTCTGGCGAGACCCGAGTAATGAGTCTGTATGTGCCATTTAAATTGGGAGTGTTACATTTGTTGTTAAATTGTGACTACGGTTTTTTGTACAAAGTATTGTTTTTTCAAAGGAAAAAAAGATTTCAGAGGAGCAGGCGGGTTTGATGGTAAGTGATCACCGCGACCCAGAGCAGTATTGCCAAAGGAATGACGCTTGGCAGCTGTTATAAACCGAGTTTTGTGTTTTGAAGGTCTTAATTAGTATGTTGTATTATTTATTTCCTTTAGATTTGTATACGATCGAAAACATCACCGGGTTGAATTTAATAATCATTTTGTGATAAATTTTCTTTGTCATTCGATTTTAATTTATTTTTTTGTATAAATAATTGGTAAAATTTTTTTAAAGTACCAATTATTTATAATGATTCAAAATAAAATCGGGCATATTTTTTTGCGTTAAAAAACTCTTGTATCGAAATCTAAAAGTATACGGAAAAAACTTTTATGAAAATGTTCGCAGCTATTTCTGCAAAATTGTAGTTTTTTCACAGTAAGTAAGGTGTTTTTAAGACTTTGAGGATTTGTGTATAGCTACCTACTTAATAAAAAATATAACAAAAATCAACGCTTCCAGACGCTTTCCGCAAGAATAATTTCTAACATAAGAACCGTGATAAACATGTAATTTTAAAAGGGCGAATCTCTCAAATTAGGCTCTTGCTTCAAAGGGCAAGGGAAAACATAAATATCCCGTAAACAAGGTAATCCAATAAGCGAGGGACGGTAAGTGGAACACAGATGCGATCGGGGAATGCGACACACTTGCGCAGGCGGAGTACGATATAGAAACAGACACAAACATTTTGGAGAATTTCTTAAATATTTTTGATGTCAGAGAGATGGCAGAAGTTAAAAAGGTACTTACAATTTTAGATAGGTCCTGTCTATAGAAAGACTTTTTCGAATATTAACTACAAACCTTTTAATGACGCTATTAGCGTAGATGGTATAGTGACGCTGCTTACGAAGCTAGCATTACTATTTAAAATAAATATTTATTTAATTTTCCCGATTTCGTAAACTTTATTACGTTCATGTTTTCGAAAAAAAACCTAAACTGTTCTTGTATGGCCTGTCTCAAATGCAATAATAAAAATGTCAGAGAATTTCCTTAATCATTCGCTCAATTTATACTCATTGGCGCCAAAATGCAAGTCATAATACAAGAGGGAGAGCATGACCTGTTTGTTATGCAGATATTTATTACTGCTCTGAAACTGGGCGACGCTAATCCAAAAAAAAACACTGAATTTACTTTTTTCTTGGTGCTTATGCTGGTGCGCTGGTGTACCGTTCTCAGCATTTAGTGTAGCGTAGTGAGGTAGCAATTTAGTATTAATAAATTTATGATTTTCGTATTTATAAGAATCGAAGAATATTTTTCGTTGCACAAGAGCTTATAAGATCGGGAAAATATACATCTACATTGTCTTCTAACTTTTAATAGTTTGAAATTATCGTGTTTAAAAAATCAAATGGCTGAAAATATTCGATTTCAAGTTATTCAGTTTTATGTGTATCAGGGGCAGTGGCCAAGGTGCAAACGCTACTGTATGGAATGACAGTTGACCACGTATTTATCGCTTCGCACGAAGGTTTATTGCCAGAAGCCATAATTCGTCCCATTTACAAGAAAGGCAACCGTAAATCTTTTTCTAACTATAGACCTATCGCGATATTATCTAGCATTGACAAAATTATGGAAAAATGTATAATTGACCAACTTAGTACCTACTTTAATAAACACGATGTCTTAAATCCCCGCCAACATGGTTTCCAAAAGGGAAAAAGTACCGCAACTTTATTGTCAAAGTTTACAGACGAAATTAATAGCTACCTTAATGATAAAAAAATTGTGTTGGCTGTATTTTTTGACTTCAAAAAGGCGTTTGATACTCTAGATTCGAATACCTTATTGAAGGCTATGTACGAGTGTGGAGTGGGCGAGCCGTTGAACGAATGGTTCCGCGATTATCTCACTTCTCGCTCGTTCAAAGTTAGAGTTGGGAGCACATATAGTCGCGAGTGTACGGTGGACTGTGGGGTGCCGCAGGGCTCCGGTTGTGGCCCTGTCTGCTACCTGATGCACGTCAACAGCTTGTGCGGGGTGCTGCGGCACTGCTCAGCACACATGTTCGCGGATGACCTCTGTGCTCTGCGCGCGGGTACGGACCTTGACGAAACTTTCCGCCTGGTTCAGCAAGACATTGACGCGGTGGTTAAGTGGTCTCATGACAATGGGATAGTTCTAAACGCTGACAAAACAAAGTTTTTATTAATTCACTCCCCTTATCTTCCATTAAATAATATTCATCCGCACTTATATGCTCATACCTATCCTTGCCTCCATCAAAATATGTATAACTGCGTCTGTGAACCTATAGAACAAGTCAAATGTATCACTTATCTCGGAATGAAAGTAGACGATCATTTTTCCTGGTCCTATCATGTTAATTTTATTTATGAAAAACTTAGAGTATTATTAGGTAAATTTTATCATTTAAGATTCAGAGTTCCTATTAGCACATTAAGATGTTTGTATATGTCATTGGTAGATTCCATACTGGGTTATGCTCTAGACAGCTTTGGACTAACAACAAAGACCAATATTGATAAGTTAGAGGCCATTCAAATTAGATTTTTAAAATTACTTGTTAACAATAAAATTAATCTCAAATGTAAAGAAAACAATCATCAACTCTTTAAAATCTGTAGAATATTACCGGTAAGCATGAAACATAAGTATCTACTTGCTGTAAATAACCATGGCTGTCTGGAACATAACTCAGACTATTCTGCATTAAAACCCTCTGATCATAGCTACAACACCAAAGCTATGGCGACAGGTAAACTATTCGTTCCTAGGATTAATAATTACTTTGGAGACAGAACACTCAAAAAGCGTATCCCATACCTACTCAATAGTTTGCCTGAAGCCATTAGGCGTGAAAAAAACAAGAATATATTCAAGAGTCTATTAAAAAAGTATTACCTAGATCTTATATAATATTTAAAAGTTATGTTTAATTTATTTGATATTTATGTGCATAATACTGTTTTGTTTTAATCTCTTTTTATGTTAACCTACATAATAATATAATATTATATTGTGTTTGCTTAGACTGCCGTTCCCACGGTCAAACTGTTTCTCCAGTTTTGTGGGGCAATGTTTAATTATTAGTTTTTATAATTGTACTTATTAAATAATAAAATAAAATAAATAATAAATCCCAAACATTTTGACTGACTGTCTCGGAACATGGTTTGAGTAGTTTTATTTACTTGATCTACCATCGGATTTCTTCAAGTTAGCTACCCAACTATCTTTATTTCACAATAAAGTCCTTTATCTGTCTGTAAAATAGTATTTACATTCTGTGATATATTATGTAAATACTTTTTCCTCTTGCGTATAACGTATCTATTAGATAGAAGCTTACTAAGTTTTAACCATGTGATTTGAACGACGTTAACACAAATGTGTACAAAATAAATTCAAAAAGGGTCGACCCTTCCACCGAAAGTTAGCCAAACACATCATTAGCTCACTGTACACACCACTTTGATGTATTCTCAAACCATTGTCCTACGAATCAATTGAATCGTTTCACTAAATACCAATCACGTCATGCGTACCTCGTAGCTGAACTAGTGTACTGAAGTGAGGTAACCAATGCTGTTACGTGATTGGTCAATCGAAATCCAATAGATGTTTACGTCGAATGGAATTTTGGTAAATAGTTCAAAGCTGCAGCACGCTTGGATGAAGAAACCTAATATTGAATAAAATAGTAATGCTAGGCAAATTGATGATTATACGCGGAGTTATTTCTAAAAACGTAGACATTGCAACAACGTTTTGCTTAAACCTTTACATAAACATGGGTAACTAACTGTTCAAAAAATAAAATAACTTTTTAGTAAACATTCTGTTAAAAATTATGAGCTGGTGGAATATTAGGCGTGAAAAAAGTTTAAACGATAAAGAAGAGTTTTTTTATGGCATAGAGAAGGCAAACAAGCACACAGCCCACCTGATGGTAAGTGGAAACTGTGGCCCCGAAACATTCGCATTCACAGGACTACAAGCCTAAGACTGCAAATGCGTTGCCAACCCTGAGGACTAATAATGGAATGCCTCTATGCTAGTCATTACACCGGCTGGCTTATCCCCAAATCGGAACATAAAAATGCGAATTCTGCTTTTTGGCGGTAGGTTAATAGATAAGTTTCTACCTTGTCTACTTGTCCCTACCGGAATGTAATTTTACCGCACGAAAGAAGTTTTTTTTATTGTTTTGAATAGAGTCCCAGTAGCATCAAAAGTTGTGGCAGTTGTTGACAATTTTTTGGGTTCCAGAGATGATCTACTCCTACAACTCACCCATTTTGCATTTCCTAAACAAGTAGGCAGTTGCCCTTTGACATTCATTCTTAAATAACGATATGAGATCTCCACGGCTTAGCCCAGTTCGGCTTTGAATACCCTAATCCAATAAATTACGTCAATACGTAAGAAGTTATGGGAATCTTTCATGGAGCGGGCGGAGTTCGCTCTTTTTCGACAACCCGAAGCGGTTTATCTTAAGTTTCCAGTACTTAAAAGTTGAGAAAAAATTAGTCATGATTTATTTTGGTTTCGAAGTTTTCTCCGAAGCTGCTGAGGGCGTTTTTCAGAAGTATTCTATGGAAAAAAGTTTTGGAGAAAAGCGGCGAAATCTTTAAGAGCATTAAAAAAGTGCTTTTAAGAATTAAAAAGATAAAAGTCAATTATTCAGTAAGTTCGCACGGGCACTTTTACACGTCAAGAATCTACCAGCGCTTCCCAAGAGGAGACCACTGCTGAGAAGAAACGCCGCAAGAAACTCAGCAGTCAGTCATTTTTTAATCATATTTCATATTACAATGGTACTACTTAGTCTAAGCATTATATAAAACTATAAATGTTATTATTAACATTGTCATTGTTAACATTGTCCTTGCGAATAGTAATGTGTTTTAAATTTTATTTTAATTTTAATCATATTTATATGACATAAATCACAGATACGTCGTAACAACAGAATTCGTTATAGCAAAAATATACTTACATATTACATCAATGTACAGTACTCACCGTCACATCAGCCTAGTTTAGTTTAGTGTGTTAATAAATGATGAATAATCGTAATATGAATTTTGTTTATCAAAATATATGAAATAACTCATTGCAAACTCTGTTAAGGTAATAATGGTCAAGCGAAAACAATAATTTTATTACTCATCACGTCTCGCTTTCTACTTGCATTTAGCTACTAAATCTAAATAAATGCGTTTATTAAACAAAGCGTAAAGGATTAAGTGCTCAAAGAGGGGTAGTTACACAAAAGATCCCACAGGGTCGAAGTGTATCCGTAAGAGCCCCACCAAAAAGATAGGATAAGATAAGCGTAACAAAAATGTCACACTTGGCTTAGCTAATTTAAGCTCAAATTTATGGCAGCACTAAACTTGTGCCGGAAGATATTTTATTAGCAATATATGTAACCCGAAACGAACTACATCAGAAATGATGATATCCGCAGTAGAACTAAGGTTACCGACATAGCCCTAAGAATAGCTAAACTGAAGTGGCAGTGGGCGGGGCACATTGCTCGCAGGACTGATGGCCGATGGGGTAAGAAGGTTCTGGAGTGGCGTCCGCGGACCGGAAGACGAGCTGTGTAGGTAGGCCTCCAACAAGATGGACTGACGATCTCGTCAGGATCGCGGGACCGCGGTGAATGCGAAAAGCACAAGACCGGTCTGAGTGGAAAGCCTTGGGCGAGGCCTATGTCCAGCAGTGGACTTCTTTCGGCTGACATGATGATGATGATGATGATGATGAAACGAACTACAGATTTCAAACCATTTTTAGCAAATATTGAGGAAGCAACCTCAAGCAAAAGTGGCGCGATTCTTAAGAACGATTTAAATCCAATATATAATAATGAGAACAACAACTCAACTCAACTCAACTAACTCACTCACTTCAACTTTTATACAATAATTTCTACAATGCATCTAAATAATAATTAAAATATTAAGTAACTGTAATAACTCTAACAATAAGCCAACTCAAGAATTATTTTCAAAATATCAGACAATGCTCAGGTGTCTTAACAGATGAATAATTTAGACCTCTATGTCAGACGTGAACTCATTTGTAACAAAACACTAACATTACTTAGCAGACTTACTTTTGCAAAACTTGAAACTTGAACAAAATTTAGAAGATCTGAAATGACAGAACAGGCAGTGAAACTTTGAGCATACTCGTATGCCTAAGTAATGATGAATACCTAGAAGCTAAGTAATAAGTAATTTGATAACACTTACTGCGTTCTCCAAAATTGAAACGGCAACAAATTTAATTAAACAAACATTTTCGCTTAAGCCGAGTTCTCATAAGTTTAGACAACGTTATAATTCGCGTTCGAATCTTCAAAGTGCAATTCCCACTACAAAGGGGATGAAATTAGGGGTTGCCCGACTTGGAAAGGGTGCACTCGGCGATTAATCCTTTGGCCACGTAGTTAGTTGGGGTCGAAGGTTTTTGGTTGGGTTCAGGGTAACTAATTATTTGTCAGAAAAACTAAAGCCTACGACGAAAATATTAATTGCTGTTACGTTACCGCTGATGCCATTTTTATCCGTCACAAAGTATTGGTATATATTTTTTCTCCATCAATCTGGGTTTAAAAACCTTCCATTTTATTTGTTATTTTAAAAACCTTTGTTTTTTATTCCAGTTATAACCGTCATGAGCACAAAAAGATAGGTGATACATGAAGAGCTCTTTGCTTCTGTTTTTTATTTAGGCCTATTAGTCTCTTTTCAGGCATGACAAGACAGAAAGAAGACAAACCGAAAAAGCCTGGAGAAACTTTAGATTATTTAAAACATACCTTGACCTTGGACCTTGGACCATGCTTGGTCCGTCCGGATCGCTACCACCATCTTATCCATTAACCCACCGCCAAGCAACAGTGTTCGCATTGCTGTGTTCCGGTGTGGGGATAAGATAACCGGTGAAATTACTAGCATAGAGGCATTCCATCTCAGTCCTCAGGGTCGGCAACTAATTGAAATCTTAGGATTGCAGTTTTGAGATTGAGTCTTGAGATTTCAAATGTATATGGGTCTCAGATCCCACTTACCATTAGGGAGCCTGAATGCTAGCGTGCCTTCTAACTGCCTTTTTTTTTTTAAATAAAATTTTTTGAAATGCTAATCTTCTTATAACTTTAAAACCCATTTAGAGATTTAGACGAAAGCATAATTAATTTCGATAAAACCAGGAAAGATATTAAACTATTGCCCGTTTAATTAGCTAACGTAGTAAAAGAGTCAGGTTAAGGCCACTTAGAATAGGCATCGGTCAGGAACTAAGAACCAGAAGGATTTAATACCCGTCACGGACCGAAAGAACCTAGTTCTTCGTAAATGATCTTTAATCGGTCTTCGGTCCTTTAGGCCAGTAGCATTTGGTGAATGTATGAGCGAAACAGAGCGAACGAGTAGGCCCGGCACTCGATGTGAACGAGACCAATAGTAGGTACCTATATTAAAGGGTGTCTTGTTCAGATCTCAAAATTTGCTTCAGAGCTAAAGGACTAAAAGACCGAAGTAGTTCTTTTGACCGATTGACCGAGATCGGAGCGCTCCCTTTAAAGACCGAGCGGGCACAACTCTTAAGTTAGAAGACGGAACGTTCTAGTGAACGGTATAAAGTCGCTGATTGCTGTACACCATCATTGCTGGTCACCACAGCGTACGGCAAATATTTCATTCGCTCACAAAGAAGCAGCAACACAGCATTGTATAGATTACATGCAGTGAATCATTTACTATTAATTGTAAATCTATGCATGCGCCTAATTTGCATGTGTCACTCTCCCGCCATTATTAACAATTAGTCGCTTCGTTTTGACATGGTTGATTGATGGTATTTAACTATTTACATTAGGATTTGGCATACTATTTAAAATTGCGTTGTCTACTACACCAAAAATATCTCCAACAATCTGTTGATAATTCAGAAAATGTTCAATCGAGACTTGCGAGATCATCATGACTTTGGAAAGGAGCTAGTTTATAACGAACTCATAGTATTTGAAAATAATTCCAGCCTCATTACAGAAAGCACTAGCATTCATTAAAAAATATTTTTCACGGCGTCAGTGAAATCTCATAATTTCAAGGGAATAAAAAGTGTAAAATATTATAAACCCGCAGAGTTTTCCGGAAACTATCTAGATACAACTATTTATTAAGAAAACGCTGTTGTGGAAACTTCGTCGGTAAGAATGTTCGAGTTGCCGGTTCTTTCAGGGCTTTATTGAAATAAGTTGGATTTTAATAACGGTTTTCAACAGCCGGGAAGTTTTCGGTGAAACTTTGTTTTGTAAATTATGTAGTGGCCTATTTTAATTCGGTTTTTATTTTTAACAAGACACATTTTATAACTTTCAAGGCGAATACTTCTAATAGTACATTGTTGCCTACGCGCGAAAAGTAAGGGTTTTCCTGACGAGGTGGTTAGCAGGCCGAGCAATAGCGAGGCCTGCTAAAATACGAGTCAGGAAATCCTCGTTTCCGCCGAGGCATACATAATGCTTTTCTCAAACATGTGAGGAAATAATACAAATACATTTTTAAAAAGCAAGTAATTTAATTATGCAGAATGAACGAATGTTACCGACTGTCAATTGTTTTTAAATACTAACCATAAAAATTGGAATGCAAATTCAAAAAGAAACACACGCACTGTGCTAAAAAAGCGAGCAGTTACCATGGTTGTTTGAAATTTTTGTCTTGGTCCAGTTGATTTTGTATGCAAATTGACAGCATTTTTAAGAAAAATATAGAAAAATATGGATAGAGATGGATGGAAAGTGTTTTCATATGGTTTTTTTACTCCTAGGAGTAAAATGAGGCTCTTTCCGTCCTTGTCTTTCAATCGGAAAACCGTTTTTTCCGAGCATGTTTGAGAAAAGTAATTTCACGTTATAATTGAAGGCGTTTCTCTAACGGTTGCATATTACAACATATCTTTACGTTAGTCTTACGATTAAAGAAGATTATGTCACGAGGACCAAAACAATTTTTTAACGGAAACATGGTATATAAATATAAACGATGGACTTTTTTTGAGCGTAGCTAAGGTAGATTAAATTTGGGACCCACCTTAGGTCCAAAATCAATCTGACTACAACAATAAGGTTGAGTTTCCTAAAGTAACAAATAACTTGACATCTCTAATGACGATGCTCGTGACCGTACGCCAGCGGTTCTGCCGAGCACCGAAAGATTTTGCTTTTTTCCTTCTGCACATAATGAGTAAAATGTAAACAAATTAATAAATATCGGGGGACAATTAACGATATACATACTTATACTTATAGAGAAATAAAAACGTCTATATATTAATAATAATAGTATTAATTTTAACAGAAATATCCAAAACTCAGGAACGAATTCGTGCTCATCACACGTATATTTGTCCTAACCGCGTTAAACATTAATATAAGAAGGCAACGTCATAATTAATAAATTTGATTAAATTATGCTTACTTATTTTAGGAAAAGCAGCTTCACTGACTTTTAAATTATCATCGACATAGGCGGTAATATTTGCGGGTGGTAGGACCTTGTGCAGGGTCCGTCCGGATCGCTACCACCATCTTATCCATTAACCTACCGCCAAACAACAGTGTTCGCATTGCTGTGTTCCGGTTTGGGGATAAGACAGCCGGTGTAATGACTAGCATAGAGGCATTCCATCTTAGTCCTCAGGGTTGGCAACGCATTTGCAGTCCTAGGCTTGCAGTCTTGTGAATGCGAATGTCTATGGGTCACAGTTTCCACTTACCATCAGGTGGCCTGTGTGCTGGTTTGCCATCTCTATGACATAAAAAAAAAAAAAAAATCAAAACCCGTCAATCTTGAAGGTTAAGTATTGATAACTTATTCATCAACAATGTTACCTATGCGCTCGTTGCACCTCAATTCATTATTCGTAATAAAAAAAATTTATGTCCTATAGAAGGCAAACGAGCACACAGGCCACCTGATGGTAAGTGGAAACTGTGACCCACAGACATTCGCATTCACAAGACTGCAAGCCTAGGACTGCAAATGCGTTGCCAACCCTGAGGACTAAGATGGAATGCCCCTATGCTAGTCATGACACCGGCTGTCTTATCCCCAAACCGGAACACAACAATGCGAACACTGCTGTTTGGCGGTAGGTTAATGGATAAGATGGTGGTAGCGATCCGGATGGACCCTGCGCAAGATCGTACCACCCGCAAAAATATATGCTATATTTTAATATTACGTGATATTTTAATATTACTTTTACTAATAACATTACATACAAACTTTATATACATAAATCTTCATACATTTAGCCACGCTATTTTAACATAGCATAAAGCAAAAACATTGTTCCTTCCAAGACGGACACATTTGCAAGTTAATGAGCATGCACTTAAGTGCAGTTTTAGCTACTCTGCAGTCTCAGAATTCCGAGACTAAGTAGATGTCGGGCACTTGTTTTTCGACGCCCTGACTGAAATATTACATCTAGTGCAAAATACGCTGAAGTGGAAGGAGATAAATAATGATTATCAACTCGGACATGTTGAAACTGGTTACGTATATAAGATTCAGTAAATAAAATGTACATTATGATTCAGTCACACTATGTTAGTTCAAATATATCCAAAATTCAACCCGCCAAAACTGCAAGAGAATCTTCAATCGAAGGGACGTAACGGCTCCGTAACCCGATTAGGAAGCATCTGTGTACATTCTATCGACACGTCCAAGACAAGACTCGTATCACCTTCCTAAGACGTGTCTATCTAAGCTAAGACGTATGAGCCAATATTGGCCAAACAAAGCCACGGTACACTTCATCGCTACGTGCTTGTATCTTATCTCTGCTCAACAAGCGCCAATATTGGCCAAACAATACCAAGCTACTATTTACTACGTAGGTGGGTATAAATCCACATATTGTCTATCCTTGGTAATCCCTGAGTCGATTTCTCTAAGCCTGTTTTGCTATTTGGTGTGAGGAGATTGCTTTATTCTGTCGGATTCGCTGGCCGGGCTTCGTTCTTTTTCAACACTTAATTGAAGCTAGGAATATGGAAGCCTGATCACATTTGCAGCTCTGCAGTGTTTGTGATGCATTCGAGATTGTAGAAAATGCACTAATGCATTCATGACGAAGATGCTTGAGTTCCAAATGATATGGAAGCAAATGAGGTTTTCAAGTTGTATAATCTTATGTCTCGACATCAAGAAGAACTGAGTTTCTTGCGGCGTTTCTTCTTAGCAGTGGTCTCCTCTTGGGACGCGTTACTAAATAAATGTCTTTTTTATCTTTTGTTTTATCTTTATATGTAACTCCGTCGAGATTTGTTGCATTTGAACTGGAAAAACAGTTTTTAACGCAGGGATTTAAAAATAAATCGTTGCCATAAGCGGTGAATAAAACCATACCAGAAAACAGAACTGCAACCGCAAAATCTATCCCAATGCCAGTTTAGTTCGAAAAACAAAAACGAAAAGCTTCGGCATTGCTAACAATTCGCATGTAACCGATTTTTGTGTTATTTTGGTTAAAAAAACAAGTGAGAGCAATAAAGCGGCAAGTGAAATCAATTTGAATATTGGCCGACAATTCCGAGTGGCAATTGCAACGTATTCATTTCGAGCGTTCTATACGGACGCTCGAAATACGTTTTGAAACAAGCTTATTAAAGTTGTAAGTTATAAACTGTGGCGATGTATCCAAATTGTTCTTCTTTCAGCGTGATTTAGTTTAGTAACTTCATTCTATTTACTGCAAAAAAAAGACTATAAGATAACTTGTGCCGATTAAAAACCATTTTATTCATTTATATTTATTTATTTTATTTTAAGCGTTGTATTGTGTGTGCCTCTAGAATGGTCCTTTGCGTGTTTGTTTATTTTATTATTAAAGAGCTAAATTAAACACCATATTGAAATAACAGGGATACAAATTAATACTAAAAAAAAACAATAATCATTACGTTGGGTAACATTAACAAGTAGCATCCTTAATGAATGTTTAATTTTAATGAAGAGATGCTGTTATTACCAGTGATCGGGGAAAACGGTGCAAACAAAACTTTAACAAAACTTGTAAAGCTGACATAAAGGAGAACTTGCAACCAAAAAAAACAACAATATTATTAAAAAATAAGAATAATATTGGTAGATTAGTGTTCATTTTAACTCCATATCAGAGCCTCTGATTTGGTATAAGGATTATTAATAGTTTCATGACTGTAATGTAAGTTTTGTTAAGTTTTGTTAAAGTTTTGCATCGTTTTCCCCGATCACTGATTATTACATATTATTATGAATAGAAAATATTTGTTTTGCCATTTATAAAATAACAAACTTAATATAAATGTAATCTAAAGTTTAATTCTTATTTTTTTATGTGTTACATAAAACACTTAGTCCCAAACTAAGCTCTAAGCTTAAACTATGGATTGATACTAACTAATTAACACGTAACGATAAACGTATTCCATATATTATACTTACAAAGTAACATATACTTCAATATATAGAAAACATCCAAAACTTAGGAACAAGTACGTGTATACATATCACAATTACAAGCTGATGTTTTTTAACTGCTTTCATTCTTTATTTGAATTAAACAGGATTCGGAGGTAAATCGCTGCCTCTTATGACTTGCACCCATTATCCAGGAGCCGGGCCGTTCGTACAAATGGACATAAATTATGCCCGTTCATTACAAACGTACGAAAAACTGAGCCTTTGACAACATAATGTAATTGCCCTCTAACTACCCCGTACTTTGAACCGAATCCTGCTTCTACGCCTCTCGCATTAACAGACATTTTGCTGTGAAAGGAAAACGAGGGTAGTCTGAATTAGATGCTAATTGTTCTGCCGCTGCAATTGTGGCGCGGCTCTATTTTTCTTTGAGGGAAGTTTTTTCTTCCTTAATTTTGTGATTGGGAGTTTTTTTGCAATTAGCTGGGGATGAATATTTATGTGCGTTATTTGGCTTGTTTCGTTTCGGTGTGGGGACATTATTTTATGCAGGACGCAAGAGTGAAAACTTCAAGCGAAATACTTATATGTATATTCCTAATTTTTTAAATTGGATTTTGTCAATAACTAGGTTTTATTATTATAATATCTAATTACGAAGAGTAGTGTACAAAAATAGTTTACTGTTTATTTGCTACTTATACTGTTCCGCGTAAAGTAAATTATTTTAATTATCAAAAATAACTGAGCCTAAAATTATCAGTTAATTAAATGTAATCTTTGTGCTGGCGACGCTACTCTTATAAAATTGCGTTATTTGTATAAAAACTAATATTCCATGATCAAAAGAAAACGGTATTTTTACTTCACATGAATCATTATTAATTACTTATCGACGTAAATGAAACAAATCTTAAAAACCCTTTTGCTCCAACATAATAGTTCCTAAAAACCCTGATACTTGCCACCAATTATAATCCAATCAAAATTATTGAAGCGTTCATACTAACTTCAACAGTTTCTAAAGCGATAGTTAAAACAGTTTACAAGCCAGAGTGTTTAACGCTCGTGTATCGTGTAAAATGCGAGCGCAACCTTGTTTTATGTAAGTTTTACAACTCTGGCAACATTCCGGGGCCTCATAAGCTAAACACTGTTCCCGCTTCACGGAAGTGCTGGGACGGCACACAAAATGGCGGTGCATGCACCTCGTTATTAATACTCGTACATACATTGTACGTCAACATACTAATTTACCGTTCGGTTTATAGCAAACTAGCTTCTGCCCACGACTTCGTACGAACTTTTAAATTTTCCGGAATGAAATGGAGCCTATGTGTTAATCCTGGGCATAAGCTATCTCCATTACGAATTACATCAAAATGCGTCCAGCCGTTGCAGCGTGAAAGAGTAACAAACATCCATCCATACGTTTATAATATTAGTAAGGATGTTGGAAACAGATGACATTGGTTTTACAGCTACCAAAATCTGTTGAATTATTGTTCATTAACAGTCTCTTATTTATAAACGGAAAGATACCTTTATAAATAAGATGCACTGTTTTTTCTTTATATTATTATCTAAATGGGAGAGTAAGTAAAATTATTAACTAATTTTAATTAAATTTGGTGTAAATATGATGTCGCTAAATAACTTAAAACTGCCTGATAAACGTATAAAGCTTTTATATCCTGGATACATCGATCGTTTTTAGGGGGAAAACGTTAGCACAGGTAACATAAGCAAATCATAAAGTAAAATTTCTTTATTTTATTTACGTGTAATAATAATTAAAATAATTGAAGATTACCTTATATCTCTTCGTTTTTACAAAGGGAATATATACTATTAAACTATTACTTCAATTCAAACATTATAAACAGCAACATTTTACCAACAGTCAGCAATTAACCATAAAGTAAACCAAACAATCACACCAAACTACCAACTATTCAATGGCTGCCACATCGTATGCCAATCTATTAAATGTATACCAGAAATGGCCGCGAATCCTGGTCAGCGGCACCGAACGTGCCAGCTGACCAGTCGGTTACCGTCAACTTTGACTTCCCTCAACGTTCAAATTAACTAACGGATCAAGTTCCGACGCGGAGTTATATTTAACTTTATGATGGTAATATTACTGAGAACTTGCACTTATAATTTGAGTTGACTTAGGTTGAATTTTATTGGAGAACATTGTTGCCCGCGACTCCGTCACTAATCACTCGGGGACTGTCTCATTTTGAGAGAAAAAGTATAATTTTGTCATTCGCCGGGATTCAAACTATCTTTGTATAGTGGTGTTCCTAAATATACGAATTATCACAGCGATTAAAGTGACAAGTTACTAAAGTGTATGCTTATTCATAAACTCGACTGTACTCATTTTCATAGGAGTTATTTCAGCAGTTTAGCTATGAGAGCGTAATAAACAGACAATTACATTCGCATAGTTTATAATAGTTTAGTTTAGTTTAGTTTATTTATTTATCAATGTAATGTTACAATATAGATTGCATAGCATGTCAAAAAATACGAAATTACATTGATATCGTCAACAAAACATTAATACAAAATGATAAAATAATATTAAAATAATACAATAATATAATAACACTCAAATAATCAAAAACAACAATGATAAACAAGTAATAAATGGTCAGTTTCCGATGTCAACACACAAAACTAATAAAGGTCAAATATCAATAATAATTTTACAATTTAAGTTGCATATATTCGTCGACCGAGTATAATGGATTCAGTTATCCAAAGCTGATGTTTGAATGCTTCGTCGGATGTTACATTTTTAAGTTGAGCGGGTAGACGTTCATAGAATGTGGGACCGATGACACGTGGGTTCTTACCCGCAAGTGCCATGCGACGGGGAACTGTTCTCGAACGCCCGGTGTGGCGAAGCTCCTTGCCAGGAATATTGACTCGTGCGAACGATGAAATATTATTTCTGACGAACATTATTGTTTGAAATAAGTAAACCGAGTAGTGCGTCAATATGCGGTACGTTACGAAAAAGCTCCTGCAAGAGTGCCTAGGTTTCACCCCGGCTAACGTGCGTAAGGCACTAATATTACTATGGATTGGCAAATATTCTCAACTAGACTTAATTCAAGTTGTTACCTTCCTTATTACCCTTTTCTCGTACAAAGTCATCAACTATCCCCTGCAAACTGGCTGGACAGGCTCTAAACCACTTTATTTATGTTTTAATACGTTACGATATATAAAAAACGATTTCTCCCAATAAAAACCTCCCCCTCTCCCCCCAATCACGGCTCCCCGTACGATATACTCGTAACATCAGTATTCCGTCGTCGTGCTAAAGGTTAGGAGTTATTGGGATGCAAATTTTTCCGATATTTAAAAAGCGTTACGCATCAGGCCAAGGCATGAAAGCGCGCTGTTATTGATGAATACATACAAACATTTCAAGCTGAACATCAAGCGTGACAATAGTGACAGTGAGAATGACATTGACAATGACAAGGTTATAAGTATGCTCAAGATTTGACAGAAGCGCGTGGAGCTGACCCCAGGTACTTCTGTTTAGTCCACGAGGAAAATACTCCTTCACCGAACAATAAATTGTCCTCGCGTGTGATATCCATGGACTTATTTATTTCTCTAATAAGTTCATGGTGGTTGTCTAAAACTCGATATTGGCGAAATACATCTTGTAAAAACCAGAAGTGAAAGCCATTCATAAAAGAAAAAAATATATGCTCAATATTTCTACTTTTTTGATCGAATTTAGTATCTACTCGTATTTTAAGAGCTGTTGCTCCCCACTCCGTCTATGTAGAAATCTTTTATTGCTACTATGCACTTATTAAAACAGTTGCATTATAGTCTTAAGTACGAAGCAGAACTCACCTTTTATATATCAACTTATGTTCTAGAAAATCATATTCATAATAAATGATTCCAGAAAAATAATTGTAAAATAACATATTCAAATACCCGCTAGCTCTTCAGCCTTGGAAACCAAATGTTTATCAAAGCACGAAGCATTGTTCCCTTATCAGCAACCCTTAGGCTAGGTTTTAGGTAACGTAAAAAAAATTCTGATCACTGACTAAGAAGATAAATATGATTATTCAGTAAGTAAGCTGCTTAGGCACTTATACCAGTGAAAGACTTAAATTTGGCACCCACCTGAGGTGACAATTTGACGCACGCAATTTGACATTATATTCGTACTTAGTCCGAGATAACTGTGTAGTATCGTCCTTTCTTGCTCCTCATACGCGAAGTTCATAGACACCTTTAAAAAAATAAAAATCGCCACCTGGCGATACTAGTGGCATATGTCATTCGTTATTTCGCGCTCAAACGCAACCGACACGGAATTAATTATTTTCGATATTATTTGGTTATAAATCACTTTAACATCGACATTAAGTGCATTGAGAGACATTGAGATGCCGAAGCGTAATAAAGAAAACAACGACGACGATAAAACTCGGAAAAAGATCGCAAAGCTGGAAAAGAGACTAGCTAGGTACTACAAAGAACATGAGAGTAAAACCTCAGAGACTTCGGAGGGCGAAAAAGGTAAGAATCGGTCGTTTATTTTAGTAAAAATTTCATTGAAAATGTACAGTTTTTAGCTAATTTTTACAGCATTCATGTTAGTTTATCGATTCAATGACCACGCGTTTTGATGCCTACTTTTCGAGGGAAAGTATTCTCACAATTTGTGATATGCCCGAGAAGAATTACCAGGAATTCATATTATGTGCTTTATCGTGTGACGATAATGCCTCTGTCCGTGGGACGGAGATGGGCAAAATTGACCTGTGTGTCATATTATAACCTATCTTAGTTACGACATGTTTGTCGTACAACCGGTGCAAAATTAAACTGTGTTTATGGTACCTGTGTGTATACATTTCAGCTCAAACCGAGGAGCTAGATCACCTAGACCCAATTTCATTCCCGGAAACAGATGACGTTGTCACTGTACCGGAATTAGATGAAGAAGACAGTGAGCTTGAGAGCGATATTCTAGCAGCCTTAGGAGAATCTGCTACTGGAACCAAACAATATGGAGAAAAAATCCATGAAAAAATTTTTGATCCGGTCAAAAACATTATTATTGAAGGCCTACCTAAACAGGCAAGAGAAAAACTCACAGAGTCTATACTTGTACCTTGTAACTGTAAACTTTTAGATGCACCTAAGTTGAATAATGAACTGCTGGGAGTCATTAGTAATCCAGCAAAGACTCGGGACAAGCTCCTACAGGAGCGTCAACAGGAAATTGGTTTAGCCATAGCAGGAGTCTGTCAAACCATTAACAACTTATCCAAAAAAGATTATGAGAAAGTAGATCAAATCAAAAGACTAAGTGATGTCTCACGGTTACTAAGTAATCTGCATTTTAATTACACTGAGATTCGCAGAAAGTTACTTAATCCATTTATGGATAAAAATTTGTCAGAAAGCCTGAAGGATAACAAAAGAGAGCTATATCTCTACTCCCAACTGGATGATTCAGTAAAATCTTTTTCAGCAATGAAAAGAGCCTCTGCTATTCTAAAATCAAAAACAGTTACACAGACAAAGATAATACAACAGCAATATCATACATAAATAGAATGGGTTCAGTACAGTTTCCTAAACTAAATAACCTTGCTAGACGAATTTGGAAATGGTGTGAGGATAGAGATTTATGGATCTATGCATCCTATATAAAGTCTAAAGACAACTCAGAGGCTGATTATGAATCACGCAACTCTAGCCAGGATACAGAATGGGAATTGTCACAAAATGTATATTATAAAATTATAAATACCTTAGGTGCCCCAGATATTGATTTATTTGCTTCACGATTCAATAAAAAATGTCATAAATATATTGCCTGGCACAGGGACCCATATGCATGGAATATAGATGCTTTTACGGTTGAGTGGAAAGAATTCTTCTATGCGTTTCCTCCATTTTCACTACTTTTAAAGGTGGTAAGAAAGATTATAACAGACAAATTGTAGCAAAAAACTACCAACATCCTCCACGACGTCCGAACCAGAACCAGGCCCCTCCAGGGAGAGGGTCATTCCGTGGGGGAAACCATCAACGGTTCAATCAGCGCCAACCACTGAACAGATCAGCAAGACCACCGTTGAGAGGCCATGCCAAATACCCATAAAAGAGGTACCTTTTGCTGCTAGATTATGTCATTATTATGAATGCTGGGCAAATATAACCCAAGATTCCACTGTCTTAGAGTGGGTAAAAGGGTACAAAATTCCCTTTTCTTCCCCCCCTCACCAAAATCATACCCCTCATAACTATAATAGTAATTTAGATTTTCAAGTATTATTAGCTGAAATAGATAAATTATTAGAACTGGCTGTTATATCAAAATGCAGTCCAGATTCTGGCCAGTTCTTATCAAGTATTTTCACTATTCCTAAAAAAGATGGTTTACACAGATTTATTCTGAATCTTAAAAATTTAAATAAGTTTGTAGTAGACAGTCATTTTAAGTTAGAGGATATAAGGACATTATGTAAACTATTGTCTAAGGGTGATTACATGTGCACCTTAGATTTAAAGAATGCCTATTATCTGTGCCCAATACACAAAACTTATAAAAAGTATTTAAGGTTCCAATTTAATGATCAGTTATATGAATATAATTGTCTGCCATTTGGTTTAAGCACTGCACCATTTGTTTTTACAAAACTATTAAAACCGATTATAGGTTACCTGAGGGAAAAAGGTATTCGTCTAGTGGTTTATTTAGATGATTTGATTTGTTTAGGTTCATCATACAACGAATGCATACAAAATGTCAGTATCCTTGTGAATAAGCTGCAATGCTTAGGCTTTGTGATAAATAAGGAAAAAAGTAAAATCATTCCATGTAACATTACTGAATTTTTAGGTTTTAGAATTAACTCGATTAAGATGTCATTAAGCCCCACCCATGAAAAACGTGAGAGACTACTGTTAATAATTAATAAATACCTTAACTTAAACCAGAGTACTGTTAGAGATTTCGCCAAGATGTTAGGAAGTTTAGTTTCGGTGTGTATGGCGGTGAGTTATGGTTTTGTATATACAAAAAATTTGGAAAGAAATAAATTTATAGCTTTGGAACGTTTGGGGGGAAATTATGATGGTATGATGAATATCAGTCAAGATTCTAAAACAGATTTACTATGGTGGAAAAACAATATTATGATTAGAGAATGTAAAATTAAACAATATAAATTTGCACTAAAAAATTTTTCTGACGCCTCCTTATCAGGTTGGGGTTCAGTGTGTAATGAAAAGTGTGCAAGGGGTGGTTGGTCAATAGCAGAAAAGCAAAATCATATAAATTACCTTGAACTATTAGCTGCTTATTTTGCTTTGAGATGTTTTGCAAGCAATTTAAAACAAAAGGAAATTTTATTAATAATAGTTTTAAGCAATATAATAGTTGTTTAAAGCAATGGTGGCAGTATTGTAAGGCCAAAGATGAAGATATATTTAGTGCTTCTGTACCAAAGCTTCTTTCATACTTAACATCTCTTTTTAAGAAAGGAGCTTCTTACCAGTCTTTAAATTGTCACCGTTCGGCTTTATCTCTAATCATAGGTAATAATATAGGTATAGATGATAGGGTAAGACGTTGGTTTAAGGGTGTTTTTAAATTAAGGCCTAACATTCCTAAATATTCTTATACTTGGGATCCAGCCACTGTCCTTTCTTATCTTAAACTCTGGTACCCTCTAGAAGATTTAGATTTGAGGAAACTCACATTGAAGACTGCTATGTTACTAGCGCTAACTACAGGACAGAGAGTACAAACAATTCACCTAATTAAATATAACAACATTATTTTTAATGAAGAAGGAGTGAATATAGCTTTGACAGATATTCAAAAAACATCAGCGCCGGGAAGATTCATGGCAAAATTATCTCTTCCTATTTTAAATAATAATCCCAGTATATGTCCAGTTAAAACTTTATCACAATACTTAAGAATAACAAAAGATAACAGAAAGGAAAGTGGCTGTTCTAATTTACTGCTGACTTTTAAGAAGCCATATAAGTCAGCTTCAACTCAAACAATTAGTAGGTGGCTTAAACTTGTTATGAAAAATAGTGGTATTGATGTGTCCATATTTTCTTCTCACTCGACGCGTCATGCGGCGTCGTCACAGGCACATAGGGCAGGACTCACAGTAGATAATATTTTGAAGGCAGTAGGTTGGTCTGATAAATCACTTACCTTTGCTAAGCACTATAATAGGCCTCTGCTAAATGAACAAAATCTATTTGCTAGAGCTGTTTGTACCTCAAATACTATTTAAGGAGCTTGTATTACTATTAATATAGTGAAGTTGTTTTGGGCCTATTGAAATTAATAATATAGGTCTTTCAGATGATAATTCTTATTTGTTGTTCTAAAGGAGTATGTTTTTGTTTTATTCAAAGAGATGATTATAATTTCTGTTTTCACTGAAATACTATTTCTGGTTTCTCTAAACAACTACACAGTTATCTCGGACTAAGTACGAATATAATGATAGGATTAAACGAACTTACCTGAAGTGAAGTTCGATCCTGATTATATAAAGTACTTAGTCCGAGATAGAAATCTTCCCACCCTAACACACAGTGGGGGACATATAATTATTATATGTTATATGTCCACCACTGTATATGACTATACGATGTATAGTTCCCTATCCCTTATCTAATATATTTTTCTTATGACTCTAAACGTAATGACATATGCCACTAGTATCGCCAGGTGGCGATTTTTATTTTTTTAAAGGTGTCTATGAACTTCGCGTATGAGGAGCAAGAAAGGACGATACTACACAGTTATCTCGGACTAAGTACTTTATATAATCAGGATCGAACTTCACTTCAGGTAAGTTCGTTTAATCCTATCATTCTACAACAATAAAGTTGAGTTTTCTAAAAGTTACAAATAACTTGACATCTCTAATGACATTGACAACTTTAAGCGTATTTCTCTTGAAATGGGTCATCAATTAACGTTCGTGACCGTACTCGTCGAAAGTCTTCGACCAGTGTGTGTTGCCAGTGATGACTTATGGATCAGAGACTTGGCCGCTGAATGTGGGCCTCATAAATAAGCTCAGGGTCACTCAGCGTGCAATGGAAAGAGCTATGCTCGGAGTTTCTTTGCGCGATATGATCCGTAATACGGTAATACGCCAGAGAACCAAGGTAACCGACATAGCTCAGAGAGTTAGCATGCTGAAGTGGCAATGGGCAGGCCACATAGCTCGGAGAACTGATAACCGTTGGGGAAGAAAAGTTCTCGAGTGGCGGCCCCGCACCGGTGGACGGAGTGTTGGACGGCCTCCCACCCGGTGGTCTGACGACCTGGTTAGGATCGCGGGGAGCCGCTGGATGCAAGCGGCTCAAGACCGTGACTTGTGGCGCTCTTTGGGGGAGGCCTTTGTCCAGCAGTGGACGCCCCCGGGCTGATGATGATGATGATGATGACCGTACCCGTCTAATACACCACTGAGTACCCGAAGAGTTTTTTTAATGGCATAGGCCAAGGAGCAGACCACTCGATGGGAAGTGGGATCTGGGACACATAGATGTCGCCAACCCTGAGAACTAAAATGGAATGCCTACATCCTCCATTTTCACTCGTTGACTTATCCCCACACCGGGATACAACAATGCGAACACTGTTGCTTGGTGGTAGGTTAAAAGATAAGATGGTGGTAGCGTTCCGGACGGACCCTGCACTTCTATTCATTCCTATCATCATTGCACGGAGAACATGAGTTAGAGTAAATACTATCAAGCTAAATGTATCGTCGACTCATACCGTCTGGGTCTCTATCCTAGGCGATGTAAACCATAATTATCGTCTTTGACCTGTTATGATATCGTTTTATACTCGGCGGCCATTACTGTTAAGTAAATAAGAGTCATCAAAGATAACGTATGTATGTATGTATGTAAACTCTTTATTGCACATAAACAATTACAAAACATTTTGCATCACTATAGATAATGTACATAGGCGAATTTATCCCATATGGGATCTCTTCCAGTTAACCTTGGAGTAGAATAAGCCAAGATAATGCAAGAGGATAGGCAAATTTACAAAATATCAGATAAAAGAAAAAAGAAAAACGGTACATACATCTGAAAAACAGTCATTAAAATGTAATAATATCTGCTTTAATAAAATAAATACATAGGTAATAAAATATACTAATATATACTACCACATATGTAAACAGCAATTAAAACCTACAACAGGGCAAAGGAACAACACTCACGAGTCACGACTCATCCTGTACATTTAACCACAACTTCTTTAACTTCTCCTTAAATGAACCGACAGATCCAGACGACACGTAACGATGACGACGACGACTCGTATAACGTATCGATGTTTCGAAAAACTTTACCCGCTGTTTCGTTTACCCGAAATATTAATTTGTCTAATAATCAGTTTAAGAGACATATACCTACTTACAGAACCTATTATAACATAATTCACGATGAGGTTGGAGGGAAAAAATATTGTTGGACAAATAAAATTTCCGACAAACGAAACAGCAGCGGACAATTTTTTTTCGAACTTACCTATTAGATAGGGTAACCGTTATCAAAACGTTGACAATACGACAACAGGTCAAAGACGATAATGTATTTTACCGCCCAGAATCTCGCCCCTGCAAACATACACATTGCGTCTCGTTGCTTTTTAACCGAGTACCGAAGAAAGAGGGTATTGTTTTTCATCTGTACGACGACGACGCCTTGTTAGCCTAGTTGTTAGTCACCCTGCTCATGAAGCTAGCGGACCCGGGTTCGTTTCCTGGTAAAGCCCAATATTTATGTGAAGACAGAGAGTATTTGGTCTGTCTTGAATGTTTTGTATATGTTAATTATTTCTCTACAGAAGTAAACAATGGTGGACAAATTGGCCCATAAAACTAATACAAATCTCATAAATACCACGTGAGTGCTAGTAACATAGGCTTTATTTTCTAATACGGGGTGAAACTACAAAAACCCCGGACAAGAGAGTTATCAACCTTTAAATATTTACACACACACAATGTTTATTACTACACTAGCAGTGCTCCGCGTGCGTTGCAATGCTATTTCCCTGTATATCCGACTCACGCCTTACCGATTTTACAGCAGCAGACAACAGTGGGATCAAGAAGCCTACATACGCTATAAATATATTGGTGCAGCCCAATGGCTGGGTCCCATACTTTTTTGCCCATATGGTTATCTATTATTTATTATAGTACAAGCCTAGAGCTTAGTTTGGGACTAGGCCGATTTCATCATCATCATCATCATCAGCCCGGGGGCGTCCACTGCTGGACAAAGGCCTCCCGATTTGTGTAAGATTATCTCCTATAATTATTTATTGATTTTCTAATACTCTAACTTAAAGTGACACAAACTAGATAACTCATAGTAACTTTACTAATTCAATTTCTGGCTATTCAAGTGGTCCGGGATTCCAGGAAGTAGCTTTACTGGGACACCGGGATTAGTCCCGTATCCGGCCCGGGTGAACCCGTGTACCGGGCGACTGTCTTTGAAATTAACCGGCTACCTCAGCCGGTAGTAATGTCTCTTAATACCTGGATTTCCAAGCCTGGTTTGAAGTGGAGTTTCATTTAAAATCTTAGGCGTTTTGACTTGACTTTGACCCCTTGATTCTTATAGGTAGGTACTGAATTAAAGTGTTATTTTTTAATTTTTTAAAAGGAATTATTAACCTATATTTTTTAATGAGTGGCAGTAGCACACGATTGTTCATTGTGAAACTTATAAAACAAAGTTCAAATTACTTTGTAGTGTCAAACAGGTGCTTTTGAATTTCTCTATTGGCAAGTAGCACCCGCAAACTACTACCCCAGGCTAAATAAGTTGTTTTTGGTCGAAAGAGACGATGACAGGCTGATTGTTTTGATAAAGGTCAAAGAGAATTTGATTTACCTACTTATTTTTTGAACCTATCAAATTATCAGACCGGAATTTCAAAAAAAGGTGTACCTACTCTAAAAAGAGCTGGAAATTTTAGGAAAAATGCTTACTTTCATGGATATTTTCCAAGTAATTACTGCTATAGCATTTTTTCTCTTTTTAAAATAATTTAAAAAAAAAATTTTCTTTCGTGTCCGACCAAACGTGAATTTTGCTGGTTTTATGGGTATTCCACACTAAGCCACCAACATTTATGACGGCAACAGCAAAGAAATAACTCGTTTTTATAGTTAAAAGTATAGTTTACATCTCACCTATCCCATTTTTGATAAAATTACTCATACTCCATAGAAATAACTTGTAACCGTCCAGGGGTAAACCTATCTGAATGCAATCCACACCTGGTGCACGACCGCGGACGTTCGTTAGTTCCGTGACGACTCTGGTTCTGATATATGACTCGGTATTTTATGACGCGTCACATTTTTGCCGACCGAACCGAAAATATGAGTTATTGGATTGGTTTTGATCGTTCGTTTTACTGATCATAAGTGCAAGTTTAAAGTTAAAATTTGGTCGTTTGAAAAGGATGGATGAAAGATGATTGACAGAGCGAAACTGAGTAGAAGGGTCTGGAGGGGGCCGCCCTCTAGGCGTACTTTTTCTGAGAAATACTGGGAAACGTTCGAATCTTATGTACCTGAAACCGACGTGAAGAAACGAAAGGGATCTGTCAAGATAGTAACGGGTGTAGCTATGGGAAACAGGCGTGTTTTAATGTATGTATGTATGTTTGTATGAAGAATAGTTTTTTTATGGTAGGTGCTTTCGCAGGGACCGTTTGAATTGCTGCCACAATCTCTATGTGTAACTTACCAAGTAACATTGATTGCATTGCGGTATTCCAGTCAACAACGTGACATGGTGGAATAAGCCTACTGGTGAAATTACCAGCATAATAATAATAATAATAATAATAATAAAAATATTTATTCACAACAACACACAACAAAGAAAAAAAGAAAATACATATATAAAAAAAAAAAAAAAAGGTTGTTGTGAAACGGTCCCAACTCAGCATGTGCCAGCTGTTAAGCCAGCGCTGGTCTTCCGTTGAGACCGCTCGGCATAAGCAATCCAGCCTTCCATCTTAGTACTCAATGTTGGAAACTTATTTGCAATCTTAAGATCGCGGTGATCTCCATGCTATATAAAATATTATGCTAAAAGATTGAAAGGAATTCATCATCTTTAATAAAGTTACAAATCTATACTTGACTTGTGTCCAACTATTGTTACTTGCTACATTAGAATAACTTCGAAATTCATCGCTTTATTAAAATTTTGAGCCTAAAGGTTTCACTGCAAATTACACGCTCAGACATACAGAAACATTATGTTTTAATTCTTATTAGTGGTGAAACTGAAATCCATCTGACCACAGTTTCCAAGGCCCAATTCAAAAGGATTCTCTCGCTTTACAAAACACGAATCTTATTTGCGTGTAAGTCGATTAAATCCTAACCAAGGCTTTGAAAACAGGATCAAAGGCGTTCCTAATGAGATGGATCTTGAACAAAGGAGGCTGGAAGTTACACATTAGGGCCGTGCATGTTGTGCTGGAATTAAGCACTTATCCTTGCAAGAATAGTAATTAGTGAATAATTTTCGTAAGTGTTCTCAAAAGGTTCTATTATTATTTTTGAGTTTATTTTGTTGTTTTTTACCACAGAAATCTCAGACGTTTGTAATCGTTAACAGCAAAAGTACTGCAGAATAAATTTACTAAAAATAAAAACAAAGATCGGTTGCTGATTTTTCGTCGGTTGTTTTGTCGTGTATTTTTAAATGTATTATTCCCGCATAGATAAAAAAGATGATTATTAAGTCGGTTTTCTTGTTCTGTTGTCAAGTAGCAAATTACTTTTTTCAATAAACATTTTATTTAATTATTAATTGTGGTTTTACAATAGTTATTATGTTATTATCGGCCAAACTTCACTTACAATTTTGCTCAAACAGATTGCCCAACAACATTATTTGTGCCCAAAAACCTTACCCAATCGGGATTACGAACGTGACACAATGAAACCTTTGATTCTCAGAGCCCTTCCCACACCACATAGCTTGTTAGCCACATAGTTGCCTGGCTTACTGTCAATCAAAACCTCACTCGCAAAAAAGTCCGAATAAGATTCGGAATAAAGCCCGGCCTAACGAGTTCTCGCTCGCACAAAGGACGGGATATCTCGGGAGGTATCTCGGGATCTCGAGCGATTGTGACCGAGTCATTGTGATATCGATTACATGTCGCCTCTATAAGGAACATTTATCATTGCATGGAACTGTCGGGCTTTGTGCGAGTTGGTTAGCGGAGGATCACTTTTATGGATCCGATTTTGCGGTATAATGGGAGTTACATCATTATTTTGGTTTAGGATATTTTTCACATTTCAAAGGAGTGACAGAATTTTTATATTTAGACTTACAACATTTACAACTAGCGTATTAAATCAATCTAAACTTACATATTTTATGAAAAAAATGATATTACATACTGACTTGTATATATTGAATCGGAATGATCGACCGCAAATCCTTTTTATCTTCATTAAAATGTAGGTTTTTATTTTTCTAATCTTATTAAATTAATTAAAAGGAAATCGTATCAACACATTAAATCTATAACAAAACAGCCCCCCGGATCACTTTAGTAAGTATCTCAATTTATTTTATATTGTTGAGAGCTCGTCAAAGTTTCAAATTGATTCTCCATCCGCGAGGGCCGGTTCGCTTAACTTCTTTTTAATTAAATGAAGGGCACCTAATCGCTGGCCAGAATTACCTTACGTTTTATCGAATTCATCTCTTGAAAAGTTTTTCTTTTGAAGATCATTTCTGCTCGAGTGCGTCCCTGGTTTATTTTAATTCCTCCATTACATTAACTTTTTTGATATAAATTACGAGGGTTTTAATGAGTTTTATTAACCTTCTTTTTCTATTTAGGCGAGGCGGGTTTTTAAGCGGAGAATGTAATTATTTTATTTTATTTTATAAACGAGCTTGGGTCACCATGAAGGTTACCTGGTATAGGTGGTCAGATAACACAAGGCTCTCAATATTCAATTGAATTTTCATAACTTACAACTACATTAGATAAGTCATTTTTTCTAAATAATTAACGTTGCTCCCCGTCGATCCAACAATTTATTAATTTATTTATGGTTTAACTTGATAACTTTGATTTGGTTTTTCATGGTTTGTCTGGATAGACATATTCACTGCTAACCCCTTTGCCAAACTTTTTGTACCAGTGGTGGGTGGTGGGAGGATAAAACGGGCAGTAAGATGACTAGATAGATGCATTCCATCCAAGGTTTTGTTACGCATAGGCGTCAATGTGATTGTATATTTACATAAGCTTGAGAGCCTATATCATTTTGTCAAGGTATAAAAAAATACATTTTTGAACCACATTTCGCACGTCTAAATAAAAACAGTATCAACTCGAAATCCTTGCTAGTTTTGTTTCAAATTTATCAAAGTTGTATTAAAGTTGATTTTTAAATACAGACGTATTTTGAGTTACTACTGTTTTGATCTAGCAGTGCGATTTTACTTACAAACAGACTCCAACTCAATGATTCCATTACCTGCAACAAACAACATACAGTTAGTCGATACAATAAACATTGCCTCACCATAAGCAACTACGCTCAAATTATCGTGTCCCAAAAAAGGTCTCCGTCTAAAAATTAAGAGACCCGTTTTCGACCACTATCCGAAAATAATTTCCGCCGAAATTCCACGGTCCGAGGGTTAATCTACAAGCTGAATGGGCACCTGCCCTAAACGCCTAAGTACATACGCAAATGTCTCTTTACTCACAGTGCTACACTGTGCCACATGGCTGTGCCGCAAGCATGTTAAATAGGTTGCCGCATCGTATGATCGTTATCCAATAGGTAATATGCAAGGATTTCTAAAATCATATTTCTCAAAATTTTAAATAAATCGTAAAAATGCTCACTAAAAATGAAATTAAAACTAAATTCGGCCAAGATATACGGATTACACAAGCATTTTAAACTGATAATTAGACAGAGAGATCCGATACGCCGTGTGACTTTATGCAAAACGTCAGCCATATAAATTCCATGGTAAATTCTGTTGCTAGAAAGAGATAAAAATAAATCGTTGTTGGCTTTCATCTTGGATATTTTTATAGGTATTCAAAAAATGTTTTTTCTCGACTGTTACATGAATCCGCTTTTATTAAAGCCATTGTAAAAAGTCATGGATATTCCCTACTAGCTCGTGATATTGCGTATCTGAACTAGCGACTGTACACTTGTGCCATTATAACGTTACGTTGTTATTAGCGTTAATAACAACGCATAGCCTTAACCGTTATTCTGAGGATTGATATTTGCAGGCAATAAGTTTAACCTAGGGGAACTAGGGAAGATTTTTTAGATCGCCTTTCAACGGGAAGAAATCGGGGAGGAGTTGTTCGCGTCCTTTAGTAATGCCTATTATAAATGCGAAAGTGTGTGTTTTTAGTTTGTTTGTTTGTTTGTTCTTTAAGTATCTAAAACTTCAAGTGATCGTCGTGAAATTTGTTACAGAGATGTTTTATAGTCCGTAGGTGGATAGCAGGTATTTTTTATTTCGAAATATTGGGCAGTTCTTGTGAAAATAGCAAAAAAACTACACGGAAAGAGTCACGGGTAAAGGCTAGTCATTTTATACAAATCTCAACAGATTTACAAACAACTTCCTTATTGTTCTTCTTATTGTTTGTGACATACAAAATAACCATTTGTGGCACACTGTCCTGCGGCATGCGTCACCGATACTCGAAGGTCTCGCCGGGTACGCCCTCGGGTCCGCTTACCACAAAGGGTCTACATTAAAAAGGACCAGAAATGTTATCCCAACCCAAGAATTATTAAATATTCTCGGAGTATTTTTAATATTACTTTATATCAAGGGACTCGCGGATTTTCTTTGATAATGCTTTTTGATAAATGGAAATATAGCATGTCTTAAGTAAAGTGTAATGTTACACGGTGAATTTCTGTTCAGGTTGATTTTGGTAACAAGAAATAAACGAAAAGTCTCCCTATCTTTTCTCTTTCAAAAGTAATTGCTTTAGGTTTTTACTTTCACGTACAAAACTAGTTTATTAAAAATAAAATTACTAAACATAGAATAATATATGTACTACAATTCAAAAGTTATAACTTAACTTATTTAGATTAAAATAAAACGAGGCTATTCCAATATTAAAGATGTAAATAATAATCACCACTATAAAAAGAACTCCCTCTCTAGCAGGTCCGCTCGCGGCATGGTCCCTATGACACTGGCTGCTTTATATTACCTCTCTGGATAGCTAGCCCAATCAGAGAGAGGTAAGCACAGCTCTAGGATCTCCGGAGGAGTCTATGAGCCGGGATGACAGGGCCTTAATAAAGCTTTTCATATCGGCTGACCAAGGTCCCATGGTCTCCACTGCAAGCGCCACAGATTCGTAATTATTTAATAATGATGAAACGTTTGCGGCGCTTGATGGTTGAGGCCTGATCACCGGCCCCATTGCGGGTTGACTGGACGTGGGAAAGGGTGAATGTGTCAACACACGTCGCGGCCCACACCAGTGCCCTACCCAGTTTCCACGGCAACACTGTAGCTCTGTCTGGTCAATTGCCATCGTCTCTATGCAAACCTGCTGGTTCCAGGACAGCTGGTACAGTGGCAAGCGAACGATGGATCATTTTTTTGCTTTAATATTAATTGTGTTCGTTACTATTATAATAAATATACCGAGCCACTGTACAAGGATTCGTCATTAAGTAAAATAAAACAAGAAAGCTGCGGCTGTGTTATTTTCATGTTTTCGTAGGGCGTAGCCTAAATAACAACCGATAAGTGAAAATAAAACTCTTTAAACAAAGTCATAATAAAATAGACCATGACTCAGTCGATAACAAAACACTTTAAAACATTTTTCGTCCGTTACTAAGAATGAGAGAGTTGATAACCATTTAAGTTAATTCACCAAATCGGATTTTAGAAATCAGAGTTGAAATCTGAGTTATATGCAACGATCGATGTTTAATACGATACATAAATAATACTATATCCGTTAGATATATAAAAAGCAACGTCAAGGTAATTCGCAAATCGTATCCCTAAATAGAAAATCCGGAATTTCCCGAAGGAAAAAGAAAGCCCCCCGATTATCGCACAGGTATTAAGGATTCCGCGGAATCACGGATTTAGTAAATTGAGGCATTTACCGGACTTCCGCTCGGCGGCGGGTAGTTTGTGAATTTCGTGAAAAATAAGCGTTGTTATTGAGTTTTTTTCCTGACCTTTGCTTTGGGTGTAATGAGGGAAGTTTTCGCCTCATTTTTCTGGTGGAATTGAGAATGGCTGGAGATAAAAGCGGTAGGTATCCACAGATTTCCGACTTTTGCGTATGACACGTGAATAGTCAATTTATTAGATGAATAATCTTTTTGCCTTTCAATCGTTTGACGACTTTATAGTTCAATACTGAAATTAAATCTTTAATGTTAGATGTCACAGAGAGACACACAGATATACAAACACACACATAGTAAGACAATTATGTACACACGCATTAACCTTAATAATCTTTATACTTATGACTCTTTTTTCCTCAAGGATTAAAAGTATCGATTGGAAAAGATAAATACACTACTCCAAATTTGAAACCCACGTCTTTTCAAAGCATGTGTTTCTACCAAAAATATTACTATGATTTTATTAATGGTTGCATGTAGGCCATTCAAAAGCCATATTTTTCAAAAACACGATATGTAAAAAGTGAATTGAAACCGAGGCGCAGGGCCTTGCTTCACAACTCCCCTAATTCAAAATTCAAAATTCAAAATATTTGTTCATTAAATTGGCCACATGAGTGCTCTTTTACATATCGTTATGTAAACCTACTAGCTCTTCGGACAAGACCATCATTGCGAAGATGAAGCCCCGCAAGGAATTCCAGCAGAAGGTAATTTCTTCCCATTGTTCTATCGCGGCAGGCCATGAGCGACGCGGACACTAGGGCATGGATGCGGAACACTAACCTTATACTTTATTCACTGGGGATTGTGTCACTGGAAGCATAAGTGACAAGCGAGCGGACTGCGACGCTGATTTAGTGAAAACGTTAAATTAAAGCATTTTTGAATTGTATAATTAATTTTAGATTGACGGTAAAACAAAATGTATAGCCAGGAGAAGGCACATGAGCACCTGATGGCAAGTGAGCTATTTTGGTGTTAACTTCTAAGCTAACAAGTAAGATCTACGTAATAAAATTGCAATAAAATTGAGTATTGAGATCCATAGACATTTATGTAGAGGTACTTGCTTGATACAATTCGCTGCTTATTCAAATTTAACGAACCAAATAAGTAATTCTTATCACATTTATTTAGAAATATTTTAATGAATAATTCTTTTTTTTTTTCAATAATTTGTGTTTTAATTGCATTTTTGTGTTCATGATCATCATCATGTCAGCCGAAAGACGTCCACTGCTGGACATAGGCCTCCCCCAAGGCTTTCCACTCAGACCGGTCTTGTGCTTTTCGCATCCACCGCGGTCCCGCGATCCTGACGAGGTCGTCACTCCATCTTGGAGACCTACCTACAGCTCGTCTTCCGGTCCGCGGACGCCACTTCAGAACCTTCTGAATCCATCGGCCATCAGTCCTGCGAGCAATGTGCCCCGCCCACTGCCACTTCAGTTTAGCTATTCTTCGGACTATGTCGCTAACCTTAGTACTATCACGCAGAGAAACCCCGAGCATAGCCCTCTCCATAGCCCTCTGAGTGACTTTGAGCTTCCTTATGAGACCCATTGTGAGCGCCCACGTCCCAGATCCGAAAGTCATCACTGGCAACTGTGTGTTCAGCGAATAATAATATATAAAAACTTTATTATGTTCTTAATAACATTAACGCTTTTTTTATGCAAAAAATTATTCCAATTCTCAAGCTTCAGTCGGCATTGCACCGTTTGTATTCGCTCCTGCATCTCCCCTTGCACCGTCATGACGCTTGATACAAAATGCAGGCGAAATATTTTTGTTTTTTGCGCTGCACGCTGCCCGCTGCCTCGAACGGTTCGACGTTTTAATTTTTTCATATTTTCATACCACGCCGCATTTTTGGATTTTTGGACCGTGTAATTCCTGTGGACGTGGAATTCTTTGAATGCAGTTTTACGACTCAAACAACCGTTTGAAACAATCTACTGGAGGCATGATTGGTATTTACGAGAGTTTAACTATGTACAGGGTTTTATTTACTAGTTTGATCCTAGCTGTGAGTTTTGATAGGTTATCAATAGTCACTGTTGAAACAACTTTAAAAAAAAATTACTTATGATTCTGTTAAAAATAAAAAGTTTTTATAAACTTTAAATTTTCTTTAAAAAGAGCACAAATATTTATACAAAACATTAAAACCACAAAAATTATAAAAACTATTTGAAGACAAAAAAAATGGTTCAACCGAGACCTTTACACTTTCACACAATCTGACCTAGTCCAAACTAAGCTTCAGGCTTGTTCTACGAGTGTTAGACCACAATAAACTTACTTATATAGAGAAAAACCTACTTAGATACCTACGTAATAGAAAACATAAAAGACTCGAATCATTTATTAAAAACGATCTTACTGGTTCGCTAAATTGAACCGTGCTCATACTTCATTTGCCACAAGAGTCCATTGTAATAACTAGGATACAGTTCGCAACAACCAAGCCATATTGAAACAGTACCTACCTCTCTAACTTGGCATCACTCCTAACTTTTACAAGTAAATAAAAAAAAGTTTAACCGGCAATTCCGTCGGCAAATTGTAAAGTACAATGCGGCCTCGTTAACTGAACCACTACCCGTGCCGTTATCGGTTAACAATGGTACACTGGGAGTACCCCAATTTAACCCGGGCCGGTAAACTGGTACCTTGTACAACTCGGTTTTGTGGATACGAGTACAGTCTTAATGGAGGGGATTCCTGAATTACACGGGATTTGAGAGACGGTCCATTTAAAACTGAAACTGTAGTTTCAGATTATTCTGCTGAGCTGATTTTTTTTTAGTGCAGAAAGTAGTGCACGAGTCTCTGATAAAATATGCCATATGGATTTTAGATGAAATTAAATACACATAGAAAGGACATAAAAACAAATAAATTCCAGTAGATACTTAAACTAGGTTGTTTATAATTATTGCACATTTAAAAGCTATATAAGTAGAGTTTATAATACCGTTTTGTAATTTATTTAAACAATAAAAGTTTGTTCGCGACATGATGGAAGCTGGTCACCGACGCCTGTAGATTTTAAGTTAGCAATTAAGTTCTCCCAGCGCTCGTCGCTGTTAATTAGATGTAAGTAAAAAATGTGCTCCTTCACTTCAACCTATGAGTCGGAATAGTAAAGAGCTAAGAAAATTATAATTACATTATTTTATTTAAAAGTCCGAAATCAACTCCCAAACATGGGCCTTCGAGCCGGATATATTGAACCGGTTGGATATTAAAATTAAAGCGGAGTTAATTCTTGAAAATTAACCTAATTGCCCTCCCTGGACGGCGACACGCACGCACCCGTGAGACATAGAAAGTTCGCCGAGTCATCCGTCGAATTTGGTCGGGATTCAGGAATTATCAGGACTTTAATACCTAATTCAAAAAAAATACAGTGAAAAGTGATAATTAAATACACCCAGCACTCTAAATCAGGTATTATTTAGTGTAATTATAAGACGAATAAGGTTAGTACAATGTGATTTTTCATTCCACTTATAACCTAAAGTTCTACATGTATGTGAACAAAGTCAGTTGAGTTTCAATCAATATGCTTATATAATTAAATCTAGTTGATAATTGAATAGTAGAATAAAGGATATTGATATTTTTTAATGATTTTCAAACTCAAATGACTTAATTAGGGAATTTAATTAGTCTTTTATTGCACAAGGTGGTTAATAAAAACACATTTATAAACAAGTACTTAATCATTTAATGCATAATTATTGTGTTAACTTATGTACAAACATCTTAATATATATAACATAATAAATATTGTACAAAACTTATAGCTAACTTACATACTTACTAGACTCCTAGTGCTAACAACTAAGGATATGATAAATAATATAGGTAAATAATATTAATAGATAGGTGGTTACTGGCTAATCGCAATTTATTAACATAATTAAATCGTTGTATACACAATATTCCAGGTTGATAACTCCCGTCTCCCAGAATGACCGATGAAAAAGAATTAATTAAAAAGCGTGGTAGCTATAAAGGACAACTAACTACGTTTTCAAGCTATTTAAACAATTTGGATGGTACTTCATTATCTACAGCGGAGGTGAACGAGTTACAATTGCGTATCGGTAAGATAGATTCGTTGTATGTGCATTATGATGATGTTCAGATCAAACTTGAGTGTATGGCTACGGATATGGACGCCCGAATTTCCGAGCGGACTGAATTTGAGTCGCAATATTTTAAATCACTCTCTAAAGCGCAAGAAGTTCTAGCTAGCTGCCAGAAAAAGCAGGATACGTTCGGCTCAGCAGAAAGTGAGCGCGGGTCTCGCGCAAGCAATCATAAGCTCGTTAAGTTACCTACTATTCAGCTACCAAAGTTTGCTGGCTCTTACGACAATTGGCTAGAGTTTCGTGACACCTTTACCAGCCTCATACACTCCAATGACGATATTGACGAAATAAATAAGTTCCACTACCTTAGGGCTTCGCTAGAAGCAACTGCTGCCGTGGTGATTCAGTCAATCGAGTTCTCTGCTGGCAACTACACTGTAGCTTGGAGACTTTTATGCGAGCGGTTCGACAACAAGCGTTTACTACTGCAGAATCATGTGACTGCTTTGTTTAACATCGAACCGGTCGCAAAAGAGTCGTCATCTAATTTAAAAAAGGTCCTTGATTTAGCTAATAAAAACCTACGGTCACTTGAACTACTGGGTGAGCCAGTCAAGCATTGGGACACTTTACTTATTCACATAATTTCACAAAAACTAGATGTCAAAACGTTTCGAGAATGGGAAGAGTCCAAAGGCCGCCTTGATAAAAATAAACCTATAACGTTCGACACTTTCACTAGCTTTCTTCGAGGTCGCGCAGACTTGTTAGAAACCCTGGAATTGTCATGCGGCCAGAGTCATAACAGTCAATCCATTAAAACCACTCCGAGGATAAAAACAATGATTTCGGTAAAGGACACTAAGAACACTGGTAGTCATATTTTAAACACACGATCCTGTCCGAGCTGTAAAGGTGATCATTGTTTAAGTAATTGCTCTCAATTCTTAGCGTTAAGCAATTCAGCACGTTTGCAATTACTGCCGAGTTATAAGGTGTGCTACAACTGTTTTCGTAGCGGTCACTATGCCAACCATTGTAAAAAACCCGGCTGCAAGGTTTGCAAACGCAAACATCATACTTTAGTTCATATCACGGAGTTCCAGGCTAAACCTTTCGTGGATAATAACAGCTGTGCGCCCGGCCGTAGTGACGTCGGGAGTGGTACTGCCCCCGCGCGCCCCGCGGCCTGCATAGCTACGCCGCACGCCAGCCATCCCATCGCTTTGTCAGCAAATCTCGATCCCTCACCGTTATGACTCGGCCAGGATGTACTGTTGTCAACTGCGCTAGTTAAACTATACGATATAAACAATTGCGAACACATCGCGCGCTGTGTTTTGGACAACGGCAGTACTTCATGTTTAATTACCGAAAGAATGTGTACTCAGTTAAAATTAGCCACCAATAATGTAAGCCAGTCTATTCTAGGCATTAATAACAGTACGTCGTGTGTAGGTAAAATGTGTCGAGTTACAATGAAATCTTTAAACGAAGTTTACTCGTCAGATCTTAAATGCTTTATTTTACCAACGATCACGGATACCGTTCCTTGTAGGGAACTAGATATATCTACTCTAAGTATTCCGTCAGATATCTGTTTAGGCGATCCTTATTTTTATACGCCCTCTGACGTTGATTTGCTTATTGGTGCCGATTTATTTTGGGATTTGTTGGGTTCTCAAAGGATTAAATTGGGTGACGGACAACCAATACTCTATGAAACTAGACTTGGTTGGTTAGTTTCAGGCCCCATGACAAGAGGCCATGTATCGTTGTTGCGTAATACCATTAAGTGTAATTTTTTAACTATCAAAACGGATAGTACCGAGTTGTGTAATCCTAATCACAATAGCATAGACGACATTCAAGACCAATTGATGCGTTTTTGGCAGCTTGAGCAAGTTAGCCTTCAGTCGTCTTGTTATTCTCCGGAGGAGAAATCATGTGAATTAAATTTTATTAAAAACACAACTCGCTTAGATGATGGAAGTTTTTGTGTTCGGTTGCCGCTTAAACAAAGCCCGGGCCTTTTAGGCGACTCGTTCCAACGAGCTAGGTCTTGCTTTTTATCGTTAGAGCGCAGACTCAAAAAACAGGTAGCTCTTCAAAATATGTACAAGGAGTTTATGTTAGAGTACCAAAATTTAGGTCACATGACTAAAATCGATAAAAGTCAATTAAATAGTACAAATTATTTCATTCCTCACCATGGTGTACTTCGCGAAAGTAGTTCGACTACAAAATTAAGGGTTGTGTTTAATGCAAGTAGCCCTACCACTTCAGGGTTGTCACTAAACAACTTGCAAATGGTGGGACCCACAGTTCAAGACGATCTTTTGTCCATACTCCTCCGTTTTAGGCAGCACAAATATGTAATATCTGGAGACGTGGAAAAAATGTACAGGACTGTGGTTTTGCATCCTGATGATCGCAAGCTGCATTTAATTGTTTGGCGTGACGATGAGTCTAAACCCCTTGAATTCTTTCAATTAAACACCGTCACCTACGGAACTGCTAGCGCTCCATTCTTGGCTACTAGATGCCTCCGACAGATAGGTTTAGAGTGCGAGGATGCCAGCATTAGGAATACGATAGTTCACGATTTTTACGTAGACGACCTGTTAAGTGGTGGAGATGATATAGACGAGGTGCGTCGTATTCGCCAGGGTGTAATCGATGCACTTGCAAAAGCTCGCATGAATTTGCGGAAGTGGAAGTCCAACGACTCACGATTGACACGTGGACCGTCGCAAACATCAGTTAACTTAAATATAGGGACTACAGAGCCCTGCAAAACCCTGGGACTAGGCTGGCACCCCGATCTGGATCAACTGTACTTCCCCACGGGCCACTCAACGTTAACCGACAATACTAAGCGCGGTGTACTTTCAGTCATTGCACAGGTGTTTGACCCTCTGGGTCTTCTAGCTCCGTGTGTAATGACGATGAAAATCATTATGCAAAGGCTCTGGTTACATAAATTGACTTGGGATGAGCAACTGCCCCCCGATATCTCCCAGGAGTGGGAAAGTATAGTTGATGATCTGCCGAAGATAAAAACCATTAATATACCGCGTAGGGCCATTGGCGAGTCACCCGAGCAACTCGAACTTCACATTTTTGTCGATGCCTCGGAACGTGCTTACGGTGGATGCGTTTACACTCGCAGCGTTAGTCGCCAAGGTTTTATTTCAGTGCATCTACTCATAGCTAAAGGTCGAGTTGCTCCTCTCAAACCTATGACAATCCCTAGGCTCGAACTTTGCGGGGCATTAACCGGGGCACGTCTTTATGAAAAAGTGATTAATTCATTTCGTGGTAAAATCAATAAAACAGTCTTCTGGACTGACTCCACAGTAGTGCTGGGATGGTTAAAAATGGTACCATCTAAATTAGAGCCCTTTGTTCGAAACCGTACAGCTGACATTCAAGAAATTACGCATAATTGCTCGTGGAGGCATGTCCCCACAAATGAGAATCCAGCTGATCATTTATCTCGCGGTGTGAACCTGGACTCAATTCAATCCCTCGATTTGTGGTGGTCAGGTCCAAGTTTTTTAAAAAGCGATGAGTCAGTTTGGCCTGTACATCCAGGTGTAAGTACTCTGTCACTTCCTGAGGTCAAACCAGACATTATTTTACACGTTCAAGCTAAGGAAGGAGAATGCAACAATTTAATTAATTTCGATCGTTTTTCAAATCTTTTAAAGTTAAAACGTACATTCGCGTATGTGCTACGTTTTATTATGCGTTGCAGAAAACAACGCGTACCTAAAACCACCCACCTTTATGATAATGAACTTAAAGGGGCTTTAAATATTATTATTAAAATTAGCCAAAATCAATCATTCCCCGAATACCGGCTTTTGTTAGCAAATCAAAGCTTGCCTAATAAAAGTCCGTTACTTAAATTAAATGTTTTTTTGGATTCAACAAATGTCATGCGCGTTGGTGGTCGCCTTAAACACTCCGATTTTCCGTATGAGAAGAAGCACCCAATAATTATACAGTCCACTAATAAATTCACTGAGTTGTTGTTTACCTTTGAACACAAACGGTTGCTTCATGCTGGGCCACAGCTGTTGTTAGCTTCAATACGGGAGACTTACTGGCCGTTAGGTGGTCGAAATTTAGCCAGAAAGTGTTTTCGGATGTGTGTGCTGTGCTGTCGTATGCGAGGACAAGTACTGAAACCTCTCATGGGAAATCTCCCGAAGTCTCGTGTTACTCCTGGAGGCTTCCCCTTTGACAGTGTAGGCGTTGACTATGCAGGACCTCTTTTCTCAGCTAGTCGTCAAGGGAGGGGTTGTAAGTTGGTGAAGGTGTACGTTGCAATTTTCGTGTGCTTTAGCACTAAAGCGGTACACCTTGAACTGGTAGGTGACTTAACGAGTAACAACTATTTACTGGCATTGCGCAGATTTTGTTCACGTCGAGGGAAACCCAGTCACATCTACTCAGATAATGGTACTTCATTTGTCGGCGCATACAACGAATTATCAAAATTTTTAAAACAAAATTGTAGCTCGTTAGCTGAAAGTTTGGCTAATGAAGAGATCAATTTTCATTTCATACCCGCCTATACACCTCATTTTGGCGGTCTCTGGGAGGCGGGTGTTAAATCAACTAAATACCACTTGCAAAGAGTGCTGGGAAATTGTAACCTCACCTACGAAGAACTCAACACCACTTTGGTTCAAGTTGAAGCGATTCTGAATTCCCGACCACTCACCCCGCTGTCTCCAGATCCAGAAGATTTAACTCCGATTACTCCCGGACATTTTTTAATCGGGCGTCCGCTGACGTCATTGCCGGTGCAGGATCTTAAAGATTTCGCATACAACCATTTAACGCGATTCCGGCGTATTGAACAGCTTCGCCAGCACTTCTGGTCACGATGGAGTAAAGAATACGTCTCAGAACTTCAACAACGTGTAAAATGGCAAACGAGAGGAGATGCACTACGGCTAAATGCTCTTGTCCTATTAAAAGAGGATAACCTTCCTCCTTTAAAGTGGAGACTGGGACGTATTATTGCCATGTACCCTGGTTCAGATGGCATCAACAGAGTAGCCGATGTCAAAACAGCAAATGGCGTCGTCCGAAGAGCCTTTCCAAGGATATGTCCACTTCCTGCTGCTGACGAGTCCTGTTGAACGCTAAGCGTTCAACGCCCGGGGGCATGTTCGCGACATGATGGAAGCTGGTCACCGACGCCTGTAGATTTTAAGTTAGCAATTAAGTTCTCCCAGCGCTCGTCGCTGTTAATTAGATGTAAGTAAAAAATGTGCTCCTTCACTTCAACCTATGAGTCGGAATAGTAAAGAGCTAAGAAAATTATAATTACATTATTTTATTTAAAAGTCCGAAATCAACTCCCAAACAAGTTAGTGCTTGTTTTTAATAGTACTTAACAGTAAGTTACATTAGCATGACAAGGCAAAAATTTTTTTTAATAAATAATATCATTACAAATGTGAGGTCAATAACATTAAATAAAAAATAATGATAACGAGAACAACATGACGAGATCTCTACGTTTAAAACTTGGTCGACTTACCTTTTTTGAAATTTTAAAAGTCACCAAGCGCAATCAATTTAAGTTGCATAAAAAGGGTGTATGTCTAAGGGTAGGACAGAACGTTAGGCAAAGCTCTATAATCTAGATACATATTTTTAATAAAATTACTTGTGTAGGTCACCATCATGTATTAGAAGGAGCACATTCAATAACTAAATTGGATCTAATCTTCAAAAAATTCAATCATTCAATCCTGAATCAACGTCTACGTCTTCACTATATAAACGAAAACTACGCTATTTAAAAACATAATTATATTCACACTTAAACGAAACACACCATTGCAGTAAATTATTCACCATGGTGCGGTATTCA
The DNA here is from genome assembly GCA_923062465.1 of Acleris sparsana. Lineage (NCBI taxonomy): Eukaryota > Metazoa > Arthropoda > Insecta > Lepidoptera > Tortricidae > Acleris > Acleris sparsana. The sequence continues at coordinate 16,775,097 of OV281301.1, read as the reverse complement.
ATGATCCTTAATGAAAATGTTACAAAACCGCATTGTTAACATTACTGATCGTTACAGCAGCGTGCAATACGTTTTCACAAATTATGGCGACGCCGCAATTTTGACCTTATCTCGACGGTTCACAGTATAAATTGTGCAGAGGTGAATTTCGGCGCAGGTGATGTGGATGCACCGGTGGGTCCAATGTTAAAGCGAGAGTCTGAAGTTAAATTAGAACCATCCGCAGTAAAATCGCTTTGGCTGGATATTTTCGTTGCCGTCAGCAAGTTTGTAGACATCGTGCATCGATGATAAAAGCAATTAGGATTTCATTTTTTTTTATTACCATAAAAGGAAAACGAGCGCAAAGACCTGATGATAAGTGGAATCCGAGTCCGATTATGCGTTTGGATTCACAAGAATACAATCTAAAAAGTTCAATTCTCAGACTGCCAATGCGTTGCCAACCATGAGGACTATGATGGAATGAAAATATGCTAGTAATTTCACCGATTATCTTATCCCCATTTATTTATTTATTTATTTATTTATTTATTTATTCATAAAATTTGCAACATAACAGTAACATAACCAAATGTTGTTTCTCAGTCGACAATTCTAATGTTTGCTGATGACGTCAAACTGGTGAACACAAGCACCAAGCGGCTTGACGTGTGTGCGATGTTATTCTGAATAATTGACGAGTTTTCTTCACCACGACGCACAAAGATTGCATTCCTCAACTGACTATTATTCAGAGCCAAGAACTCAACAACCAAATAAATTATCTACTGAGACTATGGAGCCTGGCACAGATTGTTTGAATTCATAAACAAGTCATGCTTCGACTAGTTTCAAGTATATAATTATACTCAAAATCATGAACTATGACTGAAACATGAACTATGTCTGTGACATGAAATGCAAGTAATCTACAAAGCGTATCAAGACAAGCTGGAATTGTCTAGAAATGGCTTAATCTACAGTTCCAACTAAACTTAATCTTAAGTTATAAACTCGAATTACTCCACTCACGTCGACTATCATAATTTCCTTGACGAATTGTTGATTTTATATTTTTGCATTTAATTGGGTTTGGATTGGGTTCGTTACTTCTTTTTGTTCTTCCATAGTTAGTGTTTCTTCTTTGTGTTGTAGTCTCATAAATTTTTTTACGTTTTTTTTATCTCTTTTTGTCATTATTATCCGTTATTATTATTTTAATTGATTTATCAACATCAAATTCTCCATTAACCCCAACAATACGTTTACCGCTTTTGACTTTAGCATCTCTATTTTCACCAACGTTTGTGCCTTGCCGTTGCCCAGAGCCCAGGCAGTTCACGGGCAGACGACGTAAAGCTGGCGCTAAATTGTCAGTCGCAGGATTAGGCTGACGGAGGCTTTTGCAGCAAAATAGGGCAGTTTTGAGACAGGCGAGGAATTTTGAGCAAATTTTGAAGTGTTGCTGAATATGATGATGCTTGTTTTGAATAATTTAGATACCATTTGCATTCAATCATTCGCAATTTAAGATCTGAGAATATATGTAATAGATGAGAAAACTTGTTACGTATATTAACTGTGAATATGAAAATAATTTAATGGTTTTCTAAGATTTAATGGCAAAATATTTTTAGGAAGACTGTGGGTGTAAATAGAAACATTATTTTGCCACACTCAGGAGTAAAAATAACGGATCAGAGACAGTCAGAGTGCGTTTTTCATACTAAAGAGGCTATTTCGAAGCCTTGGTTCCTCGCCAGGGAATGCTTTTAGTGAATTCTGACGATGAATACCGCGAGCATCGATACAGGACTTAGAGTGCCTAGGATACCCAACTGAATGAATCTGCGGTTAACGCCGGAATTGTGCATGTTCAGAAAAACATCTAAAATGGCAATAAAATGTAAGGAAATCCAAATGCTGACCCAAACTGTCCGGCTGTGGTGTTAACTGATTGTGCGATCAGTTAGGTATCTTAAGAACTTTTGATCTCCTCTATTGAACCTCGGAGTATCCACCATTAAACCTCACTCGAAACAACCCCTGGCAAGGAACCAAGGCTTCGAAATAGTCTCGTTTGTATGAAAAACGCATTCTGAATCGGTATTTTTGCTCCTGAGTGTAGTTGTACGTAGTTTATGAATAATGATTTACCACTGTTTACCATCTTATGTTAAAGAATTGATTTAAGTATATCTATTGACGCATGAAATGGGTACATCAGCGTTAACATCGAATGCTACAATATTTTTGCTACATTTGATGCCTGACCTTATACTTTCATTCAAAATAGACCTCATTGTTAACCCCCGACGCAAAAAGTGAGGTGCTATAAGTTTGACCACTATGTGTGTGTATCTGTTGCACCTTAGCACTTAAATGAGTAAACCAATCTGGATGTGGTTCTTATCTAATTATTTGGCCCGGAGAAGACAAACAAGCACACAGACTACCTGATGGCAAGTTAAAATGAATAGATATTTGCAATCTCAATACTGAAATCTTACGATGACCATCTTAAGACTACAATAATTTCGTGGCCGACCGTTGAAGATTCGGAGCAAATGAATCTATGTTAGTCATTTTACCGGTTGTCTTTTCTCCGCACCGGAACACAACCATGCACACTCATGTTGGCGGCAGGTCAAAGAGTAAGACTGAGGTCCTTTAACTAGCCCTATAACACGTTGGTTGCTATATTTAACGGAGTTCCTAGTTTTAGTTCCAGTGAACCTAGCGAGATTAATCCCCAATCAGACTAAATCATCCAAATCCAAAAGCTATAATGCGATGCCATTAGCTTAGCAGGCCCGAAACAAATCGCGTGCATCACGCCAGCGGACCCCAAGGGTTCACAATGGGGTTCCATTTAGGGTTCCATAGATGAGACAAATGGAGCGTGAAGATAATTACGCGGGGTGACTAGAGACGTTTCGGGTAATTATGATTTACTGTTCTTGCATTCGATGTGAGAATTGTTTCACCGGTTTACTTTCTGCTGGACGCGTTAAGTATACCATTTAATTGGCATTTTCATCTTGGTAGCCAAATAGATGTACATATTGTATTGTCTTCATGTAGAGAGTTCAGCATATCAACGTTCTTTTGTGACTTAAAACTCTTATGAGTCTTATAACAGTCGAGTTAGTTAACTTGCTTTTATTTCATAATCACATTAACTCTTGCGTCGTTATTATATTTAATCCAAAGAAAATCCACAAAAGGGTCTTAAGTACAAGGCTTCCAAATTTCTGTTTGGCTGCAAAATCAAAGTCTTCCATTATTTCTAGTTCGTTGAATGATGCCTCTACTAAAAAATACAGCTTATCTCATTCTAGAAAGCACCATAATATTCTCTTAAATCTTCACAAATTAAATAAAGCCAAGTATATGGCAAGTGTTAACATCAAACCCCAGCCTAAGCCGCCTGGATCACCTGGCCGTATCACTGTCCAACTAGTAAAGCTCTGAGACTTTAGCATATACAACGCTGAGCCTGGCATAGGTTGTCTTGAATTAAGAAACGGATCATTCAGAACTATTCGCTTCTACTCTTTACCCCCTAAAATCTTAGCAACGCATTATTTACTTTTTATTAGTTGCTAGTTGTATTTATTTTTTACCAGACTAGAAGCAAAGAGCTGGAAATTTAAACTAGAATAAAGATTTTAGAAGATTTTAGTTTGTCTAATAGACTGAGGCAAGAAGTCCGTGAGTAAGACGTCCATAATGTTGACAGACAATTTATTGCCCAGTAACGATAAAGACAAACAGTACAAACAGTTGAAGAGGAGTATGCTTATACAAAACAACAGTGCTTCGTAAAAGTGACCACGAAGTTACAGCTAAGGAAAACGTAGTAAGTACTACATTAAATATATAAACCCAGATGCCATGTAAATCATGTTTTTGCTACGGAGACTAAAACTGTAGTATGAGAAGAAAAAGTCGTACAACAAGAATCTTTATACTGGTAAAAATATATTGTAAGAAAAAAATTCGACTTATTATCTCTACTAGAAAGGTATTATTTGATCAGAAGAATATTGTAATACATCGGTGTCCAGATATGTATATACCGAAATGAATATGTTTCGTTGGGATATATCGTATTGTACTTTTTAGGTTTCTATCATAAAAGGTAGGATTATAATCCCCCGAGAGTCTTAAGGTATCCTAAAGGTAAGGCGTTATCTCCAGGCTTAATACGTAATGTATGAGTGGGTACTTGATAGGATATCTTTTGGAGCTTTACGTTCTTATATCTTTTTAGATTATTCTGGAATCTTTAGTTCATATACCTCGAGGGATTTAGGGAGACCAATTTTATTTTAGTTTAATGTAAAATAAAACCAGAAAAAAGGATAATTACCTACATTGCAAGTTATTTCATGAATTTGTACAACTATTATTTTCTTGGATTTTAACAAGCATCATTTATTTGGTTTATTATAATGCCAACTTTTATGAAATAATGTTAGAAAATATGTAAACTTCTTTTAAACTATTTATTTTTTAAATATTTGATGCACGAATAAACGAAAGAATAAGGTAAGATTGTTGTTATTAAAAATAAGAAATTATTTACTTAAAATAAAACTACTCTTTTATTACCTAGTGATAAAATACGAAACTAATAATAAACCAGAAAAGTAAAAAGAAAGAAAGAAAAATAATAGACAATAGTTTTTCCAAACGAGGTTGAAATTGCCGCGGTACGGCGGGATTTTTGCAACTGTTCCCATTATTTCTGTTTCCCGGAATAGATTTTGTTTCCCACGGGCAAATCAAATATCCCACTGAAGGAATAAAAGCCACAAACGTCTTTATTGTATCCCTTTTCATGATTTATTTTATTGTGTTTCATGTTTGATTGATTAAAATAGAATCGGTTGGTTTTCCGTCTGTATTATAAAAAAGAAAATAGGAAGAGATGGCGATGTCAGAAAAACGTGAGCTATCATGCTGTACCACGCGAATGACTGTATGTGTTTAAAAAAATAAAGAATATTCCCTTATCCGAATGAATTGTTCCCGACATGTATGTCATGCTGGAGCTATTTAAGAGGTTCCATTAGATTTGATTTACATGCGATACCCAAAAACAAAATGTCGAACATTGTATTCAGCATTATGCGAATTTGGAATATTGATCAACTCAGAATTATGACTATTCGGAATTATATCGTTATTGAACAATGAAACCAACCCCTGTAAAATCACGCTCAGACTAGTTTCTATAAGAAATGTATTTTACCCACTTATATCTATTAAACACAAATAATATTAATTTTTGAAAAGAAAAATCCAGCCGTCTTTCAACACCCTCAGCAGAATTTGCTCTCACGTTATCACGATTTCACTGGATTCAAGATGGCCGCCACTCAAGTAATGAAACGGCGGAATCACTTAAATCACTGCCGGTAATCTCGGGTCACAATTGCAGTGCCGCACGTCGCACCCAGCACAATCTCAATACAGATAACTTAATCAAAATATACAATATCTATTGAGCTAAAAAAAAAACAAAAAAAGGAATAATAAATTTGAAAATCAAACGATATTGAAGTTATAAATCATTAGTTTATATTTCTTCCTTTTATTTTCTGTTTATTTTTCAGTGAATTGTTTGTGCGTTTTCATATCATCTTCCTAATAGCAATGCCACACAAGCCTTGCCGGTGCGTTGCGGCTTCGCATAGCTGTAGGTATCTCTAACATAGAGCCGCGCAAGTGTTTCAACGCATCGTGTGACATGTCGTTAATTTGTATGTAGAACAACGCACAGGCAACGTTAGTGTGGCGTCCCTCTTATTGTTTCGGTATCATTTCAAATACAGCCAGTAGAGCTGCTAGCTAAAGTTCATTCTACTAAAGATAGAAGCTAGCTAGGTGGCTGTCAAAACATCAGCCAAAAATTAGATTGAATTAACACTGAAAAACAAGTGACAGCTTTGTTTCAAAAAAATATGATTGCGAGATAACCTGTATTTTTAATAGTCAAGAGGCATTAGTCCTTAGGGACGGCATTCCGATTGCATACCTACGCCTTATAGTATATTCACCGCCATCCTGTGACTTCTGTCTTAATTGGCCTACTTCATACAAATACAAAACAAAAATATCATAACTTTATAACACGTCATTTGAAAATGAAGTTTTTTGTTTCAATGCGGCAGCTGTACCGTTGCATCTGTCCCGAGGATTCAATTGAATCATGCTCTGCAGAAAGATTGTCGCCGTTGGAAGAATCCATTGAAATCAGAAGCATTAATGTATTCTGCAGACCCGACGGCAGATTTATTACAACCTGGATCAAAATAACGGTTTTAACTATGACATTATTATTATCAATAGGTACCTACATAATAGTACTGTTTTGCGGCTGTAATTATAATATGTGATCTTAAAAATATTGCAAACAAAAGTAGTTTTAAAAAGACTTTAAGATGAAAAAGTATTAGCATGACTCAATTTATGAGTGTGGAAGAAGCGAAGAAGATATGTCAGGATAGTATTAGGTGGAAAGAAGTGGTTTCCGCCTACCCCTCTGGGAAACAGGCGTAATTTAATGTATGTATGCAGTAAATTACGACTTGATTTAGACAAGACTGCTTAAAAGTTTAAAGTAACAAATAGGTAGAAAGGAAAGTGTTAATTTTTTATATCCTTTCATCATTTGACAAACTTTCATTTCGCAAAAGCGTGTCTGTGCTTAAACATTTGCTTATTACATGCGCTTATTAAATAAGTTAGGTTAGGTGAGATTATAGACCAAAAAAAAAAAACGGCGAGAAGTATCGCTTTGTGAAATGAAAGCTCGTCAAATGATGATTTGGTAAAACATTAGTGAACCCTAAGTATCCATTGTCTGGTTTAATATTAGCAATAGCACTTTATTTCGTTTACCCATCCAACTGGCTAAAATCCCTATTCTTATCCAATCCTTTTACGATATCTAAGTCCACCGAGTAAGACCTCAAAAATCAAAATTCCAAATTCAAAATATTTTTTCAGTAAATTGGCTACAAGAGCGTTCTTTTACACATCAGTAATATAGAGTGAATCTACTAGCGCTTCGGATAAGACCATCAATGGGTAGAAGAAGCGCCGCAAAAAACTCCAAGAAACCTATTTTAATTTTTCAACCAAACCAATTTCCATCTTAAAACAAGCCTCGAACAGCGCGACCTCGGCGTTCGATCAGCGAACACATCGCATTGTCCCCTGAATAATTGCTATCGATATCACGTCGATTGCGAAGCGATGTCGCCTCGCCTCTGAAAAGGTGACTGGGCCAGATGGAATGAGCTGTCGAGTGGAATATGAAATGCTTTGTTGGATTGAAAGGTGCTGCGTTTACAATAGTATTTCTAGTAATTGAAAGCTTAGTATTAGTTGCAGAGGGAATACTTGTAATGTTCGAGCAGCATAATGGTTTTGTCTCCTTTATTATTGTTTTAGATCTACATTTTCCAAGTATTTCGTCGGCTTAGTGCAAGAAGTCATTAACTAACAAAAAGTCAAGTCGGAGAAAAACGGGCTCAAAGTTTTGACACAGTCAAATGACCATAATTGTAATAGGTTCGGTTCTAGATTTAAAAATTAAACATCAATGGTTAGCTAAATGTATTTACTATTAAATCCAATTAAAAACTTTATACAATAAAGTCAAATAACTTTTTTAAAAGCCTAAATATGTAGTTAGTGACTTTTGGTCTTTCTCGCTCTTAAGGGAACTTACAATTAGTTATTTTTTATTTTCATTACAAATAAATCGGGTAACATAGTTTTCTATTACAAAATTGGTTTAATCAGTCGTAATTATTAACTTAGAAGCATTATAAATATTACTTATTAATCAACGACGAATAAACAGATTTATTTAATTATACTTCACAGATTATAAAGTCTGCAAGACCACAAAAATAACACAAAATTCTCGTAATAACGTTATTTTTAACTTCAAACTAAAATAATAATGAAATATTCATTGTTGATAGACGAACTTAATATTATAATAATTCCAGACAACAGCAAGCACCATTAGTATAGGTAAAACGTGAAAACTTCTAAAAATTTAAATAAAGACATCAGCTTTTGATTGAACTAATACAGTAGGTACGAAAAAGAGTAAAAAAAAACCCTTGACGTCCATCGTTTTTATTTTACGTCTTCTGAGTTAGAAGACATTTCTTCAGGGACATAATCACGACACTCTTTGGCTGGCAAGTTCCGGTACCAGTGGTGAAGTTCCGCGAGTATTATTTTTTCATTGCACATTTTTAGCAAACCGTAAACTGTTCTACTTCCTTAATATTCGTTAGAAGGACTGGCGGCGTATCTTTCTGTGTTTGAATGTGTCTAATAGGTGACTCTAAGCCATTTTTAATATCCGACAAAGACTGTAGTTTCAAATCAGCATTCTGATTGTCACCCATTAAGATCAAAAGTAAAATACATTTTACACAGGGTGGCCGGTGCCAGATATTTTATATTTTCAAAAAGTCATTTTTATAATTAAAAAAAATGGGTTTTGACATTTGGCGGGATTACACGATTCAATAATATTGCGAATTTTATTTTCATCTTGTTTCAATGGTCAGAACGCCGTCATTCTTATGCAGTTGAAGCGTTTGCACGCTATATAATTTCGTAAAGAGGCGGGCCGAGTGTAAAATTTATTCGGTCATGGGTGCAAAGGTTCCGAGAAACTTCTTCGGCACATAATATACCGAGATCAGGCCCCAGCACACACGGACGCCGGAACACATATTGAGTGTGCAACGGAGTTTACAGGAAAATCCACGACTTTCAGTGCGGAAGAGAGCAGCTCTCTTTAAGACTCCTACAGTTCTCAGTGCATGAAATATTGAAAAAATAATTGAAGTTTCATCTCTATAGGATTCAACTGGTTCAAGAAATTAATGAAAGTGATTTAACCAAACACAAAGTTTTTTGTGACACAATGTTGCACAGATTTCGTACCATAAATTGCATTTTTCGTAGTGACAAGGCCCATTTTCACATGAGTACTCATGTCAACAAGCATGTAGTAAAGCAAAATTGTCGCTACTGGGGCCCGCGATCGTCTAATCCACGGTTAAAACACCAAAGACCTTTGCATTGTCTAACAGTTACTGTTTGGTCTACCTCATCCTTGAATAGAATTATTGGGGGTTATTTTTTTGAAAATGCCTAGCAGTAAAATGTAAACAGGTAGTGAAAACTATAGGAAAATGATAGCTGATTAATTTTTGCCTAAATTGCTTGTACATCCGTCCTATTCATCACACGCCTGGCTTCAGCAGCATGGTGCTACACCACACATGGCCACAGTGTCGATGAACGTGCTTCGCGAACATTTCCCTCGAAAATTGATAAACCGCTTTGGAGAAATCCGTGGCCGCTGAGATTGCCCGGTTTGACCCCTATGGATTTGTTTCGATGGGGTATCTCAAAACCAGAGCTTTTAATAACAACCCACGGTCTAAATATAGGTGATTTCCAAAAAAAGATTGCTATCGAAATCAACAACATTACGCAGAATATGCTGCGAGTGGTACAAAACGCGAGGCTCCGTTTTGATGAATGTGCACGTGTAGGGGGACGACATTTAGAGGACATATTTTTTAAGTAATTAAATCCGCATTTGTGATCTTTATTATGAGATATAAATAAACACTAATCGCCTCAGGTGATGGTCAAAACAAAACCTAGGTACCTATACAAAATCTCGCCCATCGTGTAAAATCAGTCTTTTGCAAATGAAATACTTAACTAAGTACTTACTTACCTACACTATAACTTAACAGCATAAGCAATTTGAACGTATCTTATTATAATTTAATGACAATAGGTACAAACGCTCTTCATTCGCTTTATTTAGAATCTTTTCTAGCATCAAAGATCCTCGTCCTGCCTTAATGTTAATATTATTTCGCTTCATTTTGTAAGAAGTCACTACCATCTCGCATAACGTCCATCCCTGGTCGCAGCTGAACGGTATGACTTCGATCGCGATGACCGAACGAGTGGCGGGTTACCGCGAGAGCAAGACGTACTCGTAGGTAGGCATAAAAGAGTTGAAATATGAACTTATCAGAGCAAGAATAATTTCACTAAAGGTGTTCAAATTGAAACAACTTATTTGTCAAAAGTCATTAACCATAATTTAATCACTTGAATTACGTATCTTTGGACACAACTAAAATCGATAACTATCATTGATTACTTTAAAAAATCATTCTGGCTGCCATTAATGCTGTTTCCTATTTTTTTTAAACTGTATAATGTACTTTAGTTATTTTATACTTAAGTAAAAATAGTAATATGCATCCAAATGCTTATTTTGTTAAAAATCATTAAAGCGTTATAATAACTTTTTTTTTCGTTTTACTGTTTGCTTAAAGTAACTATATGCATATAATGAATTCTAGCTTAAATACTTTCAGAGCGATATTCATATTATTTTATTTTTTAAAGTTAATAAGTAACATTAGTGAATATTCAAACGTAATAAAATGTGTAAAAATAAAAAAAGATGTTTTGATTAAAGTAACTAATGGTCATAAACCATTTCCGTCAATACAATAAAGCAAAAATTGAAATTAATGACTTAATGTCATTGCTGTAACATCGAAATTACTTAACGTAAAAAGAAATGGGTCAGTGCGTTAGAAAGAGTAAGTCGTGGCGAATCCGCCTGTGTTTGTACCTGTACTTAGTAACTTTATGCCTTTAATGACTTCTTGCACTAAGCCGACATTTTATTGATATCAAATAAAATACCAATGCATTAGTCAATATTTGTCAGCAGCATTTTAACCAATTATCAAATTCCTATTTTACACCTTTGATAGATTTTGGTAACATGGGACTGTTCGGGATACATTATAGACTCACATCACTAAGTTTCATATATGCTACACAATGTATATTGATTTTTGATCGGTCATTGCAGTATAAAGAACTTGAATTATAGGCTAGGGCATGATATTACAAGGTATTTGTAGATTCAAGTTCAAACAGTACCAACATTTACCAAAAACCATTTTAGATTCGGCTTTAGAACGATTTTGCTACAATATAATGAACATTTTACAAGGGCCTTTATTTTCACACTTATTAAATGTCCTAACCTCAAAGGGATGCCAATCAACTTTGGCTCGTTTGGACAAAGGGCCAAACTCGATTACCGGAGCCCCGCTAGGACCAATTTCCTAATTGATCCAGATTTACATAGCCGAGAAGGATTAATTATCTATCAGTGTTTCTTTCTTACCATAGCCATTCTATACTGCTGAGATAATTTGAACCTTTTGACGCAATTTACGCTTGAACATTTACATAGACAAGACGGGAGCTGTGTAAATTTGGAACTAATTGATTAATAACCTATAAAAGTCATGTACTTGTACTATTGTTAGGCGATGGGCTTGTTTGCAATCTGTCACTTACATACACATGGTGAACATCTTAGTCTGTTAGTGATGTGGTTGAAGAATTAACAAAAAGTTTTTAGCCCGCTCTGGGATGAAGGTTATATTTTGAAAAAACGTGAAAACTGTGTTAAGTATTATTTTGTCTAAACACATTGCAACGAACGTATTATTACGCATTTTAATTTAATCGAAAAGCATTTCTCGCCATTTTTTTTTTTTTTTGGCACTCATAATATGGCTGCAATTATCGCGTGACAATATTGGGACAAAACATTCGTCACTTTCTGACACTTATATAAAGCACGACAGTGATGGACGCTTTATCCATATTTTTCCACGCGATAAACACAATCTTACTAGGCTCTGTCTAGGTTCAATTAATATTTGAGTTATTCTAAATTCATCACGGTTTCAGCAAAAAATTGCGTTTGATAAAATCGATGAAGTGAATTTCGTAAAATTATCGGCTACCTAGGTTTTTCTATTTTATCGTACTGCATTCTACTATATGTAAATGTTGCAAAGATGGACATATTCTTCTTTAACCTAATAAATATGATTTTTTAGTACCTTAATAAATAAGCTAAAATGATTTCATAAATTTATTCAACAGCCGAAGTAAAGCAAGAAATATCCCAATTAGGCATAAAAGCTCGATATTTTTATGTATATTTCTACATTTCAAAGGAAATCATAATAAACAGGGGGTATTCAGCAAATGAGCCGAACCGCAGTAATTACCGCTACGCAATGTAGATGTCGCCGTAATCGCCAACTTCCGGCGCTAGCGGAAATGACCAAGAAGTTAGGGGGAATTGCCATGACAGCTTGTTTTTTATTTAGATTTTATTTATTGCATGGCTGGTAGTGAAATTATAATTACTTGGATGTTCATACCATATCCGTATATTTTTTTTATCGCGTCTTTCGTGAATCTTCTTTAATATCTATTGCATTATATATCTCTGTACAGTTCGTTCGTTAATAGTGTGCATTAGAACCCTTTGAAGTTGCGGACACCGCTTTCTGCGCGCCGCGGCGGCTTCTTTGTAGCAATTGTAGCCGCACATCAAAGCATGCAAGCTATTTGAACGAACAAACACTGGACCAAATTTTTTTAACTGGTTCATTTGTAGGAAATAGTGACAGGCCAGACAGACAGACACGTGAATCAGCTTTATTCATTGGATATACAGATCTCTAGAAAATATGGGATTCTTAGTCAATGCGTGGAACAATTAAGAAAGAAAGAAAGAAATTATTTATTCGTGACGTGTAAACATTAATTAGTACAAAACAATTAGAACACAAAATTATAATTTGTCACGAAATGGTCGCAACTCAGCGTGATGCTGGCAGAGCCAGCGCTGGTCTGGTCAATTGATCCTAGTGCTTCCCATTTTAACGTCATAATTGTTAACCTAGTAGGTACAAATCTCACATGGCTTATTATACATTAATAATATAACTATTGCGATGGCATAAACTAAAAACCCTTTTTTTAGCTTTTTTGTCAACTGTGATTACATCCCTTAATAATGTTAGCAAAGTACACCCAGAAAAGATATAACGCATCGATGTCAAAACTGTAAAAATAACCTTAAAGCTAGAGAGGAAACCCGACTTTTCAGGAATCGTCCAAAAGCCGGCATTACCCCAACTTGCAATAAGATAAACGCGCCGTCGACGAGTCGGAAACAATTTACAAACTTCGCTAATTCTCCTATTGGATCGCGGGAATTTAATTTCTGGACAAAATATTAAAGTTTCATAACAAACGGCTCAGCTGAGAGAAAATGAGAGAGTTGTTTTTGTAAGACAATTTGAAAATATATCATTTCCAAGATACCGATGCCTATCTGACGGACTAGTATTCTTACACATAATTAAACACTAAAAATAAAAGTAAAATAGATCTAGATATATTTTAATAGTTCTGTTATTTATATGCAGACAGGAGTTTTCGTGGGACGAACCAAACTGTCCTAGGGACTTCCAAACGATATTAGTATATCGATAATCGTACTTTCTTACGACAGTTATGACTATCAGATAACGTATAATATGAAGATGCAACTTGCATAACTTTTATGCAGTATTAAATATTTTTAAATATTGATGTAAATTTGAATTTTAAAATCACTACAAAGTATGCCTATGAATTACTTAAATTAAATGTTACCTATCATTTTATAACATCGATGTTTATCCGAAGTACTTAGTACCTATCTACTATGAAATGTCACTGTGAAATAAGTACCTATTTGAAACTGTTATCGATAAATTTAATATCGGAAGGAAGTCCCTAGTTAATTGACGTTTTTGCCACATAATCCTATGTCTGTTTATATGTTAAGGCAGGTTTTCAAAAATCTGCGGTTAGGTAAAGTTAGGCTTGCATCTAAGAACGCTGAACGGAATAACTCTTTGTGACGACTTAAGAAAAAATTCTGAATAATTAAGAGACATACATACATGTAGGATCGAAGTACAATTATTAAGTATCACTATTATAATTACATGATAAAACCAAGCCCCTCGCCACGTCTGAGTGTAACTATAACAGTAGCACAATATCAGTTAGCTAATTATTTACTGAAAGTTAATATGTGAAATAATGTACGGTTGTTACATAAAACTCACGTTAGTAGGATATATTTTACGATGCTGTGACGACAAAAAACAACGTTATAAAAATAATAATATTGAAACAACTTTATAATCGCAAGGAATAACTTCTCGCGACTCACTCCCGCGCTGTTTCTTGTGAAACTCATTTAAATATTGTTCTTGTCGCGGTGTTTGCTTAATATTAAAGCAAATGTTCCCGAACGGGGGAGGAATAACTTATGTCGGCAATCAATATCAAAATTTGGGGATTCATCATTTTCTATTGTAATTTGCATTTGAAGCAAAATAGCCAACATTAACTTCTGGACCATCTCTTATGATAAAATCCTGCAGGTTAATCAAAGTTAAAGATAAACCATTAACAAAACTGTACATTAACTACATTTAAAATACTTATATTTAGAGTTACTACGGGTACCAAATGGGACCCTATTACTAAGCCTACATTATCCGTCGTCTCCTGGGTACCTAACGTAACATTAAAATAAACCTAAACAAATAGAAAAGATAGTTAAAACTGGTTAAGTTTGAGTGGTTTAGCGCGCATTCCTCGGTTTCGTTCTTGATCTGGTTTTATTGTTGCTCCACCTTCTTAACATAAATGTTAAAGTCAATGGTTTTAAAATAATGTATTTAACCAAAAAAAAGCCTATATTTGCTATTTCTAACACAAACCAGCTCTCCAAATATCGTCTCACTCGACTCATCACTTCTTGATATCTCAATCTCTTTCAATCACATCTTTATCATAAAAGCATCCAATTTATTTCTCACGCTAAAACGAGCGACGCGTCCACAGACTTGCCTCATTCATACTGTCTCATTAGAAAACAAGGGTTTATCTTTAATAAGAACTTATTCCATTAGTAATCTTATTCTTATCCTAAAAGAGTTACATCTCCTTTGGCGCTAAAGATGTGCATACGCCCTTCTCAAGGCAGCAAAAGTTGTTGATATAATCGAGTGATCAGTTGGCAAATCAGTCGGGGGATTTGTCATCACGTTAACATTATCTTCATACGCCATTGGCCTCTCTTAAAGGGGAATCGGTTTGATGAAGTGGGGCTAATGTGCGTATTGCAACCCATTTCGCGATTTCATTTGATTTGTCTCTTATCTCGATTATTGGAAAGATCGTGTTTATCGTAGAATCGGTGTAGATGATTCGGCAGAGTCTCAATCTTTTCGTTTGCTCTTATGGACGACATATTTTTATACTCGCGTAAGTACTAAAAACTATTTATTGTGATATCGTTGTGTCTCAATGCTACTCATATTGTAACATTGGTGTTGTTATGGCGAAAAGAGTTGTATAATGAGTTTGATTATGGTAATAATAACAGTACTGCAATGTGTAGTATTATTGTTGCCATGGTTACGTTCAGTACGGATTTCAGTGGTGGCATTGCATTGGGTAAACATTGATATAACTATTGGCAATTTAACAAAAAGTCATCACTATCTAATGATGCACGCCTTGGTAGAGAAAGGTTTTTTTAATAATTAATTTAACCGTTCAGCAGGTTATTAATTTTAGTTCTTCTAATATTAATAAGAACGTTCTTGTTTTCCTCAAATTATATTGCATTATTTCCCTGCCTGGCCATCCATCAAAACAAATAAAATAAGCGAGTCACACGAAGCGTTAAGCCGGCGATACAGCGAGTAACGCGTTATTTATCGCGGCGTTATTTTTAGCGCTATTTTAGCGTTATTTCAGCCGTTGCGATAAGCCTGTTATTAACTGTTGTTTCAGGAGCATTGGGAAAGTGTTGAAATCGTGTTTTTGCGTCAACATCGCTTGGAGTGCCACTAGCGCATTAACACTAGAATTTCCGAATCTGTACTTTTACAGCTATTCCTGTACTGACTTTCTGGTGTGTTGATGGCAAACAATCAAAACCAAAACCAGATGATCTGAGACCTTTAGTCATCTGCAATATTAATACTACAACTAAGGAAACTGAAGACTCCAAATGCGTTGCCAACCCTGAGGACTAAGATGGACTATTTACCATTATAATGTTGGTTCTGGAAGTAAGTTTCGAAGAACTGTTTGCCAAAGATCTACCAAAGTGGCGCCAGCGAAATTAATATAAATGTCTATCCGATGGGGTCAGACTGAAGGTTCTGGAGTGGCGTCCGCGGACCGAAAGACGAGCTGTAGGTAGGCCTCCAACAAGATCTCTGAGAAGTCTGAGTGGAAAGCCTTGGGGAGGCCTATGTCCAGCAGTGGACGTCTTTCGGCTGACATGATGATCCAATCCAAACTGGTGGATGTTAAAAACTTGTGTTTTCATATTTATTACTAGCTTTTGCCCCCGACTACGTCCGTGTATATTTTGATTATCGCTATTTCCTTGGGAAAATTGAAATAGAAGACAAATGAGAAAAAAAAAACCTACAATGCACACGATTAACTTAATCTAAGAATGAACTTATATGATTTGTGAATAAAAATAAAATATGCCCGTCTAACTTTTTTAATATTTCCGTGTTGTATGAAGGAAAATGAAAACAAATCCTAAAAAAGATAAGCAATACAGCCAAATAAAATAGTCAGCCCAAAAAGCACATTTCGACCAGTCATACACACATAATACACGCTTGTAACCAATAACTCGATTCTTCAACGGAAAATTCGAACAGTTAAAAAAGGAACGTTTGAGCCAATCGGTTTGGCTCGGCTAATTGATCGGGATCAGTCGTTGAGAGTACTTCTCTTTACATCTATTAGTTTCAAACTGGCGTATGTTACCATTGTACATTAATTGGATTGTTAACCTATAGATACATGCTGTAAGGTTTATTTTTTAATAAAATAATCGAGTTGGTTAAGACTTTGTTTACATTGTCCCTTAAAATTGGTTTCATCCGAGTCAAAAGCACGGCTTTAGTGGCAATAGTTTGTGAGTATTGACTTTTTTATTTAATTAATGACTGCACGGATTTGGATGACCGTTGACAAAGAGGAAAAATGATTTATTTCCATTAAAATGTTGAGGACATAATGTTTCCTAGCATTCTTAAATCTTGGATTATATTCACCATCTGTTACACAAAGAATAAATGTAGATTTTCAATTTTATTGTGGAATTTATGATAGTGATAGAAACATGTTGAAGCTAGATATTTTCTTATATTGATCAACAAATTGACCGACAATATAATATTGTTCGATAGATTTTTCGTTCGATTTAAATTAACATTCGATAACCAACTGTTAGCTACAAGACCTAACCTAACCTGAGTTGCTTCTATTTAACCCAACACAAATTATTTCGAAATTAAAAATAAAGAGAAAAGAAAAACTAATTAACTTTTTAATCGACTTACACGCTTCCATATTCAAAATTGTTGAAATTCCGCGTCCACATCGCCATCTCGATTCTTTTAATACCGTCAAAGAGTTCCCGGCCATCCGGGATTTTAATAAATCCCGCGTGGGCGCGTTATTAAATCATAGAAGCCGGAACTCGGGGTTTTCCGCTTACCAAGGAAATTTTAATCCTTTAGCGAGGGCGGACAACTTGGATTTGTGTTAGTGTTGTGGAGAATCTGCTTTTTTGCTGTCGTATACTACATCACTAGCTTTTGATAGCAACCTCTGTGGTGTTATTCTCTAAACGGCGTTCGGTCGGTCGAACGAGTGAACGAGTGAACGTGGCGCAGCTTATATAAACCGGCGAGCTTACGTAGTCCTGTCCCGTTAGGCAGCCTTTTTAGGGTTGATCGTTCGACAGAAGCCCTGCTGCCTAATTGAGAATGCACGCGGTAAAATGTGTTTTATACGCCCTAACGGGACTATTTAAACTCGCCACGTTCGTTCACTCGAACGTTCGCGTAGAAGTCGTATATCACCATAACTACTACATTCGAGCTATTGAATATATCTGTATTACTTCTCACGTCGATCGCTTGAGAACGGAACGTGAAAACGGAATAAACAAACAAATACCCTCTCGCATTAAAAATATTTTTATGCAGTGTTTCGATATAGAAATAGTTTATACATTGTAGGATTGACTTCTTATTGGCTGGGCACTACAAGAGGATAGCTTTTAAAAAAAAAATTGTGACATGGCAAACTATAGTACATTGTTGTAGAGGTTAGAAAGTAAGCAATAGATGGACGAGTTAGTTCGAGGGCCGACGCGTAGCGGAGGCCCTCCATAGTACGAGTCCATCTATTGCACTTTCGGCCGAGGCTTAACACAGTGCTTTTCACGACTACTGCGAGGAAATAATAAAAAAAACATATAATACATTTTTCTTTAATTAAACGTAATATTAATATAAGCGTTAGGACAATTATTAAAGGATAACAAAATATTCTTGCCGGGAACATTAATATTTTTTTAAAATGACGACTCTCACCGTGACAATATCTTTATTTCAGATAATTAAAAGCAGACATATATGGCTGTATGGAATCTGATTCCTTTGCCTATCCGTGAAGGGATGAATATTATTAAAAAAATAAAACGACTTCTCATTGGCCAATTTAATTTCATATGCAGCACAAAGTGTGTTCTGATTGGTCGAATTAGTGATCAGCGGACCGTTGTTATTGGTCAATGGAACAGACCAACAATATTAACATAGTTGGTCTGTTTAAATTCATAGTAGGCCTGCTCATTCAATGTACAGCTATCGATTGTTTTGGGGACCAAGAACAGACCATCTTTCGCCACATTTCCGAGCAGTGGCGTGAAAAGGTTATAAACATTTGATACAATTGTAAAAACTGTTAAAAGCCAGTAGCTACCATCTTTGAACTCAACGTTCTACTAATCTAGTGACCCGGAATAGACAAGATGCATTCGGCATTTAATATCTTTATCATCATCGTAAAGGTATAGCGTTGACGTACTCGTAAGCTGCCAGATGACCGCGAGGGCTGATGGCCGTTTACCATCTCAGGCATCTTGACTAGGTCACCGACCCTTTAACGTGAAATTCCTGGCATGTATTTAGGAACCCACCTTAAAAACTTAGGATAGATAACGATACAGATACGGTATAGATATTATTTTTAAATCGGAAATAAATTTGACAAACAGAACCATGTCACAGTGACATTTTATTTGAAAATTCTAACGATTTTTATTTATTTATTTATTTAAAAAGTTTTGTAAGTAGGCCCTGTAGGCACTTTTACAAGTCTGAGTCTACCAGCGCTTCCAAAGAGACCACTGTTGAGAAGAAGCGCCGCAAGAAACTCAACAGTAAGCCGTTTTTTCCAAATAAATCACATTACAATACTAAACTTAAGCTACACAATTTAAATGTCACAGGGATGTACAGGTCCCAGTAGTAATAATAATTAAATTGTCGGATTAAAATAAATAATACAATTTCGGAGATGTAAACAGTCTCCAAATGTCAAATTAAAATTAAGAATTAAATATAATTTAAAAAAAAAACACAAAAAAAGGGTGATGTGGAAAGTCTCCACGGTCAATTTTGGAGATGTAAAGAGTCTCCAGATGTCAAATTAAAATTAAATTAAATTATTAAAAAAAATACGAAAATTAAAAAATAAATAAGGGAGATGTAGAAAGTCTCCACGGTCAATTTTGGAGATGTAAAGAGTCTCCAGATGTCATATTAAAATAATAGGTAATCATACAGGGAGATGTATATAGTATATTTGACTTATAACGTCACTGTGACACCACTTTACAGGCCTTGGCCAGGGTTCTATTTCGCTCATAGCACATTACTTATATCAAACTACTGTATAACGTTTAAATTAACCATAATTTTGAATTATAATATGAACCTTAATTACAACATCTGCCGGTAGCTCCTCAAATTTCCGTTCCAAATGTGCCAACACAAACAGAAATAGCTATTTCAAATATATTAGCACAGGCGGAAGTTGGGTAGGGGGGGGAAGGGGAACTCATTTCCTGCGGGACCATGTTGTCGTCAGAGTTTTTATGGGTACGTTGGGGTTTTGAGTATGGATAGACGTTAATAGAAACCTGGTTTCTCTTTTTTAGAGGATTCCTTTGATGTAAGACACCGGCGGGACTTCGTTCCGATGCTTTAGATGGTGCGATGGGAGCAAGATTATAGCCATGGAATTGGTTAACTATCTGACCAAGAACCGATTTAACTGGCAATTTTATTGTCGTACAGCATTATAAATGTAGCACAGTTTTGTGAATAATCACCCGTCAGGTTACAAATACATAAAGAAAGAAAAAGAAAAAAGAAAATAAATTTATTCAGTAAGTAGGCCGCACGGGCACTTTTACACGTCAAGAGTCTACCAGCGCTTCCCAAGAGGAGACCACTGCTGAAAAAAAACGCCGCAAGAAACTTAGCAGTCAGTCATTTTTCATATTTCATATTACAATGGTACTACTTAGTCTAGCATTATATAAAGCTACAAATATTAAATTAAATATAATATCAAATAACACGTGTAGTTCAGCAGGAAAACATGCCAAAAATCTTACGAGAGAGAGAGAGAAAAGAAAAAAGAAAAAATTGAATCAACTACTTATGTGTATATGAGATAAAAATGTCTGTAAAGATAGAAAACCCGTTAGAGATAGAACATTGGTCCAGTGTATACCGAAACGTAAATGATGACACATTATTCTCATAAATGATTAAGTAAAATTACTCGTGATAGAGATCAAGTAGCAAAAAATAAAAATAAACTCTTTTTGAGGACAATGAGTAACAGGTGATTTTATAATCACTTAATAAAATTTTCGTTAGTCAATTAATAGTCTTATTTAATAGTTATGAAGATAAAAAAAACATCCTAAATCGAAAATGATAATTTCTCTTCTGGCACCTGCTAAAAATCAGGAGATACCTAGTATTTACCAAAACCCACCATGATAAATCGCATAATTATCTGTTTTACCGGTGCATCAGTGCATCTAAACAATGCAACCCGCATGTATTTGCACTCATTATGCGAAGTGCAAACAACGTCAGCCATGGGGGTGGCAAACAGATTCCATTACACTGTTGCAATATTAAATGCACTGAAACATGCCTTTGTTGCACAAGTAGGGTTGAATAGTAATGCTAAGTACCAGAGAAATAATTTTAAATGGCTTACAATAAACCGTAATTTAGCAAATGGACAGAAAAACAATGAAATAATAATACTTCCCGTTGCGTTTTTATAGAAGCCTATTAATACCAAAAGCATGTCGAGGACTATCTAACAGATAAAAATGCTTGGCCTAAACTTAACTAAACACCTAAATAACTGACTAATAAAATAGGCTTAAAAAATATGTAAATATTGTATATTGTCTAGAGGACACGGTTTCTGTACGAGAATGTATCGAAACTTTGTATGTGGTGGTTGTCTTGCACTGTCATAGGAAAGTTTTTTTTTATTTTTTTTATATATATTATTAGGTACTACTAGGTACTTATTAATACCCTATGAAAATTCTTAGTTTTGACACATTTTCCTGCTCAAGCTACGCTTGAATGTTTTTTATTTTTATTTTTATTTTATGTTAAATTCATTGTTTTATATCATGCTAGGTTAAGCTTTATAATTGTATAATATCATAAGTAGTATTTAAAAAAAAACGACTGACTGTTGAGTTTCTTGCGGCGTTTCTTCTCAGCAGTGGTCTCTTGCGAAGCGCTGGTAGATTTTGACGTGTAAAAGTGCCCGTGCGGCCTACTTACTGAATAAACATCTTTTATCTTTTTATGTAATTAAACTATACACGTTGTTAAAAAAAGCAGGCTTTTAAAACCCAACTGTTGCTCACCAACTTTAAACCGCTATAAATCCTAAATGAGCATTCAAAATGAAAAGAAACCTACAGATACCTATTCAATTGCACCCCCACTTGTCATAGGACGTTAACTTTATTTTAATGACTGTCATGATGTTAATGATATGACAGTAAAATTTGGGACACACGAGATTAAGACAAGTCAAAAATCAAAATCAAATCAAAATACATTCATTCACAACAACACACAAATAAAGCAAACATAAAAAAAGAAAAAAAAAACAGCTTCACAAAGTTGGACAGTTGTTGCGGAACAGCGTGTGCCGGCTGCTAAGCCAACGCTGGTCTGCCGCTGGGACCGCTCGGTGACAGCACGGATGGTCACAATAAATATAGTACTTATTCAAAAAATATTTATCGTAATCGATTTACATAAGAATCATCAAAATCGGTCAACGCGTTTTTTTTCTAGAGTGCCACAAAGGAACAAACATACATATTACATACATAAATAGGACATTATCTCCCCCCCTTCAGTAGTCGGTTAAAAATGAAACAACAAAGTAAACACGTGATGACAATAACATAAGTAAGATAGGTTTATACTAAAGATGCCTTTCCTTATAAAATTCTATTAAATTCTGCAACGGATAAACCGATAGGTTGCTTTCGATATTAAACTATTCATCCTTGATATTTGCCGGCATTGGAGAAGAGGGAGAGGTAGGGGTAGATAAGTCAACTGAAACCGTTGCAAGTGACACACCGCAAAAGGATTACCTTTGAATTCATACTGAAATTGAATTCAAGTACATTAAACATGCATTTAATTTTGTTTAGTTTACAAAGAAAAAATCATTTTCATCTCTCCTGTTCGGAAAGTTTAATTTGAATGGGTGGATAGCCGGGTGGAAAATTGCGTTTTCATCTCTAGGGTGGAAAGTAATTTTTTTTTAATAGTTACGATTGGCCACGGAGTCTAAGATAATTGAGCTACGTCATATTATTAAAATAAAAGATTTTCATACATCTAAACTCGGCTATACGTTAAACGATGTATTTATTACGGCCTATAGGTTCATAATTATGAAAATCATTTTAAGACTGGTCTATTTTTTTCGCAATTACATAATGCCGTGATAGCATAGCATGTCACTTTTTCTTTCACGTTTCGGCATGGCCATCTAGAAAATACACTACTGCCAACGTTAGAAAAGTTTAATCGAGTTGGTCACGACCAAGGAGCTTATTATACAACAAGGAGGTTGAACACCGAACATCCGTTTGAAACAAGCAATTTGACCTTTATTACGTCACGAATATATTCCATCTCTTTCTTTAGTTAGGGTAAGAATGAGATGGAAGTCATGCTCCTTGGCTGTGACCAACTCGATTTAACTTTTCTAACGTTGGCAGCATGTGTATTTTAACTTTTTTATGAATCTAGAAAAAAAAAAAATTCAATAGATGAAGCGGGAAACGAGATTAAATATATTTAGGTATACCGTGTCTTTTTTCCTCACAGTCGAAATGAAAAGTAGAGTGTCTAACTCGGGTGAAATTACCCATTTCCCCTCGAACTATTGGCGCTCTCACTTCGTTCGAGCGCCAGAAATATCTCGGGGGAAATGGGTCACTTTCATCCCTTGGTTATCAATCTACTATTTGGTGACTTGAAGCAGAAAATATATACTGCGCAGAAAAAAGACAAACATAAATATTTAGAAAAAATCTCACACTTATACACTGGTAAACATCTTAGCATAATTGGGCAAAATGTCAAATATGGTTTAAGAACTATCAACAATTTTTTAGAGTTCTTGGTAATTCTTTAACTAGCAGGGTAAGCAGTCCCACTCTGGGAATAATTTTGCGGGTGGTAGGACTCTGTGCAGAGTCCGTCCGGATCGCTACCACCATCTTATCCATTAACCTACCGCCAAACAGCAGTGTGCGCACTGTTGTGTTCCGGTTTGGGGATAAGACAGCCGGTGTAATGACTAGCATAGAGGCATTCCATCTTAGTCCTCAGGGTTGGCAACGCATTTGCAGTCTTAGTCTTGTAGTCTTGTGAATGTGAATGTCTATGGGTCACAGTTTCCGCTTACCATCAGGTGGCCTGTGTGCTCGTTTGCCTTCTCTACGTCATAAAAAAAAAGGGAGAGTTTATGTATGTATATATTATGTGAGCTTCTATAATTCTAACTACCAACCATAATTAAACATGAAGGCGTGTAGAGAACCAAATATAACGATCCACTACAACTATCAGCCCACCGTCGAGAGCGCTCAAACATTTTTACGATGCGTATGTAATGCCGCGTTCCGCTACCGCGATGAGAGCTGCTCACTGTGCCGTGAACACAGCGATGTGGTTTAAGTCAAGAGATATAGCATTTTATTTTATTTTATTGCATAGAGTAGGCAAACGAGCAGACAGGCCACCTGATGGTAAGCGGAAACTGTGACCCATAGACATTCGCATTCACAAGAGGACTAAGATGGTTACCTCAATTATGCTAGTCATTACACCAGCTGTCTTATCCCCAAACCGAAGCACTAAAATGCTAACACTGCTGTTTGGCGGTAGGTTAATGGATAAAATGGTGGTAGCGATCCGGACGGACCCTGCACAAGGTCCTACCTCCCGCAAGCATAGAAGCAACATCTTTTAATGAGCCGATACATAAGCAAACTGGGCAAAAACGTGTCGTCATTGAATTTCATGTCTTAATTCGCGCGAGTTTTGAACTTTACCTTTTACCACTACAAATAAAACTAGTAATTTCTCTTGAAACTCATGATCCCCACCTGCCAAAACTCTTCGAAGCCCTTGACCAATTCTGCTAATATTTGAAGTCAAAGAGTATTTGCGTCAAAATATCCGGTGAAAACCGAATCATCAATACTCAAATTATTAAAAACATACAGACTTTACGACCTACTTTGTTTTGATAAAAAAGCCTAATGTTGAAGAGGTTAAGGGAAATGCTTTTGCTGTTTACATTAATAGTATTTATTAAGGGATTTAAATGAAAAAAACGACCATAAGAATCGCTCGTCTCTCTGTCCCCACACCACGTCGACTATTGTTCTGCACGCGTATTTGCTCGCTGGTAATTGCTGACTAATTGGACTCATTCCTGCTCCAAAGTGAAGACGACAATAGCAGTCGAATCGCGATAGTTGCTTTGAAAGGATTCCAGCGAATTTCGTTTTGCGATGACAAAATTGTTTTAATAACCAATTAAGTCGCGTTTGTTTTCTTTGAGTTTTTGTTATTTTGTTTTACTGATAGCTGCCCAATTTAATTAACATTAATTTCAATTAATCAGGTTTATTATTAACTAGTGACGCGTTTCTGTAACGCCCATATCACTATATCTATTGATAAAACCGCATTAAAATTTTAAAGATCTAAGTGTACCTACATACAGCGAGACAGAGATGGCGGGAAATGTCTGTGTTCTATCCAGGGACCGGAACCGCTTACCCTTTAAAGGGTTTTCGTTAGGGTATTTAATTGGTTTTTACAAACCCTAACGATGCCATAAGCATATCTTCGACTTACCCCAATGAAAAGCTATCCCATACGATACAATTAATTCAACTAAACGCTTACCAATTTCTTAAAACCCTCGTTATGCTTTCACAATGAAGTGTTTACTGAACGGTATCAAGCTATTTTAATCTCTACGTGCAGTCCATACAAAATATTTTTGCGAACACACGTCACATGAATCTGCGAAACAGAGTCAACGGAGAGGGAGAATGGATAGGGTAACCCTAACGTAATGTAAGTGCTTAAATCCGAAACCCTTACGAAACTGGTAACCTCATTGGTTGTAGTTAACTAGTTCGAAGCAGTTTCCATATCATCAGGGTAAGCCTATCGATAGGGAGAGCATATGATGTAGTACCCGATTGGAAAACTTAATCAAATATAGGGGTTTCCGGTCCCTGGTTTTAACTTCACTAATATAAAGAAGTAGAAATTTATTTTTGTATGTTTGTAACGATCAAATTCAAAAACTACAGGATCGATTCCAAAAATTCTTTCACTATTAGATCGCTACATTATTCCTGAGTATCATAGGCATATTTTTTGTCATAGAACTCTTGTCTTATCCGACAAAAGTTGACTACGAAACAAATCTGAAATTTTCATTCAAGTGCGTCCAAAAGAGCTACCATATCGTAGCAAAACCAATTGCGATATCATTATTGAATGTCGAATATACGCCTACTGTCATGTTAGTAAAATAGCTATATCCCACTAGTCCAGCTCAAATAAACACACGGCGTAATGCTGCGGTAGCCCGCAGAGCGCGGCCGAAACTGTTCACTCCAGTAATTATGTTTCCATTTTAAAATTACCGAATTTTAGCGTTAAATGCGGGGAGAGTATTAACAAATTGATAATTAACTGCGCTTCAATTGTTTCGATCAGTTTGAAAATAGTAATAACGTCAAAAGATAAAAATATTTTTTACCTAACCTCTACTTAAATTCGTTTGGTTATAAAAACTTATTCAATTTTTTCTTTACGAAGTAACTTATTTTTGTTCCTGGACTGTTAACCAAATTGTACGTTGATCGATGAAGCCGTTAAACCTCGAAGAAAGATGAAACAGACAAAACAAAAACACACGTTTTCGCATTTTTATTTTTATATAAATGAATAAATCAGGGGACAATGTCAAAACCGATTGACCTAGTCCCAAACTAAGCTCTACGCTTGTACTATGGGTACTAGACAACGATATAAATACTTATATAGAGAAATATATACTTAAATACATAGAAAACCTCCATGACTTAGAAACAAATACTCGTGCTCATCACACAAATATTTGCCCATACCGGGAATCAAACCCGGGACCGTTAGCTTCGTCGGCAGCGTCACTACCAACTAAGCAAACGCGTCTTCAAAACTACAACCACAAAAACAACAACAACAAATACTATTCCTATTACTAGGAAACACTTACGAGCAGCCTGCTTGGCCTGCGTGCGCGTTTGCCTTCACAAGGACAATAAAAAAATTAAAATAAATGTTGGGATGACTAAATCTTTAAATCATTAAAGTAGACTCGATCTGATGATTTTTCAAAAGACCCTAACATATTAATCTTTACCTATCTTTAAGAAACTTCTTCATGAGCATTTTTTGTCGCAGTCATAATTGTTCTGTCTCCGTCAATTTCTATCGTGTGGCTGTCTTTTTGTTGTTTTCTCTGATGTGGATATATTGGTATTTATTTATGTATTATTTTATGTATTGATTTATAATTATTTGTTTATTAATGCTTATAGTATATATCTTGTATGTATTTGTATATATTATTTACCTATCTATTTACAAAAGTGTCTTGTTATTGCTTGCGTGAAGTCTGCGCCACCTACTGTGTAAAATATTTTTGTTCGACACCATGTCCCTGTTAAGGTTGTCTGGAAGAGATCGCTAACTAGCGATAAGACCGCCTGTTGGTTACCTGTTGTTTTTGTTTTAATTTTACTGGATCTCTGTAATGTTCTGTTTGGTCTTCAATAAAGTGTTTTGTATTGTATTGTATTGTATTAATTTAATATTATTCTTAATTACTTACACGAAACTGTACCCTGTATTATTTCTGAGCTAAATATAGGGAACATGGCGCCAAATTAACCGGCCTGAACAAATGCAATGTCTACATGGACGGTGAAAATAAATAGAGAAACATCTCATCAGCGGCCAACATTGAAGTTAGGTTTTATATCGCCGAGTTAGCGTGTATTTTGCGCTGATTTGTTTGGAACTTTGAAACATGCTGCTGTAACTAATGTAACATTATGCAAATATTTTTAATGTGTATGAAAACTGCTAGTGTTCTTTTCTCTACATTCTACATTGTTTCATAAAATCTACTAACTCGTTAATCACGCAACGGTTAGACGCGGTTTTTACCATCAGTTACATAAGTTTTTACAAAAGGTTGCTGTCCTACTAAAATTACGAAAGCAAAGGTTTTTCTGTGGTGTTGAATTATTACTCCTTCAATGCAACGGCGGGACCGATTCGGATGAAATTTGGAATGGAGATAGCTTGATAGCTTGTTGAGTTTCTTGCGGCGTTTCTTCTCAGCAGTGGTCTCTTGCGAAGCACTGGTAGATTTTGACGTGTAAAAGTGCTCGTGCGGCCTACTTACTGAATAAACATCTTTTATCTTTTTTTTTTATTTTATGTCCTGGATAGGACATCAGCTACTTTTCACGGTAATCTAAATCTAGTGTGTAAGAAATTCTGGTTTATGTTCGTGTGGTGCAGAAAACCACTTTTTTTTGTATTAATAAACCATAAACAGAATAATGAAGGCAGAATTTTTAAGAACATT
Organism: Acleris sparsana; assembly: GCA_923062465.1. Taxonomy (NCBI): domain Eukaryota; kingdom Metazoa; phylum Arthropoda; class Insecta; order Lepidoptera; family Tortricidae; genus Acleris; species Acleris sparsana. The sequence continues at coordinate 16,746,930 of OV281301.1, read as the reverse complement.
TTTATCAAAGACACTTTAATATAAAAGTAATGAAAATATTTTTTTTGTTTTTTGAATTAATTTAATTTTTATAGTGAAATAACGTATTGTTATTTTGAAATCATTTTTATAAGGCCTTTATTAGAATTATCATAACCTCGAAAAAAAGCCATAAATGTGTTTAAATAAAAACAAGTGCGTCTCGGGACGCCCGACAGAAGAGATAACCTAACCTAATTTAAGTTGAACTATTTAATACTAGCTTCGCCCGCGACTTCGTCCGCGTAGATTTCGAATATCGTTATTTCCTCGGGAACTTTTAAATTTTTCGGGATGAAAATATAGCTTATGTGTGAATCCAGGGTATAAGCTATCTCCATTTCAAATTTCATACACATCCGTCCAGCCGTTGCAGCGTGAAAGAGTAACAAACATCCATCCATACATACAAACATTCGCGTTTGTAATATTAGTAAGGATTGTAATGGCGCACTAATGCAGAGTGGCACATACTAACAAACCTAAAAAGTGGTACACTGTTGAAAGAGGACATAAAAACCTCTCTTTTCAACGTATGGCATTTGTTACAGGTGCGAAGAGTATTATTCTATTAGCTTTTTATACTCCCTCTATGCGCCGTAACGCGTTACGTAACGAAGCGGTTAAGCCTCCCATAATAAGTTATTACTTATAAAATTTCGTATTAAAAAAAAAAAATGTATCTAAAAAATCCTCTCATGAATATGTTTAGACGTTCTTCTTACAGGCATAAGATGCATTGGGACATATGTTTGAGATGCACATATTTTTACACTTGACTGTACCGTGCTATTACAATTACAGAAGAAGACCATTAATGTAACGTCATCCAGGGTTTTGATGTTTTGAAAATGATGATGACAAGCCATACACAATTCCAATAGGAGTATAAACAAAGTATAATAGAGGCCCAAGGACGCTAGACAAGTTTTTTTTTTATGGCATTGAGAAGGCAAACGAGCACACAGGCCACCTGATGGTAAGTGGAAACTGTGACCCATAAACATCCGCATTCACAAGATTGCAAGGCTAAGACTGCAAATTCGTTGCCAACCCTGAGGACTAAGATGGAATGCCTCTATGCTAGTCATTACACCGGCTGTCTTATCCCCATACCGGAACACAACAATGCGAACACTGCTGTTTGCCGGTAGGTTAATGGATAAGATGGTGGTGGCGATCCGGACGGACCCTGCACAAGGTCCTACCACCCGCAATAACATATATGGTTAGACCTCAACGATTTTCGAAATCTGTCAAATTCATAATAGTTTGGTCATAGACATTAGCACTCGACGCAATAGTCTACAGATTATATTCGGTACGTAATATCTGAAAAAAAATCGAAGTTCCAGCGAACCGATAATAAAAACACTTAAAACGGATCGTACGTTCTCCACATCCAACACATATTCACGGCCCAACAAGAAGCAACGAACGTGAGCTCTAATGCCCGAGTTTTAAAGGAAAGCCAAATAACCCGCGAACTCTCGACCGTCTGGCGAGCCTTTTAAATCTGGGCAAACAGCTCGCTTAGGAATAGAACAAATATACACCGTGGGCCCGAATAACCCGACCAATTTTAACAATCGATACTTGAGCCTATTTGTAGAATATAATGGGTATAATATGTAGTCCAATAACGCATAATTTCCGAGATTTTCATTATTTAAAAAACAATTCCATAGTTAATTTAATTTGAACTCTGTCACCTTAACCTAAAGCATTATTTACTAAGAAAGATTCATGTTGTAAGTAGCAATATCATCCACATACAACATAAATTAATTAATCAATTTCTTATTAAATAATGCTTTAGGTTAAGGTGACAGAGTTCAAATTAAATTAACTATGGAATTGTTTTTTAAATAATGAAAATCTCGGAAATTATGCGTTATTGGACTACATATTATACCCATTATATTCTACAAATAGGCTCTAGTATCGATTGTTAAAATTGGTCGGGTTATTCGGGCCCACGGTGTATAGCGGGCGAGGGCTCTCCACACGATAGTCCTTGCGAAGTTTGCGCTCGTATTCAGGCTAACGGTACAAGGGAGAGTGATGTTTATCGAGATTTAAACAGTGTTTGTAGGTTACGAATGCTAATGATAGTAAATCTGATGGTTCAAAATGTGGTAACAATTAACAACAGGTTTTTATATTTGTTGGTTATACTGTAGCTCTGCCTATCCCACTCTAGGAATCAAGGCGTACGTACAAAACTTAAGGAACCATTCCTAATGGTAACGTGATAGTTTTAAAAATTTAACGGAAAGGTAATATGGTAGACTGATACGGCTGTCTTTAACTGTCAACGTATCCACAGACATCAGTTATCCCATCATCATGAAGATTGCAACATCGTCAAAACATCGGAAATTATAAAACCATTACAACCGCGGAAAGAACCTGTTTATTATTATTAGTGTTATCTTTAAAAATAATAGAAACTAGTAATTTTTTAAAAAAAATAACCTAGCTAGATGTATTAATCGCCCCCAAAACCACCCCGGCATACTAAATGTCATGAAAATCGTTGGACCCGTTCCCGAGATTCAAATAACCAAAGCAATATTGTTTTATCGACTAAAATACCCCCACAGTTAGCATTCACCAAATGCCATTATCAAGCCGTTTTGAGAGCGTTACAATCGCACGGTTGTATCGTTCCTATCTCGTTTAGTCAATAACAACGCTTACCGTCAAGCATTGCGTCAAATATTATAGGGTGGGTTCATTATTTCTAAGCGAGGAGTCGAGTGCACCGCAACCACTCAAAGCGGCGCGATTGGATTAGTTTAGCGAGCGGTGTGGACAACACACCTTATGGCCAGAGCCTGACTTACGGACGCTCACTTATAACTTTGAATATTCAGAAGACTTTGTGCGAGTTTGGGGAAAATGCTTTGAGATGAATAGTGATAGATGGTTGAACGTAGGTAATGTGGCTGAACTGTTTTCTATATCGACGTAATTGCTTGTTAGTTCTCTTATAGAGCATTAAAAGAAAGAATTACAAGCAATTACTTTAGATCGACTATTTTTATAAACAGCCTATATGTAGAACGCCATTAACAGAAACATAGTGTGCAAGATTATAAGTAGGGTTAGGATTTTGGTGGCATTTCGTGGTTCTAGAATCCATGGAGTCGATATTTCCTAATTATTATAATACATAACACATTGATTTTGACCGTCGGTATTATCATATTCAAAAATGACCTAAATACATATTTGGTTCGGTTATTTCATACCTATTAATATTTGCTTGTTTGTAACGCTTTCACATCAGAGATATCCTCAATACCAAAATTAATTTAAATTGGTGCGGCCGAATAACGAATAAATGAATTTTGAAATATTAAAATACTGAAGGTCAAAATCAAAGTGTTATGTATTATAATAATTAGGAAATAGCGACTCCATGGATTCTGGAACCACGATTTGCCACCAAAAGTCCTAACTCTAATTATAACGGAGTATTATTGTAAAAATCAAAACATAAAATCAACAGTAAGTTCAAGTTATTTTGTGGTTAATTTCACAAATTAAAATTACTTTTGTGTTATTGGTTTAATTAAATCCTTCACTTCTCGATTTGAAGTCTCTTCGGCCGTACCATGTCCTCTTAACACTATAAGAGTTCTCTTCCAACTTGTAAAAATCTTTCTTGCTTCTACTGTTGACGGTAAAACGGCTGTTCCTACTGTAAAGTTAATAATATGTACCATACATTCAACATTAATCTTGGTATTTCAGGTATTTTGGTAGTGCGACATCAACTGAGACGAAATCATTTGACATTGGATGCCTAAAGTACATTGTTATACAGCTACCGGCAATAATATGTCATACAACATTGGGCTCAATATTGTTAGAATTTTGTTAGACGATAGTTCTATTTTGCTGGTGATCCTATAATAACCCCAAGGCCTCATTGTTTGATAACTACACTCAGGAGCAAAAATACCGGCTCAGAGTGCGTTTTTCGTACAAACGAGACTAATTCGAAGCCTTCGTTTCTCGCCAGGGGTTGTTTTGAGTGAGGTTTAATGGTAGATAGTCCATGGTTCAAATAGAGGAGGTCAAAAGTTCTTAAGATACCTAACTGATCGCACAATCAGTTAACACCACAACGGGAAAGTTTGGGTCAACATTCGGATTTCCTTACATTTTATTGCCATTTTAGATGTTTTTCTGAACATGCACTATTCCGGCGTTAACCGCAGATTCATTCAGTTTTTAGCATCAGATTTAAATAAAAGCATTCCCTGGCGAGGAACCAAGGCTTCGAAATAGCCTCTTTAGTATGAAAAACGCACTCTGACCCGGTATTTTTGCTCCTGAGTGTAATAGTTTAAAATCGTAACCTATTGTTAAATCTGAACCAAATGTGTCGAATTTTTCATTCAATTTTCGAAATTTTACTATTAATTCGGTTAACTAACTACACTAGATCAACGGGCACTAAGGCCCGTATTAATAAACTGATCTCAACTCTAATGCTCGTCTCGAGATGCGTCAAAAATGACAGTGTTCTATGGTTTGGCGTTTACTTTGACGTATTTTATGACGAGCGTCTCATTCAAGATGAGTTTATTAATACGGCCCTTAGTGATCTTAGGGCCGTATTAATAAACTCATCTTGACCGTGAGACCCGTCACAAGATACGTCAAAGTAAATGCCAAACCATAGAACACTGTCATTTTTGACGCATCTCGAGACGAGCATTAGAGTTGAGATCAGTTTATTAATACGGGCCTTAGTATAAGTATTTATCACAAATGAATCGAGAAACAAAATGGAACATAGGCCCAGTATCTATGTCAAGATGTTGTTCTTGTTTTGTATCAAGTATGAGAGTAAAACCACGCTAAAGCAAAAACAGGGCGAAATCATTCCATCGCCGTAAGCCATCGCACATGTTTATTGCTTGTAAATTCTGTTTCTATACACTACCAACATAACTCTACACATATCCTACTCTGTATCACCTTTATTGTTTAACAGATAAGGTCGAAATTGTGAGAACAAAGGCGGTTTGTAGTGAATGCATTATATTGTTGATCACCAAAATTATTTTGCGCTTGCGTATTTTTAGCTTACCTTTGTTGTTTAGGGGAGAAGGTTGAGATTGGTCAAGCTAGGGTAGTTTAGGGTGAACGCGTGTGTTGGTGATTGTAGGTGTATTGTAGGCTCGGCCTGAATATTGGAGGCATCGACAGCAGGCGAGCGCAAGTGGACATAGTGCGCCCAGGGTTGCCACTTGAAACTAAAAGCACTAAAATGTTACATTATTACACTGAACACACTGACACTGTTAAACTTCTTAGCCTGATTATGTGAAATGAGGTTACAGAGTTATTAACAAGTTTTTAGAGTTGTTCGTAATTCTGTTGGTCTGCCTACCCCACTCTGGGAATGAAGGCGTGAGTTTATGTATGTATGTACATATGTATTACATTGATTTACACCAACGATAGAGATACCCTGAAAACGATGTTAAGTACATTCGTGCTTCAATGTTATAATTAATTTTGAGATCAATCAGGAATGACATATAAATTTTATTTAGTGAATGATATTTATACGCACAGGATTTAAAAATTGCATACATGTCTCTATTTAACCTAAGTCTTTAATTTTTACAGATTCTCTTTTTTTTTTTAATGTCTTCATAATACGCCTTTTACCAGACCTTAGCCAACGTGTTTAGAACACTTTTAGTACACTAAGTATTTAGTAGACCCTTTTTGTACATTTAAAAAAAAAGGAATAAAAAATAAATTATGTGCGATTGTTCGCAAAAAATAAAACCGTTTGTGTAAAACCTAGGGTAGGTTTATTAGTCGATCAATAGACCTTTTACTGTTATTTCAAAGTTGATATGACATCAGTTTAAACCTAATATACTGCTTCTGTTGTACACAGATTCAAAGTGTAAAATATTATTTTAAACCGCATGGCAACCCTACAAGCCTAATCCGCGCTCTCACCGAGCTATTGAGGCGTTGAATTTTTGAAATTCCACTCGGCCTCTTCGCAGCGTGTAGCGAGTAGCTTTACATAGCGCAGCCAGCGATGGACGCGAGCCTGAAACGATACAGGGTGTAGCTGGCTGAAAATTACGGCAGCTGATTTTCAATTTAAATAACGAATAAAAGAGGGTCTCTGGCATATGACAAGTAAATAATAGTGTATAGTTACTAGCATGTACTCGTAAGTACCTACCTGTTTGATAATAGTTTTAAAAATAAAAAGTTGAAATGCGTGTAATCAAATCGTTTACAGAGCTGATTACTTGAGTTGATTACCATACACCTAAAAGTATATTTATTTAATAAGAATTAATTTTTAATTGTTGTTTTATCATTTCTATAGTCGAAGTAAATAAAAATAAAGTGCAACATTTTATTTAAAACAATCTTTCCGAGATCCGCTTAGGTCTACCTAAATCAAATTCAAAGATAGTCAAACAATTGTCCCAGCAAAGATGACTAGCTGACTGATCCACTTATCCTAAGTTCTCGCCGCGAACAGGGCCAGCCTTTAAACGAATTTCATGGTCGGCCAACTTAGCACAACCAGGCGAGTGAGCTCAACTCGGATAAAGCCCTGAAATTCACGAATTTAAGCTAGGACCTAGAATTACCTTCACATCGTCGGCAGGAGTTCAGGCATGCGGTAGATAAACTTAATAGGTATTAAAACAGTTTGTTAAACCTTTATACTTTTGGAAGTTAACGTGCTTTTAGTTATTTTGGTTGATTTTAGATTTTAATTTCACAAACGTACGTTGTGTTATGCGATAACAGATAATACACTTATAAAGATTGGAATTTCAGCTCTAAATTTGCTCGTTATTCAGCAGTGATGATAATCGCTATTACATCTGTATACTCCTCGTAAGGTTGGGTACATGCAGACATTATATTTCATCAAAAGGCATTCCTCGCCGCACGTATAACCTTCGTAATTAATGTTAAAGATATTCTGAAAACATCACGGTTTCATCAGAATATGGGGTTCAGTAAAATGATACAATCGGTGAAGTAAACTTCTATAAAATAATAATAATAGATAAATAATAATTTTAGGGTCCGTCCGGATCGCTACCACCATCTTATCCAATAATCTACCGCCAAACAGCAGTGTTCGCATTGTTGTGTTCCGGTTTGGGGATAAGACAGCCGGTGTAACGCAACGCAGGTTGGCAACGCATTTGCAGTCTTGTGAATGCGAATGTCTATGGCTCACAGTTTCCACTTACCATCAGGTGGCCTGTATGCTCGTTTGCCTTCTTAATGCCATAAAAAAAAACTTGTCTAGGGTCCTTGGGCCTCTATGCCAAACCAAAAAAAAAAAGAATTAACCTTAAAGTTGCTGTATTTACGTAAATTATATACGTAAATACAATAAAAAAATTGATTAAGAAATGACAGAATAGAGACCGCAAATTGTAAAATTAACTTGAAATTATTCCATCAACTAGAAGTAAAGCTAGTTAAGTTATAAATAACAAATTTTACTGTTTATAATTAATAATGAACTGATAATTACAAAACTAAAATTACTTTTCTTAACATAATTATTTTAAAACAAAAACCGACACCTAAAAAAGGGCCTTGCGGCATTGTCCCGAAGGTGCTGGCAGCATTTCTTCGCTGGATAGTTAAACTTATAAACAGGTAGAGAAAGTAAAAAACATACTCTTTTTTATGCCTTGTGACCCACTAACCCAGCAGCGAAAATATAAAAACGCTTAACCCAAATCCGCTCAAAAACAGTTTTATTACAGCACTAACGACGTAGTTTAGCTAGTTCGGCCGAGAGAAAAACAAACGCATCAGCGCCAACATTAAAAGCTCGTCAGGGTAATATCACAATATATCGCTTTCTTGAAAACGCCGAATTCCCTCACCAGAAATCACTAGGAAAATTACTTTGAAGATGCTACCAAAGAAACTCGAACCAATTTTTTCGTGAAATTGACACTCAATTTCGTCTTTCCGATCAAATGATTTCTTATCATGAATATTTTTTGGCGCTCACGTTAGTTGGGTGGTGCTTCGGCCGAAATTGAGTGATTGAGAGCTTATTCAAAATATAAACTTGCTTTTTTGGACAATCATGTTAAAAAGCTATTTATTTGTTTAGCGTATTTTGTGACATTGTCATCATCGTGTACAACATAGGCCTCCCCCAAGGCTTTCCACTCAGACCGGTCTTGTGCTTTTCACATCCACCGCGGCCCCGCGATCCTGACGAGGTCGTCACTCCATCTTGTTGGAGTCTACCTACCGACATTACATGGATTCCCAACAATTTTTAAAGTTACGATTATAATAACCTACTGTAAATAAAAATAAATGCCAAACGTCAAACGCACAGCTGCCAAATAAAAACGTACCAAAACAGATTCTCACTTTAACTGCTTTAAGGCAAAAGTAATTTTTAGTAAAAACATAGTTTCGTCAGTGTACAAAAATGTTCTGTCGATTTTTTTATTTTTTTTACATAATTAATTAAATAAATAAGGAAAGATTTTAAATCGCTCTTTCATTATGGAAGATTAATGGTAGGTTTTTAAAACATAAAAAGTGAGTTATAATATCAATAGTGCCGCCGCAAGCGAGGTAATGACCAGGACAAATAGGAACTTTATTTAAATCAGAGATTCATCCCTGACAGGAATTAATTCCGGAGAACGCGCGGTATGAGGTCCGCGCCATCCGTCTTGTTTTTGCTTAGGAATTACAATCATATTTTATAAATTCCGTTCTTGTTATTAGTCTTTACTGATATTTCAAATGCGGAAGTATTTTTTTATGTCCGTAATTTTCACTGTTTGTTGTGTTATTCGTCAAAACGGTGTTAATATAATTTGGTATGGAGATAGTTAAAGTCGCGAAGATTGACATTAACTTCGAATAAGTAATACATTCAAGAATACATTTTACTCTCGGATGTGTATAGTGTATTCGCATATATAAGAATCAAATCAAACAGACTCAACATTCCTTAAATAAATCTATCTAGGCTCGAAGACACACTTTTTTTATACATGCTGTATTATGCGCTAACTCCTAAACCACGCAAAGAATTTTAACACAGTCTTTAATACGTTATTACACCAAGCTACTAAAATGAACAGCTCCTTACGAGTTTCACTGTACTTTTCTCATGACAAAATAACACGTTAAGTGTGTTCACAAACAAATAGCTCAAGTCGGTGGCAGTTTGTCAAAGTTTATTCCCGTTTAGAGAAAACTTTCCAACTTTTGGACAATTCTGCAAATTAAACTGACAATGACATGTCCTAAGAATAATTTTCAGTCTTAGTTTTACTATTAAAAGTAATTTGGTTGTTATGAAGTTGGTTTTATTGTGGTCGAAACCTGTCACGGCAATATTTGAAAAGTCTCATCAATTCAAATCAAACTTGTGGCAAAGTTTCCCATCATTACTGTTTTGAATGCGGCTTAATATACCCATTAATTATTTTATTTATTTGCGGTTTTGTTTAAGACAGACATAATATACCAATCATAAATCATTTAACACCAATAGTAAACAACTGATACTTATGTAATATTATTATAATATTAATGTACTGTAAAGTATTAATTACAAAAAAAAATTTAGAGCTGTTTGTAACTATAACTGCAGAACAGTATCTTTCGAACTAGTAACGTCCTCTAGTGAGAAAACACGTCAATTCTACAACTTAACTCCCCCAAGTCACACCCTTAGCTTGGCGAGTCTGTGTTTGGGCGGCGTAGTTCGAACATTCTAAGAGAGATGGCGCCACAGTCTCTATTGATAGTTAAGGCTTTTATAACAATTTTTGCCCTCTATTGGCATTTTCCTCAATCACCCCTTGGATACAGACAGCTCACAGAAATGAAAAACTTACTTGATCAGAGAGGGCGCTCGTTAAGTAACTTCGTTTCTGGCTGACATTAATACTTGGCAGACGCTGCGGGTTGTTTCTGTGTGTTCACACAATCAATGTAAAATTGCACAGAGGGCGTATTTCTTGTATTGCGTAGTCTTTGTTGTTTTGTTGAGTAATACAAACATAATATCCGATTAGGAAAACTTTTACATAGTGATAAGACTCATTTTTTAATGCAAGTGCAAATAATATATATATTTGTAATTTGAAGTGATGTTAATACGTAAATAACATTACTCATAATTAAGTGTTTGACTATATTCGCAGTTTCTCTACATGTTCATCCATGTATTTTTTGTTTTTATTTATTAGCCGAATAAATGAATCTATTATATTCTATTCATCAAACCTAACTTGAAACTAATGATTAAATTAAATTAAATCAATTTATAAACAATGAAAAAGACAATATTAGCTAACGTAAGAATAAATGGTATTTTATTCGCTCTAACTTTGTTTTGAATAAAACAATTCCACATAGACTCAGTTTCAACAAAGTTCCTCGAGAATATGCTGTTAAAGTCAAAAGTAATAATTACAAACGAACGACTAAGTTTGAAAGTAGCCAAGTGGCCGAGTATTCAGCCAAGACAAAGTTTTCTCAATTGGTATCCACTAAGGAATAACTTCAAGTTCCTTAACTTCGAAGGAAAGATCATTTTAATTAAATTTGTCGTGTAACTTTAAGGATAACTTTTGTACTGTAATTAAGTAACAAAATTGACCTTAAGGCAGTTTTCAAACACTTTTCACCGTGTTAATTATTTTGTTCAAGCACAATTTTGATAGTGACTCCATTTGTAAAGCACGCTAAGCAATGTAACGTTAACAACACGCCATCTTGAGGACAAACACTGAAACTTCGCTGCGAAAACACACCAGGAGCAACAGTTTTCCTTCGTTAGGAAAATTTACAGTAGATGGCGCTTTTACAAAAAAGCAAGTTATGGAAAAAGACTGATAGATGGCGTTGAGGACGTGTTTCAACCAAAATAATTCGAACAGCACAAAATTTACTAAAATAATTCTGAGTAAACTATAGACTTAAATTTTGACAATCGTACTTTTTCGGATATTTAAAATTTTAGTCCAAAGTAATTTAAGTAAAAGCATGCTGAAATGTTGTTCAGCAGTACAAACACTTCGTTAGAGACAAAGTACAGAATGATTTACTTGTAAATTGACGGTACGAGAGTAACGCGTTGTTTTGCGACGATAATTGTGCTCGAGAGTGAGCTCGAAGTGGCATGTAACGATCTCTCGTCTGGTTTCAAGTCGTGCTTGTATACATTGGTAATGACTTCTTTTATAGAGTTATAACGAAAAATCCAATTGAAATTTCAATTGGATTTTCATCATCCAATTGTCATCATTATTTATAACAATGCAAATTTGAATTAGATTACATTAATATCTATAATTGCTGAAAATCAATATCACCATCGTTGAATTCACTGGTCAAACTTGGGATACGTACCTAGAACAAAAAAAAACACATTATTTTGGGACGTTGCCGGACCCTCTCTCTCGTTTGTTATTATTATACATTACAGGAATATGTTTGCTGACTTGATTACGTACAAAAGTAAATAAAATAGTTAGCTAGCCCGTTATTGACTTATTGTTTCCACATTTTATAAGTACGTATTAAACTTGCCCTTTATCTATATTTTACTATATTATCAAAAAAATAGTCGTCTGCAAACCACTAATTTTCAATCACCCTGTATCCGAGTCCCAGAGGCGGAGGTTTCATTAGGGCCATTGTCTGACGCGACGCTGAAAAAAGATGGAAGAGGCGACCGGAAATATACCTCGGGAATTGATTAAAGGCTCGAGTCTGAGTGTAAAGAAGCGAAAGTAGAGTATAAAATCAATAAAAATGAATATTACATTACATGATTTACTAGTTTCAAAAATGCAAAATGTGGAAACAGAATTTTACTAGTGACAAGTTTTGAGAATTATTGGTAATTTTCTAGCCCTACCTACTTCATTCTAGGAAAAAAAGCGTGAAGTTATGTATGTATATTGTGTATATATTAAATATGCGAAAGCTTGTTAGTGAATATGTTTGATACTCATTCACGCTGAAACGCCCAGACCGATTTGGAAAAAAAAACAATAGGCATAGATTATACCCTAAAGTACTAATTATATACTGAAATTTTAAAACGTTGTCAAAATAATGCTGAATTATACATCATGACGCTACTGTGACGTATAGTTAATTCATCCTATATTGTTAACACTTCTACAAAAAACTTAACCTAATTCACGCCGATACATCACACACGTCTTTGTATCCCTTATCAATCCTAATCTCTTATCATTACGCTATGTTTCAATTACCGGGGTGCTCCCGCGGGACACCGGACACGGGTCGACTCGCAAGTGGGCTCGGGAGGGCCGGTTACAGTGGCACAGTATATGTAATAGTAACACCCTGTACATGGTATTGAATAAATAAAGTTTCAAATTAGAACTAATTACGATTTTCATTTTTATTTGATTCTATATTATTTGCAAGTGCTTTGGTCGTTATAGTTATATACATAAAAATAAGATGAAACATTTGTAAAAAGGTTATGATTTATGTATATCGGCAATGTCATTCCTTCAAGGTGATCTCTTCCAGTTAACTTTAGATTGAATGAGTTACAAATTAAAACGTTTATTTTCAGCAAGAAAGCCACATTTAATAAAAAACGTGAAATACATTTTTCTATTGTTTTTTAAGTAGTTAATAAAAAGAGCAAATACAATGCATAAATAATGTTAATGCTACGTTTTAATTCCGTATACTTGTGTCTTATCGAGTTGTATCGCTATTTTCTTCTCGTTCCTTCGTAAACAATTTGCAAAATGTTTGCAAAGATTGTTATCGATAGCGCTTCAACAATTCAGGTCCCCACTGATACAGCTTCTTGGAATATTCGTTACATAGCTCAACTGCGTTGGAGGATAATTGAATAACTTTACGCTTTCAATTAATATTCTTAATTATTTATACAGATTTAAAGATGCCTAACGCATTATTAGGTCCAGTTCCAGACACCAGTAAGTCATAATTTGCCATAAATTTAATATTTTATCAGTACGGCTAGAACAAATTGGTTTTTCTCTCTTGTCAGTGCGTCTCTATCGTTAGAAATTGAGTCGAAAGAGGTCGCCTTTACTATGCCATTCAAAATAAAACTAAATGCCCAATAGCAATAAAAATATATAGATAAATATATATGGATTAAAGAAAGTAGTCAGTCAAAATACTATCTGAGAGCACGCTCTAACGCTTTGAGCAATAAAGTCGAAATCAGATAATTTCAAAAATATCAGAATAAATACACACAGTATAAAATATACACTTACTCGTAACTCTATGGTTTAAGGCGTGGCCACAGCTAAAAACGTTACAGTAAATATTTGGCTGAAGATATTCGCATATCCACACGGACGGAAAACCTTCAAAATCGTAATTAATCGTATAAATTGAAATCAGTTTAGCTCTAGCTGTACTAGCCAGAGGTAATGATAGACGAACAGACACTCAGACAAAGGCTCCAAACACAATAGCACCCATATTTATTGTGATAATATAATAATTACAATTAGGACATAAACTGACTTAACTTGCTAATTAACTTATATCTTGCTTATCTCTGACGCTGCATATAAAACAAATGACCCCTTATCTTTTTCCAACACATTTAATTGTCCCTGCCCACACCCTGTATAACGGTCGCGGTGATAAAATTAAAAAGCTGCGTCCATCTGATAAAACGAGTTAAGACTTCGAAGGGGATTTCACTCCGGGGGTTAAAATTTATGCAACTTTTCAGTTCACGTATTATAGGATGAAATGGCATTAAAAAATGTAGACGAGAGTAAGAGACAAAAATAATAAAAAAATGTTTTTGTGGCCGGGTATCATGATCATGTCCAAACGAAGCATTTTTTTATCAGTTACTTTTAATGTCGGACATATTAATTGTTTCAGGGGATGAAGCATACGAATTCACGGAGTACAGTTTCATAGGGAAAAAACTAGTTTACCCATAAATATTGTTAAAGATCATCATCACATAAATTAACTAATTCTAATTCTTATTGTACAGTGCATCATGAAATTACAAACCTATTGCAACTAAATAAATAAATGTCGTGGGACAATGTCACACCAATTGCCCTCGTCCCAAACTAAGCTCTAGGCTTGTGCTATGGGTACTAGACAACGATATACATACCTATTTAGAGAAATACATAGAAAACATTCATGACTCAGGAACAAACATCCGTGCTCATCACACAAATATCTGCTCTTACCAGGATTTGAACCGAGGACCGTGGCTTCGTAAGGGGGTTCACTACCAACTAGGCCAATGCATCGTCACTACTATAATTAATGAGCTGAGGAAATTTTTTTAAGTTTAAGTAACGTATAAGTGGCAGTGGGCGGGGCACATTGCTCGCAGGACTGATGGCCGATGGAGTCAGAAGGTTCTGGAGTGGCGTCCGCGGACCGGAAGACGAGCTGTAGGTAGGCCTTCAACAAGATGGAGTGACGACCTTCCTTGTAAGGATCACGGGATCGCGGTGGATGCGAAAAGCACAACACCGGTCTGAGTGGAGGGCCTATGTCGAGCAGTGGACGTCTTTCGGCTGACATGATTGCTTGGTTGATAACAAAAACTCCTTTTTAGGGTTCCGTAGCCAAATGGCAAAAAACGGAACCCTTATAGATTCGTCATGTCTGTCCGTCCGTATGTCACAGCCACTTTAATCCGTAACTATAAGAGCTATACTATGGAAACTTTGTAAGTAGATGTATTCGGTGAACCGCATTAAGATTTTCATACAAAAATAAAAAAAAAACAATAAATTTTTGGGGTTCCCAATACTTAGAACTGAAACTCAATTTTTTTTTCATCAAACCCATACTTGTGGGGTATCTATGGATAGCTCTTCAAAAATGATAGTGAGGTTTCTAATATATTTTTTTTCTAAACTGAATAGTTTGCGCGAGAGACGCTTCCCTAAAATAAGGGAATGATAAATGTAAAAATAATATTATGATGTACATTACCATGCAAACTTCCACCGAAAATTGGTTTGAACGAGATCTAATAATTAGTTTTTTTTTTAATACGTTTAAATCCTAAACCGCATTTTACCTTTCATTCAATCAACTCCAATATAATAAAGAATAAAGAAAAACATTTATTTAGATGTATAGTGGTACGGAACCCTACGTGCGCGAGTCCGACTCGCACTTAGCCGTTTTTTTATTTTTAAGTGTTGCGAGCTCATGTAAACCTACAATTTAAAACGCCTTTAATAATGCATCAGATACCCTAATCAAACAAAATACAATTATAAAAACACCTACTTACCCAGTCACAGCGGAAGGCACCAATCAATCCACATTTCCCTTAATCCCCTGAATTTTGGGGAAACTTTTATTTCCCCAACTTTTTGACGAAGGGTAGAGTTGCGGGTGACGGCGCAGTTATACGAGTTCCGGGTTGTAGTGAGGTGTGAAGTTCGTTTAAGTTAAATAACGAGGATATTGAACATTTTAAATTTAGAACATTTTCCCACCATGTGCTGATCTAATACGCAACTCCCTTCAGGCTAATCAAATGAAAACTAATCACCGCCAACGAACAATGTAAAATTCCACTTTTAAAAAGCCATAAAAAAGGCGGGTAACATGTCCGGCCAGAGTTAACATCTAAAAGAGTTTTCCAATTACGCCGAGCCCACACGAGCGTCATTCGAACGTTTTCAATTAAAAATTACCAATGACAGTTTTATTCAAATATGGAATGTTATTTTATTTTTGGAACCAGTCTTGAATTGTTTTAGTGATGAGCAACGGATAAAACGTACTAACAGAGCAAAATTAAATTAACCCGATGTGTACCGGTTGACAATCAAACACAGAGAAAGAGCAGCACCTTTATTCAGTTGTAAGTTGTTTTGAGTAGTGAAAACCGAAAGTGTTTTGCACCTCTGAGGTTGTCAAAAGTTAATTCATCCAAACAATTTAAAATATCGATAAACGCACCAAGTCTAATGACTTAAATTGTATGTCTGTCTCTATTAAAATAGGGACTGTGACAAACAGACAGTCAATTACGAAATACGTAAAGAAACAAAAAAATAATAAATGAACGAAAGATAATGCTAAAAAATAAATTTACTACCATTTATTCCTGAATTGCAACGCTTAAAATGGAATACGAAAGTTTTTTAACCCGCAGTAAGAACATCGAACAAACCTGTCATACATTTCCGAATAAAATTCAAATTGGTTTGATTAACAACCGTTTGCGTTCGGTGTAACGAGACCGCACTTCAGACGTCACGCGTTTAACGGTCCGATGGCTATCGACACTTTTGAATAAGGAACGTGGCAGTTCTTAATTTGAAATTTCGAATTTGCTACGTTGTTGAATTCGTTATTAATTCGATCTTGCACTGCATTATTATTTAAAAAAATATGGCATAGAGTAGGCAAACGAGCACACAGGCCACCTGATGGTAAGTGGAAACTGTGACCCATAGGCATTGGCATTCACAAGACTGCAAGCCTAAGACTGCAAATGCGTTGCCAACCCTGAGGACTTAGATGGATTACCTCAATGCTAGTCATTACACTGGCGGTCTTATCCCCAAGCCGGAACACAACAATGCGAACACTGCTGTTTGGCGGTAGGTTAATGCATAAGATGGTGGTAGCGATCCGGACGGACCCTGCACAAAGGTCCTACCACCCGCGCTTTTAGTGTGGTTTTGGATTCCTTGATACGTAAATAATATATTTTATTTTATTTTAGGCTTTAAAACATAACCCGCTGTTGTGAAATGAGAGCCAAAATAGTATACCATGGACCTGCTTTTTTAAAATCGTTATTCAGCACCGCATTAGCTACGTCTCTTTCCCACTATAGAATAATGAATCGCGAGTGAAAAGGAGCTATCACAAAGTTTAAATTTTTGCCTTTCAGATCCCCGGGTTCCCAACCAATACAACTTCTTTCGCCTCCAGGTATTTCCAACTTCGGAACGGTTAAAAGTGTACAAACTTTTCGGGTCAAAGTTCCAAGTATTTTTTCATAGAAATTGTTCGAATATGTAACTTTTGATGGAACACGTTGGTTATGTCCCTAGTGAGAAAAAATGACGTTGCTGGGATAAGAAACAGGTAAAAAGTAGATAAAACAGCAAACCGTCGGTGACACTGTAACAAATTTAATAATAATAATAATGTGAAATACATCTTTGCATGGCAATAAAGTACATTTTGCAACTTATAGAATTTGTCACTTTCGCGGTACTGTATCACTGACGAAATACTGGATTAATATAAGTCTGTTCGCCGCACTCGGGTCAGTTAAAGACTAATAAATCATTACTTAGCGAAGATGTTTCATAATGAAGTTTGGAATAGGAACGAGTTGATTGTCACTAAATAAATGTCTTTGAGTACGGCGGCATGTGTTAAGGTGCGACCGCAGCACTGCTTAAAGGTGCGTTAAAAACGGTGCCATGTTGTTACAATGCCCCCGTCTTTTGTTTACGCAACGAGACCGTATTTTACGCAATCGGGTCGCACCTTTACTTTATAACTGATAAATCACTAAGTGACAACTAGATGGCATTAAACACAACATGATACTATGCCAGATACATCTTAGCTCTGTTATTTTCTTTCATAATAATAACTACCTACCTATAACTAACTATATTTTGCATGTAATATCTTTAAGTAAAACTAAGCACTTATACGCCTGAGATACGGGAACCTACTAGTTGCGGCATGGTATTTATTAAGTCTATTTTGATTTTATTTACTACAAAGTTAAACATTGTAAAACAATGATTTGAAAAAGATCAATTTGTTATTTATAATTTGATGTAGTGTGCTTTGAAAAATCTTTCATGAAGCATTGTTTACTTTGTTACAAATATTTTGAAGCCGATTGCATAGTCATATGTCTATGATATTTATGTTTAAAAAAAGCGAAGGCTCGTAGTATGAACTTTCTTAACGGTATCAGAGCCGAATAGCTCTCACGGTTAGACGTAACCCCAGGACAGCGAGCCGTACAAGTTAGTATATAACAACACAATCTGCTAAGACTAGCGATGCACGCGGCGCCGTCTGGGCGAGGCCGGCCCATGCAATTTTATAGCTGCAAGTGCAAGCGCAGTAGGGTTGCCAAAGGTTTGATAATAATCGGACAGTCCCATTTTAATATTTTTTGCTTTAGTTGTTGCACAGTTAAATTAATATTATCTTGTCAAAAAAAAAGATTATTGGTGAATCGTTTATAGAAAAAACCAAAAATTGTCAATGGTACTTTTAATTTTTCAATATTTGGAAACTTTTGACAACATTTTTACACACCTGTGTAAATATTATGAATAACACACTATGTTTATTTTTTTCCTTCTTATTATTTGTTTCATCTTTCATCATTCTCAGCAACAACCTATAAGTTAGCAAGTTGAATGATTTTATTAAGAACTTCAAGAAAGATAGATTCAAGGTTAAACAATCAAACAACAATATTTTTGTTTCATTTTCAACATGTTAATCTTTGTAACCTAACCTATGAATACATTTTAAAATGCTAAATGTTTTTTGTCCCCCATTTTCATAAAAGCCGGGGCACCCCCATCTGCATGGGGAGCACGTGCCGCCGGTATGAGTGCAGCAGAATTGGATGTGTAACGCTCCTTAACATTACAATATTAAGGAGATCTATGAATATTTTATAGAATAAGGAAAGATTTCAGTTTTATTTTCATAGAAATTTGGCAGAATTTGTAGCATTTATTAACCATCACTACTAAAAGAAAACTAAAAAGATAAAAGTCATTTATTGAGTAACTCTGCCGCACGGGCATTTTTACACGTCAAGAATCTACCAGCGCTTCCCAAGAGGAGACCCCTGCTGAGAAGAAACGCCCCAAGAAACTCAGCAGTCAGTAATTTTTTAAACATATTTCACATTATAATGGTACTACTTAGTCTAAGCATTATATAAAGCTATAAATATTAAATTAAATATAATATCAAATAACATGTGTAGTTCAGCAGGAAAACATACCTAAAAGCTGGGAAGAGAGATAGAGGGAGAAAAAAAAACACGTACTTGTGTATAGAAGACGGTGCAAGACGACCAAATAAATGTTTCGATATGTTTTTCTACATCAACGGTGTCCCCTAGACAAGATAAAACGAATAAGACTAAATTATTTTATCTAAAAATAAATATAATCATACCAATAATGCGATGGTACCGAATGTACCAATTGTTGTGTAGTTGGACCTTTTTTTTGCTGCTATTTAAAAAGAATTGGATCACATTGTATTTTTACCTGTAAAGTTTCAAATTGATACGACAAATTAGCGCATACAGGGTGTATTTTTTTCTATTCATTTATTTTACATTTATTAGTTCATTGTATTCATTATTAGTTTATATTAATCAAACGTCATGTTTCAACTAAGTACGTAACGTTAACTTAACCGACCTAATACCCCTATTTAACTTAATTAGCTGATCAGTTTTTTAACATATTATTTTTCAACATGTTAATTGAAAACGTCTACAATAAACGTTCAAACCCTGACTGGAGTAAAGACAATAAAAGAAATCTGGAATTGTGGCTACTTGTAAGTAAAAATCTGTAACTATACAGAGTTAAATAACCAGGCAATTAATAAACTGACCATATTTCTCAGAATAGGACATAACCTCAGCATCTTCAAATGACAAACAGCGCCAAAAAGTCTAGACTAGCAGTTCAACCAAATCAAAAATACCAATGTAACTCAAGTATCTCATAACCCCTAGCCATATTGAAATACGTAACAAAATTCAACAACTAAAGCGAACGACATATTTGGTACTAAAACAACCACCAACAATATTATGCATATGGTATGGCCTTTACGTAGTACTAAAAAGGTTCAATGTCAATTGTTTTGGATGTAAACAGAAGGCCTGGAGCGGAACATCGTCGCATGCATTTTACATGGGCTAGGAGACGGTTGAATTGGTACACAATTTATGATAGTCGGTTCCGGTTTGGGAGAGATTAATATATGCCAAAAAGCGATCGCTTTGGTTGAACTATTTTTAAATGTGCTTTATAAAGGACTTATAGAAAAAAAAAATGTTTAGGTAAACTTAGAGTGATTTAAATAATATTAATTGATTAGTGAAGCCGAATAAATAGAAATAAAATTTTCAAACAAAGTTAATAAGAGTCTAATTGTAGCATAATATCTACGCCGTAGCGAGCGTAATATTTCGTAGCACGCAAGTAGCTACGCCAAGCAAAATCTTGTTAGCTAGATTTATTTTTTAAGGACGTAAGTCATGAAGCTTATGTACATGAGGAGAACTTTTTCAACACCAAAGAGTTAGAATTTTAGTTTAAAGTGACCACAGTTTTAATATAAAACTTTTAAATGTAGGTTTAAAACTATTTTTTTTAAACCTGAAACAAGGTATTTAATCGACATCCGAAACGGAATCGAGCCGAAATTCCCTCAAAGTCCATCAAAACTCCAAAGGATTTCAAACCCTACTCTCAACTTTCCTATTTTTCAACTTTGCTTTCAGCGGGGAACGATTTCATTTAGTTAAGTGAAATATCCGGGTTTTATTTACACCAACATAACTAATAAATTGAACCTAATTGGTAACACAATAGAGTCTTGTTACGCTTGTGGCGGTTTATTAGGTATTTTAGTCTGTCTGGACGTTGAAGGTAATTAGTTTTTATGGTGATGGATTTATTTTGAGCTTCTTGTCAATTTGGTAAAGTATGTTATCTTTGGGAAGTTGATTATTAGTCTACAGGAAAATAATTTCAAGTCCTGAAATTTGCTATTGGAACTAATATAAACATGAGAATTTGTAAACGAAAAATATTCTTAACACTTTACAAAGCTTTAAATCGTAATATAATACAGATACAACTTAACACACTTCATGCTCATTTAAAAGTATTTTAGCATACAGAATAATACAAATACATAAGCGTCCAGTTTTCTTTTCAAATAGGGTAAAGTCACCAGTGCTCAGCCAGAGACCTGTAGTCGACCTCTGCCTATATTTTGTATAAGTGGGAAGAGTACGAAAGATATATTTCCCACTCTTCGCACTCATATAAGGTCGACTACTGGTCTCTGGCTGACCACTGGTGACTTTACCCTACTTTGAAATGTCTAAAAACATTTTACTTTTACTTTTATTTTTAAGCTATTTGTACCTTAACTGAGCATTGTAATATGTTATCTTCGTCCTGTTAAAGCCTTTCAAATCTATTTCCGATTTCTGTTAAGTTTAGTGTCCTTTATGAATGACATTTGTGTATGCATAATTTAAATTGGTCAGAATGTACCAAATCTATTTGTTCTTAACAAAGGACATTAAACATTGAACATTGGGTGAGACGAGGCTATATAAAGTCACCTACTCCCTTCTGTCCCTCAAAATAACACCTATAAGACATTTTACTATTTAACGTCAATACAAAGTTGTATTAAAATGTAAGATTCATTTTGATAGCGATGTTTGGAACCCCTGTACGCCTGTCAAGAAGCAGTGAGGCTTGAAGATTAGAGAATAGGTTTTCCCAAAGATGAACCCGGCTGATACTCATATGTCTAATCACCTGGGGTCATTTTTGGCAAAACCTGTTGGCGAACTCAAGCAACCACAATTTGGTTTTAATTAAGGCTTGCATGCATAAGCGTAAACCGTATTTTTGGTGGTTTAAACACGACTAAAAATAGGTTTGGGTTTTAAGTTTTCTTCTTACATTCACTATAAGGTTGTTAGTAGCAGCTCTTTTTATCCCTGGAAAATTTCTCAACCCTAAATACATATCTCCAGCAGATTTACAGTAAATTAACTAACACATTTATTTATTTTAGAGTGCCTAAGCGCCTGTTACAGTCAAAGGTGTTTAAAAAAAAAAGTGACTGCGCTACACTAGGCTGAAACTCTGTTAATTTTGTTGCAGCTCTTCCTTTACATATATTTTAAATGTGACAGCTGTTACACCAGTATTTGGCATCATTATTCCAATTTCCCCCACTGTCAGAAATCATTAATTTCATTAAAGTACACTACGTCTCCCCCCCTTGTCCGTCACGTTGACACACGTTATCTCTGTGCATGATTTTGTTATTAATAAACTTCTGAATTTGGAAAGTTGGGGGAGCCGGTGGGTATAGAAAAGGAAACGATGGTTCAATGTGCATCGACGGTAGCACCTTGTTTACGAAGCTAAGCGTTCCGGGTTCGATCAGTGAAATACAAAAATAATTTTATGTTTAATGTTTACTTTTATTTATTAAAATACATATTTTTTATGGTTGTTGTACATTATTAGTACATTAACATAAACAAAAAATAATTGCAATAGTTTGTCTTGGTCCTAAACTAATATCTCGACTAGTGTTATAATCAGGACCCGTACTTTTCATGCCGTTGACGCGAAAATGACGTCATGCTACATAGAGTTGATTCCAAATGGTTTTTATTGTAATTATCAACCATTAGTCGTCAATCATTTTTAATCATGTACAAATGAGTTAAGCAATCAGTTGACGCATAGAAAAATAAAACCTAAAACGTAAATGAAACTATTTGTTTGAGAAGGACAGTGGCAAAAATCATCGAGTAACATATCATTTAAAAAAAAAATGTTTTTGTGTTGTAATAAATATTAAGATAATTAAATAGTCAGAAATAAACACACAACACAAAACATTGACATTCGTAAAAGACAATGGTCTCAATTTGCCATTTTTAGTCATGAGTGGTGAAAAATGCATATGATTGTTCCGTGATCCGTATTTTGATTGCGATTAAACTGTATTTAACTATAATCATTGTACATTTATTTTATGTACCAGTTAATACATACCGAGACACCTGCCAAACGAAAGCAGATCATCCTGTATGTAAAATTTCGTCATTTTGACGTCATCGGCATGAAAAGTACGACCCCTGGTTATAATATAACACAGGACTGTGAAGGTTGAAGACCTCCACGTCGCTTGTATTGCCCGATATTTAAAATAAAAACACTTGAAAATATAAGACAGCTGTCATGTATGAGAAGTAAGGCACAAACAACCACCAGAATGGGGGCCATTTGCAACGTCAAAAGATGGCGGATGTGTAATTTGTTTTAGTTTTTATTTTTGTGTATTTAGGGGTTCAAAGTTCTTTTTTGTTAGTGTTTTGTACTTTTAATGCCTTTGTGTTGCAGTGATAGAAGACTTGGACTTATTTCGTGTATCCTGGTATCTTACTTCTCGTTTCAAGGGGACTCGCATTTTTACAGAAGTTAAAACTATCTTGACCTCTGTCCTGCACATCACCGTACAACGTTGCCCCCAATCTTCCTAGAGAAGATTGGATTGTGTTTTATTACTATATTGATTTATACTTATATATACTTGACACTGGCGAAATCACTTCATAGTGGGAACGCCACATTCCCGCGGTAGTAGCTGTTCAAGTCGCCGCGGGGCAAAGAAAAAAAACCACCAGAATATTGTAATCATTACACTACCTATTAGACCATAGACCTATAGATTACTAAACAAGTAATAATATGCGGGTGGTAGGACCTTGTGCAGGGTCCGTCCGGACCACTCCCGCCATCTTATCCATTAAACTACCGCCAAAAAGCAGTGTTCGCATTGTTGTGTTCCGGATTGAAGATAAGACAGCCGGTGTAATGACTAGTATAGAGGCATTTCATCTTATTCCTTAGGGTTGGCAACGGTCGCAAATGGTTATGGGTCACAGTTTCCACTTACCATCAGGTTGCCTGTGTGCTCTTTTGCCTACTCTATGCCATAAAAAAAAACATAGTTACATAGAACCTCATAAACAAAATAATCGTGATCATCGCATAAGTACTTACCCTAACCATTAATCGAACCCGAAACTGCTAGTTTCGTGGGCAAGATCACCAACCAGCCTGAACACGTTGTCAGAATAAAATTAAGGTATTTCCAGTCATGTAACATTCTAAAACACCGCTACCCAATCTGTAAGCTATACACCTAAAAATAACTTTTTTCTTTTTCTGCATAAGCAATCACGCCAAAAAATACAAACCTTTGGGCAACAGTATCGCTCGAACGTGCCACTGATTGCTCTAGCGCTTCCTAGATACAATCAATATTCGATTCTATTGTAATATGATATAGTTCACAACAACAGTGTGAATCACTTTTACTTTGCTTTTGCAAGCATGTGACAATAACAGTGTAATTTAATCACTTAAACCGTTACCCTGTGCTTATTACGAGATAAAACAGTTTTTAAAACAGTCTTCCGTTAATATTAAAGAAGTCCAAAGAGATCTTGTTTTTTGAGAATATTCTATATAATACAACAATATTTTGTCAGTCTTTCCAAACACTAATATGAGTATGTGTGTGAAAACACATATAAATAGATGACATTCCATCGGTGATCAGTTCGATCAGTGTTTGTTTAACTCTCTGCATCGCATTTTTCTATTCCGTCGGGGGGTAATGTAACTTATGTCTACGAACTTCAGGATCAACTTAATATCAGCTGGCCTGTGTGCTTGTTTGTATTTGTATGCTATTTTAAAAATTATGTTGTGTTGTTCTTACCACTACACTCATAAAACGCATTCCTAAAGTGACTCTCACATTTTTAACCCCTGAAAATTGGCATACGACTATTTATTACATAAGTACAAGCGATTTTAAACTCTGTGTTATAGACTTAGAGGTTACAGTAACATTTTGGCTTGATTGGATGTCGTGATGCATTTAGTTCGTACGCTTTGCTGCGTGCGCTTTGTTTAGGCTTTGAAAATTTTCACAGCTTTTTGTGCAGTCAATTGTTATTGAGTCTATATCCACGTAGTTTTATTGTATGTAGAGGTTTTGCAGTTACTGTAGCATTGTTTTTATCTTCACAGTTTTCAGCAAATATTTGCATTTTGTTTACGGGTAACGATTGCTTTAACTGAAAACTTTATCTGCTACAATTTGTCGCTTGGTTTGGTGTACAGAACCATCAATACATCCTGAATTGGGAATAAGGGATGAATAGAGGAATTTTTTCTACTAACTAGTACTATGAATGTGTTAGTTTTTTTTCCTTCTTTTGAGAGCCTGAGAATGATTTTCTCGGAAATATAGATAGATAATCTGAACTAGATAAGCTTACTTACAATATAAGTAAGTTCTACATAGATAAAGGCAGATAAAAGCGATGAATATTTTAAAATTGTGAAACTACTCATAATTATTTTATGTACTGTCAAGGAATTTAATTCCTATACCACTTTGGACTATCTCAAAGTGAAAAAAATTAAATCATAATAAGCCTCTTACGTTTTGGTTAATTACGTCACTTTGACATATGTAGTCCAAAGTGGTATAGGAATCAAATTCCTTGACTGTATGTCTTTTTAAACCAATAAATATGTAATGCATTATTATTATTGGGGGTTAAAATGGGCCTTGTGTGCCACTTCGACCATTGCAACAGCTCATCTTTTGTGGCAGCCCTTCATGTCAAGTCAAGTTAAGTCAAAATATTCATTTCACTTGATTTTAGGTAGAATGAGATCATTGACGAAACAATAGGCAAGTATCACTATAATTTACCAAACAAGGGATGCGAAATTTAAGTTTACTTAATTATAGCTCATAATTAAAAAACTCCTGTAAACTATAAAAACACTTTTCAAATGGTCACTTTTTTAAATTTAATTTAAACTTACGGAAAGTTAAATCTTTTAGGGTGTCCGGCAGTTTATTATAAATCTTTATACACATCACGTAACTGTTTTTAGATACAAGTTAGTGATAGGTTTGATAATGGCACGAATAATTTATTTTTATATTGTGAACGTGCAGGGTTTTTATGTATTTCCTATGCTCGGTGAAACAGATTCCCATTCTGAGACACAAACAAGCACGCATCAAAAATATAAATGCTGGGTACTGTGAGAATTTTACAGGTTTTGAAGAAAGGTCTACATGAGTATATTTGTCTTAGTTCGAAAATTGCTCTGAGAAAAAAATTCTGCATTAAAAAAACACTATCCAAATTAGAAGCTCTACCCCATAGACTTATCCCGTATCGTAAGATTGAGTGTATGTAGCCAGAGTAGAGTGAGTAGTATGCAGTAAGAGCTGCTTCCTTAGACACTATTTGGCTTACTTTTCTTAAACCGTATATAAAACGATTAACTATGGAGGATAGGTTTGCTACATGCTACATCCAATCACAAAACCGATCCAGCGTAACACCTAGAAAGTTTATGTGACTAACTTGATCGATCTTTACACCATTAAAGTCTACACTTAGGGTCGAAGGTTTACTTTTACGGGTATGAAACTGCACCACCTTAGTCTTGGACAAGTTTCCGTTTACACAGACCGACTCGGTGAGCATTGGGCCGCGCTCTTTTTTCACACAGACCGGGTCGTATACGCTTGGAATTGGCCACAAGCACGCCAGCAAGATCTCGTCAAGCAGCCGGTCGACTCTTCTTATTATTTCGCACAAAGCGCGTTCAAGCCTTCTTAAAAATTGACGAAAAGTGCACATGCAATGACTCAAAACTCTGTTTCCAACGTGATAAAAATCTGTTCTCCTCTCTGAGCCGGTCTGTGTGAACGGACCCTTATGCACGTCCGGGAATGTGTTAAGATGCACAGTGTAACTATAATGTCAAGAAATGTAACAAAGAATCATATTCTTTGTATACAAAAATACATTTCAAATTAATAAATACGACAAACAACCAGAAGACTGTTTATATTGTCTGTTATATCTAGAGCAAAAATCTAAAACACGACCATTAAAATTCACCAGAAATTCTTCCAAAAAACGGAACCTTTATCTCTTCAACACGTATCGGCCCTAAATAGGGCCCACTTGTTAGATATTATCCCCATAATTAAGGGAGGGGGTTCGGCATTCGCGGCACGTAGAGACCGATCGGCTTCCCAAGTTCGGGGGTTTAAAGTTTTGATGAGAGAGGTCAGATTTATTTAGGGCTGTAAAGCTTGTTTCTAGACTTATGGGCCTTAATTTGAGTTGATGAGAGGTTTTTAGTGCTCTTCATGCCTAAAAGTTGTCTAGGCTTTTAGAACTTTGAAGAGGCTTTGTTTTATATTAAGTAGGTCGGTTTTGGGACGTGTCGAAAGTGAAGGCTTTTGTGTTTATTAGCTTTAGTATAAGTTTTTTTTATATCTGGATGATGTAAACAGTTTCAATTCAAGTAGCATTAACGTTACATTCAAAAGCAATTAATTATTTCATCACAGTTAACTTAACAGATATTGCGGTAAAATTTATAAATGTAAGTTTGCTTATTATCGGCTTCCATTCCGAGTATAAAACTATAGAAAGAGGTACTTGATACAATTGCATACACTTGAGTACAGTGCTTAGTACATAAGAAGTAAATCCTGTCACATTGCACAACCATGAAATTTTTGACAATTTATATTATAGACACCAGTAAAACAATGCTAAACTTAATTGTTGCGTGTGACAGAATAGTAATTTTTGATTGCTGTCAACATTATCCATATTCAGTAACTTCATGGTTTAGCAATGTGTCATGCGGCTGAACACTATGCATTCAGGAGCAAAAATACCGGGTCAGAGTGCGTTTTTCATACAAACGAGACAAATTTGAAGCCTTGGTTCCTCGCCAGGGGTGGTTTTGAGTGAGGTGTAATGATAGATAGTCCAAGGTTCAATAGAGGAGGTCAAAAGTTCTTAAGATACCTAACTGATCGCACAATCACTTTACACCACAGCGGGAGAGTTTGGGTCAACATTTGGATTTCCTTACATTTTATTGCCATTTTAGATGTTTTTCTGAACATGCACAATTCCGGCGTTAACCGCATATTCATTCAGTTGGGTATCCTAGGCACTCTGAAGGTCCTGTATCGATGCTCGGGGCATTCAGCATCAGATTTCACTAAAAGCATTCCCTGGCGAGGTACCAAGGCTTCGAAATAGTCTCTTTAGTATGAAAAACGCACTCTGACCCGATATTTTTAAGATTTCGAAATTCGTTCACGTACGGCCACCGATCTGTCACTCATTAGGTCCTCACTAATCAATCAAAATTTCCCACGTACATACCTTTAGGGTTCCTGTTTCTTTTATTAGCTTGTTGAAAGAGTTAACATACATGCATACTACAAATATCTTACCGTTTAAAAATCCAAATATATCTAGGCTAGCTGCGAATCGCCGATCGTCTAACTATAAGTTATTCGGCTCGCGCGCGGTAAAAAACGACACGAGTAAACCTCCGCGGCGCATACTAACGGTCGGGTTACCAGGACTTTCGAGCTGCCTGCTGTATGCTATAATACAGTTTTAAATGTTATTTGAAAATGATAAATTGCATAGTACTCTCAACAATTTATTTATGAGCCATCGTAGAACCTTATTATAGTAACAGCGGCGAGTCACGAGAAACAGGTAAAAGGCTATAATTAGGGGGTTAACATTCATAATTGTTGACTTTTACAATATCAGGGACGGATATATTAAAAATATGTTTAATAATATTTTATTTTATATTACTGTTTTATTATTAAGACGATGTTTATTGGTGATTTGAATTTATTAATCTCAAATATCATTTATTAGTTTTAGACAATCAGAATGAGAATACATTTAAATAATTATAGTATTTTAATTTTGTTTGAAGAGAGGACGGGTCGCTAGTAATAAGTTAAGAGTTCATACTTATCCAATTGGCTGAGTTGGAACCATTTCGTATCAGTATTTTGTTGCGTTTTGTTTGTCTGTTTGTCACGAATAAATATTTTTTCTTTTTTTTCGTCTAAGTGTTTTGTTTTGCGAGTAAATAAGGCTCAGTTTAAAGTGTCATTAGTTGTCGCATCCAGCGTGAAACGGAAGCTGATTGCGCAAAGCGTCGCTCCGGTTGCGGCGTGTACGCAAACGAATGAAGCCCGAGCGAGGGGCGAGGGCGTTATATGTGTGAAGTGGCATTTGTGCAGAAATGATCTTCGAGTTTGTGTCAGGTGTAACTCATCATCATTATCATTTGAGCCAAAAGACGTCTACTGCTGGACATGGGCCTCCGCCAAGGCCACAAGAACTAATATTGTAACATGTTAGCAATTCAATTTTAGTAATATTATGATGAGTATTTTTGTATAAGTAGGTACTCGAAAAATATTAATTTTATAAAATTCGAATATTTTCTAAAACGGTTTATCCTTTCTTCATTCGGTCCTGGTAGCTCTGGCTCTTAACTTTATATCTAAAGTTGTTCTTTTTTATTTTCCTTTATAAAAAGTAAGTATCTGACAAATATTCATACATACATACATTATACAGAGACCACCTTTTTTCCACCTGCTACGATCCTGACAAATCTTTTTCGCTTCTTTCACATTCATACATCGACTCATGCCAAAAGAAAAAAAAAGTCAAAAATAGAATTGAGGTTATATGACCTGTTTGTGTTTGTACGTTTTTTTTAACCAATAGTAAATTCGATGGTATTATCAAAACCGTTGCCTTAAATCTAACTTTGTGCTTAAATGCAGTTTTTCACGACACAATGACTAAAAACACTCCGCAATCGAATCGGCTCCAATTCTGTTTAAGAGCTACCTACGTTAAACTTTTAACACCCACCTGTTTTTGTGTAAGTAAAATATACCCTTTCTCTCCCGCTGTTAACTGATCACTTGCCCACTAGCCCTGCTTGCTGCCCAGCACACACTATTACGTAGAGAAACCGCCACAGTTTGTTACCCCCGCCATGGCTCGGTCGGAAATCTAATTTGATCGGGAATCCATTTTAGCCTACAACACAATCTTCTGCCTGCGGCTTTGCCTGCCGTATAATGCGTTTACGTCGAGTATTTCTGAAACGAGATGATACACTCAACCGTCTATAGCCTTGTAATTGACCGTATTCCGTGATATGGCTTTGCTTGCAAATTGGTCTTACAGCTGAGGAATGAAAAGGGATCCCTAAACGTTAAATACCCTTTTCTCAAACGTGCAATGCAATGTTGGCGTTATGTTAGTTATTTTAGGCTTCAAAGTATCACGTTACGGGCGGAACAACTCGAGAGAACTGTAAAGGAATTTCATACAAAATTGAAAGCCTTGGCCGCGAAGTTTTTTTTTAATTTTAATATGAGTGGAATAATATTTTTTTTGTACTCGTCGATTAAAATCTGTGTATTAAGATTTCATAGAGAATACTGTAACGTCACTCTTTTCATCGTTGACACTTCCGAAACAACCGAAATAACCATTTCGATACGCTCAAGACAACTGAAAAAAAATTGAAAATAGAACTTCGTATTTCAATAATATGTGTCCTTGTTTAAGGAGACTCGATCCGATACAAAATTGCCAATCTTTGGCGTTTCGGAACGTAGCAGCGTCGCGTCATCTGTCAAAAATCTATTTAAACCTGCTTCTGTATCCAGGGCATAAAAAAAATAAAAAAACTACGGTTTGTGATTGGCTAGTTTTTAACCGACTTCAAAAAAAGGAGGAGGTTATACGTTCCACTGTATGTA
Organism: Acleris sparsana; assembly: GCA_923062465.1. Taxonomy (NCBI): domain Eukaryota; kingdom Metazoa; phylum Arthropoda; class Insecta; order Lepidoptera; family Tortricidae; genus Acleris; species Acleris sparsana. Next base: position 16,716,303 of record OV281301.1, on the reverse strand, counting down.
TTTTTTTTTTTTTTTTTGTGTATGTTCACCGATTACTCCGTCAATTGTTGTCCGATTTTGAAAATTCTTTTTTGATTTGATAGGGTATACTTCCGAGGTGGTCCCATTGCCACCAAATCGGAATCTGATGAGGGGATCAGTGAGGAATTGAGAGAACTCCTCAAATATTGTAGGCAAACATAAAGCGATTTTAGTATTTTTAGTAACAAGTCTAGCATTTGCATTCAGAAAGTATCATTTGGTGAAGTGGACCTGATGATGAAGACCACAGATGGCCACCGGAACTCTTCAACGGTACCTATTTCAAGGGTGGCGATAAGATATCTCTATTAAGATGGTTGAACGACTACTACGAAGTTTATTTACTTGTAGAAATATGACTATGTATTTCCCGCGGCGTTGCTTGCGACGCGCTTGAAATAACTTAAAGTTTCATATCAACAAAGAAGTGGGACTACGTAACAGCGTATTCTCATAATAATATAAGACAGACGTACGCTATAACTACACAACTGGCGAAGGAGCTGGGTCTGAATGACAAAGTTAATAAGTACTTTGGGTAGGACCTTGGGCCTTAGCAGGATATGATCAGCACACGTGGCACACGTTATTAAAATTTTAGCACAATCCTCTTAAACGTTGCATTTCGCACAACGCTTTTTCATCATGTGGTTTCTTTAGCACTTTATTGGGCTCTAAGTCGCAAAGAGCAATACCATTAAGGGTCTTTACGCGACTTAGAGCAACATAAACTTGGCCTTTGGCAAACATTTTTTTACCCAAATCTATTACAGCTTTGTTTAAGGTAGTGCCCTGGAGTTTATGCACTGTAACCGCCCAACTGAGGATTAGCGGCAGCATCCTTCGTTCAACATCCCCGTATCCTTTAGTTGCCTGATAGGTTGTTGACACAGGCGCTATGGCGACTAACCCGTCTCTGTCTTTCACTTTTGTGCCAATAGTGACATCATCAAATTTAATAAAAACAGATTCAGGTAACTCGCCTGATTCTATTTGGTCACGGCGAAAGGTAGGCCATTTAAACTTGGACACAATCCCCATTGCCCCGTTGACCAGGCCTTCAGTAACAGAAATGTTGCGTCTTAACATGACTCTGGAGCCTATGCCAAGTTTCAAAACGTGCATCAAACCACCACAGTTATTTGCATCAGCAGGAATAACATTTGATGGTGGTCGTTTTCCATAGGTGAATATGACTGTAACTTTCCAGTGGCGTTGCTTGCGGCGAGCTCGAAATTTTCTATAGTTTCTCATTTATTGAAAAGTGGAACTACATAACAGCATAAATAGGATCACTAAAAAGTATTAAATAAAATAAATGTTTAAAAAAACAAAAAACCGCCTTCAAAAATGCAAAAAATAACTTCTTATAAAATGATAGGTACCTATAGGTAGGTCAGTCCAACTGAAGTCGGCGTCCCACAATATTTTAATGATAGGTACAAACAACCACACACTTAACTGCCCATTAAAGACCGAAGTTAGAAAATGTAGAAAGAGATGAATATAGATTTTACATAAGAGACAGTTTCTCTCTGTTCATCTTCAATAGTCACTCAGCTGTGTTGCTGTTTGTAAATCGGCTTTTGGTTTAAAATAATGTGGGACGCCGACTTCAGTTGGACTGACCTACCTATAGGTACCTATCATTTTATAAGAAGTTATTTTTTGCATTTTTGAAGGCGGTTTTTTGTTTTTTTAAACATTTTTAGCCAACAGAACAGAACAGTACTGCAACAATTACGGACGCCGTGGTTTGATACAAATGTCCGATGTGGTGGTGATTGTATTAATGACTTAAATTATTAATTTTAATGAACTCGTACAAAAAGTATTGTTCACAATAGTGTTATAATCAGCTTTTTAATCTCGTACCTTACTTAGGCCACTCAGCAAGCTTCGTGGCCTAAACACGGTACTCGACTAAAAAGCTCTCTATTATAACACGATTATGAAAATAACTACTTTAATATAATAAATAAGCTGTGCATCCAACCAAAGCGTTTGCATGTTTCTTTAAAGTACCAGGAGAGCAGAGGTAACGAGGGGTGCGTAGCGCAACTTAGATCGCAAGCGATGTAACTCGGTGTGGCGCAGCGGCGGCCGCGGCGCACTCGACACAGCGCGGATGACTGAGCACTGTAGGTTACTTTTAATGTTTATGCACTCTTAGTATTTGTCATTGTCATTTTTGTTTTAATTTTTTAATGAATTATATGTTTGAGAAAAGCACTATACATACCTCGCCGTGAAAAGAGGTTGCCAGCCTCGTAACTAGCCCTATATATATATATTACTACATACACATACATTCATACCTTCACGCCTGTCTCCCAATGGGGCAGGCAGAGACGCCACGGAATGGAACGCCAGGTGCACCGGTCTGAATATACAACTATCGCTTGTTCTACATTCATTAATCTCTTCGTGCACGTACGTCGGTTTCGGGTGCTTTTGATTTGGTCCTTATTCAGTACATTTCGAATCCTAGTTTACTAATATTTATTACGAAAATGTATATTGGTTTGTTTGTTCAATCTTTACGCATTAATTTATATACCGATAATTGTGTTATTGATAAATTTTCTGGGATAAAAATTAAATTATTGACTAATTTTATAAGAAAGTAGTCTTACCTAAGTTTTTAATTGATTAAGCAAAAGAACATGGTTTTTGAAGTAATTATACGTAATAACTCAATTAACTAGTACTTAACTATTAAGAAATAATAATTTAACTAAATCAATTTTAGCATTTCCAAATAAAAACTCAATTGCATTGGATAAACCAATCACAAACTAAATAATTAATTTATTTAACAATTAAAGACAAATTTACCAGTTTCTCTTACTAAACAGTTCATCCATTTCCGTAGCACTTTAGCTCTCCAAAGCAATTCCGATTGAATTCTTCAACAAAGGCGATGGGCAATCAAGTGTCGCACCTAATCGGCTAGCGGTGTCTCACTCGCGCAGGGCAAACATCGTTACAGCAGAACACGTAATGTGTTGCGCGGATTAAACGACAATAGACTCTGTATCAACGGGATAAGCGTTTTGATGCGCGCAATGCTAATTGTGTCCTCTTGTTCTACGTTCACTGCCACAAACTAAAGATTGTATGTAATAGTGAGAGGTGAGGTGTGTCGGTGGCACTGGATGTTTTACAGACCATTGCCAGGCCGATAGTGACGATAGGTTTCAGGTTGTTTTGGGATCGATTGTAGGCTATTTTAGATTTACTAGGACAAATGCTACTGAGGCGGTTTGGCACTTTGATGCGAATGTTTTATCTTATAGAAGAGTACAACTTAGTTGAGAGAAGTAGGCATGTGATGCCGGGGTGAAGTACGATAAACGCACTGCTAGATCGAAACAGTAGTAACTCAATATACAACTGTATTTTAAAATCGACTTTAATACCATTTCTATGAACTTAAAACAAAAAAAAACTAGTAAGGAGTTTCAGTTGATACCGTTTTGATCTTAAAGTGCAAATTATTGTCACCGTTGCCCCGTTCCGCACTTCATGCATACCCTGGAACTCAATTACGTTATAACATTTCGTGATTTCCTGACTCGCAGACAATACCCAATCTAAACGGCTGGACAGAATAGAAGTTTCAGGTCCACATCTCGTTAGAACAAGGTAGAAAACACGACCAGATCGCTTTGCGATCACAATCTCAATCAAACTACAATGCCTTGTACCTAGATTGCAATACGACCAGATCTTGAAAAAACCGAGTCGCAAAATGACCACTTCGTTTGCGTCACTAGGTAGGTTAGGTTTGTTAGGTAACATTAAATGCCCGAAGGGCAAATTGTCCAGGAACAGGAGCCCCGCCATGCGGGGTTTCGTCGACATTGTTAAGATAGACATAAAATAAGAAAATGTATGCAACTTCAAATTATATCCCAGCTGGACCGATATATTTGAAATAAATGATATTATCTATCCCTAGTTCCCTTACACTTGTTTAATATTGAATTACAAAGCAACATCATGGTACTCCCCACATGTAAGGACAACTTTTAACAGTCAAATATCTAGTGAATCGCTTAGATTTGGTTATCAAAAAATCCGCTAAGCACTTGTGGCTGTATGGTATTTTATGTCAACAACTTTGTTGTTTAATAGAACAAAAATACATAACAATTATGAAAGACAATAGTTTTCTATGCTATGACTTGACGTTCGATAAGATTTGAAACGAGCTTAAATACAAAATAACATAAGTAATTTAATCAAATCACGATTCTCAATAACAATCGCATACACTGCAAACTAATTTAAATAATGTTTTATCAAAATAAACGAAGCCAGAAGTCAGGGAATAACGAGGCAGACGAAATTAAGGGGTCTATTAATATTTATAAGTAGAATTCAAATGGGCGAAGTGCGAAGGGTCTAACTCCTTAACTGGCGATTTGAAATAGACCCTCGAAGTGTGAGACTTCGAGAGGAGCGGGGTGAATTCTAGTCGGACTGAAATTCAGTAAGTCGTTTTGGTACTGTCACTAATAATACATAAATGAAGAGGCAGTTTTATACAAATTATGTTCTTAACATCTATTGGAAGACGTTAAAAGACCAATAATGATATAGTTTAATGGCCAAAACGAAATAGAGTTAAACTCGCAAATAAGGTGCACATAAAAGTAAGGTATCTATAAAATTAATCAAAATTGGTGGTGAAAAATATTTACCTCTAATATTATGTAACATGTAAATTTAATTTAATTATAATATCAGGTAATCGACAAAAGACAAGTAGGTTAGAAGTACCGGATTTGGCCACCTTAAGACCGTTAATTATGAAATTACAAAAATATTTTTATATTATTTTTTATTTTTTATTTTTTATGGCATAGAGAAGGCAACCGAGCACACAGGCCACCTGATGGTAAGTGGAAAATGTGACCCATAGACATTAGCATAAGACTGCAAATGCGTTGCCGACCCTGAGGACTAAGATGGAATGCCTCTATGCTAGTCATTACACCGGCTGTCTTATCCCCAAATCGTTACACAACAATGCGAACACTGCTGTTTGGCGGTAGGTTAATGGATAAGATGGTGGTAGCGATCCGGACGGACCCTGCACAGGGTCCTACCACCCGCACATTTTTATCTATACATATAAATTTTACAGTATTTTTTATACTCATTACAACCTTAAGTGACCAAAAGGGTGTAGTGGCCACAAACGGTACTTTTACCCGACTCGTATTCATTGATCTTACAGATGTAGTGCATAATTATTTTCCTTCAGATTTTCACGGAAACGTACGAATGTGTCATGCTACTTCAGTCAACCTCAGTACTTTTTGTACTGTGACCGACTGAAATAACAAGATACGTTCGTACGTTTCCGAGAAAATACGAAGGAAAATAATTATGCACTACATCTGTACACCTCGACGTCCTAAAGACTTTCTAACCAATCATTAATATCATACCTTCTTCATTTGCAGCACTGAATGCAGAATTAAGAATGCCTTACCTGTAACAAAAACTTAATTAAGTAACTTTTTTTTTGTTTAATTAAACTGTTTACAAAGGCTTATTCATAGAACTGTATCCACCTTACAGATAAATGATGATCATGAGAATATAGCAGCCTGTTTACTTTACTTTGAAGATACTAGTAACAACAAGCAAAATTTAAAAAAACCCGCCTGTTGCTGCTGACCAACTTTAAAACATTAAAACCTTAATGATCGTTAAAACATTAAAAATGATTAAAGATGATCCCATTTGTCATAGTCCGTCGACTTTATTTTTTATTTTTTACAATATAGCGTCTAGCTGCCACCATAGTGAATATTAATTACTGTCAATCATTAGTGACACCCACAAGATTAAGATCAATAAATTGCCATAAGAATCATTAAAATCGGTGCATGCGTTTAGTTTCTCGAGCGTTACAAAGGAACAAACATACATAATTATATAGACTGATAAGATAAACACATTACCCTCCTCGGCAGTCGGCCGACAAGGCACTGCATGTTACTCTTCAGGATTGGAAGAAACATTTATAATCTAGAAAATGTCCATCCGTTTACATTATCTGTACCATAATTTAAAACTTTAGAACTACAAATAAAGGAAGCAAATGCCATTTCATTGCAGTCCTAAGAGTATAAATTTGTAATATTTTTATTTGTATATCACAAAAACTCTTCTATCGCATCACAAGTCTATGCATAAATGAAATAAGCAGAGCACGTGATGGGCCCGAAGGGAAATTGCAATTTTGTCCGTTTAATATTTATAGGTACACTTATTACAATCCGTAATTAAGATGTACAATACGATTTACACGTACCACTATTCCTTCTTTATTTTTAACCATATTGTTATCATATTGTTTCACTTTTCAAAAGTAACTCTTTACCTACCTTTAACTCTAAAAGTGATTTTGTAGAGCCGTCTACAGGCGGACTAAAGCTAGAAACTAGCGTACTTTCTTTGAAATTATCTTGGAAGACTTTAAACAGTCAGTGAGATGTTGCTCATGTTAGATGTTGAGAAAAAAGTCCTCCGTCTACTTCTTTTTCGTTTCGTAAATTTTATACATGGGTAATTTTAAGGCAAAAAATAGCCCCATAAACATAATGAAGATATCTATTTAATAGTGGGAGTGCCTTGCCTCGGGGATTTTAATGAATTAGGGCCCTTTAAGTTTCTTGAAATACAAACTCCTTTTACGATTTTGGCCGCTTTTTGTCAAGTTAGTTTTAGTTACAAGGTCAAAAATATGATATCGATATATTTTTAAGCAAAATATAATAATGACCAATGACAAAGGCGTCTATTTAAATGAACATCCTGAAAATTTATGACCGCATCTAAACCTCGACATTACAACTCATTTCAGAATAAAAATGCTAACGTTCCGAAAAACAAATTTAAAATCCCACATAATTTGACAATTGTGGACATCAAAGTGCATCAAACGACCCTGCTCCGTGTCCGCGTCCACGGCTCGTTGCCTGCACTTTGTGGACACCCTTAGTAAGGCCACGTTGCTTCCACTTTGAGTATGAATTTGAGATAAAATTTTAAAATGGTTGGATTCTGACCGTTATGTAAGGTAAAGGTAGCTTTTAATGTTTGATGTTTAGTTTACAATTATACATAATATACGTGCAGAGAAAATTGTTAAAAGAAAACGGGATAAATTATATTTGACTGTTTGATAATGTTATATCAAAACGGATCAAGCTCGAAATAAATAATTAAATATTTATGGCGTTAATTGTTAACTTGTTCACACCAAATTAGTCATTTTATAAAGGAAAAAGCGATAAACGACTTAGTAGTTTAGTTTCTGCCCGCAACTTCGCCCGCGTAGATCTCGATTATCACTATTCCCTCGAAAACGATATTATTTTCCGGGATCAAATGTAGCCTATGTTAGTACAAGTTATCCAAATCCGATCAGCCGTTGCAGCGTGAACGAAAACAAACTAAAGTACAAACTTTTTCATATATAATACATATAAGTGTATTCACTCAAGGGCAGTCTGAATCACAACATTTTTCACTTTACCCAAAATAAAAAAGGTAAAATAAAGATTGCTCATTTAAAACGAATACAAAACTTTCAATAGAAATGTCAACCGTAACGAACCCATAAGGTTTATTTTGCTAGAATTCAGAAATTTTCTCACCTGAGGCAAAACTTTTGCTACATTACAACTACCAGGCCTAAACTATTTAAAAGTTGGTAAAGTACCAACGTTTCTATTTAAACGAAGTAACTACTTTGCGGTTCGTGCGTAGTTAGCTGTTGGAGTAGCGGCGATAGAAAAATATCGGCCTGACTATTATGCCTGGTTTTTTTTTATCGGGTTTATACAGAGATGTAATGCGCAATACTAAATATAGTGTGTGTTTTGTAAACTTTAGTAACCGTTAATAAGTTTATTATTGCCCGGTAATTTTCCTTACGGGCCGTAGCGTTATGACATTTGCTACGTACAAAATGTGTCATATTTTAACGAGGCGTAATGAAAACGATTCGTTTCTTGAATATAGGAACCGGGCATTAGAAATCAAGATGAATACGAGACGTTAACTTTCTTAAATACCAACGTTTGCGAAGAAAACCAAGTCGTATGTTTATTTACTACATCTATATAGTTCAATTAAGTGAAAAAAAGACAGTTAATTTAGTAAATTTCTGTTAATTACTTTTTTATAACATGAGCACATATATTTATGAATATTTTATAACTTTTCATAATCTAAATGAACTGCATTAAAGAAACCCAAGTTAAGTACATTTATTCAATAACTGCATAAATTGAATCCACGAAATGCTTGCACGATTTCGAAGTAGTAAAGTAGAAGTGACTGAAGCGGCCGCCGAGTCAATTTAACAGCGGATATTAGGTTCAGAGAGATTGCACGTTCGACGCCTAAAAATAACCAGACCTTGATGGGTTTAAACCACAAATACGTGTACACAGTTACAGTGAATGTAAACATATTTGAGAACACAACAAAACAGTCCCAATGCACCTTATTCCAGTGTAATGAGAACTTTTATGAGAATATTTATGAGAGGATTCTTTCGATACATATTTTTGCACATGACTTTTGAAATATCTTGCTGGTAAATGAGGTTAGGTTAGGGTTGTTTTATAAAACCTGAAATAAAACCGTTTCAGTAAAAAACACGTTATGACTTGCGATATGTTTTTTTTTATGGCATAGAGAAGGTAAACGAGCACACAGGCCACCTGATGGAAAGTGTGTGTGGAAACTGTGACCCATAGACATTCGCATTCACAAGACTGCAAGCCTAAGACTTCAAATGCGTTGCCAACACTGAGGAATGCCTTTATGCTAGTAATTTCACCGGTTGTTTTATTCCCACACCGGAACACAGCAATGCGAACACTGCTGCTTGGCGGTGGGTTAATGGATAAGATAGTTGTAGCGATCCGGACGGACCCTGCACAAGGTCTTACCACCAGCACTAGAATAAAAATACAATCGGACTAAAAAAAAAAGTGAGCGAATATGGACACTCTGAACTACTAGAGATACATTTAATCTCAGAATAATGAGACAATCTCGAAATAATTGCGATGAACGACTCTACTTAGATGGAGTTACGGACAAAAGTTAGTAGAAGTATGTTAATTACTACTTAACAGTTGCAATCTATTTCAGAAATCTTTTAATTGGCTTTTAAAAGAGACTTTCAACTAAAAATTATATAAAAATTAAAGATACACTTAATCATCAATCATGTCAGCCGAAAGACGTCCACTGCTGGACATAGGCCTCCCCCAAGGCTTTCCACTCAGACCGGTCTTGTGCTTTTCGCATCCACCGCGGTCCCGCGATCCTGACGAGGTCGTCACTCCATCTTGTTGGAGGCCTTCCTACAGCTCGTCTTCCGGTCCGCGGACGCCACTCCAGAACCTTCTGACCCCATCGGCCATCAGGGCGGGGCACATTGCTCGCAGGACTGATACACTTAAAATTACAACCAAATGTAATAAAAATAAATATTACAAATCATATAGCTACATAAAAATAGTACATTGGCCACGCCAAACAACAATGACTCCGTAAGTACTAACTCATAGTCCCATATTATAAATTAAGAAATACCCGTAAACAAAGCTAGTTTAAACTAGTTTCTGTGTTAAGTTCCAATTTAAATGTGACTCTATTTAGATCGAATTTGCTACAAAAAGCTCGAGACGCGGAAGGAACGCTCCCCAAGGGCCAATAAAATGGTCGTTTGCGTCCGTCCGTCCAATTTAAGTCAGGGAACACTAAAATACCTTACTGTTTCCTCTGAAACAGGCTCCAGCCGTGGAATTGAAGGCTACTTAACTACTTTTAGGAAGGGTTAAAGTAATCCTACAAATATCTTTATTTGTATTAATTAAGATTGAGCTTAGGGATTCATACAATAATAATTAATAACACAAAATTTACAGTGCAATAGAGTAGAAATGAAATAAAAAAAAACAATACTAAATTGTTGCCATGTTTCAGCAATTTACGTCAAAAATGTGACAGTTACGTAGAAAGTGGCGCCCGCATTTAATTTTTCCTTTTTTTTGCACTGCAACTAGTAAGGTATATAGGACGAGGTCTTTGCCCGTAGTTGGAATTAACAAAAGCACAGCCTAAAAATGTAATATATTATATGTATGGATGCCAAATGTAACTTAAATTATCATTATCAGCCTCATCATAAATATCAACCGAAAAACTGCTGGACAATATAGGTCTTCTCCAAGTTTCGCAACAAAAATGGCCTTTGTACCACTCACATCTATCGGATTTCCGCCATCTTCACCAGATTGTCCTTACGCGGGTAGAGGCTATTTTCCTGCAGTGGGAAAATGTATTTACGCCTACCACCTAAGTTTGGGGCTACTAGGGATGGTTATTATTAGAGCAGCCGATATACCCTCCAAGAACCTGGTGATGTGAATCATCCATGTCCTTCAGGGAGATACAACGTGACCACGAACAAGCGCATTCGGCTCGCCACCAATCCTTTGATTTGATTTTATTTATTTTAATGTGTGAAAGTTGTTAAACACATCAGTACCGAACATAAAGGCCACCGCACACATTCAATCAGCAGTAAAAACAACTGAATGATCGTTTTAACATTGCGCCAGTAACGAGTCGCGACATGCTGTTGGCAATGCACTACAGCTATCAGAATCGCCGATGATATTGACAGTTTATGGCATAACGGATGAGGAAATTGATTTTGATTCATTTGCTTTATTTGTATAGTGATTTTGCATAACGAATATGACCACAGATTATCTTGGTTACCAACTTCAAACTCATCCGTTTTTTTTGGGTTTTGTTTAGGGAAACACAATGTTACTCAATTTCTGTGCAAATTGTCAACCGATTTTAAAGTCAAGATCTGGTCGTTGGATCCATGGAAGGTGAACGAAACTTCTTTAAAATTTTGAGAAGCTTCATTGTTTATTTTATAGTATAAATTTATGGCTTTTCGATAATTTTGAACTTGCAATTACATAACACACTGACAAGCACAGTGAAGTGTGTATTTTTGGACCACACAGGCTCCCTGACGGTAAATGAGATCTGAGACCCACTGACATCTCAAGATTTGGATCCTGAGACTGCAAATGCTTTGGCCACCCTAAGGCCTAAGATGAAATGCTTATATGAATATGCTAAAAAAAAATCCGTTGTCTAATCCCTGCACCGAGACACAAAATTATGAACACGGCTGCTTGGTTGGTTTTGAATTATTTGTAACATTTTGTTAAAAAATAAATATTCAACAAAACAAACTTACATTACACAAGAGAGCAAAACGAGGATCAAATATAGAGTAATTAAAAAAAACATAGAATGAACACGCTTGAAACTTTATTCATATTTTTAAGTAATTTCAACCTCTGAAATTATTTTCTATCACTAAACAAGAATCAACCCACGCTTATCCAGCATTCCAAGAACAAAAACATTTGAAATATTATCCTCTCAATTATTTACAAACAAAACCATTCAATATTTTATGATGTTGAAATTACCTAGTATTTTTACTCGTTTTCGACGGTCACACTACCGAAAATCAGAACAAAAAATGAAATAAATTCAATAACAAAATAAACAATACCCTAACAAAGAAAACTCATTGATAAAGCCCCCGTTATAAATCCCCGTAAAATATTTTTAAAATGCTAAGTTTTATTAAAAGCATTCACGACTAGACAGAACTCGTACATTTTACACGATGTTTGCCCAGCAGCATTGGAATCTACGACCATCAGCGGAGCAGGCAGATTGCGATATTTTTGGACCAACGAGTCTATTACGACCACCGCTGGATAATGCCGCGAATTTTCCCCTCTTCAGCCGTCATTCAGACGATTAAATAAAATCTCGCGCAGCCCGGTCGTCTGCACCGGAAGAGGGATGGATACCGGTACTAGGTAAAAATACTAGGTAAAATTGATTTATCGCGTAAGTTTAAATATTTTATTATTAAATTTTAGCTTGTTTTTAAGAAAAAAACTGGGTTTTTTATATACTCCGTTGGTTTTGAAACGAATAATTGTATCCTGATACAGTACTCACCTACTTAGTTTAAAATAATATTTTAATAATTCTATCAGCTATAGTTTTGAAACTAATTACGTCTACTTTTGGAAATGGCGTGACTAAAACGAGCCTTATTTTAATAATTTAAGAGCAAATTTGATAATTCAACTTCAACAGAAATAATCACAGTATTTTTTTAAATAAACTCTTATAATATAAAGAGGCTCATGATTGATACCCAAAAATACTTAGTATCAAAAATACCCATTCCAAGCACCGCACGTCCCAACCGGAAGCCTCTCAGGGTGCATCCACTGTGCATCAGAGTGCATTTGGTGAGTCGAGTGCATTAGCTAGGGCCGCATTAGACTGCATATTAAAACATCTCACAACGAGATTCCCTTTGCGACTTTGTCACCATTCGCTTGGAAAGATTACAAAGTGGGAATCGTTAGTTTTTAAGGGGATTTCAAACTGTCAATATTAAGGTACACGGTAATGCGCCGGGAACTATTCACGCACATTTGCGACTCGACCTTAACACTTTCCTCTTGTCTCCCAAGGGTTAGCTGGAACAAATCCCTTTAAGGAATATGCTCGCTTTTGTACATACTTTTGTATATGAATTGTATTGCTCTGGTTTTTCGTTTCTACAATAAAGTGTTTTACATACACACAATATACCTAAGGTTATACTACCGACTCCGAGGAAATATTTTGCTACGCGCTACGAGCTTATTGCTCAGCAGAATTTTTGTAATAAGATCGAACTGTCAATAACTTTAATTGTTGAGCATCTGTAAAACCCTGTCGCAGAAAGACAATCGTTAATTTTTACGAAATTTATTGCTTTAGAATTGACGCTGTAATTATGACAGTGTTCAATAAGACTCAACAATTAAATTTGTTGACTATATATCACGATCTCTATTTTACTCTGTAAAACAATATTGCCTTTGACATGTGTTCAAATTGTACACGTTATTAGAGCTCTTATATAATAGTGCGGAAACGAGTTGCCTCGTTGATGAGTAGAGTGCGAGGCAGTTCCAACAGCCTCCTAAATGTTATACTGGATAACAGTGGCGAAGCGTCACATAAATAAATAGACAAGCCGGAGCAAAAAAGGTGTATGGCGTGTGTCGGTTTTACGTTTTGTTTGTGTACCTACTCTATGCATAGGAATTTTTGGTAAAGCCGTAAATAATCGGCTTGTACGAACGCCTCGCGACTGCTGGATAAGTTCGATTGCCCTTTAATGAAGCACTGGAATGTCGTGCATATGGCGGACAGACCTGTCATATTTAATGTTAAATAAAAGTTAAATCTATAATCATTTGACATTATTAATCTCTTAAGTACGTATGTTTTATCGGTTTTGTGTGATTATTATTTCTTTGTAATTTTAAATTTATTGTTGACATTGTTTTGCCTTTATTTTAAATTCATGTTACTAAAACCTAGATTGTAAGATTACCTACTGTATTACTAACACTCTTATGGACCCAGAGTCTGAAATAAAAAATATATTATTATTATTATTATATATACTTGACAGGAAGGGTGGCTGAAAAAAAGAACGATAAGATTTCACCGAGAAAAAAATACAGCCCCAGTACACTTTGGTGTCGGCAACAAAATTAATTTTACAGGGTGTTCTCTTGCAACAGAATATTCGCTGCAGAACGATTTAACATCCTCAACTCACAGGAGCACGTTTCAATTACTCCACAATGTTTTCCTCAGCCGGTTACATATAACAATATATGAAACTGTACGCTCAGGTGTCGTCGGGCAACAATCGCGGCCCCGGGGGCTTACCCGGATAAACGTTACGGGGACCCGGATAACTTTTGGGGCAAAGAAATTGGGACAAAAAAACTGCGGTAGAAGAAGTTAACGGCAGGCTTACTTAGCATGTTAAATTAGAAGTCTGTATTGTAAGCTGCTAGAGGAAACCATAATTATAAAAGTATACACCTATTTCTATCCCACTGCAAGGAAAACGCAAGACACTAGTATTTTAATTAGATATTTAAAAATCCAGAAAAAACAGTTAGCTAGAACTTGAGTGATTTATTTTCCAGAACAAGAGCTCTACTTGTGCAAAGAATTTTAAGTAGGACGTGAATTCAGATCTTGTTCCACTTTAGTTTAATAATAAAAAAAATAAGTTTGGAGAGACGCTACCGCCTCGAAAAAGCAAGAAATAGAGTTCACCTATTTAACCTAACACGTATACCACCAGTTACAAAACACACTTAAAAATTATAAATAATTTTCATCTCAAATATGACTGTAATAAAACACGAACAATTTAACAAATTAAACCCCTAGAAGTACAGCGTGTTGTAAAAAGGGGTTTAACGTCTCTTTTAATAGCGAGAAGTAAAAAGCTAAATTGCGTCCTCCTGAAGCCCTCTGGGTACTAACTACAAAACTGTGCAAAACTCATTCGCAATTTTTTACTACGCAGCTTTTTTCTTTTACGTACTTTGTAGAATGCTAAAAATGGATATAAAATTCGCATCTTTACTAATGAGAAACAGGCAAAGTACACGTTTTAATTGTGCACATTGTACTGCATCACGGTAATTGTTAACTAATTTACTTAGGTACTATTGATTAGTTTATTTTACTATAGCAGCTATTTCCGGTATTTCTATTTATTCCAATAAAAAAAGATGAAGATTTAAATAACTTTAATAGCTACATACTCATCATCATCATCATGTCAGCCGAAAGACGTCCACTGCTGGACATAGGCCTCCCCCAAGGCTTTCCAATCAGACCGGTGGTCTTGTGCTTTTCGCATCCACCGCGGTCCCGCGATCCTGACGAGGTCGTCACTCCATCTTGTTGGAGGCCTACCTACAGCTCGTCTTTCGGACATACATACAGCTTAGCTACATACTACGTACATTATTATTTTAATAAAGTTTTCTACAATAATGCAAACTTTACATTACAAGAATTCACATTTACAATATAGAATCCTAAATCAGGTACAATAAACACAATTTATAACCCTTTATTGACTCCTAATAGTCTTCTGTAATGCCCCGCTATATTTTTCCGACGTATTCTGTCATAAACCAGGAGTAATTTGAGACCTAACTCACAGCGATCGCTCCCCGAGGCACCGTAACTAAGCACGTAATTATGAACGCACAATGGGCTCCTTCGGGCTACACATTGTCCCGGTAGTTAATTTAACAGTTTACTAGAACACCCTGTATATTGAACCACTAAAATATTGAATTTAGTATCGAGTATAAGGTAAGAGGCTTATTAAATTAGGCTTTTAACTCTGCTAACAGATTTAAAGAAGAATTGAGTGAGAAATATAGCGAAAGTTTTCTGGAGATTATTACTAAGCCGTCGCTGTCTGTCCGTCTGTCTAATGTTCGGGTTGTATCTTATGAACCGTAATGTAGACACTTTTTACAGTGTATAATATGGGCTATTAAATAAAGTTAAATATTAAAGGTGGTTACAAGAAACATTTGTTTCAGCGTGGTACGGAACCCTTGGCGTGCGAGTTATTTGAAAGTAAATCATTTTAAATGCATTATCAGTCTTATGTTTAATAATATTTAATAAAGAACCGTTTAAATCATCGGAAATATCCATCATCAACGTCATAATTTTGCAAAAATAACCTTCTAAATAAAATTTTAATCATAAAAGTCGGTAAATACATTTCATCACGTCAGCCGAAAGACGTCCACTGCTGGACATAGGCCTCCCCCAAGGCTTTCCACTCAAACTCATACCATTGGGGGGAAAAATGCCGTAGTCGCCACGCTTGGCAGGCGGGTTGGCGACCGCAGTTATACCACGTAGTCCGCGGAGGACGCTGCTGCCCATCCTCCGGTTTATCCCTTAGTCGCCTCTTACGACACCCACGGGAAGAGATGGGTTGGTGCTATTCTCGGCCGGCACCAACACAGCAAATAAAATATATTATATATTTTTCAGCATATTTTTTTAAATACATTTGTTAAGATTAATTTATAATTCATAACTATTTATTCAGGATTATACAGGTATAAACCGAAATATATGTCCTGTTAAAGAGGAGTTTTGTCACCATAATGAAACTGTCGATTAACGTCAAACACGTACTTTTTGTACATTTATTTTCGTTTTTACCCTTACACTGTCATTCATGTTCAGAACATAATTGCACAACAGTTTTATCACTTCTCAAACAGTAAAACAACCTTCAAAACTTCTTATATACGACCCTCACCGAACAATGCAGAAGCCATTCTCCGAAGTCAATTTCCCGATCGGCAGGCGTTAAAAATTAAACTCTGTTCGAAGTGTGGGCACCTGTTTCGCGTCGGCGTAATATTCGTTACGTCGGCTTGCGGACGTTTAATGCGGTTTTGGGGAAAGGCCAGAGTAACGAAAAGAAAGCGTTTTTTTTTTTTAATTAATTCGTAAGCAAACAAGCACTTCTTACTCAACATCAACATGTATTTCAAGCTATTGGCGTACATACTCTTATGAACACTGCAAAAGACCATACTGTATTTACAATTTAGAGAAAACACTTTTGCAGACACAACGATATATTTTACTGTATCTATAATATGTGATCTTGTGATAATTCTAGTGTTTTTAATTCACGACGGGGCGCCCCACTACTTACCTAATTTAACATATATTGATGCAACCATGCAGTTTCGTCGTAGATTCGAATTAAAGAGATACTAAATGCTTATGAGGCAGTGGAATCATTTGCTAAGTTACAAATTATTAATATTTAATATCACCTTTCTTGAAGAAGAGAACCACCGCACCTCTGTTCCATGCTTTCGGCGTTCTCCCTTAAAACTTAATTATAGAGATAAATCAAAACACGTGCTCATAATTTTTTCATCTTCTTAAACATTTATAATCAAACCACTAAAAAAAACGCAGTAAATAAAAACTCTATATAAGTTGGAGGGTTTAGTCACTTTTCAGAACTTTGGAGGTCGATTTCTCCCAGCAGGTTGAGTTTGGGCCGCTAAAAAAAAATACGGGTCTGTTATTTTAAACAACTCTTTAACATATAATTATCAAATCAACAAAATCGGAGCCGGACAGTTGGGTACCTTTCCTTGTAAGAAAAAAAGCGATATTCTTACTCGCGTCCGCTCGTTGCCAAGTCCGCCCCCCCCCCCCCCCCCCTGACAGCTAAGGATGATTGCTCGAGTCACATTCCGGGCCCGGCGATTATGCGCAAACTTCGGCCGTCAAACTGTTCCGCCATTATTTACGATTCTTTATCTCCGTTAACGTTATAACGTTACCGTTAACGTTATTTGACGTTGCGGCCCTGTTAATGTTTCGTTGAGCACCGAGCAGAGCGAGCAGCTTTGTTTTAACGAGTTGCTACTTTGTAAAATTTTAGGTTTATTTCTTGCGGTTATGCTTAAGAATATGGTTACAGTTGGTTGTTAAATTGGGTTATTGGGCATTATTTTGTGATTCAAAACCAAATTGGTTGAGATTTTTATCCTTCGGTTTGTTTCAGCTTGGTTTTGATTCTTTTTGGAGTAGGTCAACACTGAAATTAAGTACGGTCAACAGCAAAAACAAGTGATCATTTATGTGGTTTCACTTTAACGTCATGTTTGAAATGTCATACAAAATTGTGAAACGATTTAAAGTGACAAGGTACATAAATCATCACTTATTTAGTCTCTTGACTGTAGCTAATAGGTACTTGGTAGATTTGTATTTTTTTTACTGACCTAGCATAGTATGGTGCTGGTTTTATTAACTTTATTTGTTTTGGTTTTCATTTCATGAGTTATTTTTGATGAATTGTAGTGATATATTATAATTTGTGTAAAGTGTTTTATTTGTACGCAGGTTACGTTAAATGTGCAATTTGCATTGCATTATATTGAGTAATCATTAACTAATCAAATATAATCTACAAACAATGGGATCTATTACAAATATTTATTACTATCATAGGTAGGTTCAACTAAAACGTTTGGCAGTAGCTGAATCTAATCGATCATGCTAAGCAGCTTTACGTGTCCAACCAATCAGAAACGAGCGCAACAACCATCTTGCCAGATGATTGGTCACTGGTAGCATAAAGAGGGCCTAGCATGACTGATCCATTCACAAACCAATATGCAAGTCGTTTTAAACTGTACCAATTTTATTGCCATGTTTTTATTCCGTTCAGTTTATTCACTGCCCACCGGTGCGAGTCGTTAACACCTCTTTGTGATGAAAATTGATTTCCTGCATTTATTTTCGGCCGTCAAAGCCGTCCGATATTTTAAAAGGTGTTTAGTAAATTGGCGGGTTTACATCACTTTCAGTGTTTTTTTCAATGTAAGTGTTAAAAGTCTTGGTAACGTTGATTTTTTTAAACTGGAACGTTTACATTGAACATTCTATAATGCCTTCGTGTTGATTTGAAGTTTTTTTGTTAACTCTCGTATTGTGTTTTATAATTCGGCTGCCCTATATCAAAACCTAGTAAGGGCTTTTGACCAAATTTTACAGGAGAGAGCAAAAACATAAATTTAGTCAGCCTTCGAAAAGTTTCAGTTTTTTGGGAAAAAAACAATATGAATTAGGTTGAATACTAACTAAGCCATGTATTAAAGTCTGAATTTGATAAAATATTTATATATTACACGTTTTATACCCCTTACTAACTTTGAAAATGTATGCACCTAAGTTAGTTCACGAAAAAATCTTTTTTCAATATATAGCAAGAGCACCTGCTAGGTTTTTAACTTGGTAATTGTTTCAACAATCTTTAAGAAAATTTAAATCTATAACTGCGTGTCATAGCTTTTCAATAAAACTGCTGTGTAATATTTTTTAATAATTATTTCTATTGAATAATAATCATTAAGGCATCCTTAATCTTCCCCCTGGCCGCTTACAACCAAATCGACCGAAGCGTCGTTCACTGACAGATCCATCCAAAATGATCGTCTCGATTCCGGCATGAGGCAGGCAAGTTTTGATATTATTTCTTCCTTTTTAGCTTTTGGTATACCCCTTGGGTGAAGTATAGGGAGGGCTTGAGCAAAATTGTAGGTATACTCGTATTTGTTAGCAAATTTTATTTTCTTACTCTGAGTCTTCTAAGTGGTTTACTCCATTGTTTTTGTTTATAACCGCTTCTAGCATTCGTTTCGACCGATGAAACTGTAAGTGGCGTTGAAACGCCATAGTTACGTCGACGATATCTAGCACAAAAACCGCCTTGAGTGTCGCTGCGCCGGCGCGTCGCCGTGGAATGAACTGGCCGAACAAAACTCCTTGCCGTACCCCACTTCCCGTCCCCCGCGCGCTTCGTTTACCATTTCAAAAACCTAGTATGGTGCTCTTTGACCACGCAAAAACCTCGCAAGTCTCAAATACTTGATGAGTTACTAGGTTTTTTACTGGTCAAATGAGAGTTTAATGGTACTTAGGTATTAAAATATTTACCAGTTCAAAAACCTAGTAAGGTGCTATGCTGCGCGGCGTTTACCAGTTCAAAAACCTAGTAAGGTGCTTTGACCACACAAAAACCTAGCAAGTCTCAAATATTTGCTAGGTTTTGAAATGGTTAAGTTGAGTTGCTAGGTTTTGTACTGGTCAAACGAGAGTCTAACGGTACTTACTAGGTTTGGAGGTATTAAAATCTCAGGCTTCTATGGCGATTTTGAAGCAGGTGTTTTTGCTATCCTGTGAGGACATACTAAATGGGCAATAATATGAAAAAAAATCATTTTGCGAAAAATTGTCCCTTACTAGGTTTTGATATGGGGCAGCCGAATTTATTGATAACATTAACAGGTTATTTTTCCTTGTGTATTTATTGTACAAGGTTAATATTAACGTAAAATATATCTAACTTAACAAACCTTTTCATATAACTAAAACTTAATTCTCAATTTTCAAAATATCGGTATTTGTGTTATATTTATTTAGTTATTTTTTAAATTTAAGAGCTGGTTTGCGTGTTATAAAATAAACAAATGAAAAATGCTCAATGTATAAGAAACTAGTAAAAATCGCTGAACACATACATAAGGGTTAAATCAATAGCTTTTTAGCTGCTCTATCAGCCCTAGGTGGTTTGACGCCGATTAAATGGGGCTCCTGTATGAGTATAATACTATTGTAGTAGGCATTCCGTCTCCCCTCGTAGGTTGCCTTCTTAAATGTGTGTATGGTCTGAAATATGTTATGAAGATGTGTTGGCACTTCACCAAACCATTCGGCTGGTTGTCTGCCAACACTTTTACTCAAAGAAGCCTCCGGACCACGCATTACTCTAAACCATTGTCATAAAGCAAGATACCAGTCAAATAAAAATATTCGACATTATATTTTATGTATATTATGTACAAAGCACATATTTCATTAGGTAGGTCTCCTAAACGATGCAAGCGCAGCATGAATACAATGGGTATACGGCCTTTGCAACATTTAACCGCAAATTTACTGTCTCTGTTATATCTTGGAATATTCTAGAATAGGTCTTGGTTAAAAACGGAAGTTAGACAGAATTGTCTGAATAAATTCAGAACTTAATAGTTTCTAGTATGTGCACGTTCGCATACACGAAGAGCTAGACATATAGGCACTTTAATACAGATTCATTTCGGTGTTGCGGAACGTAAATGAAGTCGTGGACTAACTAATGAAAGTAAACGTCCAAGGGTTAGGTTAGGTAGGTCAAAAGTGAAAGTTCATTTTAAACGTAAGTATAAAATGTTCCATAACTGTATCCGAGTATGGACTGATAAAAAAAGTGATTATTATTTATTTACTTATTTTCATCAAAGGCTTGTACTGTGAGGCGATGGGCTTGCAGCCTGTCACTAGTTTAGTTTAGTTAAGGCATAAAGGAAGGTATTTTCTTCAACTAATTCTATCACCACAGGTTAAATACCTAATTCGATAGAAAAGGCCAACCGAACCCCATTATAATTGTTATAGCATACGAGTATTACGTGTAAGGCCGCTTTATGAAATATTAAGCTTTGAAGCGCTAATTTTTGTTAGTTTCTAGTGCCCCCCCCCCCCCCCCCCCCACAGCCAAAACTACAAGTACTCAAAATCTGAAAAATATCTTAAATTAAAGCACATATAATTAATTTAATAGGAAAACTATCACGACTAAGTAGACTTCATTGGTTCTTGAGTTACAAACGGTTTAAATGTTTATACCTACCGAAAACTTATTTGCGGTGTTGGTAAACCGACCGCGACCTATGTAGATGTATGTATGTATGTATGTATGTAAACTCTTTATTGCACACAAACAATTACCAAACATTTTGCATCACTATAGATAATGTACATAGGCGAACTTATCCCATATGGGATCTCTCCAGTTAACCTTGGAGTAGAATAAGCCAGGATAATGCAAGAGGATAGGCAAATTTACAAAATATCAGATAAAAGAAAAAAGAAAAACGGTACATACATCTGAAAAACAGACATTAAAAAGTAATAATATCTGCTTTAATAAAATAAATACATAGGTAATAAAATATACTCTGTACTAATATATACTACCACATATGTAAACAGCAATTGAAACCTACAACAGGGCAAAGGAACAACACTCACGAGTCACGACTCATCCTGTACATTTAACCACAACTTCTTTAACTTCTCCTTAAATGAAATAACAAGATACGAACTGTGATAATTATTGTAACATCTTTTATATACGCTTGTTTTATGCAAATAAACTATTCATTCATTCATTCATTCATGAACCGACAGATCCTGATTGATTGATGTGTGGGGATAACAGTATTCCAACGGCATAGTTAAGTTTGTCGCGAGGTTTAATTTGTTTGTAGTAACGGCTTCGGTTGGAACCCTACCCTACACTGAGCATGGTCTGACATGCTCTTGGCCGGTTTTTTAATTCGCTCAGAGTGGAATGGAACAAAATAATCATTATGGCTATACGGCTGAGAGTTGAATTTGAAGTAAGATTGTTATTTTTCTATCCCAATTATATACTCACATGAAAAAGCATAGCTTTAATACTGTTTGTATCATTCGCTCCTCCGTACGAACGTCGAGTGAACCCGAGACACATCATTACTCCCCCATAGACAACCGGCGAGCCCATTAGTTGGGTTTTTGCAAGTCAGCCGCGGTTAAAGCTCCTGTCGCTTTTTATCGAGCTTCGAAACGAAAGCTTAAAGCTACGGGACACGAAATAGGATCCAAAAAGACTATTTTTGGCCTCAGTTTAAGATAACAATGAATCATAATTATCAGTATTATTACAGCAATTCCGAATCATTCTAAGTAGTTCTTACCTTACCTTACCTGAAGAAATGAAATTATGTATTTAAATTTTCATAATAGCTCCAGCACAGGTAATATATTATTCAGAAATAAAACGAAGTTTAAAGGTGTTTTTAAAAAAATTATACCCAATCGAAAGACTTAAATTCATTTTGCATACTATATTATTTTGATTACACTTAGTAACAGCATAAAAAATTTATGTCGAATGTTTCCTAACATTACAATATATAATATATTCATCAACAACAAACTCCACTTACACCTATTAATATCATAACATTTCCAAACTCGAAAGCACCTACCTTACGCCGCAACGTAACAAAAAGCCTCGGCGTAAAAATTAACTTTTCAACTTCAATGCCCCAAAGAGCCTTGGAAATCATTCGAGAGGGCGTAAAGACCCGTTTGTGGATATTTACAATCTGCCCAGTGGCCCTCTAGGACGCTATTTGCATACTTTTGTCCGTTACAACTTGATACAGACGTATACTTTGTTGAAAACATCTTGAAAAGGGTTTTATCGTTGTTATTTAAATGAAGAGGTTCTTAAGTTATGAAATATAAATAGCAGAGTTTTTATAGATTTGATAATGCACAGGTTTTGCTTAGAACTTGCAGTGATATTTAAACACTATTATATGGAGTTACGTTGACGGAGTAGTATTTTTCGCGTGTCACTCGTTGAACATAATTTTTTTACCCAGACCCCTTTTGAAACGCATATTTTTTACGCATTTCGCATAAATTTCACAAGACACCCTCTTAGGCTGACATTTAGGTTAGGTTAGTTTTTTTTTTTTATATAAAACGATTTTATGCGTAAAAAACATTATGGATTCCGATATAGAGCTATTTTTACCGGATTCAAAAAGTCTTTAACTATGTGGAAATCACCTAACACCGTTTTTATCTGATTGCCGGAGAAGGTAGGTATGTGTGTGTATGCTGTACTCTCACCAAGTCATATAATTAGATTCGTGTTAGTGTCGCAAGTGACTAAAAAATGCCAAAATGGTGGGGCAACAAGTTTTACTTATAACGTTATATCATCATCATCATCATGTCAGCCGAAAGACGTCCACTGCTGGACATAGGCCTCCCCCAAGGCTTTCCACTCAGACCGGTCTTGTGCTTTTCGCATCCACCGCGGTCCCGCGATCCCCCCCAATGGATTTACAAACGTTATATAACACAATATAATTAAAAACAGCATCACAATGTGTACTCGTGTTTTTATAATGCAGTCATATTACTAAGATATTTTGAAACTCAGTTTTGAAAGCATTGCAGAATTCGGAAGCATTGAATATTTCCTAGCATGTTCATAGTAATATTGAGCCATATGAAATACGTCTGCCGCCTGTCGGCCTTCGAGTCGATCCGCTGGTTGGATGAACAACGATGAAAATTTAAATACATTTTATATACTCGTACGGTCAAACTCAACTGGATGTTTTAGTACCTTACCGCAAGTAAATATACTACTCTCACTTAATTAGGTAACTAACTAATTTGACGACGCGCTGGCCTAGTTGGTAGTGACCCTGCCTACGAAGCTAGCGGTCCTGGGTTCAAATCCCGGTAAGGGCAGATATTTGTGTGATGAGCGCGGATATTTGTTCCCGAGTCATGGATGTTTTCTATGTATTTAAGTATATATTTCTCTATATAAGTATTTATATCGTTGTCTAGTACCCATAGTACAAGCCTAGAGCTTAGTTTGGGACTAGGTCAATTGGTGTGACATCGTCCCCTGATATTTATTATTTATTTATTAATAATGTACTAAAATGTACAGTGTTATAACTTGAGATTAATTAAACACAACAAATAACATTTAGCACTGCTTATTATTTATTTGGGTAGGTTAAGATCACATTGTTCACACCATGACAATCGCAGGGAAAATACAGTGAATAAATCCAGCGTAATGTTAATACCAGCCTCGCAACAATAATACCAGCTGAAACATACAGGTACTACTGATTTTGACCGACTGACCGAGGCTAGTTTCATGGAGGTTAGCGTATAATAATTAGTTTGTACTACGAGTACCTGTCATATACATATTTAATAATATTACATACATACATACATAAAATCACGCCTGTTTCCCAGAGGGGTAGGCAGAGACGACTTCTTTCCACCAAAAATAAAAATAACTTTCTTTCTTTTCTTTTTGTATAATATTATCATCCATAATTATACTAATCACTAATAAGTCATAGCTAAGCCACTGAACCGATTTCGATCAAATTCAGTACGACGATAGCTTGAGTCCCGAGAAAATTGATCAGCTTCTGAGGGAATAGCTACTACTACACATGTCTTCTAAGCGGATCGCGGGCAGCAGTTTGTCCTTTTATATTTTCAGGTTGTATATACTCACCTACTTTGTACGAGAAACGGATCAATCCCCATAATTAACGAGCCGATCGAGCAATACTACAAATAACTCTTTATTTTCCATTGGAATTCCACAAACAATGTTCCCGGCCATCCCTCGGGACAGTCGAAAGAGATTGTAACACCGGGATAGTTTCAGAGTTGACACCCTAAAACGTTTGTTCCGCATTCAACCACGGTAATCATTCTACGGTACTGCCCATCTGATATTTTCAGGGTTCATGTATAATTATTTATATACAAAACAAATAAGTCACTTAAATAAAAGTCAAGCTTTGGAAACTCGTCTGCATTGTTGTTGAAAAAAAAGCCTAAGATTATTTTATGTTAATAAAAATATTGCCTATGTCACTCTCTAACAACACCTATTGTGTTAAAATTCATTTAGCCGTTAAGGT
The DNA here is from genome assembly GCA_923062465.1 of Acleris sparsana. Lineage (NCBI taxonomy): Eukaryota > Metazoa > Arthropoda > Insecta > Lepidoptera > Tortricidae > Acleris > Acleris sparsana. Next base: position 16,691,092 of record OV281301.1, on the reverse strand, counting down.
CATACATACATATTATACTCGATACACATAACCTTTCTTCTCACGAGCGCGTAACTTTAATATTACGGGCTTTTATATTATATTTTATTAAATAAACTCTACCACAACAACTGTACACCTTTGGACCGTTCATTCAGTAAATTCGCATCCTACAGTCATCATGTCAGCCGCTGTCCACTGGCTGGAATAGGCCTCCCCCAAGGCTTTCCACTCAGACCGGTCTTGTGCTTTTTGCATCCACGAGGTCGTCACTCCATCTTGTTGGAGGCCTACCTACAGCTCGTCTTCCGGCCCGCGGACGCCACTCCAGAACCTTCTGACCCCATCGGCCATCAGTCCTGCGAGCAATGTGCCCCGCCCAACATTATTATAGTTTAAATAAAGTTCTTTACCACTTATGGAGTAACATCGTACAAAACTGGTAAAGGAGTTTCTTGGTCGACAAAACGTGTTTCTCCAGATTTCACAACAATTGTTCAGCGTTCAGAGACCAGTATGGAGCGTACCAACTAGGGACAGATTACCATAAATCAGAAAAGTTTCCCTGCCAACATCCTACGGCTCTCACATATCGATACCCTGAAAACGTATTCGAAATTTATCAATTCATGAATGTATTCACATTTCTTTGTGAGCGGAGTTTGGATCATGTAATGGAACATGTTTATCTAAAACATTAACCATTATTAATGTAACTTTGGTAACATGAAAATTAAAAACTCCAGGGAAGTATAAGGTAGTCGTAAAAGTTAAATTATCTTGAGAAAGGCTAAGTCAATGTGGAGTCGGCTTCATTAAATGATTTCTTTCATTCATCCAGCTTTGATAAAATATGACATAATAAAGATAGACAATCTACAGACTACAAGCAATAATCAAAACTTTGCTGCGTTAACCTAAGAAGGAGCATAATGAATTTCGAGTGTATGTATGTAGGTTGCCTTGGTGCGTTCCCGTATATGTAAGTTTCATAAAAGTGAGGGGTATTGTTAGAACGGTATTCACTTAAGGAGAGTCTTAAGCTACAGTAGACGCTCCATTATCCTGCTGCTGCAGCTACATGCTACTTTGAATGCATAACTTGATGTATTCAAAACCATCAATCAAATTGTAATAAAATGTGACAACACCGAACAAATAATAAAACATTGTTCCGAAAACAAATCGTGACTGCCCGCAGCTAATCCCAAAGCAAACATTCAAACAAACATTGTTTAAATAAACAAACATACATGCCGAAAGTCACAACAAACCACCAAACGAATATCAACTCAAACACGAAACGAAAACAGTTCACATTTGTTTTCAGTTTGAAATTCCAAATGCAACCGAAGTGTTGTGCAGTTTGATAATAAAGTTTAATTTCGCTCCATAGAAAATGCTGGACCATCTGAAATTGGACCTTGCGACAAAGCGACAGGCGGATATAAAATAAAATCTTATCTATATGGACATAAAGTTCACGTTACTACAGTTGCGTTTAATTTATTTATGCGAACTGGTTTGAAAACTCAAGCGCAAAAATGATGCCACAATGAGTGCTTTTTTAGGGTTCCGCAGTCAAACTAGGAACCCTTATAGTTTCGCCATGTCCGTCCGTCCGTCCGTCCGCAGCCTAGCTCAGATACTTAGTACTAGAAAGCTGTAAATTGGCATGAATATACATAATTAGTCACGCCAACAAAGTGGTAAAACAAACTCTTAAAAAAAATGTTTTGTATATCTCCCCTATACGTAACGCGAGGATGTTTTTTTTTTCGCTACCACCATTTTATCCATTAACCTACCGCCAAACACTGTTGTTCACTGGTATTCGCATTGTGGTGTTTTGGTTTGGGGATAACACAGCCGATGTAATGACTAGCATAGAGGCATTATCTTAGTCCTCAGGGTTGGTAATGCATCGCCAGTCTTAGGATTGCATTGTGAATGTGAATCCCTATGGGTCACAGTTTCCACTTACCAGGTGACCTGTGTGCTCGTTTGCCTTCTCCATGCCAAAAATAAAAAATAAAAAAAATAGACGAAAAAATTAATATATGAACTTAACCTTGGGAATTAAAATAAATCTTCGAAGTAATAAAACGCACACATAAATACCGATGAAACTAAAAACTTATAAAAGGGTAACTTTAAAAGCAACAGGTTGAAATATGAATGTATAAGTGCTGGATGAGGGTCAAGACCTTGTCACATTAGTGGTTACTTTAGTTTGCCAGTTAATAATTCTTCAACGAATTGAAACAAAATTATTTTATAGAGAATAACACCCCAGGTATTAGCGAAAATATGCTTATTATACCGCCGTCCTACCAAAGAAGGCGGTAACTGCGTAGTAATAGCATCATCATCATCATCATTATCAGCCGCAAGACGTCCACTGCTGGACAAAGGCCTTCCCCAAGGTTTTCCACAACGATCGGTCCTCTGCTGCTGTCATCCAGCGGTTTCCCGCGACCTTTATCAGATCGTCAGTCCACCTTGTGGAAGGTCTGCCAACACTTCGTCTCCCGGTTCGCGGTCGCCACTCTAGAACCTTTCCGCTCCAACGGCCATCAGTTCTACGAGCAATGTGCCCCGCCCACTGCCACTTAAGGTTTGCAATCCGGTGAGCTATATCGGTTACTTTAGTTCTCCTGCGAATCTCCTCATTCCTGATTCGATCTCGCAAAGAGACACCCAGCATAGCTCTTTCCATCGCCCTTTGAGTGACCTTGAGCCTTCTTATGAGGCCCATTGTAAGCGACCATGTCTCGGATCCATACGACATCACTGGCAACACACACTGATCAAAGACTTTTGTCTTGAGGCACTGTGGTATTTGGGACGAGAAGATAGTGCGTAGCTTACCGAACGCTGCCCATCCGAGTTGGATTCGACGATTGACCTCTTTTTCGAAGTTGGACTTACCTAACTGGATTTTTTGTCCTAGGTATACATAGTCGTCAACAACTTCGAGAGTAGAGTCACCAACTTTGACAGGAGTGGGTACGACATGGACATTTGACATGATTTTCGTCTTGTCCATGTTCATTTTAAGACCCACTTGTTGAGAGACTCTACTGAGGCCATCGAGCATTGTACCAAGGTCCTCCAGGGTCTCAGCCATGATGACAATATCGTCGGCGAATCGAAGGTGAGTGATGTATTCGCCATTTATGCTGATGCCAAAACTCCCCCAGTCCAGAAGCTTGAAAGCGTCTTCCAATGCAGCAGTAAACAGTTTCGGAGATATTACATCTCCCTGTCTTACTCCTCGCTGCAATTGGATAGGCTTCGAGTTCCGGTCCTGAAGGCGAACTGACATAGTGGCGTTTCTATACAAACACTTTAACACCTCGATGTACCGATAGTCGATTTGGCACCGCTGAAGAGACTGCAGCACAGCCCATGTTTCGATCGAATCGAAGGCCTTCTCATAGTCCACAAACGCTAAGCATAGTGGCTGATTATACTCCTCGGTCTTCTGTATAACCTGCCGCAGCGTGTGGATGTGGTCTATGGTGCTAAAGCCTTTTCGGAAACCGGCTTGTTCGGTAGGCTGAAAGTCGTCAAACCTGCGAGCGAGACGATTCCTAATGACTCTAGAGAACAGCTTATAAACATGACTCAGGAGCGTGATGGGTCTATAATTCTTCAGCTGGGTATTATCACCCTTTTTGAAGAAAAGAACCACCACGCCCGCGTGCCATGCTTGCGGCGTTTTACCCTGGGCTATGACGGAATCAAATAGCTTCTGAAGAGCTTTTAAAACCGGTGATCCACCTGCTTTCAGAAGCTCAGCCGTAATTCCGTCATCACCCGGTGCCTTGCTGTTCTTAAGCTGTTTTAGAGCCACTCTAATCTCATACAGGCTAACGTCCGGGATATCTTCGGTGTAGTGTCGGGACAACCTAGCTCTTGGGTCTTCTGCTAGGTTGCTGACAGGTGGGCGTGTTGTCGTGTACAGCTGTCCGTAGAACTTCTCTATCTCTCCCAAAAGCTCAGGTTTAGACGATATGATCCTGCCGTCATCGGTCTTCAGCCTCATCAGCTGGCTCTGCCCAATAGACAAATCTTTTTTAGTTTAGTAATAGCATAGGCATTTTTAATTGAATATGCTTACCAATAGAGTACATAATGGTTCGTCAACGATATTGCGGTTAACCCTCTTTGTATCCCGGCAGTATACGTGAACACACACAGGATTAACTTTCCAACTGACAGACAAATACACGATCGACAATTCGAAGGAAAAGTCGCTTCCATTTATAAAACAAACGGAAAAATCGTGAATTTTTAATACAATCCGTCAGGCAAAATTCGACCTTAATCCAAGGGTGAATATTACATTTTCTAGCGAAATGAAAGGTATTCCCTAGGCTTTGGAAGGTAATATAGAAGTCTGTTTGTGCTCGATATAATCAACTTCGATGGAGGTTAACGTGAATAATTAATTTAGTTAAATATTGGTAACGCTATTTTTTTAAACTTGCGTTATTTTTTAACCCATCGATGCAAAAAGAAGGGTTGTAAGTATAATAATATACCTGTGTGTTTTACTGTTTTAATTTCTATATGTGTATCTGTCTCATATTATAAGTTGCAAGCGAATACGCCGACTTCCACTTTTTTTAACGAAACTGGTTAAATTTGAATAATTTAAAGTTAAGTTTAAACAAAGTTAGTTGGGCCGTTTTAAAGGTACCAGCTCTAATTGCCTATTTAATATTAATACTGTAGTAAATTAATAAAATGAATATAAATATTAATACCACTTGTCAGTTAGTGTAAAACAATTATTAATCAGATAACTTGACAAAACTTCTTGCCTACGTTGTGTATTTTGCACAACATAAAAAAAATGAGTTTCATATTTTTATAATAAAACGTACGGGGGACGATCACGCCGACCAAATAGCACTCTTAAAGATACGAAACCATAACGATAAGGCTATTGTGCCTCTAGGTTTGTAATAATAAAAAGTTAGAGAACCGTCACATATTTTTGACCAAAATGCTGATTGCATTTTTGGTGGTGAGTGTCACCGTGTTACCTTAACCATAATGTACAGAACTAAACATACCTTCAGGGTGAACTTAGCCTTAGGTTAGCTTAGGTTAGGTTAGGTTCATGGTAAGAAATAATACTATAAATCGGGTTCGGGAATGAATCGCGTAGTAAAATAAACATTTAGCTCGACGTTTCGACTTTGTTACAACAGCCTTGGTCCCGAAAAGACCACGGATCGGGGTAATTTAAAGCAAGGTACAGTCTGTGAGCACTCAGAAGGTGCTTCAACTTTGTGGTGCTTTCTCACTTGCTCTTAATAAGAGCGTAAGAGAGCTAGTAAGAAACAAGTACAAACTCCAAGCACCTTCTAAGAGCTATTGGTACGTATGTTTTTCTGATCCTTCTAAACACCTCTTACGTTTAATAAAGATGTAGTCTATACGATTCCCATACGTATAGAATTGTAAAATGATTGCTTGTAACGCATATAAAGCCGGTATCTCAACATTTTTCAGAAGAGTTAGCCCGAGGCGCGTTTCCACGCATTTGTTTGCCTGTTATTTCTTCAATATCCCCTGAACGGCCTCTGGGGAGCTCGCGTCGTGGGAACAAGGAAATCCTTTGTTTGTTTGAAGCTATAAAATTAATAATGCAGAGAGAAAACATCGTTGTATACATTTATAATTGACTGAAATGCCGGTGGAAAAATACAATTTTCTTTAATAAGTTACTCTTATTTTTATTGACTTAAAGATACTAATTAAAACAAAATAGAATAGAATAAAAACGTTACGAACAAGGCCCATATTTACAGTTACAATAATATAAAATCAAGGGAACCATTTATTTAGGGCCTCTCATAATCACCATGACGCGGCACCGCCACCGTGCATCTGTATGGACCGCCGCACCAGTGATGTGGACAGGCCCTTAGGCGACCAAACGACATGGCCATACTGTCTTGTAGCTGCTCATTTAAGTACCTTTTCCCATTAACGTATTAAATTAAGACTGGTTTGGATTTAGTATATCAATATCTGCGACAAGGTAGTAAAGTGTACTACTACTTTGACCTTTCGGTCCATCCTGCTCTGTCTTGCGACCCTAATCTGATCGTTGGAGGAGGTCTGCTGATTCTGCTAATATTGCGCTTCTAATATTCGCTTTTTCGTACAAAGCCCAGCCGTAAACGTGTTTCGGCTGATAAAATAATCAAGTTGAAGGTATATTTTGTAATTTTTCGCGACAATTCATGGATTTCCAAAAACGATGGAACTACAATCAGGAGCAAAAATAACGGGTCAGAGTGCGTTTTTCATACTAAAGAGGCTGTTTCGAAGCCTTGGTTCCTCGCTAGGGAATGATTTTAATGAAATCTGATGATAAATACCCCGAGCATCGATACAGGACTTCCAGAGTGCCTAGGATACTGAATGATCAGAAAAATGTTCAGAAAAAACATGTAAAATGGCAATAAAATGTAAGGAAATCCAAGTGCTGACCCAAACTCTCCCGCTGTGGTGTTAACTGGTTGTGCCATCAGTTAGGTATTATAAGAACTTTTGACCTCCTCTATCTCCTCCTCTATTAAACCTCGCAGTATCCACCATTAAACCTCACTCAAAACAACCCGGGCGAGGAACCAAGGCTTAGAAATAGTCTCGTTTGTATGAAAAACGCACTCTGACCCGGTATTTTTGCTCCTGAGTGTAGATTGTGCATCTCTCTTGTTGTGCTATTTAGGAAGTAGAAAGTGGTTAGCTCAAGGCCCATTTGGTCTTAGATAAATGGTCCATAATGTCTAACAGACGGTCAAATCATATTTTCTTGCACTATACAAGTTAAATAAAAATACATTCAAGATGTCTTTGTTTAACATTTTACTTATAAACATGTTGCGATATGAAACAAAAGTATTATCTACTCGCTTTTTTATTAATATAAGTACACCTAACAGTAGTAAGAGTGTATTTAAAATTACCAAATGTGAAGGTATTTTTCTTTCAAAACATTTATCAAGAGATAGATAGAAATAAAATATCAAATCAGTCAAGTTTTGATCTTCACAAGGGCGCGTCGTTTGAGATTCGGCCAATGGAAAACTTTAAAGTAAAAATATCAACATAGATTGCCGATGGATTTTTCATGACGGAACTGATCCCTCTATCCCGGGGGACAGCTTGCTATCCGGGATAAATTTGCATTTTCCTTTATTTCAAACCTTCCGGGCTTCCGTACCGAACAAAATGATATTCGGTAATAGGGTTTTTTATATACAAGTCAAGTTTTTGTTATTATCAGTTTTTGTGTATTTCTATTGTAAGGCTAGGTGGTAGATCTGCGTTACAACATTTTAAAGTTAGATATAGGGTTCAACCAAGAGGCTTCCTTTGTAGGTACAGATTGCCCAAGGACAATGGTTTTTTTTTGTGTGATTAAGGAGGCAGACGAGCAAGCGAGTCACCTGATGGTAAGTGATCATCGTGACCCATAAACACCCGCAACACCAGAGGAACCGCAGGTGCGCTGCCGGCCTTTGAGAGAAGATTAGGCTCGTTTTTTGAAGGCCCCCAAGTCGTATTGGTTCGGAAATACAGACGCCAAGAGCTGATTCCACATAGATAAGGTGCGTGGCAAGACGGCCCTCGTAAAACGCACGGTAGTGGATTTCCAACTATCAAGATGGTGTTGATGTATTTGCTTATCGAGATTTTACTTCACATATTTAAGATTTTTTTTTGTATTTCATGGGGAAGGCAAACAAGCACGCAGGCCACCTATGGAACAGTGATCCATAGACATTCGCATTCTTATGACTACAATCTTAAGACTGCAATCCTAAAACCAGAAATGAGTTGCAAACCCTAAAGACTAGGATGGAATGCTTGTAGATAAATAATGCTTTTGTAAAGTATATAAATCATTTGTTGGTGCATTCATTTCTATAATAAATTACCTGACGTAGTTTTAAAGTTACCCTTTCCAGCACTTAAAAAATATTTAAAAAGGTCGTTAATGTCTAAAGCGTATTATAGGGTCGAGGACTATCTAACGGACCAAAATGTATGGCCTAAACCCGAAACTTACTCAATAATAATTTGTTCAAATGCAAAAGCTTTATCCTGCTTTTACTTGTCTAGGGGACACCGATGATGCAGGAAAACATATCGAAACTTTTGTGGTAATCTTGCACCATCTCATATACATATAAGTAGTTGATTCTATTTTTCTTTTTTCTTTTTTCTCTCTATCTCTCCGTAAGATTTTTGGCATGTTTTCCTGCTGAACTACGCATGTTATTTGATATTATATTTAATTTAATATTTGTAGCTTTATATAGTGCTACACTAATTAGTACCATTGTAATATGAAATATGTTTAAAAAATGACTAACTGCTGAGTTTCTTGCGGCGTTTCTTCTCAGCAGTGGTCTCCTCTTGGGCAGCGCTGGTAGATTCTTGACGTGTAAAAGTGCCCGAGCGGCCTACTTACTGAATACAATGTTTTTCTTTTTCCTTTTCTTTCTTTTCTTGTAATTTTACCAGTTATCTTATCCCAACACAGTAAGACAACAATGCAAACTGCTGGTTGGCGATAAGTTAAATGACAAGATGGTGGTAGCGTTCCGGATGGACCTAGCCAAGTTAATATGTTAACAACCTAATTGGGGCAGACGAGTCCTAGAGTAAAGACCACGAATCAGCAAAGAACGTGTAAGAAACTTTGTGACCTGGTGAGGCGCACGGTTGCAGCGGTTGGAGACCAGCCGAAGATTGGGCTTAGTGGCATGAAATAATAGAAGCCTCAAGTAGTGAACTGACGCGGGCTGATGATGACAATGGTGATCATAATGATAGTAGAAAAGGGCACTTAAGCTATCCATAATTTACTGATTCAACAGCAAAGAAAACCATTTGCAAAAGTGTGTGAAAGCATACCAATCTGCGTGTGAGAAGAAGAGAAAGCCTTACACTGTTCATCTAAGTTAGTAGTAACGTCAATAGATGGTACTGATTATTTTTGTAATGTTTTGTATTTAAGGAGTTTAATAATGAGGTTGTGATGATAAGCGCAGTGACTTATACTTACAGCATTTTGCTGAGTTGATCCTCTTTCTGGTGCTTAATTTAAATTACTAGTGTATCACGCTCTTGCGCCTCCGACCTCACCTTACTGCATGCTACTACGTTGACCATCCAGCGGTTTCATATGGTCCTGCCCATAACGAAGTACAGCCGTTCCCCCCCACCATCTACATCCAAACAGTCCACTTTGAAGGGAATACACAATACTGTAAATTATTCTTCTTCATCGGTTCACAATCAGCTTACTTGTATAATAAAATAAACGAAAAATTATGTGTATACCAATTGCAACTGTATAAATGCAAAAAATGTATATCTGAATGGCTCAAAACACTCAGTTATAACGAGACTGAAGCACAGTTATATCGTGTCATTGCATAGCATGGGCATAGAGGAGGTGAATTAAATGTCATAAATGTTATAACGTTAACATGTTCTTTATAACAAAAATATAATTAATGAAATGGTACCGTATATTGCTGTAATAAAGTATGTTAGTAGTGTAATATTCCGATGTAACAATGAATGTACGAACACGCACACACACACACACACACACACACATTTATTTCTGCATACAAAACTTGTTGTTATGGAGGAGCGAGGCTACCTGATACAGGTATTGCATACTTAATAGGAAATCCCCACCTTAGTATAATTTAAACTAAGTTTAAAGGAAATAAATATTTCATATTTCATTTCATTTCATTTCACATATCTAGGCCAATAGAGATCTATTTAAATCAGTCTTACCAATCGTTCCCGCAACAGCACCTCAAAATGAGCGTGACATTATCATTTTCTAGTTGAGCGCGCACTTCTTGGCCACCAGCCAAGACCGCTTCGGATTGATAGCATTTGTTTAATCTGGAAACCATTTGTGGACTCGGATTTGTCAAGTTAAATGCCCAATTGCCGTTCAACTTAAAGCTGCCTAGATGCAGAATGTTTGAGACCTTGTTTATAAATGTATAATTATTATTGTGTAAATAATTTTCTATTTATGCGCGAGCGTTTTTTATGATAAAGATTTGAAAGACAAATATGTTTTTGGGCTTTATACTTTATCTGTGCTAAATTCACATCGGTATCGGTATCGTTGGCCGTAAACACCTACTCAACAAACAGACCAACACATTTTGATATCTATTATAATTAAATACTACCGAACCGCCCGCTTTGCTTCGGTTTTTGTGAGTGTAACACTTGTATATAAAGCAGAATTTGTTAAAAAAACCCTTTGGCAAAAAAACCTAATTCGTGGTAAAAACCACATGAAAATCCGTTCAGAAGTTTTGAGATCAAACTTTACATACAGTTTTATTATATGTAGTCATTTTGTTAAGGACTAACTGTTAAAAAATGTGATACATAATAAATAAAAGGTACATAGAAGGTATTGCAAAAGTCCCGATGACATGTACCACTATGTTTTCACCTCAACTTGACATAATATCTCATTTACTTCATTGCTAATATATCCTAACTTTAAGACATCATGTAAGTGAAGAAAAAATACATAGATCATTCGATAATGACTCCTAATCCGCTACGCCAAGGCATAAATCAGCGAGCACATTAGCCGGCAATCCTTCCGTTGTTATTGTCCTCGTAAAGAATATCTGCTTACACCGGAACCCACTCACGCGCCGGAGTGCCTGATACACCGATCGAAACGCTGTTTAGACGTCACGACGAGTTTACGATTTGTTAACGACTTTGTTGGGCCATTTGTGTTCAAAATGTTAAATATTTTTTCAGTGAATTGGCCAAATGAGTGCGGTTTGGATAAAAAAAAAACATTATTCATGCTTACGAGTAAGTAAACACAGTTCTGTCAAAAAAAAAAAAAACTACGAGAGCAACATGGTGATGGTATCTATATCAAAAACAACCAATACAACTTACAATAGGTGAAAGTGTAGTAATCTTGTTGTCAGCTTTAATATTTTGAACATCAATTGTCGTGCGTTTAATTTCAGGCCGTGATCATTTAGATGGTGTTTCGGGCTTGTACTTCTCTCTCACTCCCTCTTAATAAGAGCGTATGAGAGCAAGTGAGAGACAAGTACAAACCTGAAGCATCTTCTAAAAGCTATGGCACTGTAAAAAATAATTTGAAATACCTTTACTGAATTGTCTAATTATATATAAAAATACTCAAAAACTGCATCAATTTATCCATAATACACATTTTACTGTAAAATATCTACAGAAACTCGGGTTTCTTTTATTATTTATTATTTTTACAACAAAATATAAAACCATATAAAATTGGATATCATAAAATTAAAATCATTTACAACTGATTATTAAACAAGATGCCTTAAATTGGGAACGATTGCCATTATATCAATGAAACATTCCGGTTCCCAATCGTATGGTTCTCACGACACGTGATCGTAACGACATTTCCCGTCGTCTCTAAAAAGCTTTTCACCCTTCTCGACACGTCATCGCTCATTTTCTATAGTTCCAAAGCCCCCGAGATGACCATTTTTATTGTTGCCTTTCAAGAAACGCCGCTTGACAATAAGCTGTAAAATGGATTGTTGGGAAATGACGTCCTTTCTCAGTCCCAAGAGTTTACGCCACGTCGCGACGTCAGTGTAAGAAAACCCTCATGAAATGAATATATTTTTCGATTACTTTTATATATCAATGGTCTGCTGGGACGCTAGATAACGATAAACATACTTACATAGAGAAATATAGTCACTTTGTTTTGAATTATCATAGAAAGTGACCCGTTTTTATTGCTCCTCAGTGTAGAAGGAGAACATATAAGACTCAAACAAAAAACAATCACACAAAATATTTGCCCCATGACTGGAATTGAACCCGAGACGGCAAACTAGTCTCATGTCGTCGTGTAGTGACTTGCTTACGACGCTAACGGTCCCCGAGCCGGTTCCCGGTGTGAGCTTATATTTGTGATGAGCACGAGCACTTGGTCGGATTTGGGTTGTATACTGTGTATTTCTATACATAAATATGTTTTCTCAAACATGCTATGTAATGTCGGCGTTATGTTAGTTATTTTAGGCTTCAAAGTGCCACGTTTCCGACGGAACAACTCGAGAGAACTGTAAAGGAATTTCATACGAAATTGAAGGCCTAGGCCGGGAAGTAATTTTTTTTAAATTTTAATTTGGCCATGGTGGCTGTGTTTATGAAAACGCTAAATAGCTGTTTTTTTTTAATTTACTATCCAACAAAGCGTTTGCATGTTTATTTGAAGTACCAGGAGCGCAGAGGTAATTAGGAGGTTAGCACGATGCGGCGAGCCCCGCGCGCGCCACCAGCGGGCCGGCGGGCGGGCGTACTGAGCACTGTAGGTTACTTTTAATGTTTATGCACTCCTAGTACCTATTTGACATTGTAATTTTTGTTTTAATTATTTTAATGAATTATGTTTGAGAAAAGCACTATACATACTTCGGCGGGAAATATGGGGTTGCCCGCCTCAGACCTATATCCGGCCTTGCTTCGCTCGGCCGTCTATATAACTTCGGCCGGCAACCCTTTTTGTCCCGGCCTCTGTAGTAATGTACTATTATCGCTGCCTAGAGCCTAGAACTTAGTTTAGGACTAGGTCAATTAGTGTAAGATTGCCCTCAAATATTTAATTATTAAAAAGATAAGACATTTATTCAGTAAGTAGGCCGCACGGGCACTTATACACGTCAAAGATCTACCAGCGTTTCCCAAGAGGAGAACGCTGCTAAGAACAAACGCCGCAAGAAACTCAGCAGTTTATTATTTATAATATTATGTATTGTTTCTTTAGTATTTAACCACCAACAAGTTGGCTCAGGGCGACTTTGTCTACAGTCCTATTTCGTCACCTTCCTAACTCGTCCACAATGCCATGTCGTCAGCATGTAATTCCTAAATTGCCACCTTCCTAACTCCGCCTAATTTTTATATCGTCAATTTCCTATCTTGTCCACATTGCTGTATTGTCCATAGTGCTAAGTCGGCCACATTCTTATATCGTCCACAGTGCAAACTGAAGTTAGCCACACAATATTGAAGAAGTTGACCGCACAATAGAAATATGGACGATTTTTTGTGATTAAGAACGTGACGAATTAGGACTGTGGACGAAGTCCCCCTGAGCCAACAAGATTAGTTTAAAATTAAGATCCTCCCGCAGGTTTTTTTAAGAGTTATACCATGTACACAGTTCACAACCACGGATAATATTTAACACAAGCATTTATTAAACGCAAATAAACGTATCTAATTTACAATTAATCATAACGTGACAACAATTATAATTATACCGTAACTAGAGTCGCGCTTGAGTCTGTCCCGAGGTTTTGTCTCGAATGATGGATATAGCCGCAAGCGATGACAAGATGGAGCATGTTTATTTCGAGGTGCGAACGATGTAATTACAGAAAACATGATTAAGTTTTGGTTACTTTGGGTGTCTTAATGAGTGATATTTTAATTATTCCGTGGTAGATACATCCTACTCTGTCAGCACGACACATTACAGGAGGTTGAACTTTATAAATCCTCAAAAATACTTCATTATTTCTACGACCCTAGTGACAAAAGGTTACAAGTTACCAGAGGACCTTGCCAAAATGCACTACGCTAACTAGCGTTCCTATTCGTTTCGTTTTTAAACTAATCGCGTCGGGATCCCCTTGAAATATCGACAAACGTTTCATCAAATGCGTCATTTTATCGAATTTCATTTCATCGAAAGATAATTTCTGCTGAAATTTTATAGTTTTCTGGTTATCTTGAGCATTCGTTACGTAAGTTAGGTTAGGTTAGTGTGACCACAAAAAAAAAGCTCGCGCACGTGGAAATGCCTGTCGATGAAATGAAAATTCGGCGATATGAAACGTTCTATGAAGTGAGTTTCGATATTTTAAGGGTAAACCAATCGCGTCACTGGTAGATCACGTGATTTTTCGTTACACGTCATCTACCAGTGACGCGATTAGCTTAAAAACGAAACGAATAGAAACGCTAGTTAGCGTAGTACATCTTGGCTAGGGCCTCTGAGGGCCCCGCCAGCCAGTAGATGACGTCATACGAAAAGTCACGTGATCTACCAGTGACGCGATCGGCCTCTGAAGTTGAGGTGAAAAATGGTATAAGTCTAGTATACAGTGTACGTGACGTTTATCTTTTCTTATTAAGAGCTAAATTGACTTGATGATACAAAGAATAAACGTAAGGATTTTAGAAAAATGCTTGCGTGGTGACAGAAAGGAAAACATATTTCAAATTATTGCTAAACAATACTATTTTTAATCGACTACGTTAATGAATGTTAACATTTGGGGTATCGTTAGATATACAACATTTTAATGGAAGTAATAAGAGAGGAGTTAACGAAGCTCGATCTTTATTATTCGGTAAATGTTTTTTACTGCCGAAAAATAAATACACTTCAAATAACTTGATAATCACCTGCCTAACTTTTTAATCCTTGGCTAGAAATAATCACTTACATAAACGCGCCATAAAATTAATTATGTACATAATTTGAGAGCTTCTTTAAAACCGGTTTTTCTCCGCCGGGTTCGGTACAAAACGGTACATTTTCATTATCTAATTGAGTTGTGCCTTGCCCGTGAAGCTAGGGTTGACGCTAACTCGTTGTTAGTTTTTAATACCTGTCTGCTTCGTTCGTTAAGTGTTGCCACTAGCTGTAATTTATAATGGTGTTTGTAAGTTGCAAGTAAATAAAATCCTGCAAATTGAGGAATTCTCACTTTTTAGTTTTTTATATATCATTTTGATAATTCTAGTAGTAAATATCTTTTGGCAAATATAATGATGGTGATGTGTTTCCGTACTTAATAATCAGTTAATACGATACTTGCAACTTTATAACGCTGTTTAAGAAACTTTTTTTTTATGGCATAGGGAAGGCTGACGAGCACACAGGCCACCTGATGGTAAGTGGAAACTGTGACCCATAGACATTCGCATTCACAAGACTGCAAGCCTAAGACTGCAAATGCGCTGCCAACCCTGAGGACTAAGATGGAATGCCTCTATGCTAGTCATTACACCGGCTGTCTTATCCCTAAACCGGAACACAACAATGCAAACACTGCTGTTTGGCGGTAGATTAATGGATAAGATGGTGGTAGCGATCCGGACGGACCCTGCACAAGATCCTACCACCCGGAAAATAAACATGTCTCGTCAATTGTATTTGAACCTTAATTTGATTGCATTTACTTATTAAATTACAAAATTAGGTTCTTTTTGTTTCGTTTTGTAACTGAAAATGTCGTTAACCGGTAACAAAGAAAGAAAAGAAAAGCTGATGAGAAATTTCATCTTATATGACAATGGCTTTAAAAAAAATATATACAGAACGAAACATTGCATATAATGAGGTTAAGCAAATGCCAATAAACGCTCCGAGAAGTGGAAGACATCATAGCATTAACCCTGCACGTACCATTTTTATATATAGGACCCCCCTCTCATTTTGAATTTGGTTTGATAACAGTTAATTTTATTGTTATTCTCGCACGTATTACGGTTTATAAGCTACAGCTCGTTGACTGACAAACAACAGTGGATCAGTAATAGGGTCCCGTTGGCCACTTTTGTTTACAGAACCCTTAAAAAGTAAAAATCACACTGTAAATAAAATAGACAACCCTACCGACCAATTCAGTGTTATGAAGGCGTCTTTTATCGCTCTTACAGCGCTTTATGTTAATTCTGGTCGAGGGATGCTCTTCACGGGGGTCGAATGAAACTCTAAATAAAATGGGGACGAACTCGCATTTCCTCGTTGTGTTAAAAGTAGAGTAAGGTGATGAGATTGTATGTTTTCTTTTATTAGATCGACATAATATTTACTGAATTCAACATTAATACTAAGCTACTTAAACATTAAAATATACCTTAGCTAGACTTTAAATAATTAATTAACAGTCATTGTTATTATTTATTCGTTATTTTTTGTAATTTGATATTTATTGTTACTTTGGCAATTTCTATTTCTTGAATCCTGTTTTTATTTTATTTTCTCTCCCGTTACATTTTGACATGCTGGCAATGTAAATTACAATAATTTGATTCACCATTATCATCATCATCATCATGTCAGCCGAAAGACGTCCACTGCTGGACATAGGCCTCCCCCAAGGCTCTCCACTCAGACCGGTCTTGTGCTTTTCGCATCCACCGCGGTCCCGCGATCCTGACGAGGTCGTCACTCCATCTTGTTGGAGGCCTACCTACAGCTCGTCTTCCGGTCCGCGGACGCCGCTCCAGAACCTTCTGACCCCATCGGCCATCAGTCCTGCGAGCAATGTGCCCCGCCCACTGCCACTTCAGTTTACTTCACGGGCTGTGTCAGTAACCTTAGTTCTACTGCGGATATTATCATTTCTGATTCTATCACGCAGAGAAACCCCGAGCATAGCCCTCTCCATAGCCCTCATAATTTGATTAATAATTAAAAAATATTTTTTACAAGCCTTATTTTTTTTCTAGTAATGGCATCAGGTTTACTTAATACGTCAAATATCCTGGATGGATGGTACGAAGCACTTGACACTGATATTCAATGTAGATTCATTGGTCGCCAAATCAAAACCACTGAATTGATATCGTTCGTGGGTATTACAAATATAGGCCTTCCATTTGATTGTCTATCATTATCCCAAAAGCCTTGTTGCCTCACCTCCCTTAAAGGGATAAATAAATAAGTGAACTCTTTATTGCACAAAAATAAATAGTTTTATAAAAAAAAAACACTTTTATGAAAGGCTACCTTATACCTTTAAGGGATCTCTTCCAGCTAACGTTGTAATGACTGGGTGAGGACAACGCATCAGGATAGCAAAAAACATGTTAAGCTATAAATAAGCTACTAGTTTTAATGGTTTTAGTTGTGTTATAAGTTCCTCATTGTATATGCTATAATATGTTTATCTCAACTTGATTGTAATTTGTAAAGGTACATATTTCCATACATGTATACATCACGGGTAGATCGAGTAGATTCTGCTAAAAAATCATATAAAAAATAATGTACCTAAATTAAGTTACAAAATACTGAGTGAATACAAAACTTGTTATTTTATCGAAAATATTGTGTGATCTAAAAGCTCGCATTGAACAAACTTTTATGTAAACAAGCTTTAACGATTAAACTTTTCCGTTGTAGCTATTGAATCAGTTGAAACTACAAAACAGTAACAAAGTTTAAAAACTTCGTCAATTTGTCTTTAGAACAATATTTACCAGTTTTTGTGTAAAGCATTGTTAGAGTTTGTAAAGCTGTTTCAACTGTCCCTAGAGTTACCAAAAAAGTTTTTAAAATAAAAGCTTCTTGCGAGCGAAAGCATACCTTACCGAATTAATTAAAAGTCTGTCTACGTTCGCATAAAAATATATTTATATACATTCTATATTTTAGTTTACGAGTAAATAAGTATAATTTTAATTTGGTTTTTGGTAAATAAACAATTTATTTTTTTTATTTGAAAATTATCATAGTACCTTTGGTAGTATTTTTACATGATCTTAGTGGTATGAGTAAATGGGAATCCACATTAAGACTGCACCGAGCAAATATCGACTGTCCAGTTTGTAGTGTTTCCTAATTAACTAAAAAAAATCCTTTGAATCGGACAATACTTTTTTGTAACTCAAATATAAACACAATTTATGGAATATGTAACAAAGTATGGTTTTAAATCGATCAGGTAAATTATTGAATATTGTAACCGACATTGCATAGTAGTTTTTGTAACAAATTCTGTCTTAATTTACTACTGTTAGCGAAATCTGACTCAGTAATGTTAACGCCACAACATAAATGCGTGCCCAACCCTGAGGACTAAGATGGAAGCCTCTATGCTAGTCACTTTACTTGGTTTTATTTCAACTTTACTTCAGAAGTGACATTGAAGACCAAAGTCATGTTAATTTTAATCTCGTCGTCACTTCGATATTCAAATTATTAAAGGGTTAAAATCAGCCGTGAAGTCCGAGGCATTAAAATAAAAGAAGGTCGTGAATCAATGAATTAAACTCCAATGGGAAAAGATTTAAATTGATTTTACATATCACTTAAAACACTAACACTGGTTTTCAACCTTATCCTGTGAACTGAAGGGTTGCGTTTCCCTTGTTCCTGGCGGTAGACTTGGGTGCAGTATATCTACTCCAGTACAATGGTGTCGGGATGTCTGAGATAAATATGGTGACTCAACTGACGCTGTGTGGCCACCACACAAGCGGCGACTTGGAAATTAAATAAATAATTATCATATGACTGCATCATCTTTTGTAGGGTTCCGTGCCCAAAGGATAAAAACGGGACCCTAATACTACTAAGATTCTACTGTCCGTCTGTCTGTCGGTCACCAGGCTGCATCTCATGAAGCGTGATAGCTAGACACTTGACATTTACTCAGAGATGTATTCTGTTAACAACAAATACTAAAAACCGTAAATTTAAGTGAGGCTCCCATACAAGCGGGACTTTTTTGTCGTTTTGTGCTCGAAATTAATAACAGTTACAGGTAAAAGCTTGAAATTAATATTCACAGAATATTGTTTGTATAGATAATGGTACGGAATCCTTCGTGCGCGAGTATTTTTATTTCTAACCAATACTTTATTTTAATCCATTATTTTAGCGGCGGTAGAACCTCACAGGGCGTAAAAACTTACCACCAAGCAATAGTGTTCGCAATGTGGTGTGTGAGGAAAATAAAATGACTTGGATAAAAGCATTCCATCTTACTCCTTAGGTTTGACAACGCATTTGTAGTCTTAAAATTGTAGTTCAAAGATTGTTGTCTTGAGAATAATAAACCTCTCCTTTACCGCATCATCTCTATTTGTTTGCTGCATTATGTCATTTTTATCCAAAGGTGGTACAGGTTCTAGGGCAACTACTTATAACTCACTTATAAACCGCTGTCTTCGTGGCCCTCAGAGCAGTACACACAGTGTGGTCACCCCGGCAGATATTTCTCTTCCGCGTGAATTATCGGGACCGTCCCGGGTATTTTATTGTCACCCTGCAAGTGCGGACACCCTCGTCTGATCTGATAAACATTGTTCAGCTTTTGAAAGGCCTTGGTTTACAGTTTAAAATCGTTTGTTTTTATTCTTGCATACTTAAACCTTATTAGCGTTCGGCTGGCTAGCGCTATCACACTTGCACTTGCACCAGACGCTGACCAGAGATTAACCTCTATCTCATCTGATGGTAAATGATGATGAAGTCTAGGATGAAGCTCTATGGTTTATTACAAGCCTATTCACTCTTAATTTGAAAACATCCAAAAGATCTCTGAAAGGGATAAGTTTGATTTTGTACATTCCATATTTTTAATAACTTTTTTATTTTGTTTCAGCTATACGTATCATAGTGGATTTAATTGAAGACGTAGTTAATTTTTAATATAGTTTTACAAAGAACCATGCATGTAAACATACGTGTATATGAATGTGTGTGTATACTTGTATACATGTACCTACCATGCACGTACGTCTGTAAACACATCCATATACTCGCACAGGCTAGAAACATTACCCTTCTTTCCTTTCTCAGCAGTCGGGTAAGAGAATCATCTCGAAGATTGCATTACTTTATCTTCAATTTGGCAACTTTCCTGCTAAATTTAGAAAGTTGCGAAGTAGATATAAAATCTAAAACCTAATCCAACTTCTCATATCAAAAATATAAACTGCAGTGAAGTACTGGAGGGCGTTGTGGCAGTTTGACAACGCCCTCTACCGCGCGCTGCGGAAATTAGATGACGCGGCACTGTGGGTACCTACTAGTGGGTAGGGCGGGGCAAAGGTGAATTATATCGATATGTTGCTGTATGTAGAAGTTTTGAGGAGTATAACGCTTACTACTATTACTTTATCTTTATTTTTATAAAGGCTATACTGTCAATACCTTGTACTCAGTGAATTTGAGTAATGGATCACGAGAACAACTGACGTAATAAAATAAACTATAACATATTGTTACTACTAGAAACTGAAAAATTAAATGTGCTGTTGGTATGTGCGCTCGTTGAATTATTATTTTTTATGCGTTAGACTAGAAATTGATGTTTTAAAAAGAAGGTGTATTTTCGATAGGAACGCCATGCAGAAAAAAGAGTTTTGTATTTTTATTTACGTTCTATTAATTTAAAAAATAAAATGGCTAGATTTAAACTTAAGTCAGATTTATTCTAAGTATTTTATCTGTTTTTAATTATAATTATTATTACTTTACCTTTAATTACATTTACGAATAGCACTGTCCGCTGTTTATAGCAAAATAAAATAACAGTATCGATACAGTTTCACATGTCCCGGCGGGACAGGAACACAAGTCAGCAATTTCCAACGAGCGCTGATTTATTCCATAACTCTCGTGTCGCGTCACTGCTACATCGTCTCACCTGTGTTGCAATCAAATGAATCGAAATACTCATGCACATCACTATAATGTTATTTATTATAACACTTCTCATTAAAGTACCGTGCAATAAGAGATAAATGAAATAATGATTGCAATGCTGATTGAAAGAATATGTAGTGACAAGGATTAAAAAGGAAAAGGAGTGAACTGGTCTGGTCTATTGGAGAGAAAAGTTGAAGTGAGATTAACGAAAAAGATATTTGAGGCAAGAGTAAATTGGAATGTTGGAAGGAGACGCCAATGCGAACGTTCCACATTCAGATCGGGGACGTATTAGGAAAGGGCCAGGTCAGGAGACTCTAAACCGACGCACGTATTTCAATAGACTTATGAGTGTGCAGGAATTGAGGGAAGTTTGTCTGGATCGAAGCAAGTGGAAGGAAGTGGTCTCTGCTCACCCCTACGGAAAACAGGCGTAATTGTATGTATTACGCTTAAAGAAGGCAAATTAAAAGTAAAACAAATGATCACTATTAAAAACACAAAGCATATTAATTAAATTAAATGTATGTTATAAATTATTTTCCTCAATAATACGTGTTTTAATGATTTGTCATTCAGGTCAAATATTCGTACTTTGCATAACAGAAAACAGAGTTTTCTAACATAAAGTAATTTTAACATGTTGTTTAATAATAAACGAAAATACAAAATTATCATTTTAAGATGCTTGGCAGTTTCATTAAGCAAATAAGATCAGAAACAAAACGTAACCATCAAAAGAATAATTTAATTCCACGATACGCCTAAACCGAATTAGCATAACCGGGGTTTTGCATAATTTGCGGCTGCACCGAAATGCAGCTTACTGCTTTACCCCCTTTTGCCGCTTGGGAACTGTCATTTGGCATTGAATTAATTAAAATTGTTAATTAATTTCATTAGAGAGCGCGGGGTAAAGAGACTGTTACGTTAACTGAGACAGTTTGTATTATGATAAGTTGTACTCGTACATGCGAATATGGCTATGTCACATTGTCCTTGCGTTGACACAAAATTGTGTGTATGGAAAGCCCAAAGGAAGCCTGACCATAGAACTGTGTCAGTGGTATTATATAACAATTCTTTTGCCTCTTTTGCGGGTGGTAGGACCTTGTGCGGGGTCCGTCCGGATCGCTACCACCATCTTATCCATTAACCTACCGCCAAACAGCAGTGTTCGCATTGTTGTGTTCCGGTTTGGGCATTTGCAGTCTTAGGCTTGCAGTCTTGTGAATGCGAATGTCTATGGGTCACAGTTTCCACTTACCATCAGGTGGCCTGTGTGCTCGTCAGCCTTCCCTATGCCATAAAAATAAAAAAAAACTGTAATACAGTTCTATGGTGGGTCAGGATTCCATTGGGTTGAGAGCACATCCCGTCCATTGCGTCATTTAGCCATCCTTTAGCGGGTCGTCGAGATTCAAAGGACAGGGCATATTCTAATAGACGTATATTTAGTAACTGGGAATAAATAATACAAGACTGTAACCTTAAGACCCCAAACGCATTGCCAACCCTGAGGCCTAAGATGGAATGTCTCTATGCTAGTCATTACACCGGCTCTCTTATCCCCAAACCGGAACACAACAATGCGAACACTGCTGTTTGGCGGTAGGTTAATGGATAAGATGGTGGTAGCGATCCGGACGGACCCCGCACAAGGTCCTACCACCCGCAAAATTTGCACCCGCAATCGGTGAAATTAGCATTACCTATAATAGGTAATGCTAATTTCACCGGTTGTATTATACCCGCACTGGAATACAACAATACGTACACTGCTGCTTGGCCGTGGGTAAAGGATAAGACGGTGGTAACGACCAGGATGAACCTGCACAAGGTCCTGCCACCACTATACACAAAATGAAACACGTTTAAGATGAAAATGTTGAAAATGTTGGACCTTCTAAAACTCAACTATCCTCAAATTAAACATTATCATGTCACGTGCGTCGTATACATCATGGCCCCAGCAGCCATGTTTTTGAATAAGAGCCTTAACAAAGGGTCACAACTGTTATAAAACTGGTACCGCATACGCTACCCTATTTATATTCCCCGTAAATCCAATCTACTATGGATTTTAAACTGCAGAAATGATTTTTTATCCGATTGAGTGCGAAACTGGACCTCTGGGCTAAAATTATTCGACATGCGTGATATTAGGAATATTAATAAAGTAAATGGTTCTTAAATTAAACCGTTTCGGAGGGACGCCGCAACAATTGGGAAGAGATATAAAAAAAAAAGTTAGGGTCTTGAATGTACAAAATGAGTTTCGGGTTTTGGGCTTAGGCATGTTATATTGTATGCTATTTTATGAATGGTCGATGTTCAGTTAATAATGTTTTTTTTTTATACTCGTAGGAAAAATATTTGTTGTTAAGGACTTGTAAAAATGATTTTGTTTGAAAACAAAATTGTAGATCATAGGTTTAAAAAAAAAAAAAAAGGTACTATGTCACACCAATTGACCTAGTCTCAAACTAAGCTCTAGGCTTGTACTAAGGGTTCTAGACAACGATATAAATACTTATATGGAGAAATATATACTTAAATACACAGAAAACATCCATGACTCAGGAACAAATATTCGCGCTCATCACACAAATTTTTATATTGAGTAAACGGTTAAAAATTCTAATATTTTTTAATGGCATAGAGAAGGCAACCGAGCACACAGGCCACCTGATGGTAAGTGGAAACTGTGACCTATAGACAATAGCATAAGACTGCAAATGCGTTGCCAACCCTGAGTACTAAGATGGAATGCCTCTATGCTAGTCATTACACCGGCTGTCTTATCCCCAAACCGGAACACAACAATGCGAACACTGCTGTTTGGCGGTAGGTTAATGGATAAGATGGTGGTAGCGATCCGGACGGACCCTGCACAGGGTCCTACCACCCGCAAAATTAATTTTTAAACCAATAAATAAAGATCTAGGGAGATCTCACAAAAAATGATTTCAAAAGATAAAAATACATACTCACTCTCATTACTCAGTGTCCTCTATTACTCACTCGTACGAAGTCCAAAATCATGTTGTATGTAGACAAACCTTTGTACTATCCTAACAGCCTAACAAAGGTCTAGTAAAAGTCTTAGGGTTTTTGAAATAATCGCTATTTATTAAAATGTAAATATTTCGCTTATTGTTTCAGTTTTCTACAAGCCATTATTGAGTAGTTACGCTGTAAGATTAATATTTTAGCGGGCTTCAATAGCAGGGATAATAATTACACTCGTACGCATAACTTATAAATTTTTAGACATATTATGGATTTATTTCAACCAGTTTAAATCTACCTGCCTTCCATACCCTTACCATGATAAATAATTACCGTACTCGCTAGCGCGTCGAATGCTCTGTCCCCCGCACTCTATAAGAATACCACGATGTCTGCGAGGGACAGAGCATTCGAGGACGGTAATTGTAACTCATGGTAGGGGTACTGAAACCCACCGATTCGCTACACCACCAACCAAATCGTGTTCCAACCGCGTCGCACCAAACCCTCACAAACCAATTTAAACCGCACAAAGACTGTTTGTGATTCCACGGGATTTTAGAAAAATTGAAAGCGGTCCGTATTCCCACAGAATTGTGTCTAGACTTGTATTGAGATTTAGCTTACTGTGAGCTTGAGATGTCCTGGGAAATTGGAATTTAACAATTGTTCAGGGTTATCGCTGATCCTTATACATTATTTACATTTTATTATTCTTGCGGGTGGTAGGACCTTGTGCGGGGTCCGTCCGGATCGCTACCACCATCTTATCCATTAACCTACCGCCAAACAGCAGTGTTCGCATTGTTGTGTTCCGGTTTGGGGATAAGACAGCCGGTGTAATGACTAGCATAGAGGCATTCCATCTTAGTCCTCAGGGTTGGCAGCGCATTTGCAGTCTTAGGCTTGCAGTCTTGTGAATGCGAATGTCTATGCGTCACAGTTTC
Source organism: Acleris sparsana (assembly GCA_923062465.1). Classification (NCBI taxonomy): domain Eukaryota; kingdom Metazoa; phylum Arthropoda; class Insecta; order Lepidoptera; family Tortricidae; genus Acleris; species Acleris sparsana. The sequence continues at coordinate 16,666,630 of OV281301.1, read as the reverse complement.
CACTTACCATCTGGTGGCCAGTCTGCCTTCTCTTTGACATAAAAAATGTAATCTTATTCAGTAAATTCTTATGCAAATCTTTAACCGTTTTTGTATTAATGACTGACAAACATAATGCTTTCGCTGATTTAAATAAGGATGTAAGGCTCCACCCCGACCTTTTTCGAAAGTGTATTCAAAATAACAACCGTGGTTTTAAGTTGATGATGGTATGATGATGCAGACATTTTTATATGTAGTATTTAAAAGGTATCCATAAAAGACCTAAAAAAATATTTTTTATGTGATTCGTATACAAAATATTATTATTTTCAAACAAGTTTTCTACTTGCATCATAGTTGAACTAAGAATCGATGTCCCTACAAACGGTAAATTTATTGAAAGGGATCTTCATTACACCCTGTATTGTCTTGCATAAAATATTAACTGACAACTCAAAAATATTCTCCAACCGTTATAAATCACTTTCTAACATTTTAATCGGTAGACGAAAAATTCCCCCACACATCAAACTTTGAAGGCTGCTGCGCTAAACGCATGCAAATCCGCTGCATTTGCATCTGAATGACTTTGGCGATGCTCCTGCACAATGTGGCACGGTGCATGCTGCATATTGACGGCATTTGCCGGTTTTTATTCAGCCATGTTTGGCCATGTATAGCCTTTGAAATGCCACTCATGTGTACATGTAGTGCTTTTCAACTTTGTAAATCGTGGAGGTAAAAGTAAAAATGTTGAACTCCAGTGCCAGACTCACACTTGACTGTTTTTTTTATGTGAAGCTTTTTTTAAGGCTTTGCAATTTACATAACAATTTTAACGCTTGACAATATAATCAGAAACCAGTCGTTATAACACCTTCTGTATAAAAATCAATGGGCTACCCTTTTCGATTCTACAGATACATCTCTTTAAAATGAAACTGGACAGACGGACAACGAAATCTTAGTCCTGTAATAATAAACTGGTTTCAACTCTAATGCTCGTCTCGAGATGGTTTGGGGTTTACTTTATCATATCTTGTGACGGCGCTCGCAGTCAAGATGAGTTTATTAATACGGCCCTTAGTAACAGTGTCCTATTCCATAAAAGCATCTTAGTTGTCTTAGTTTACAAACTGTCTCCGTACCAATTTTTACGTGAATAAGTTGAGGCGTTAGCCAATGAAGAAGGAGCAATTGAACAAATAAACACACTTTCCCGTTAATAACAACAGAAGGAATAAGAATAAAGATAAGGAAAATGATTAATGATGATGATCTTGCATGTTAAACTTGAAGTGTGACTTAACAATTAACATCTTATCTTGTCTTTTAATATACAATACCCTATGTCATGTGTAATCCTAAACTTTATCTGCAACAAATTACCGTAGAACGCAATCACAGATTTCAAAGCAACACAAACTGTCTAATAAGTAGGTATTTTTATAGACAAAGAACTTAATTTTTTATAAACCAGCTGGCCTATTGCCTCGCAATCGCAATCGACTTCTAAGAGTTTTTTTTTTTATTATTTCGTATTCAGACTCGCCTTTGGACTGTCAAAATAAAAACGAATGCAATTACGAGTGCGCTAGACAATAGGCCTGCAGTTTCTGCTTCGTCCTTCGCATTAAATTTTCTAGAACGAAAAGTAACTTTGGGGTAATCCAGGATATAAGCTATCTCCATTCCTTTTCGTCCAGCCGTTGCAGATTGAAGGAGTATCAAACTTTCACATTTATAATTTTAGTAGTAATATAATTTAATAACAAATTAGGTGCACCCTGTACTAAAAATCTTCCAAGCAGCTTCACAGAATTCCCGCTGAACCTCTCAAAGGCTCCACCCTCAAATATTTGCCATTCATAATGTCTGCAGACAAGATGCGTTCCCATTGAAATTTAAATTTAAAAACACATACATCTTCTTTTCACATGCAAATTGGGTAGAATAGTCGATGTTGCTTTTGAAAGGTTTTAGGGAATGTGAATGGTTTTGGCTCCTTAGTTATGCGGCGAAATAAAGTTTTGCTTTTTACCGTACTTGCTGTTCACTTTGAATACGTTAACAATAAAATGTATGAATTAACAATAAGACATGTTCTGCTATTTTGCTTTTGGTTTCAGCTGTTGTGTTAATAAATTCATCAATATATTTTTCCCTAGTAGAAAAGTGTCCCAGATCAATAAGTACCCTAATTATCTGTAGTTTTATAAAGGACCTCCCCAAAGGTCTGCCATAAGGCCTGGCCCTGCGCCGCTTGAATCGACCAGTTTCCCGCAACCGATTAAAAGAGATATTGTTGATTATTTCTCAGCACGTACACATTTTAATGTTAACTTTCCAAGATCCACAGAAAAGCCTCTTCAAGACTGAATTCATCCGACACTCGGAGAGTGATTGTGCCGAGCGAAGCGAGCGCCTTGAGAGCAGGTAGTGCTTCGAATTATTCAAGAGATTGCCAATAAATTGGACTCTTGAATGTTCGTTTCAAGCTGGTAACGTAATAAAGTAACTAAACAACGCATTAAAAAGATCAGTTGGAACAAATTTTAGAGCATTAATACCAGATGTAATAAAGTTTTTTTTGTACATTGATGTTATTATTTTAGGAACTCGAGTAATGTTGTCATTATGTTAAAACATTATCCACGGTACATTAAATATGATAAACATCGAAAGTATACACTTGAATTTGACAGACACAGACAAAGCATACTTTAACTAAAATAGGTTTGTTGTATGATTATAAATAAGGGAGTAACTATTGTACATCAACATATTTCTCGAAAGAAATCTCAAGAGCCAGTTCACTCTCAACTCATAAAGAAACAATACTGAGAAGCTGTGGAAAGTTTCCGAACTGTCTTGAGTTCGGTTTGTTCGTGACAACTGCTGTCTCAAAGACGCATTGCAATACGGTTAAATACAAATTTTGCTGTAGCTGTGTACTTACTCTTAATAACCGCTGAGAAAAGGGGTGTTATGGGTTTACAAGTGTATCTCTGTATCTACGAATCCGTGTGTCTGTTTGCTGCATCGCAACTCCCAAATGAATAAAGCGATTCCAACGAACTTTATACAAAAACCGGCCAAGTGCGAGTCGGACTCGCGCACGTAGGGTTCCGTACCACTATACATCTAAATAAATGTTTTTCTTTATTCTTTATTATATTGGAGTTGATTGAATGAAAGGTAAAATGCGGTTTACGATTTATAACGTATTAAAAAAAAACTGATTATTAGATCTCGTTTAAACCAATTTTCCGTGGAAGTTTGCATGGTAATGTACATCATATATTATTTTTACATTTATCATTCCCTTAATTTAGAAGTTACGGGGGGAGGGACACACATTTTTTCACTTTGGAAGCGTCTCTCGCGCAAACTATACAGTTTAGAAAAAAAAATATATTAAAAACCTCAATATCATTTTTGAAGACCTATCTATAGACACCCCACACGTATGGGTTTGATGAAAAAAAAAATTTGAGTTTCAGTTCTAAGTATGGGGAACCTCAAAAATTTATTGTTTTTTTTCTATTTTTGTATGAAAATCTTAATGCGGTTCACCGAATACATCTACTTACAAAGTTTCCATAGTATAGCTCTTATAGTCACGGAATAAAGTGGCTGTGACATACGGACGGACAGACGGACGGACAGACATGACGAATCTATAAGGGTTCCGTTTTCCGTTTTCCGTTTTTAAGGCAGCTTACCAATGTAGCGACGGCACGGTTGGTCTACTTCGCTTACTTTAACAGTATAATTACGTACGGTCTTATTTTGTGGGGATCGGCTGCGGATATCGGTACAGTGTTTATTTTGCAAAAAAGGGCTATTAGAGCTATTTATAACTTGGGGTCGCGTGTGTCATTGAGGGAATTCTTCAAGGAAATAGATATTCTAACACTGCCGTCGCTATATGTATTTGAAATAATCATCTTTGTTAGGAAGAATCTACATAATTTCCCAACGAACATTGATAAGCCAAAAGCAACCAGGAGCACAGGAAAGCTCAAAACCACTTTTTATAGACTGGCCAAAACTTCAAAATCATTCTTGGGAAATTGTGTAAAATTCTACAATAAAATTCCAAAAAGTATTACTGAACTTACTGACTCTAAATTTAAATCTGTCGTAAAACAAAAACTAATTTCCCGAGCATATTATAAAGTAAACGATTATATCATGGATAGGGATGTTTGGCAGTGAGCCGACCGTCCTGCATGAGTAATCTACGCTAAAAAAAGGTGCACCTACTGTACAAAAATACCGTGATATTGTAAACTATTTATAATTATAATGTAATGATGTAAACCTTTTTCTTGAAAAAAATATACCTTGCCGAGTTTCTTACGCCGGTTCTTCTCGGGGCAAAGGTTTTATTTTTCGAACCGGTGGTAATGCTTTTTGACATTCATAGGTGCATTATATTATGCCTAAATTGAAGAATAAAGAACTTTGACTTTGACTTTGACTTTGACTTTGCCATTTGGCTACGGAACCCTAAAAAACGAGTTAAAGTCGATGCAGGAAAACATATCGAAACTTTTATGTGGTCATCTTATAAGTAGTTGATTCTATTTTTTCTTTTTTCTTTTCTCTCTATCTCTCCCGTAAGATTTTTGGCATGTTTTCCTGCTGAACTACACATGTTATTTGTTATTATATTTAATTTTATATTTGTAGCTTTATATAATGCTAGACTAAGTAGTACCATTGTAATATGAAATATGAAATATGTTTAAAAAATGACTGTAAAAGACTAGACGTGTAAAAGTGCCCGAGCGGCCTACTTCTACTTCTTCTTTTTCTTTTTTCTTCATTACTCTTTTTGAACTCACGTTGACTTAAGTGATAACCACTTAAAATAATGTGCCACGAAGATTGTTTCAAAACATGTCAAAGCTTGAAGTGTTACATTTAAGAAACAACTTTGTTTAGTATATACCAACAAATGAGTTTCAAGGCAATTCAATTTATGTTTAAGAGGTAATTGATTGACGTTTTTGCTAGTTTTTTTTGCAAATCCTCATAGCTTTACAGATGTAGTGCATAATTGTTTTCCTTCGTATTTTCACGGAAACGTACGAACGCGTCTTGCTATTTCAGTCGGTCACAGTACAAAAAGTACTGAGGTTGACTGAAGTAGCATGACACCTTCGTACGTTTCCGTGAAAATACGAAGGAAAGCAATTATGCACTACACCTGTAGAATGATATATTTTAATTAAAATCCTTGGCAGTGTGCGTGCCGCAATTATATTTCGATAAATGTAAAATTTTGGAATACTAGCTATCAGTTCAAGAAATATTATGGTAGAAATATACCTCGCGTGAGTCTGTAGGGCCTATAAGGTACCGTTAGGTTAAAATTAAATGGAAAAGTAGGTCATATTCGGCTCTATGGGATTTCATGTAATCTATTTCTGCTCTGGTGCTAGAGTGCATTGCCGGGCTGCGGATGAGCTGTTGGAGCTCTGCAAGCACAATGAGGAATGTTTGGACGAACTGCTCGCCAAGCAGTCTTCGTGCAATTGTGATTGTGGGGTCGAGCAGCCACACCCGCAGCACGGAGATGCATTGCACTCTTTTGAGTCAGCTGGCAGCCTGATGGAGTCTCAAAACAAAATAACCCAAGCCTGTAATAATACAAATAGAACCCTAGTTTTCTCTGATAGGATAGGTCGGGGGTTGGGCAAACTTTTATCTAATAATCTACCAAGCAGCTGTATTATAAACCATTGCATGCCCGATGCCTCGTTTCACCAAATCATACACAATATTAAACATACCCATGTAAATGCACAAACCACTATTGTGGTAATGTTAGGTGATGGGTCAAATATTAGATATTCAGATATAAAGGCCGAGTTCGACTGCCTGTCAAAGCTAGGTGCTAAAAATGTTATTATAGGCGCACTGCCCTATTCTCTGTCCAGTTCTAATACTCACCAATTTAATTTAAATAAGCTTTTATTTAAGCTGACGTGTCGTCATAGTGACGTTCTATTTTTTGACACTAATAATGTTATTAGTGATTATCGATTAACCCCTGACAGACTTGCTAAATCTTTAGCATGTTTTATTAATTCCGTATTCGGAAACCAATCCCCCCTTCCCACCTTGGTTAGGACGACATCTCCAACCGGGGATTTGTCTTTAAACTGACGGTTAGGACAACAGAGAGGCAGAGCAGTGTAACGTTATTACACCAAAATATAAATCGCTTCACTGGCAAAATATTAGATCTCGAGTTATTTGTAGAAAATAAAAACATAGATATAATTTGTTTAACCGAAACGTGGTTAAAAAATGATACAATGAGATTTAATGTTAATAATTACTCAGTAGCCAGCGCGTTCAACCGAGCGAAGGCGGCGGGTGGCGGGTCTATTATATTAGTGAAAAACGGTGTATCTTTCAAAGAGCGTAAAGACCTCTCCGCCTGTTCTGTTGAACGTGTTTGCGAGATTGCTTCTGCAGAGATGGGTCAGTATCTAATAATTTGCGCTTATAGACCACCGTCAGGTAATTTAACTTATTTTATAAAAACTATGGAGGAAGTCCTTCGTAAAGCTATAAATAATAAGAAATCAGTAGTAGTCTGCGGTGACTTCAACATAGATATTTTATCTCAATCAGTCGAAAAAGATCAATATATCAGTTTATTTAGGTCATTCAACTTGGACTACCTGTTTGAAGTACCTACCAGGGTGACTCCCACCTCAGCCACTTGTATAGATAATGTCTGGTTAAACTGTCCTCATCTAGTTGGAAGCGTAGTGAACGGGGTCCGTTCGGATCATAAAGCGCAGATGGTGAGGTTACCTTGCGAGAAAAAGCATCCAGATCGCGTTATAGAAATAAGACCACTGGGCGAAAGTAGACTAGAATTACTAAAGTCAAACTTGCTAGTCTCCATGTCAAATTCACAGACAGAATCAAATGATCCGAATTATCTATTCAAGATGCTTCTAAATACAGTATGTAGAGAATTTAATAAAACTTGTAGTAAGAAGCGAATTAAAATTAGTAATAAAATGTCATTCAATGAGTGGGCAACTACCGGAATCCGGAAAAGTAGAGATAAATTATACCAACTTTATGATAGGCGATCTTGTACCACTGACGAACATTTCCATCAATATGTTAGGAATTATTCCAAATTATTTAAAGCTGTGTGCATTAAGGCGAAAGCAGCTCATTTAAATGAAAAAATAAAATCTTCAGATAATAAAGCCAGGGCAGTCTGGAAAATAATAAACACTGAGACCGGCAAAAAAAGTAAAAGCGAATCCACTGTTTCCTTGAAGATAGAAAATACATTAATAACCGACCCAGTAAAAGTAGCCAGTGAATTTAATAATTTCTTCTCAAAAATTCCTAGTGACATAACAAAATGTCTGGCATCGTCCACTGCAATAGCCCAATCCTTTCTATCTGAAAATGTAAAATTAGGAAATGTACGCGATTTCAAATTTCATCATGTTTCTCCCTTCGATATACTTAAGTCTTTTAAAATGATAAAAATAAAAAAAACGGAAGACTTATGGGGCGTGTCAGTTAAGGTACTTGAAACCATTCTGGAGGTTGTTGCTCCCACCCTAGCTCGTATTTTCAATAGTTGTATCGACAGTGGCATTTTCCCACTTTTAATGAAATTTAGTAAGGTGGTTCCTATTTTTAAATCAGGTCATAGAAATAATCCTTCTGATTATCGTCCAGTATCTATCCTTCCTGCGTTCAGCAAAATATTTGAAAAAATAATGCTAACACAATTGACTTCTCACTTTAATACTAATAAAATTTTACACGATCAACAATTCGGCTTTATGAAAAGTAGGTCTACAACTGACGCGGGCGCAAGTTTGATCAAATTTATTTTACAGGCTTGGGAAGAGTCGCAGGACGCCATTGGAGTCTTCTGCGACCTTTCGAAAGCTTTTGATTGTGTAGATCATGGCACTTTAATTTGTAAACTTGGTTTTTATGGCATTAGAGGAAATGCATTAGATCTCATTAAGTCATATTTAACACAGAGAAATCAAAAGGTAGCGATAAATGGAGCCGTTTCGTCAGAGATAGAGATAGATATGGGCGTACCTCAAGGTTCTATTTTGGGCCCTTTCCTGTTCCTAGTTTATGTAAATGATCTGCCGTATATGGTAAGCAGAAGGTCAGGCATTGTAATGTTCGCTGATGACACTTCTCTACTATTCAAGGTAAATAGGAAAGATACTGAACTCATTGAACCAAACAATACCCTCTCCATGATATCTGACTGGTTTGCTGCCAATAACTTAATGTTAAATCCAAATAAAACTAAATGTATAAAATTCTCATCAGCAAATTTATCAAATATAAACTTAGCCTCAAATATTAAACTTAATGGTGAAACCATAGACTTTGTAAAAACAACTGTTTTTCTAGGTATTACATTAGACTCTAAATTGCAGTGGGGTTCCCACATAACTGCGTTAGCAAGTAGGTTGAGCTCCGCTGCTTTTGCATTCAGGAGAATAAGGCAGCTTACCAATGTAGCGACGGCACGGTTGGTCTACTTCGCTTACTTTAACAGTATAATTACGTACGGTCTTATTTTGTGGGGATCGGCTGCGGATATCGGTACAGTGTTTATTTTGCAAAAAAGGGCTATTAGAGCTATTTATAACTTGGGGTCGCGTGTGTCATTGAGGGAATTCTTCAAGGAAATAGATATTCTAACACTGCCGTCGCTATATGTATTTGAAATAATCATCTTTGTTAGGAAGAATCTACATAATTTCCCAACGAACATTGATAAGCCAAAAGCAACCAGGAGCACAGGAAAGCTCAAAACCACTTTTTATAGACTGGCCAAAACTTCAAAATCATTCTTGGGAAATTGTGTAAAATTCTACAATAAAATTCCAAAAAGTATTACTGAACTTACTGACTCTAAATTTAAATCTGTCGTAAAACAAAAACTAATTTCCCGAGCATATTATAAAGTAAACGATTATATCATGGATAGGGATGTTTGGCAGTGAGTCGTCCGTCCTGCATGAGTAATCTACGCTAAAAAAAGGTGCACCTACTGTACAAAAATACCGTGATATTGTAAACTATTTATAATTATAATGTAATGATGTAAACCTTTTTCTTGAAAAAAATATACCTTGCCGAGTTTCTTACGCCGGTTCTTCTCGGGGCAAAGGTTTTATTTTTCGAACCGGTGGTAATGCTTTTTGACATTCATAGGTGCATTATATTATGCCTAAATTGAAGAATAAAGAACTTTGACTTTGACTTTGACTTCATTGACGCGCGTCACTCCTGCAATACCTTAATACGTACGCAACCAAACGCGGCGACGGCGCAGCCCCGACTGAACCGGCTCGGTTCGTCCTGTTGAGTTTGCTTGTGTTGGTTCGCATCGCGTACGGTCGAGGCACGCACACATGCAAGCCGCGCGATACACCTTTGTTTGAAGATAAACTGTTGCTTATACTGTACGTCGGGCTAATGTTGACTGAGGGAATCCGCGGGGAAGCGAAGTTTTTTTTTTCTGAGACATTTTGCACCCTTACCTATATGTAACAATGTTTGTTATTATTTGAGAAATTCTCTATGTGTGGGTGTGTGGTGAGTGTCTGTGGCACCGTAGCTCCTAAACGGGTGAACCAATTTGGATTCTGTTTTTTTTATTTGTAAGCAGGTTTGCAGGTGTAGCAGTGGTTCTTAGCTTTTTGTATCTAATTATTAAAATAATATTTTTTAGCTCAAAGAAACATGAAATTTCCAGTTTTAGAAACAACTAATCAAAGCCTCTTATTTTAAATCTTAAGGTAAAAACTGACAAACCTATTTATTGTACTAAAGTCATATCTATTTCCACGAGCGTCCACGCATTCTAATTATTCAAACAACGAGTTAGAAATGAATTAAGCGCTGCAGTGCTGCATCGTTACTCGTTGGAAATGGATTCAGCGCTGCAGCGCTGTTAACTAAGCGCTAATGCTGACTCGATTACACCCAACATGTTACTCGGCCGTGTTGACGACTAATGTGTAGAAAATTAACAAATTCAGAGAATATTAAAGAGAATTTTATGTTACGTGAACTAGTTGAGTAAAGTTTTGTTGAAAAATACATAGTAATAGTATCGAGAATGTCGAATGAATTTGTAAAGTGTAATTTTACTTTTCAGAGATTATACTATAAATTTGTACATATTTGATTTTTTTCACTCTGAACAGTCAAATTTCTAATTACTGTGCACTTTGTTGGACGTCTCTTCAATTGTCTATGTAGTGATAACACCGCCTGTTTTTAGCATGTTTTTTTTTGCTTTTGGTTTCAAATCGTTACCTCATTGTGATTAATAAAGAGGATTGTATTGTAATTGATTGAACACTTTTGTATCCCACCCAAGCCGTCAACCTTTTTTAAATATCGACACGATTAACACCCTTTATGCAGCAATATTTTTACTTTTTAAGTTGTTGTTGTGTATCTGGTTTTCCGTAATATTTTTAATATATCAAGCAAGAGTTTAAAACATATAAAATTAAGCAGTTTTATAATAATAATAATAATAATATAATTTTTATTTCAGACTCTGGGTCCATAAGAGTGTTAGTAATACAGTAGGTAATCTTACAATCTAGGTTTTAGTAACATGAATTTAAAATAAAGGCAAAACAATGTCAACAATAAATTTAAAATTACAAAGAAATAATAATCACACAAAACCGATAAAACATACGTACTTAAGAGATTAATAATGTCAAATGATTATAGATTTAACTTTTATTTAACATTAAATATGACAGGTCTGTCCGCCATATGCACGACATTCCAGTGCTTCATTAAAGGGCAATCGAACTTATCCAGTATAACATTTAGGAGGCTGTTGGTACTGCCTCTAAAGTTTAGTCTAAAGTTTTAGTTTTGTATCATTTTGTGAACAGGATGTTCCAAACGTAAACAACTTGGCCAAAGTATTTTAGGGGGAATTTAATTGAGACTTTTTTTTCCTGAACCATTACCCTATTCTTAACAGTTGTAACAGTGAAATCCACATGGATTTATTATAGCATAATTAATGTTTCAAGTGTTCACCTTATTATGATAACCCAATATTAGCCTGGATTATTGATTATTAAAGGAGCTGATAAAACAAACGAACCTGGAACAACCGATAAAAACAAATGAAAAAAAAACCATGTCACATAAATCTACATAGTCCTAAACCAATGTCTATGCTTGAGATATGATAAGAAAAAGCGGCACTTATTTATGGATAAATACATATAAAGTATCTAAGACTCAGTGGTGCTCACGTTCACACAATTTTTAGTCCTAATTGGGAATCAAACCTAGGACCTTCAGCTTCGTAGGCAGGGTCACTAATGTCTTTGTTTGGTGTACAATTTTTTTTTGTATTGTATTGCATAATTCACACGTTTGAAATCTTAACATCTAAAACATAACTGTTATAATGTCCATCAAATTAAACGTGAAATAAAATAAATTTATAAAATAATGAAACAAACATTTCAATTTATATACTTACAGCGAACACTTGCTGTATCATAAAAATGAAATAAAAATCAATACCCCTTTACCAGATTAATCATTCACTACTGGTCATTTCCTACCGCCGGGAATCGAACCCCATCCCCTTTGATTACGTCGGTCCGTTCGCGTAAAGTGGGTCCGTCATGTTAATTGATCGATCGAGGTGGGCCGGGACGGATCAGCTGACATTAGCACGAACTACCTCGAATAGAAACCGAACTAGTTAATTTGAAGAAAATAAGGCTATGGAAATTACTAGGATAATATTTAAATAAATATATTTTCAACTCTCGAAATAATAGTGGGGTGTTTCTTATAAGTTTAACGTGTGTATCTGTTTATTTATATATCTGTTTGTAGCGTCTTAGCCCCAAACAAAATATTTTCTTTAAAAATAGTTTAGTTTATTCAAGATAGAAAATGTCCACAGTTAAATTTGAAAATAAGTTAAGTCGCTTATTGAAATCAGCTTTGAAGTAATATTTTCGTCGATGTTCTAACTTACACACACACACACTCAGGCATCACAATGATTCGCGTTCATAATATTATTGTGACAAATGCGAGAAATTCTGGGGTCCTAGTTAAAGGGGTATAAGTCGACTTAACTCGTAATAAAAAAGGGTATATGTATGAACGGAGTAAACTTGAGTTAATAGTTATTTTCATAATCGTGTTATAATAGAGAGCTTTTTAGTCGAGTACCGTGTTTAGGCCACGAAGCTTGCTGAGTGGCCTAAGTAAGGTACGAGATTAAAAAGCTTGATTATGACACTTAGTGAACAATACTTTTTGTACGAGTTCATTAAAATTAATAATTTAAGTCATTAATACAATCACCACCACATCGACATTTGTATCAAACCACGGCGTCCGTAATTGTTGCAGTACTGTGCTGTTCTGTTGGCTAAAAACTAGCCAATCACAAACCGTAGTTTGTTTATTTTTTTTATGCCCTGGATACAGAAGCAGGTTTAAATAGATTTTTGACAGATGACGCGACGCTGCTACGTTCCGAAACGCCATAGATTGGCAATTTTGTATCGGATCGAGTCTCCTTAAACAAGGACACATATTATTGAAATACGAAGTTCTATTTTCAAATTTGTTTATTAAAGTTAAAGTAAACGTATACAGACAGATAGTCAAAGAGTCGGTAATTTTTTCTCTTGATGCGTAATGCTTGGTAGTTAATAGCTCTCTGCTCGTTTATAATTAAAGCATATTACAAATACCTAGTGGCCGAGTGGCCTAAAGTAGGTCGCAAGTAAGCATAACAAAATGTACGGTGATGAGACCGTACAGTCTATACAGACGAATTTGCGCGCATAGGTTAGTAATATTAGTGTAAAAAATAGTCCAGAACCTCACTCAAAAACGAACCCTTACTGCACATCAAACAGCCATGATATATTTTCAATTATAATACATGGTGTTGACGTTTCTTAAAGGAGTTAGCCGGAAACTGTTGAGGTCAGTCAAACCAAAAAGATCAGTAGTCCACTTAAAACGCCTTTACATTTGGGTATTGGTTGAAATCGGTCTTGGGATGCTTCCCGGAAAGCTTATTAAATTGCTTCTTTATTTAGGATATTAGCCAAAGGCTCATGTACTTGGCGGTTTATTCTGTACAAATACTGAGAAAAAATCATAGGATACAGAGAGATACAGGGTGTCCCAAGAAATGTGTCTATGTAATGGAAATATTACAACCTGTATTAGCAAAAACATGTTTACACCTAACGTTATTGTTGACTGTTGAAACAAAAACTGAAAATTGATTAGTTGCAGATCTATTTAAATTAGTCTTGAACGGCCAACTTTTAACAACACACCTACATTCCTAATTTTATCAATTTAATTCTTGTAGTTTTCGAGTAAAATGCCTGTGACATACGGACGGACGGACGTGACGAAACTATAAGGGTTATGTTTTATCTAATTATCCGGGGTCACATACAAGAAACATCAGCGCGGTATACAGAACCCTTCGTAAGAGAATCTGACTCCCACTTGTCCGGTTTTTTTTTTGGTTACTAAGACAGTGCGTCACCGAAACCACAGACTTAAGCTCTGAGCTCGGCTCTCAAACTGATATCACTCAACTCAATCGAGCCATGCATCCAATGAACTCCGTAATCTTGAGTGCAAAGCTGTGTCGCGTTGCATTGCTTGACCCTGCGCTTGATGCATCTGACGTCACGCGAGTTAATTATTTAATGATCCATTATTTAATTACCTGGATAATTAATTGTGAACATGAAAGGGGATGATGAATTTTGGTTCAATTGAATTATTGATTAAGCCAAAGCCGTAGCTTCACTTGTTGTGACTTAAAAAAAGAATACGCTTTTGGAAAGCGTCGCAGTAGCCTAAGTTATTAGTGACGATTATTTTTTCTGAAGCAAAAAGTAATCTTGATATAACATAGGATACATTGAACGCTACAACTACAACTGTATCTTTTTAATGTTAATGTTTAATTTGACATATGAAGACTATTTACATCTCCATAATCAATAATTAAATTTATAATTTTTGAAGGTGAAGACTTATTACATCGTCACGAATTTAAACTTTATCATACTTTGACGCTCAGAGACTTTATACATCTCTAAGACTTTAATTAAGGTATACAATACAAGGTATACTCTGAGACCTGTAATCCGTGTCACATTTTTTTTACTATTATTTCATATATTTTTTTATTTTTGTATCACTAGCACAAGTTATATGTTTGTAATAAGAGATTTATTAAAAAAAATACTGACTGCTGAGTTACTTGCGGCGCTTCTTCTCAACAGCGGTCTCCTCTTGGGAAGCGCTGGTAGATTCGGACATGTAAAAGAGCCTACAGGGCCAACTTTACTGAATAAAGATTTTCTCTTTAATTATTATAGATTTATACGAACATCTATATTTACAGGAAAAACGCTTACAATTTGCGAATAAAGTCCAGAATAGTTCGAGGTGTCTTATAACACTGCCTAGATTCCTAAACACATAATAAGTTTAAAAGATGTAGGACCGTACCGGCTTTTGATTGTTAAACATGTATTTAGTTTAAATTACAAAATGAATAAATGTTTACTAGATTTATAATACAAGTAAGTAAGTTTTTTATTAGGTTTGAACCATATTTTAGATTTGTTAATTTTATGGCATTTCAGTCAAGACAATGTTTAAAAACAGATCACCCTTGATTTATATACTTTTATGTACAGGGTGTTATTTAGATAATAGATAATACAGCTATAACTCTCAAAAACTTCCGAACCAAAACTCACGCAGTTACAGCCCAATAAAAAGAGAAGGAAGATGGATCCCGGCGCGATGGTAGATTATGGCCGTTAGCGCCGCATTAGTTTGGGCCGTACAGACACGGCAGGCCGAGATAGAGGCACACCGAGACCTACATATTTTATGTAATTATATTACAGTATTTTATTACTTAACTATGTTATCCAACAACGGAACATAAAAATATTATAAAAGCTGCTTTTTAAAATCTTAAATTGTTACATTAAAAATTTAAATCCTGTTTTTCTAAATATTCCGCTAGTATTTTTGAGAGCACTTGCGCTATATTATTGCTGCATACTATTAATAACTCAAAAAAAATTACAATGTACAGCGTGATGTCATAATCTATTTATGTAAATTCCGTTGCAACATTTGTGTGAGATTGTTCCTGATATTTATTTATTTACGTAAATAATTTGCTCGTCCGATCTGGCGTTTAGTTGTTACGTTCAGAATTGTCAGGACAAAGTTTGTATTTTAAATATTAATTAAAAATAAATTGTCATATAAATTCACATGGAATTTAAAAACCTACATGATAAAGTCGAGGCGATGAAAATAACTATAATATTACAATTAATATCTAGTACTTATTGCTAATTTTTCAAAATGATATTTAGTTTCTGTCAGTTACCCGCGAACAACTAATGAAATAAAACTGAACTGTCACAGTTTTTTTACTTTCTCGGATTTAAATACAACGGATTTCCAGTTTTTTTTTTGTGTAATATATATTGAATACATAACTAATTTAAGAATTCACAGAATCCAAATGATAAAGCCGTGTACAAGTATTTCCATAATGACAACGTAATTCTGGTTGACCCCAGTGTGCCCCGGCGGCGCAACACGCGAGCATTTCCTGAAGGCTCGAGTCGTTTCCGCTTCCTGTTGTAAAAAGACGCAGATACGATATTAGGCCGCGGATGTCGCGTCGCTGAAAGTGGCAGGTATG
Source organism: Acleris sparsana (assembly GCA_923062465.1). Taxonomy (NCBI): domain Eukaryota; kingdom Metazoa; phylum Arthropoda; class Insecta; order Lepidoptera; family Tortricidae; genus Acleris; species Acleris sparsana. Next base: position 16,650,816 of record OV281301.1, on the reverse strand, counting down.
AACTTCACTTAATCTGGTTATGAAGATTCGCTAAGCATTTAACCTGGCTGGTCCGATTCCCAATATGGGCAATTATTCTTTGATGAGCGCGAGTGTTTGTTCTTGAGTCATGGATGCATGAAATGAAATTAAATAATTTATTTGTTTATATAAATATGTCAGTCGTAACGAAACTTAAGAAGCAAAAATGTATCTAAAATTAATATAATTACTCACTGAATTATTATATCAACGCACAGCTGAAACTAGTAGGTATAAGTAGAAACTTGAAAGGTACAGGGGTTCCTTTTATAATGTACTTGAAAGGATTTTAATACATTGATCAGGACTCAAAAAATCTGTTTATCTGTCTATAGCATTCTAGCTCCCAAATGGATAGACCGATATGGATGCAGTCCCTTTGGACCATGCCTATTAAATTATTAAGATGAAGAAAAAAACAGTTAATGTAATAGACTTACTCGTAGTTCTTAACTAGATTTCATTAAAATTGGTTTAGCTGTTTAAAAGATATCAGCTCTGATATTAGGGTCGCCAATATATAGGGGGCTTTAAACATTTCTAATTCAAGTTGGACATTTCCAGAAACAACAACTCTGAGACGTAAAGGGGAGTGGCGGTAGTCGACAATTTATATACCATTAGCGCCTTTGTGAACCACCACAAACCGACAGACCTCACACGGTTACAATCAACGGAATATCGACTCTTCCACACACTTATTACGGTTCACAATAATCTCCATTAGACTTAGACAAATCAAGGTGGCATGCCAATCAAATCTGAATCTTGAACGGTTATTAATAGAGTTGATTATGCCGTGGATAGCTGTGTGTGAAGAAGTAATGATAGATTTAAAAAGAAATGTGAGGCAAAAGAGAGCTGTAAGGGCTATTGACAAAGTTAAGTTACCAATTGGCGCAGTTTGTTAGGTCATTACAGAAGAAATAAGAATATAGGGAAAAGTAAACAATTTGTATGCCTTGCGGCACAGCGCAGTGAAACTACCGTAGAATAAGACCTGTATACTATGTACCCACCTGTGTTGAACAAATAAAAAAAAAAAATACTATGACTATGACTAAAAAAACTCGCTCGGCTCGTTGATGAAAACTGTATTGCCTAAAAGCGCAAAAGCCACCTAATGGTTCTAATGTATTTGACATTTTAGACAAAATACCCACTTGATGGTCCAGCTCGTACCTTACGGGTACCTACTCTCGTTACACTGTTGATATTTTACCAACCGCATTGCTTTAGATACTTTAGTGGCCTTGAGTGCTTTAATGCTTGATATTTCCCCGGCGATCCTACCCTACACCGGAACATAACCGTGTGAATACTGGTGCTTGATAGCAGGGAATGGTACTGTCCATTCAGACAAACTTATCTAATCTGTAAACTACATTTTTAAACATTCATATTTCTCGAAGGAACATTAAAGATCTAGCAATGACTCGTAACTCGACATAGAGGAAGTCTCCAAAAAACTTTCCCATTTCAGTATAAAAGGTGTATTTTTTACATTATTCTTTTGCAACTTACAATTTGTAACACCCTGTAATTTCTAGTACACCGGTAATTGGTCGTAAAAACTGCAATATACGGGAATAAGTGCCTGAGTCGTTATTCGTACAGCTACACATTGTGTATCATACAAACTTAATGTAAACTGGCTTAAAAATATTTATTATAAAACGTAAATCATTTTTAATATTTAATCTACAGTTAAACACCAACGTAACTTAACTATGGTGCCACCGGGCCCACTTACGGAGCTAGTGGCACTAACCGTCAGTCGACTTGTCAAACTGCTCGGTTAGTCAGTAAATTAAATAACTTGCTAGTTGCTTGACGTCACGGAGTTTAGTTAGTTGTGTAGGGTGACCATGTTGTCCATATGTGGTACATAGAATATTCAGTTTATTTAACATTTCAAAATAAATAAAAGAGATAATATAACTTTTGCATTTGTGAAACAAATTATTAACGCCCAAGTTTACGGATCCCAAGCAAGCACTGCATTATTGTCTGTTAGATAGTCCTTGATCCTATAGTAGACAAAATATTACATCAATTATGTAGTTAAGTCTGTTTTTATTATAAACGGTAGCCGCAAAGATAGAACATAATTTGAGAGTGACTAGGTCATCCATAAACACTTTGAGATTTTTTCTGAATAACAATAGTTTGTAGCAAACCAGTAGAACCACACCGCAACCCCATACTACAATATAATAAGAGGGTAGCCTCTTATTACTACGACGATAGACATACTAGCGGAATTTTTAAGCCACACACATTAAATTTAATAGAAGTATCAAATATAAAATTTTCAAGATCTTAATTTTTGCGTTACATTTACAAACAACTTAAAGGCGCGAAAATCACTTGTAATTATGCACATTCTATCCCGCTAGCGAAGAAGAGAACCAACATTGTCGTGTCCTGACTGTAATCCTTGTCGCCGCGGCGCAAAGTTTGTGAGTAATAACAATAATGTCGGACAGAGGGCGCTCCCGGCTGACATACTACTTGGAACTGTTTGTATTACGTCGGGTTTAGTACTCACGTATGATATTATGTTATTTCACTTCAACGACGCCGTTAGGATATATAACCTAAAAATTAGAAAAAAAATATAAGTAAGTTTTACTTGTTACGTTTTAAACTGAGTAAAATGATAAATACCAAATCTAGGAATTCAATAATTAACGTATGATAATTTATATTTCGTTCTCGATAAAATTATTTTGCTATGAATTTATTTTACGCGTTGTGGGTTGAAGTATTTCTTAATGCTATTGCGTAAACAAACATTCTAAACTGTTATATCTTACAGCATATATATTTTTTTAATTTATCTACATTTATACAAGAAGAAACTGACTGACTGACCTAGGGACTTGAACTTTAGAGAGAATATTCTTTGGACATTCCAGGGGTGTACTAAAAAGGGATTGGAAATTCATCCCTTAAGGGGTTAAAATAGGGGGAGTAGCGGAAAACTAATTCTACACGTTGAAAGTCACGGGCATCAACTAGTTTTACTATAACTTCTAAAATGTATGTTTACATTTAAATCTATATTTAATTTTCTGTAATTAAAGTAGCCTATGTGCTATTACAGACTAAAAACTATCTTTATGCTAAATTTCATCCGGCTCCTCTCGGCCGTTTTGGCTTGATTGAGTACTTAAAAAACATACATATTTACGCATTTTTAATATTAGTAAGAATTACTTTTTAACCTAAAACGATTCACAGTATTTTCTGCAAAAAAATATTTTTAATACTTTCTTATATTTATTATTGGGTACATACGACTTTCATTGGGTAATCAAGGCAACTAAAACTAAGTATACTACTGATTACATAAGCCAACTCGAATTCCGCATGCTTCTTTAATTCAAACAATAATGTTCGTCAGAAATAATATTTCATCCTTCGCACGAGTCAATATTCCTGGCAAGGAGCTCCGCCACACCGGGCGTTTGAGAACAGTTCCCCGTCGCATGGCACTTGCGGCTAAGAACCCGCGTGTAATCGGTCCCACATTCTATGAGCGTCTACCCGCTAAACTTAAAAATGTAACATCCGACGAAGCATTTAAACATCAGCTGAGAAACCTTTTATTGGATAATCCATTATACTCTGTCGACGAATATATGCAACTTAAATTGTAAAATTATTATTGATATTTGACCTTTATTAGTTTTGTGTATTGACATCGGAAACTGACCATTTATTACTTGTTTATCATTGTTGTTTTTGATTATTTGAGTGTTTTATATTATTGTATTATTTTAATATTATTTTATCAATTTGTATTAATGTTTTGTTGACGATATCAATGTAATTTCGTATTTTTTGACATGCAATGCAATCTATATTGTAACATTACATTGATAAATAAATAAACTAAACTAAACTAAACTAATAACTATATAAAAATAAAAATATATTACTAAATTAATATCCAAATTCAAACTTTACTTAAACAAAATGGGGGACCAGAGACATAAAGTTGGCCAGTAAATATCGTTTTTCCCGCTAACGGCTCATTAGGCGCAGATCGCGCTCGGAACGGCCGCATTAGCATATTGACTTATTTAACGGGCTGCAGTGGAACGTATGGTAAGAGGGGATTAAAGTTAGTTTCACACATTACCAAGCAATCAGGAGCTCTTTTTTATTAATCTGCCGTCTGTAATGTAATAATATAGAGTATACAGAAGACGTGATCAAAAGTGATATGACTTAATTAAGCATTAAAGTCGGATCGTAATAATATATATTTACATAGATTTTTTTTAGATGTAGTATTCAGATTTAATCACGCAATGATCAAAAATAAATAATGTATTGTAAATAGTGTGGTCACCCTACTTAAAAGAAAGACATGATGAAAGGTATGATTCTAAAAATAGGTTAACCATGAATTATTGAATCGGTGATTTCATTAATGGGATATTTTTTTTAAATAATAGTTTTGTTTCTTGTAAGTAATATTTCTTGGAAATGGCCATCAATCACCCTGTCACCCTGAATTTTATAATGTTGATTTCAATTTTTAGAATTGAATTCAATGATTCACAGATCTCGCGTAATGGTAGCGCTGTCGTCTAGTGAATAAGAGCTGTCACGTTTAAACATTAAAATAGCGATACAAAAGCAAAATAAGTCTCAAAAAGTAAAATAGATAATCTACCTGGTTTCCTAGATTAAAAAAAACAGAGTCTATATTGATGTAATATTTCAAATATACAAACAATCATATATTGTTATAATGTATTGTATTATAATTAACATTTATACCGTGTTATATTGACTAATACAACCAATAAAAAAGGTTATTGAAAATCACTGCCTAGTGTTTAAAAAAGTCTATACAGTCTACAGACACCCAATAAAAAAAAACAGTACATGTAGCACCTTGTACTGTTTTTTTTTGTTGCCAGTCATTGTTATTCTCATTGACATGTTTGTTTAGTTTGAGGTTTATTATTACGAGGCACTAGGTAATTAGTGCTGAACGTATACACTGGCTTACTGTACATTTAGTTAACATCCCATTTCTTATACTAAAAAAAACTTAAACAACAACCAGAGAAACAATGTGACAAATAACTTTATTCAATATTCCTTAGGCATATTTTAAGGAAACGCCATTTTTTCCTAAACTCTCGAAACCTTTAAAAGCATTGGAGTCAAAAAACACCTAGCCGGCTGGTTTGAACTCTGTTTGGAGGAAACTTATGAATTCGCGAAGCTCTTAATCCGTCCTTCGAAGGCTAATGACACCGTAATGCACTTAGTCGGCGCGAAAGCATGTTTAAAAGATCGTTGTCACACCGTTGCGTAATGCTGTTCAGTTTTAGTATGCGAAGTAAAAAAAGAGGTGAGCTACAACTTTACTTGTGTATTTATGTATGTTTGTGTATCTGTGTGGCTTTGTAGCTCCTCACTGAACAGATGGACCGTACCAGAGGCGGTTTATTTTGAGAAAACTGGTTTAATCAGGATAATTATTAGCTAAGTTGTATAATAATAAATATTAGTTTTGAAAGTAAGGCTCACCATAATATTTGGTGTTTTATCTAGTTTTAGTTAGCTTTGAAGAAGTAAAGCTTACAAATAAGTAATTATATTTCAACTACAATGTAATAATACTTTCCAAAATAATATGATTTATTGGCTAAAGCTGATTATACATATAAAAAAATATTCTTACATTATCATCAAACTTTTAAATTGTCCCATATATTAATTAGCATAATAATATGGTTTATAATTGGGTAAACATTACTAATTAACGACACAAAAAACATATACCCATCCCAACCATTTAAACTAAAACTTCTTTCTTAATATTAACCCTTTGTAGTAAATCCACGTTCGCCACGGTGTGATGCAAGCCTCTATCTCCACGCCCTGCCCGTTCTACCCCTCACATTTTAGACCACCTGGAGTTTTAGCAAGGAAATATTCTTAGAGGAAGTCTGCATTAAAAAAAACGGTAAAGCTCGTCTGAACTTAATTAGGACAGTGTTCGAGTTTATTTTATAACTTTAGAGCGTGTTTGAAAAGGTAGGCTAGATTTTATGCCAAAAAAACTTTAGAGATGTAAATTTCAGGCACTCACTTCGAGTTGGGCAAAATGTACCTCAGGATGGCGGGAGCGCGGTGGATGCGAAAAACACAAGACCGGTCTGAGTGGAAAGCCTTGGGGGAGGTCTATGTCTTGCAGTGGACGTCTTTCGGCTGACATGATGATGATGATGTAGGTTGGAGCATCTATAGCATATAGTATAGTATAGTATGTTTGTACAGCGTTCCGTGAGTCACCAAAACGGCACTGACTGAAAATCAGCGCTGTAGGTGTCTGACACCACAGCATAATGCTGAGCCAGTGTCCGATTTGCTACCGCAAGGACTGACTCCGTGCTATTTCTGTGACATTGTTTATTTTCTTTTATATTGCTATTTCTGTGTCTTATGTGTAGTGAATAAATGTTTTTCTTCTTCTTCTTAAATAAGAAATTATTTAAATAACGCCCAACTCTGGATACTGTAGTAAATTCAGTTCATGAATGACTTCCAATACAATTAAAGAACGTCACATGTGTGAGGGTTAATTTAAGCTGCGATTGCGTTTTTTTCGCTTTCTTGTTCGTCAGTTAGTTTCTTCGGTAAAAAAACCAATCGATTTTAAACTTCCTGATGAGCTGATGACTGAAGACTGTTAATTATAACTGTTTTTATCGTGTAACAAAGGGAGCATCAGGCATCCGTCACGTTCTGACACGTAAGTACGTACGAGAGTGACGGATATCCACATTTGGCACGCGATACTTTTTGTTTAGGTATTCATTAAAAATCCCTTCTGCATAAACGCGACACTTCAATGTTGTTTTGATTTTAATGTTATTCTTCTGACAAACGCTATAGTTATTATAGGGATATATATATTAGGTATTTCAAACGTAAAATTCAATTGAAGACTTTCGTTACACGCAAGAACTATTCAATTTTCTAACATACAGCCCAAAAACCGTAACTGGTTATAAATATATTTTAATTCAAATTTAGAACATTATATAGGTCATTTTGAACAATGAATTCAAAAAGAGAACAGTAAACCACAATTTTAATACTTACCCTTATCAAACCAAACGAATCGTTTCACAAAATTAAAAAATACAAATCAAACGCGTAATAAATTGCTGGGTATTAAATCATTAGCACTTTATCCTTTGTGCGGACGGCTTAGAGTCGTAAGTCGCAATAAATAGCGGATTTGGTCATAATTTACGATTTTTACCCTTCCGGGCAGTGTGAACGGACGTACTGTTTTTTTTGGTCAAAGATTAAGCTTGAGTAAAATAAATAAATTTAAAATGGCCTAAATATTTGGATGAAATTTAAAATGGAGATGGCTTATTATACCTACCCAGGATTAACATATAGGCCACTTCTTTTTCTGGAAAATTTAAAAGTTCCCAACGGAATAACGCTAATCGACAATGTCACGGGCAGAAACTAGTGATTTGAAAATGCTTCTTGCATTTATTATTATCAGAGCATGATTTTATTTAAAAAAAAATTAAAGCGTCGTTAGTGCAAATTAACATTATCATATTTACGAACTTATTTTTCTTTCCATATTTTTTTATTGACGCACTTAATACAAAGTCAAACTTGTATATATACGACTATATAATGTTAATTATTTTAAATATAACGATGCAACGTTTATATTCTCAGGCAATTTTTTATTCGCTTTAGCTTGTTAAAGGCCTATCCACACCCCTTACTCTTTGCTAACCCTTCCAATCGCAGACCCCCTGGCCATTAATTCTGCCCTGCACGAGTAATGCAGGTTCCGCCATGTTTGTTCATAGGCTTCGACAATAGGCTATATACGACTAGGTGTGGTTGGAGAGATATCTCAGCTCGCCAATATACAGTGCGAATTAAATATTTCATGTTTAAATAAAGTCGGTTAAGAGGCGTAAGACAAGCGTGTAAGAGTGGCATAACATTCTAGCTTGTGCCCGTCATTTCGTCATTTTTTTTATGGCATAGGGAAGGCTGACGAGCACACAGGCCACCTGATGGTAAGTGGAAACTGTGACCCATAGACATTCGCATTCACAAGACTGCAAGCCTAAGACTGCAAATGCGCTGCCAACCCTGAGGACTAAGATGGAATGCCTCTATGCTAGTCATTACACCGGCTTATCCCCAAACCGGAACACAACAATGCGAACACTGCTGTTTGGCGGTAGTATAATGGATAAGATGGTGGTAGCGATCCGGACGGACCCCGCACAAGGTCCTACCACCCGCAGAAAAGCAGCTTAAAAGTTTATCGCATTTATCCTATAGTCTGTGTCAATTGAATTTGCTTAAGATGTAAACAAATCAGTACTGTTTGATACATAACCTCAAAATAATTATCAAGCGGTTATATTTAATAGTTCTTTGAAACGAGTGTCGGTGAAACAAGGGACACAATCTTCATTTGGCTCCCGGCATAGTTATTAATTCGGCTTTTTGTGACTGGCACAAATGGCCCCAAACAATAGATCTCCTATTTGTATGTTCTATTAGCCCATTGGGACCCTGACTCACCATAGAACTGTGTCACCGTGACGATATGATTCAAGTCGTAAGAAGTGTCAAACAAATTGTCAAAAAAACAGGGAAAGGTCTGGAGAGTGTTCGCCCAGTGTACTTGGACGGTTCTCCAATTGAGAGGGTCCGGCAGTTTAGGTACTTGGGACACATTTTGACAGAGAATCTCCAAGACGATCTGGACATAGAACGTGAACGCCGAGCCACAGCCGTCAGAAGCAACATGCTTGCGAGAAGGTTCGCGCGATGTGATGACCCTGTTAAGCTGACATTATTTAGAGCATTCTGTCAATGCCTATATACATGTCAGTTATGGGTCAATTACACGAGACGCGCCATCAGTACCATCAGAGTGCAGTACAATGATGCGTTTCGCACCTTGATGAAGCTGCCACGTTATTTGCAGTGCGTCGAGTATGTTTGCGGAGGCTGGCGTTCCCGATTTCTTCGCTATCATAAGGTCACGCATAGCATCATTTCGAGATCGCATTCGGTCGTCCAGTAACGGGATTCTCTGTACCCTGTCCGATCGCCTGGACTGCGGGATGCTTCGACACTGGCTAAAGGTGCACAGCGAGCCCAACAAAAAATAATTGCCGGTTAGTGATATTGTTAAAATATGTCTTATGTGTTATTTTAATGTATTCAATTTTAATTTACTGTGTTATTTTTAATCACTTTTTGTAAATTCTTATGATGTATGGGTACACTTGCCTGAAATAAATGACTTTATTATTATTATTATTAAATTGTTTTATAATGTCACTGTGACACCGTTCTACCGTGAGTCAGGGTTCCATTGCGCCGATAGTACGTGGTTGGTGTAATGCGAGATTGGGTAAAAAAATGTGCTGACATTTTGCAAAAGACAGTAAATTCCTGTCTGCCATTATCCCTGCATCATAAAGGGATGCACCGCGAGGGTGCTAAGTGCATCGCGTCATGGGTTCCCGAGGACCCTAATTTTGTTTACGGTTCCGCCACGTGGCGCTGTTTGGTGTTTTTGAGAGATAGGGGACTTTGATTTGGTGGTTTGGGCTATTAATTCAATTTGCTTATCTTGTTGGGTAATTTAATAGATAATTTTGTAATGGAAGTCCGTATGATCTTATCATGAAAAAGTATTTTTATAACTACAAATATTAATTAAGATAAACTTTCAAAGTTAGTCAAATCCACAATCTGTTGTGGTATTGTTCTGACGTCAATCGCCATAAATAAATAAGTGCTATCAAAACGGTGACCATACAACCACAGATCAAACACGATAATGGTTTTTGCCGTGTTGAATAGAGGCCCTTATCAGTCTGTCATAATTCGGTTAACAATTCCTAGACCTATAGTTGATACCGTTTAATTTCTTCTGTTGAGGGATGGGATTGAGGGATGTTTGGCGGTGAGTCGTCCGTCCTGCATGAGTAATCTACGCATAAATTTACCTACGCTTAAAAAAGGTGCACCTACTGTGCAAAAATACTGTGATATTGTAAACTATTTATAATTATTATGTAATGATGTAAACCTTTTTCCTGAAAAAAATATACCTTGCCGAATTTCTTACGCCGGTTCTTCTCGGGGTAAAGCTTTTATTTTTCGAACCGGTGGTAATGCTTTTTGACATTCATAGGTGCATTATATTATGCCTAAATTGAAGAATAAAGAACTTTGACTTTGACTTTGACTTTGACTTTGTTAATCTACGCACGAAATCAATGCAAGAATTTCTATGGAAATTCTAAACAAAGTGACCAGTTTTCATTGCTCTTGACTACATATTTCTGATTCAACCCCGTAAAGGAACTGTTTCCCCGCCACCTAACAAGGTGGTATCTATATTGAGACAGAGAGTGAGAGAGTATATTGCGACGGTATCATTATTCCCGGCATGCATAACTAAGCAGGCAATTATAACTAGCATAATTATGCTACGTACAGGGTCCTTAAAACCATCGATATTATACGAAGATGGCAGATGCATCGGATTATCAACTTCCAGATTAAGAAGTTTCGATAGTGTCACATATTTTAAATTTCTTGGTTTTTTGCGGGTTGCGACTGAAAATTTAAGTATTATTTTGTCTATCTGTTTTTTGTGTCAAATAAAATCAAAGTTTTTCCAAATCATGATTCTGTAACCGTAAAAAAACAATTTTTTAGAGTATTCCAAATTAGTTTTCGAAAATATATTATTGAAAATTATACTTAAGTAATCGAATTATTTATTACTTAAATAAATTAAATAAAAATCTTTCATTTAAACGAACCATGTTCGTTTTGTCGTTGCTTTAAGGAACATCCTGTATAGTGAAGTATCTGCATATGCATATATACGCACAGAAAACGTCCTAACCCCAACTAACCGATAACTGCAGGGACTGCACGTCAACTTTCGCTGCGCGAGTTGCATAATGCCGACCACGTCATTGTGCTGTTACAATTTGGATCTTCTATGCTTGGTGAATGATTTAATGTAGCGATTGTACCTTTGGTTAATACTATTACTTTAATGTGAACATTATTATGCAACCACATCGATAACGGATACTTTAATGACATGCAATACTCTAATGTTTACATTAAAATACAACCACACATACTGTTTCAAATAGGACGTAGATAGCTAAGGGTCTCCTACTATCTATAATGTCATGTCATAATTGTTATGTGTTACGACACGCTGGCCTAGTTGGTAGTGACCCTACCTACGAAGCTAGCGGTCCTGGGTTCAAATCCCGGTAAGTGCAGATGTTTGTGTGATGAGCGCGCGAATATTTGTTCCTGAGTCATGGATGTTTTCTATGTATTTATATTTCTCTATATAAGTATGTATATCGTTGTCTAGTACCCATAGTACAAGCCTAGAGCTTAGTTTGGGACTAGGTCAATTGGTGTGACATTGTCCCCTGATATTTATTTATTTATTTATTTATGTATCTAGTATTTAGTATGTGTTTGTTAATTTGTATTTAGTATGTAATTCACAGTGCTGTAGTATTATACTGTTATGCTGTGTAATTATTCGTAAAATAAATAAATATAGGCCATTTGATTATCGTTTCTGAACATAATTATAGGGAAGTTATGATTATGGTTATAGATAAATATAATACTCTACTGTTAACACATGTAATACATTTACGTTGTCTCACTAGCTGTTAGAGCTATAAGGCTGTTAAACATAACAGCAGGCTTATAACCTAACAGGATAAACAGGAGAGCCGTGTCCATTTCGTATGAAAATTTCATTAGGTAGGGTAGGAACGGTCGAACGTCAGGCGCCGCTCGGGTTATGGACGACGCGTTCGATACTCAAACTAGTAACAAATGAAAATCAAAACAAAATCAGATTCTTGCAGTAAGTAGCATGCCTGCGACGATAGAACTTGTAAATGTTAAATACCTTTTTATGAAAATCACAATCATTTTTTGTTATTATATTACAGCAAATCTTGATGACTTAAATGTTGCAGCGAGTCTTTGACTTTAATACGAAATCTAGAAGTTTCGTAATCGATACCTCACAACGAGACCTTGTAAATGACACCGAACCGAGTAAATTAAAAAAAAATTGATTGTTGGGCATATCACATTTTTAAACATGCATAACTTGACTATAAAAATACGTGCTAAAATTAATTTTATTTTTGTTTACATAAAATAGAATAAATAAAGCTAATACCTACTTAGTTAAATTATAACTTATTGTCATTTATTGTACTGTGGATATTGTAACAATAAATAAATAAATGAATAAACTTTAGAAACTTGTTGCTGACTCTGTAACCACATGCACAAACAGGATAAAATGTTTACCAGTGTATATTTTCAGGACGTTACGCATAAATTTACCTACGCTTAAAAAAGGTGCACCTACTGTACAAAAATACCGTGATATTGTAAACTATTTATAATTATAATCTAATGATGTAAACCTTTTTCTTGAAAAAAAAATACCTTGCCGAGTTTCTTACGCCGGTTCTTCTCGGGGCAAAGGTTTTATTTTTCGAACCGGTGGTAATGCTTTTTGACATTCATAGGTGCATTATATTATGCCTAAATTGAAGAATAAAGAACTTTGACTTTGACTTTGACTTTGTTAATTTGCTACCCATTTCAAAGAAAATCTGCTTGAAGATGTGATTGTCCTTAGAGATGCCAAGTCATTTGTAATTGATAGTATTTCGACCTTATTGCTGTGGAATGTCAGATTGACTTTGGAAGGAATGTGGGTGACAAATTTCCTTGACTGTACAGTACCCCAGCGAGAATGTTAAGCACTTTAGTGTATTGTCATAGTAAACTTCAAACGGATCATCAACTGACACATATGACTCAACACTTTTATGGCGTGACTGTACAGTGTACAGTCATACAAAATGGGGTGAGTTGTTTTGCGGCGTTAAGCTTGCAGTTCAGCATATCCTGCCGCAGGGCCACGGCGCTGGTTTTGAGTTGCAACATTAATTCCCGAGGGAACAATTTAGGCCATTGTCCTTCTGTATACAGGCATGGAATGACACCATTTACGAGCAAGTGTGATGAAATAGTTTTTTATGTGACTGGAGCATAATGAGAGGCATTAATACACGTATTATAGTGTTTTATTGCCAAATTATACCTACAGTCGCATTTAAAACTTTATCTACATGCATATCATAAGTTTTCTACAACATGTACAATATGGCCTACATTTTCATAGCTTTATTTTCTGTTCTTTAGAACTATTCAAAAGTTCGAAACAAATGACTAACACTTAATTCAGGTATATTATAATGCACCTATGAATGTCAAAAATCACGACCAAATATGATTCCTTATTTTTAAAAAGATGTTTGAAATTTGAATGTGATTAAAGTTTTGGCTACCTATACTGTAATTTTAACATTACGATGCAACCACAGATACAGATACAGGTATACTAATATAGGTCATTTGCATATCGTTTCTGAACATATTGCAGGAAAGTTATGCAATGGATGTAGATAAAATAAATATGTACCACAGCAACATCTAACGCGGAGTCCGCACTGGGTGCGCGCTCGCTGCCGGCCGAATTTACGCGAGGATAAATTAGTCGGCGCCGCGCGATTTGCATCCGATCGGAGCTAATGGCCAAGCCCACGTGACACGGTGTGTTTCACAACTGTAATTAGCCTTACGGGTCACCTCAAATTGGTCTTTCAAATGAATTTGTTAAAGGTCCACAGTTATCTTGAACTGTACTAAATATTTGATGATATTTTTTCTTCAAAAGATAAATAAATACTTTAAATATTTATTTATGCAACTGTCACATAATGAAGCCTATTAAGATCCCAGTGTTGAAATTAGAACGCGTCGCCAAACGTTCTTGTACCATATCTTAAGAACTTAATCACGTACCGTTGGACACAACATTTTCTACAATTAAAAAACGGAAGGTACAAAACTGGATTAAAACAAAGACTGACTTTTCAGCAATTTTTTCTGCTTATTTATCTCACCAACGAAGTCATTTCCATTATTTCAGCTGTTGTTAATAGTCAGTGAGTTGTACTGTTAATCACAACTTTAACTATTTGTAAAGAAGAAATGCAGAAAGAAATGAAAAAAAGGTTGCTGTAATAAGTTCTGTCTTTTCTGTCACAATGAAGTCTGTCGCGAATTTCGTACAGCGTACAGCGCCATCATTCTACATTGACTTATGTCACGCCACTGTCAAATTAATAAGAGCTCTAACAACTTGGACAATACTATAAACCCAAGGGTCGTAGACATGGTGCTCAACGTTAACGTAAACGATGTCCGAAAACTGTTAAAATGTATGGAGATGACATAAGCGCTCGATGCGACTGTTTGGCAGCCTGCGTCAATCTCATTTATTTTCTATAACGGTAAACGTTTGCCAAATGCATTTTGTCTATGGCCACGAGTCACTATAAAGAAGATTTAGAATAAACTTAGAAAAAATAAAATGTTTTCTATATTTTATGCACGAACCTACCTTACTATTTCGCAACGCGTGAGGAAATTTTGATGATTTCACTTTTATAGTGAATAGATATTTAAAACAATTACGATTATTAAAAAAAATGCGCCCTTCTTTGACATGACATTCTCTCTGACAAATCCAATGAAGAGTAAATCGCTAGAAGATATTTTTAGGACGTAGATGAAATTCTATTCACTATTTCACGTGCTGTAAAGATACACTCTCGTTTACAGATTTTTATATTATTAATAAAGAAAAATCAACGGTCATGTATGAACTAGTAACTTTGAGTTGTATTTTTGAGTTAACACACACATAAATACAACTTTACAATTCTATTTGAGCAGCAAGCAGTTCTCCTGACGTTAACGACTCAGCACTGCTGAGACCCTAGTACAAACATTGTAATAAAAACACTTAATCTCCCATAGTAATTAGTCCCCCCCAACTAACCCCGCTTTCCCCTAATTGCTATAATATGTAAATGTTGTCGCTATTACCTTCAGAATTTAATTGTTTTGTTTTAATCTCGCTAGGATATTGCAATTGAGATGGGCATTGACCTTTACGGATGCTGAGCTCAGATCAAAAGAGCGTATTTGATGTTGAACTGTTATTGTAAAACTAACCTTATTAATATCTTGAAAAAGTTGAATTGTTTTTGGGAATTAAGTTCATGATACGCTCTTGTGATAAAAAGGGAAGTGTTTCTTATGTTAATTAACGTAGGATATAAATTATTGAAACAATGGAAACAATGGAATGTTCCTTTCTTTTGATGTTACGATTGTGAACAAGTTCAGCGAGGGAGTTATTCTTTTTATGAAAACAAAAAAAATGATAGTATTTCTTAATAATATGAGTGTATTTACTTGTGTGCAGAATTAGTGACAGTCTAAAAAGGGCTTATTAAACGTGATAATTTATTTAATCGGAATTCTTTGGTGTCTCTATAATTTAAAAAATACTGTAAAGCCTCCCTTCCTCGTTTTCACAATTTTTGAAGCTCCTCCATTTATTTTTCTGCTGAAATGCTTTAAATAATGTTTTTTTAAATTAAAAATCTATGACTAATATCATACATAGGTACAAACCATTCAGTCATTTAATCCATTTAAAAACAAAACCCAGTCATCTTTCAAACGTATTAAAAACTCATTCGTACAGTATTGGATATCGCTTTTCCGTCTATCTGACGGACAGACGGCCGATCCTATTAGTACCAAAAATCTCCAATACAAACAAAAATGCCCCTACCCCCAAAAAGTAACCGAGGACATACGAGGGACAAATATCCATTAGTGCACGTTTGAGCCAACCTTTGAACCAATGTTTGGACAAGGTTTGAAGATGATTACAGGCCGATTTAAAACGTGAATAAAATCAATGGTGGCAGATATTTCTCTTATTTATTTAAGTCTAGTGAAGTGAGAAAAATGCTTAATATAAAATTAATAATTGCCTTTAAGTTTTTATTCCAATTTCATTTGAAACAGCCAAAACCAATTCATATCACGTTTTTTAAAACTAGAGAACAGCAATGTGTATTGGAAAAAAGGAACCAACTCACAAAAAACTGATTCGTCCATTTGATAAATGATTTACAAAATTGCTTGTCAATACTAACCGCCGTCAGTGTTATCCTACCGCTTTAAATACTAAACATAAAACGCTTGACGATTTACCAAACATTGGTCCAAACGTTTGGCCCACATTCCATCAGCACTCTGGATCGCCCGGCGACATTTTTCAGTGCCTCTAAATAGTAACGATAGCACAAAGGAAACTTCAATTACTGCCCGATGGACAGAAGATTGTGTTTCGAAGTAGTTTCACGGAGATATTAATCCAATTACAGTGAAAATTGACCGTGTTCGACGATATTTTTGCTAGTCTATACCAGCTTAGGTTTTGGTAAGACAAAAACCTTGTTTTGAAATGAAAATTTAGGCTAAGTACCTGCTCTATACTTCACTATCCTGACTATTTCATGTGGCAGGTGTCACTTCATTGTATGTACATAGGGCAATTTATATATCCCATTTACGGAAAAAGTCGTTGACTTTGCAAACAATAGGAAATTTATATGCGAATTCTGAAGATTAAATACATTCATGGTGGCAAATGCGTTACCAATCTTAAAAACTACCATGAACTAGCTCCATAAAAAACAAATATTGTGATAAAAATACTCTTAGTTACATCACGCTTTATTGCCAAACTATCTCATAATATATTACGCCCTCGAAAGTGCGGATAAGTGACCGAAAAACTTCGTTATAAGCAAAAGTTTGCTAAACCGATTTAGGGTTCGGCAAGTTGAGTTAGTGGGTCAACCTCATTGGCGCGGTTATAACTCTTAACAAGCTTTGAGGTTCTAATTTGGTTAATCTGTGGTTGAGATTTAGATTTGAGGCAATTTTGCGTCTGTTTTTTTAAATATAATATAATTATTTAATAGTTACTCTTTAAACCAAACGTTTCTTAAGACAGCTTTTCGTACTCGTACAAGCAGACGATGTGTCAATTCGCGTCAGTGTTTTAGTTTTAAATATCTGAAAACGTACAAACGTGAAACTATATTATTGTTAGACGCGAATCGAGTTTGACATTCATAAAAGGTTTACAGATAGGTTAAAGGTAAATTTTCCGCAAGGTTTCCGGGCCAAGGTTTACAGATATTCAAAATTAGAGAGCGCTGATTGAAATTGGCCAAACTTTAACGCTATGTAACGTTAGTTTTCTTATGAAATAATTACTAAAAAGTTGTAAATAATTATCTGAAAATAAAAAAATATTAAAAATCTCGAGGACTTTTTTACTTCGTCATTAACGGCACATCCATACCAGCGTAATGCATGCATCCCCGGTGTACCTACTGACTTTAACTGTAGCAGAAAATACAATCGCATCTACTCGTACTTCATCAAAAAAATAATATTCATTCCACTTTGTTTCGAGCCATCTGGCTTTTACATTGTTATCTTACTGTGATTGACGTTAACAGAATTAAAAAAATCGTTTATTCAGTAAGGAACCCGCAAGGCACTTTAATAAGTCAAAAATCTACCAGTCCTTCATAAAAAGAGATAACTGTTGAAGGAAATGCCTCAAGAAACCTAACAGCCAGTCTTTGATTAAGTAAACAAAAAGAAACATGGGTTAAATCAAGTTAGAAATAAAGGAAAATTAAATAATGGCTACCAAAACGTTAACTCTTTAAGATTATTGTTTAACTCGAAAAAGAAAAGAAGCCCCGGTGAGGTGAAATAAAAGATTTTTAATTATCCTGTGTGAGTTTAAGGAAGTAGAATTTATTAAAGAGGTTCCAAGATGGCGGTAATGACCCTGTCAGGGCCACCAACCAACACATTACACAACTTTTAATGTATGAAAATGGGTTTTTGTTGCTATTTAAGGAGCGGAATTTCCTTTTACTTATTTTAAGCTTTAGAATGTTGATTTTTAAATAAAATATAAAGTAAAGTACAGTTATTGACATTTTATAAATAAAAAACGGCATAAGAAAATAATCTACCTAAAACCTATTTTTATATTAGAGCTATTTGAGTTGACATTTTTTAAAACGCATAATATAATTGAAAGTCTTAAAATTTCATCATTGAGAATGCACCTGCCTACAAAAAAAAGAAATGTCCTGTCATGTATGTGTATAAAAGCGCCCGTGCGGCCTACTTCCTGTATTAAAATCTTTTACCTTTTTTTTAGATCTGAAATCTTACGGACAGTCGAGTTCTTAAAAATGTGAACTCTTTAGTACTTTGTCACTTTACTCGCTGTGACTATTAAATAGACAAGGTACTAAAGTGTACACATACTTATGAACTCGACTGTTCCATCAATTGGTTTGTTTGTAAATTTTCCGTCTCCATACTTATAAAAATTAGGTATTGTACTTTATGGATCTGGATTTATCCAGTTTCAATAAATTATTTACAAAACATGCGAAATCTCTTCCACCCCCAACTATAGCCATAAGTTAAATGGGGGTGAACAGATACGACATATCATAATAAATTGAATATCTAGGGGATGATGCGGATTTATTAGGTAGAGGGTGGTTATGTTCCGATCCATCATTTAACTTTTGACTGGTTATGGGGAATGAGTTGGTAATGAGTTTTGGACCTTTTTTGGTTAAAATTCAACTGAGTATCGTTAATGAGGTAACAAATAAAACATCTTACACAGTTATCCCTCTTTGTTTAACATTTAAGAGACTGGATGAACCACGCATCATCTATTCAGTAAACTAGCCACATATTATAATGATAATTATCAAGTAATGCTTGCATTGAAGGGAAAGGCTAACTGGATAGGGGTAATAATTTGGCTTTGTACCGGTTTTGTTTGTACAGTGAACTGTTTAACCGACATAAAACTACACATATCATAATCGCACAATAGCTAAAACATGCTTAAAATATGCTTTGTCTTTAGCTGTCATTGTATCATTATTTATATCAGACAGAAAGTTACAAGGCATACCTTTAACTAAAATTGGTTTAAAGTGTGTTAATGAATAAAAATGATTTATAGCCGTGTTGGTAACACTTGCCAAATTGCGTCTGGCTGACAGAAGTCAAAATTGAAAAGAAGTTGAAGAACGGATTTTGTCGTTGGAAGCTCGTCAGCCGAGAAAATATGAATGTCAATGCGAATCTTGTCATTTGCAATAAAGAGTTTACGTTTTTTGATTTCCTTAATAACTCGATTAGTTTTCATCAAAAGTACAAAAGTGACTAAATAAATCATTCAGAATCAAAAATCCCACAAATATGTGCCTTAACTAAAAAAACTCAATTACCATCTAAAAGCCATCGAACGTCCAACACGCTGTTCAGTGAGTGAGCGAGTGAATGGAAAACGGTTTCGTTCTTTTTTTCAGTTAGCCGACGAGTTTGGAAATTTCATTGCTAAAGGTTCGGAATGATTGCGTACGTGGAAGGTACACGAGATCAGTTTTTAGGCATACACTAAAAACAACACCGTTTATATTACGAAAATATACAGGGGGTGGATTATTATTAGGGACTTAAACCCGATTAAAAAGATCAAGGTTTTAATGGGTAACCGTTTATAAGAGTATTTTGTGATGTTTGTGTCGTCATCCCTTTTTGTTTTTGTTTTTTTATATGGAGGTTAGTTTTTAAGTCAGGGTCCCTCTGAAAACCAGTGCCGCCGCTTGCTGCGGCACAAAGCTGAGAGTGGCTCTTTTTAATGTTATGTTAAATGTTTTATTCTGTTTTTCATCTGTTTTTTATTCAAATGTGTATGAGTTGAATAAATTATTTCTATTCTATTCTATTTTATTTTATCCGTCTACTTGTTGAATTTAAGCAATGTAAAAAAAACCACAACAAACATTTAACTTCTACAATCTGTATAAAATTGCTTACAAAATGTAAATGTGAAACTTACCGAGACAACTTGAACCGATTTACACCCGGTTAAAAGGTTCTGCCCGGGCCGGTTATCGTTGTCCGGTGACGGTTGTCATAATACCCGGGTACGCGGGAACTTACCTGCAAGGGATTAAAATGGTTAGTTGATTATGGTACAGAGCTCGGCTTTTAGGTTTAATACGAAATAGATTTTGCGGTCACTGG
Source organism: Acleris sparsana (assembly GCA_923062465.1). Classification (NCBI taxonomy): domain Eukaryota; kingdom Metazoa; phylum Arthropoda; class Insecta; order Lepidoptera; family Tortricidae; genus Acleris; species Acleris sparsana. Next base: position 16,630,575 of record OV281301.1, on the reverse strand, counting down.
AATTAATTGTTTTTTTTTAATCAAGTAATCTTATGACGATGATTAATTGATTATAAATTAAAGTTTAACTGGTATTATTTTTATTATTTTCCTTATCAGGCATTAAACACTATAACATGCAATTACATACAATTTCCTACATAAAACAGTTCTGTCAAAAAATAATATTTTTGGTTTAAACTTTTGTTGACGACTGTAAATACATGTACATTTTTTGCAAAATTATTATCAGTCTGCATGTTAGCAATAAGATTTGACCTATAATCATACACACTTGCTCGCTTGTAGTGAATTAAAAAAAAAAAAACCTGTTTCAAACTAAAATCTCTTCGTATTTTTCTGCATAGACGGTTAGTTTACCATAAAAATTTCAAAACTAAAAAATATTTCTATAAATGTTTAACTTGTAATTTCATGAATAAAATCTTAGCAAACTTCCAATCTCCAAAGACAACATTTTCACGCCGTAGCGACGTTAGCCGTGGCAGGGTAGCGCGTCTACGTGAACTGTAGCACGCGGAGCGGTCGCTACGAAACTCGCGGGACGACTTGGAAACACTGAATAAAGTGGTGTTGCTAGGTTGGCTAAACTTTTTAGAGTTCCATACAGATATTATTTTATAAAACAAAAATATTGAATTCCAAAAATAATATTAATTTTTGTAATGTAACTCTTATTAAATTAGCGATATATGTAAATAAAACAACTTTATTTTGTAGTAAATAACGAAGTCAGAAAATAATTTAAAGCCTAAATATTGACTTTGTGTGGTGATTCAACTGCTTAATACATTTCTAGATACGGCTGCTAATACTGACGTGCTTGCATCCAGATGGGTGTCAATACGTGACGAATGTTTGAAACTTTGTGTGATGATGAATGAACGGCCTTCATCTATTCTTTAATGCTTTATTGTTTACTGTTTGTGTTGCTTTGTCTTATGTTTATATAACCTAAAATTCACAGTGCTTTAGTTTAACTGTTATACTGTGTAATTTCATTAAATAAATAAATAAATAAATAAATGATTTGCGGTAAAAGAGAACCACGGCCATAGTAATACTAAGCAAACCTGTCTTCAATTATAAATTTAAATTGCTTCCATATTTGCTTAAGCAACAAATACGTAAACGACGAAAACCAAGTTAATAGTGACCCCTGCATACGAAGCTAGCCGTCCCAGGTTCGATTCCCGGTTTGGGCAAATGAGCACGAGCACCGGTTTGAGAGTCTTGTATGTTTTACGTTTTAAGGTATATTTATATCTCTATATTATAGGTATTTATATCGTTGTCTAGTGCCCAAAATACATGCCTAAAGCTTAGCTTGTGACCACGTCTTTTTGTGAGAGGTTGTTTCTCCCTGAATAATATGTTAAAATATATCATTTACAACTTCTCATTTGCGACAACGACGGCATATCTCAAAAAATACAAAATTTGTGTTAATAACAGATTTGAATTCAGCAAAATTTAAATAATTTTCTGCAGTAACGTCACATTTGACTGTAGTACCTAGCAGCGGAGAAAAAAGATGTGACGATATAACTCTGTTTCACTCGCACATACTCTTTCGCATCGACACGGTCTCATCTCAGTTGACTGCTTGCGTTCATAGGGAAAGGTCGCGTCTAGTTCGTTCTAAAGTGTCATATTCCGATTTAAGCCGTTTTAGATGAAAAGGTAAGTTTCTTTTTTGTTTTATTTTTATCTACTGTAATGACTTATTTTGGAATAAAACCTTGCAGATCTAAAAAAAATACTAGTTTTTGTACCAATTATTTCATAATGTGTCGTTATTTACGAAAGAAAATACAACTTACTAAAAATTATCGTAGATATGACCTTATTGATGATATATTTTTTTATTTTGACTAGATACTTAAGTTATAATCTAAAGAAGTGTCATTATTGTTGCAAAATATGTACCAACTAATATAATCATAGTAACATGACTTTTGTGTTGATACGTTATTGCTGATAGTATTTTTTCTAAAGTGTATCTTATTACAGATTCAAATTATTCACGTTAATAAAAATTAATATTTTTTACAGATTGAAATTACAAAATGTCATTCACTAGAGGGTATAGAAGTAGGAAGATACTTGCCTCGATATCTAATATCGAAAACAACAGCTTACAAAGTAAGTTTCCAAAAGAAATCTTATTTTAACTATCTAATTAAAGTTATCAATTAAAAAAAAAACTGTATTTGTTCAATTGTGGTCTCTTTGTAGGCAGTGAAAATAGTAAAAATAAGAACGCTGAAGCTGAACAAGAACCATCGAGTGGACCAAGTTTGATGCAAGATTTAAGCTATGAAACGCAAACGCAAGTTGTTTTGCCCGAAAAACGCAGCCGTAGCAATTCAAGCAGTAGCTCGTCCAGCAGCACATCGTCCAGCAGCAGTGGCTCTACGAGTACAAGCTCTTCAACACCAAGACTGTTTTTTGAGGGTCAGTTGATTCGCATTATTATATTATGACTATTTCTTTCAATGAGTGAAGTATGTTTAAAGCCTAACAACTATTTTCTAATTTTAGATAGTGATGATTCAGTGAAAGATCCGGACTACCATTCACCATCAGATACAACACAGCAGCGACAAAAAGAAATGTATTCACTTGAAACAACCACGCCATCTACTTCACTGGGTAATATAATTAATAGCGAAGTTGAAGAAAATGAAAATCTGCCTAGAAAGGGAAGAAAACGTACAAAAAATACTCAAAATTGGAAGAAAAATATTGTAAAAAGATTAAGAAATACTGGTAAGAGCTATGTAACCCAAAGAAATAAAGTGATTGAAGAAAGAAAAATGAAAGGACCATGTGGTGAGCAATGTAAATTTAAGTGTAAGGATAATGTTACAGAAGACGAAAGGAAGGCTATTTTTGAGGATTACTGGAAATTAGGTGAGATCACCAAACAATGGGATTATATTTCTAGATGCATGGTGCCTGTAGAGCCAATTTATCGTTACATTCGCGAAGGTGGTACAAGAAACCCGCGGCGTCACAACAATGCATTTTACTTTAACTTGGCGGACAGGAAGGTTAGAGTTAATTGATTTGCTCAAGAAAAATCTAATCCCACGATTTTATGCCCCATTTTACAACTCTTTGTAAGTGAAAATTGTTTTTTGTATTAATGTTTGACTCATTAGAAGCTTACCTTAAATTTGTTATATTAATGAAGATTATTGATTTTATTTTGTATTCGATCTCATGTTTACTAGATATAAATAATGTTTTATAAAGGTTTTATAAGACTGCAATATTAAGTTAATTATTATTTTAAACGTCGAGACAAAAAATTGCACTAAAATACTACTACCTATTGAATTAATCAAAAGAAGACTGTAACGAAAAAAAAACCATTTTATTAGCCTAAGATATAAATAAGTAAGCATGTTAAGTAGTCACTGATCAAAAATTATGTTGTTGTAACTGAAGGTTAACATTTGCTAAGTGTATTTCTGTTGATTAATCTTTTTAAGTACATAATTTTTAACTGAAAATGTTCAATTAGCAACGCTTAACTGAAATTACACCTCTAAAAAGGTTATGCCATTGTTTGTTTTTAGTATTTACCAAGAGTATTCCTATCATGTTGCTTGTTTTTAAAGTTTAGTTTGATACTTTTTTAAGCATTTTGATACAATTATATGCAAAAATACAAATAAATATTTTTCATTACTGACTCTTTTTTTCATATTCCCTATCTATATAAAACAATCTACAACTACAACGGCTCAAACTAGTTATTACTTAAGAATATTTTTTATTTATCGGTAATAACGACTTAAGTATGGATTCCACAAATTCAAAGCAATGTTTAAATCCTAAATAAATAATATAATGCATTATTTCAATTATGAATAACTAGTATAATAGTCAATATAATAATTAAACACCACTTATTGAATCAATAATATCAAGGAAAGCCCTAGTTAATTTTTTAAAATTTAAAATTGGTCTCCTGAAAATTTGCTGTTTTTGCGATATGCCGTCGTTGTCGCAAATGAGCGTTATATGGAATCTCCCACAACCTTGACGTTTGTGACGAGTGTTACCACTACATAGAAAACTGTATTTGTCAGATATAAACCAATTCTGTTTGCACGGAACCCTCTAACAATATAGTATCCTTGTGTTTGCTCCCAAGTTTGAGCGAACACCTGCTCTCCCGTGTACGCGCCGTTACATCTTTGTACATCTGTGTCTCAAGATACTTGTCTTCAACTTCCTTATTCTTTTTTTGTAAAGAAACAGGATTTATGGGCAAAAGTATAAAAGAAGCATTTTTAAACTTAATCTAAGTAAATGTCAAATTAAAAAGCTTTATTACACGGCATCTCGCATATATTCACATTATTACTATAAACTAACATTCATAACTACTATTTTTTTTATTAATATCGGAAATAGAAACCTATAATTTTCCTCTTCAATCCCAAAAAACGAGGAATCGAGCATTTCCAAATTGTAACTCAGTTATTAAAACCGCCATTGGTATTTCACAATCAACATTTTGAAAAAATAAACTTATTCCAGCGAAAACATCAGTTCGTTAACTTTCTATCCATGCTCTATTACACCCAAATGCAGCTGAATCAAACAAAAGTATTATTTTATCTACAATTCCTGCAAATGTTCACCCCACCGCTCAACCAACTGATAAACGTCCCTAGTTCCCACAGAACTTAATACAACTCAAGTGTCAACGTAACTTGGTGAAGCGCTTGCGACGTTAAACAAATCCTACTCGACGGTAATTGGCAAATATTTAAACAAAATAATTAGTCAACGGGCCGAGCGGAATTAAACCCTACTGTGATTTCATTTAGATTGAATTCCGGGCGAATAGTGGGGCAACTCGTTAACTTGAACTAATATTGAAACGCTGCAGTGTGCCGAAATATTGACGGTTCGTGTTTGAACATCGACGTTTCGCGATGGAGACGTTTTTTTATCTAGTTTAGTCGAGAATTTATATTGTTTGTTAAATTGGCCAGTAGTTCATTATAATTTATTCATTCATAATAATATATAATACATTTACAGTTCGGAAAAAAGATTTGTTCCTATCTCTTTTTAGCAAAACAGAATTTTACGTGTTTATATGGCCGAAGTGTACGATGACCTCACCGGTGCACATCGGATCTCTCTGTCTAATTAGCATTTTAAAATGAAATGTAAATGTAAAAAATCAAAAATTGTTTATTTTTCTGTGTGTCTTGTGTGTGTAGTGAATAAATGTATTTTTCTTTTCTTTTTTTTTTTTCAAATAACTTTCTTTGTTTGATTAAAATCAAACTCAGGCAATTTGACCGATTTCAGTTTTGGTCACTTTTACGGTATTTTTATATTTAGTTGAGAAATGTGATTTAAAAAAATCCATGCATATTCCCTATTGCTACAAAAAAGCCACCGTGGCGCGCATAAAGCAGTGTCGGCAACTTCAAATAGTTGTACTGCACACAATTTCAATGAACGAACTGTACACACATATTTTTTTAGTACCGATGACCTAATAAAGTTTGTAGGAAGTCAACGTTCTCGCTGGAAATCAAAGAGGGAGGCCATATTAAGCAGTGGGCGAATATGGACTGAAATGATGATGATGATGATGATGATGATGAATATAATATAGTGGTGGTACCTACGCCAAGCAGCAGTATTCGTATTATTGTGTACGAATGTGCGTATAACTCAACTGATGAATTCACTAGTATTTGCGGTCTTAGGGCTGTAGTCTTAAGATTGTAGTCTTGCGAATGCAAATGTTTATGGGTCATAGATCCAACTAATGATTAGATTGCGTTTGTGCTAGTTCACCTTCTTCATGCCATATTTTTTTTAATACCGAAAATATTTATTTATATCGAGAAATCATGAGTTATTTATTATAAGCCATTCTATGACAGAAACATAATAATATAAATATTAAAAAAACACCCTTTGCTAAAAAGTGTTAGACATTAAGGCAAATGAGGCATTCAGGAATATGTTACAATTTTCTTTAGGAAATATTTCAGTAATATTCTGATAAAATTTAAAAAAATATTTAGTTTTATGATTTAAGATAGAAACTTTTTTTGACTAGTGATTAAATAAAGCCAATCAATCAATCAATCATTTATTTGTGTTTAAAGGTAATTACAAAAAATGATACGTATGGTATCACTGTAAATTTCCGGTAGGCGTAAAAAATTATACAGCTGTAATTACTTATTTTTAGTATCACCATGTATTCAATCCATCTTCATGTCAGTGAATAAACAAAATTTGATTTCATCTCAAATACCGTATAAAGCTTTATACCTCTAGATATGTATTGATATTATAATTCAGTGACAGAAAATGTGTAACATTCAGAATTATTTTTGCAATTTATTTTCAAAGGGCCGTCATTTTCACCGATTGGAGTGTGTTTTAATGATTTCCTAATGAGGCCCTCGAATTGTTACGGTTCGCAATGATAAGAACACGGTTAAGTACTATTTGGTACGGATTTGGGCATTAACGGAACTTTGAATTTATAAAAATACATTTGATATTTCTCCGTATCAGATTAGAACATATTTTAATTTTTTTTTTCAAATCGGCATAATATTGGATTACCGGACCTGAATATGAATAAAAAATACAGTATTTAAGACGGGCTTTATTAACTTTTTAATTTAGCACTTTGAATATTGAAATGTCGATCAAAATTAATTATTGTATCGCAAATATTTAATCGTATACACAAATTGATTGTTTGATTTTAATCAAACAAAGAGAGTTATTTGACAGGCAGTTTATCCGGGTCCGTAATACCCGGATATGTTAACTTTGCCCGGGTATGTTAAGCTATATACGGTTATCCGTTTATCAATAGTTGCCCTAATAAGGGTGGTATTACATGTCCTTTCTGGCGTGGCTAGAGTGTGGTAACATACAGCGTGAAGTTTCGTATGTTTTATAAATTATTTTAAATTCAAATTTACCATCAGATCTCTTATTGTCCTTTATTTATTTTGTACAGTTAAGTGCAAAAATATCGGAGAACGGAACATCTAAAAAATGTGTTCATTCCAGTGTAATAAGAACTTCGAAGTTCGTAAGCGTAACAGCGCGAGCATTTATTTCGGAGAATTGGATGTTCGTCATGTTTTTTAGTATTAATTTCACCATATTAATACGTAAACTAATCGTCTAGTAATCATAATTTCTATTAAAAGTTAATTTATAACTATTAGAAAACAATTAACTATTATAAATCAGTCTAAAACAGACTGGGTTCATTGGGACTAAGTTGATTATTGTATAATTATATAATTTAAATCTTAGAAGTTTTTAATCCGCTGTCAGTGACGCCCAACCCTAACATACGCGTACTATAAAGCCGCGGTCCCACTAACGGCGGGCGATTACAAGGGTCCTGACATTTATGCGGGTAGTTAATACTTAATGCCTCCCAAATTGGATTAACTGGTAGCTATGTTAATTTTTAACAAGGCCCTATAATTGATACAGTTCCCGGCTAGTAATTTAAACCCTTTGTGAGGAACGTTGTGGTAATTTTAGTTGTGTTAACTTCAGTTCAGATGGTTTAGTTCAAGATCTTTGTATTCTGGTGTCTCTTATGTATTATTTCATTTTGCTTGCTTTACCTAGTTGGTCTTAGCTGCCTAAAAAGCTCTTCGTCTTTGATTCGATTTTCGGTACGGAATAATATTTGTGGGATGAGTGTGTATTCCTGAGTCTACATGTTTTCTATGTGGGAATTTAAGTTTGTTAATCATTGTCTACCACCAAAGCTTGTCCAAGCTTAGAGCTTTATTTAGGACTAGGTCATATCGTGTGACATCATACGCTATTATTTATTGATTCTTAAATTTTCTTTGTATCGTATCTATAGTGTATTCCAATGTTTCCAGTGTTTACCAATGAACGTCAAAATGTCTTTGTTCTTTTTGTTTTAGCTAAATATCACAGCATAATTTTATGTTAAATTAAATTACGTTAAACCTTGGGTTTGCATTCTTTCCCAATTACTTCGTTATATTTTTAAATCTTTCATCATAAGCAAGCAAGTTTGTCGCACTTTTCGTCAAAACAACTAATTTTCGTTTAAATTTTGTAATAGAGTAAAAAACCGAATACGCTCAGCTTCATCCCAGCAAGTTAACAGGAGGAACACCAAACGAATTCTACGCAGATAAAACCACAGGAGAAAGGAAGTTTCTAATAATTACCTATTACACCTAACCTTCCTTTTACAGCTGCCAATATGGCCTTCTGACATAAAAGCGGCTCCGGCGCTGCGCGGGAGATTGCCATATTTATGACGTCATTACGACCACGCTCGGATGGGTTTAATTTTGTAAGTGGAAGAAAATGGGTAGTGTTCGATAGTGATACATTTTAAACGTGAGGCTAAGTTTTTAGGGTTATATTACAGGATTTTGAAGCTATTTGAGTCGGTCTTATTACGAAACAAAGAAAAGCAAAGTATTACGTAGTTTTCTAAGTACGATCAACTGGGAGCGTCAAGTCGCAACTAAGAAATTATGTAAATAATCATCATTCAATTTCTGCCACAGGGTTCCGTAATGGCTTAACAATTAAAGTTAGTGATTGTTCATTTAACAGCAATAATAGTATGTCAGGCCAATTTAATCATAATTATTCAAATTTAAACTTAAGCCTACTTATTTTATTAAAAAAAGTTCATTTTAAACTGATTGTTTCTTTTTGTTTTTATCATTTTAAAATCAATTGAAACTTTTCTATTTATGTTGAAGCTATATACCAAGTTAATTTGTTTAATAATTATATTCATGGTTTCTAAACCTCTTTATTATTTTTGAGGAGACTTTTAAGTTGCTTTTAATTCTAATAAATCACGTGAAAATATTGTAAAATCATTAAAGCATAAACTAACTCACAACTCAAACCATTAAAATAAAAACCGACCACCATCTCACCTCACCCCGTATATAATGGCCGATACCTTACCTGCTTGCATATTATTGACTGCATAAGCATGCATGCACCGTACGTGATTCCGGACGGGTAGATGTCACGTACTAAACCTCGTAGTTTGCCGTGGTTTGCACAGGTACCGGTTACTAGTGCTCAATTTATATTATTACATTTTTTTTTGTATTCACAGTGACGCAATAACTTGATGAAAGAAAGAAGTTCTTACTCTTACAGGGGCTCTATTTAGACGGTAGTGCCCCTGCCTACGAAGCTAGCGGTCCTGTGTTCAAATCCCGGTAAGTGCAGATGTTTGTGTGATGAGCGCGCGAATATTTGTTCCTGAGTCATGGATGTTTTCTATGTATTTATATTTCTCTATATAAGTATTTATATCGTTGTCTAGTACCCATAGTACAAGGCTAGAGCTTAGTGTGCGACTAGGTCAATTGGTGTGACATTGTCCCCTTTTTTATCCGTCATTATTGTAATGTTTGGAAATCTTGAAGTTTTTTTTTTAAGTAAATAATTAACTTTAACTAAATTATTTAAAAAGTTTATATTTTTCTATACATATATTATATCCACTGATATCTATATTTATATTTATATTCTACTCGATTCAACCAAATTGCTTTTTGACTGTAGATATGTCGGATTGTTGTTTTATTCTAATTGACCTAAAACACAGTATAGTTTTTTTTTAAATATATAATTATTATTATGAATATTCAAAAATACTTTGAAATCCAGCAAATATCTAATTTCAAGCCGGCATCATCATCATCATGTCAGCCGAAAGACGTCCACTGCTGGACATAAGCCTCCCCCAAGGATTTCCACTCAGACCGGTCTTGTGCTCAAGCCGGCATAGTAACTTAAAATTATTAGTTCTGTTCCTTAAGTAATACTCGTTAATATATTTTTTCCACGGTTTATTAAAATTTTAATGTTGTCTTTCATTAAAGCTCCGGTTCTTATGTCTGAGTTACGACTGCATGCTAACACTTAAAAGTAAAAAAAGCATTAGCTGGATAACGATAACGATAGAATGTGAACTCTAACTCGCGTAAATAAAGTCTATGTTACGATTTATTTTATTTTAGACTTACGTTTTTTAAGTTTATGGCTTATGCTCATTACTTTTAATTAGTATTCCTCAGAAAGATAGGTTTTTTGTTGTTTATAATATTTAAAAAAATAATATGCAAAATTTAGAATATGTAATTACATTATACCTCATAAATACCTTCACGCCAGTTTCCTAATGGGGTAAGCAGAGACTATGGTACACCAAACTATACAGGAATCGATTAAGAATACAGATTTAAATTATCTGGTTTTACCGAACCAATCTACAAGTTCATTTATTCGTCTAGCGAGAACCGGAGATGACAGTGCAGGGGCATGCAGGCCCGAAGAGCGCATCGACCGCTTATTACATTTTCATCTGGTTTTCATTCAGAATGACATTTTTGGAAATCGTTTACAAACCGTAGCAGTCCTTTGCGTTCAGCATTTTGTCTATCTGTTTTGACACCCACAGAAAGACACATAGCCAACATAGAATATACATACATACGAGTAATACACGTCGAAACTGGCCCTGTTCTCTATGTTTGTAAGATGCAAGTCAATTTTGAACCAGTTCCCGTTAATGGAATGGGCTGAAATTTGGACCACATTATGTAAACTCGATAACAATGGTACCAAAGAGCTGAAATGATGATGGATCGAGAAGTGGTGACAGTATCTCCGCTACACTTACAGTGTTGGGACTCATGCAAAAAAAGGACAGTGGACAACAAAAATTTGCCCCGAAAAGGTTATTTTGACAAAATCCTATAATACTAAATATAAAAAAAAAAAAACAAAAAATCACGCGTTCTTTGTTTTTGCAATCTATTAAAATGCGTTAGAAAGTCCTAAACAAACCCCTATTCATTAAAACCATAATAAACCTTATTCATCAAACTACCCCGCGCAACCTTCCCAAATCTTGTTACACCGCAAAGGGAAAATAACCCGGCGAATAGACGCGTGAAAACTAGTTTGTTAAACAAGCAAATTAATTATCCTACCCTTTAACAATGTATTGCGAATAGTTTCGCAGATTCGCCGGCCGCAGTGGACCCGGCCGTTGGCGAGGTTATTCGTTTTAGTTTGAAGATATTTTTGGAATGTTCATATTTTTCATAGACAGCTTTTCATAGTACAAGTTTTGAAATAAGACCATGAGAGTAAAAAAGTGTGTACGTCTGACTATTCAGATAAAATGTTTTGTTTTTTCCTTAAATAACCTTGTAAAATACAACCTTACCATGAATATCATGAGCATCGGTCCAACAATACTCAAATTATTATTCAACAACCAATTGTAATTTCCACTATATAATATAAGCCATAAATAGACAGCAAAAATTTATCAAAAAATCTCTGATACCACTGTGACTCAATTTAGAGCTATATCTTAAAAACCATCTAAATATCTGGTTTTGAAAGATAATTAACCGATCAATATTCCAGAGAGCTACAACGCCATGGACACATAATACAGTCCTCAAACTTTTGATATCTGGCCATCTGTCAAAAAGAAAAAGAAACTCTACCGTTAAAATACATTTTCCAAAGTCTTTGAGACTGCGATGTCGACGAGGTTAAAATCGTTTTGCTAGAGAATAAATGTAAATGATGACTGCCAACATGCTTTTCGGAAGGGAAGGTCAGTATCATCCGCATTGTATACATTTTGTAGTAAAACTCTAGAAATAATTAATAAATGGAAGTATGCTGTAGCTCTGCCGTGTCAGGCGTATGTCCGTTATCTTGAGATACATGAATTACGCGTAACAAGTCTAAATGTCATTTATTCCGATGCCTTAACAGACCCACAGAAACAGAATTTTTAATTTAGCTTCCTACTGCCTTATACGAAGTGTCACGCAAGTCATGTATCTTTATTTTACCATTATAAATTATGGATAAGTACTGCATCTTAAGTTACATCATATAGGAGCGACAAGCTTTTTACGCGTCGAGCAAATTCTATCTCAGTCAACTAAAGATACAGGACTTAAGCGTGATAAAGTCATGCCGAAGTACTCGTATTTGATTCCTATTACTAAGTATATTGTTATTTTTCTTATTGTCCTGATTTTATTTTAGTAATATTTTGTTTGTTAGTGTTACGCAAGAGTTTATTTTTTTAAACAATAATAACCAAGAAGCCATTATTAGTTGTTTAAATAAGACTGTGTCGTTCCATCTTTAATTATTTAAAAAGTAAATTCGAATTGTTCGTTTTAGTTTAAAATATCTCTATTCTTGAGAACTGTTTTAGAAGTTGTGTTTTTTTTAACAAAATAAGATTTCAAGTTTTTTTTTAAATCAAAAAGCATGTTGTGCTTATAATTACCTACTGTAAAAATAAGTTTTTGAACACTCAATTATGGTTAGGTTCGATTCATAAATGGAAATTTAATTAATAAAAAAAGGAATTTTAATACAAAATGGTTTTTAAAACTTGATTTTAAGGTAGAATGTTTTGCAAAATAGCATAAATAAATCATTGGTTTTCTTCAATTTTTTACTTTTTTTTTCATACTTTAAGTAGGTACCTATGACATTTTTCTTACTACCCCACTATTTGTTATGCACACCTGGTAAGTTATAGTTATCTGTGAAAGGCATATCATTGGGCATTGAGCATGATTGGCTAAAGTCATGTATCTTAAAATACAGGGTGTCGCTTGACAAACATTGTATGGCGGGTCTGTCAGGCTTAACTCTGTTATAGCTTATATTTTAAAAAATATACATGTTTTAGAAAAAAGAAATGTATCATAATATTTGTTAGCCTTTTACGGATCTATTCAAGTATATATATTTTATAAATTAGTCCCAAGTATTTAAAAAATTACAAATTACGATAAAAAACTTTGATGCCCGATTTCTCGAAACTAGGTTTCGTGAGATACATGAGATAGGTTTGACACGGCAGAGCTATGCTCTTGGATATGAGCAAAGCTTACAGAGTATCTCGTGATGTCCTCTTAGACAAATTATATGGAATAGGAGCACGTGGTTTTCAAATAGTTTGTGTCATACCTTAAGAACCGCGAACAGTTCTTGGATATTCAGTATCACCACTTCAATGGAATTCATGAATGTTAGGTCCTAGAAGCAGATTGTAAAGAACTCCATCCCACAGCGTAGCGATTTGGGATGCATTTTGTTTTTATCGTACATGAATGATTTACCAAAAAATATAAAAAACAACAGTATACTATACGCAGACGATATATCAGTAGTATTTGAATAATAATGAGAGTAAAGATCTGAAACAGCAATTGCACAATACGCTTTCATCAATAACTGATTGGTAAGATGATCACAATTTGAACCTTAATCTCGATAAGATGAAATTAATTCACATTAGACCGAGACAAAAACCGCCGATCGAAACCATTTTTTTTTTTAAATAATGATAAGTTTGAAGCTGTTTCATCTTGTAATTTGTTCGGAGTAGAAATCGTTTCTGAGGTAAATTAGAAGATCCACATAAATAGAATATCAGGGAAAATATCCTGATTCGCGTATGCTCTTTACCATCTAAAACGATGCACGAACATAAAAACGGCTTATGCTCACTCATGGCTGAGCTACGGAATCATTTTATGGGGCAACAGCGCACAAGCCAACGACCACTTTGTGTTACAAAAAAATACATGAGGATATTGGCAAACATTAACAATAGATACAGCTGTAGATTACATTTTCGCCGCCTAAACATTCTAACCTACATCCAGGAAACCTGTGAATTTCTAAGAAATCACAAAGACCTGTTTGGACGGGAAAGAGATGATCATGTTCGATCTAATATGAGAAAGAGAAACAAACTTGTTGCTTCATATAGCACTAGTCTCAAAACCGTGAACGCGGGCACCCACCACATGGCCATAAGGATTTAAATATAACCAGATACCACACTCAATTAAAAACAGAAAAGGAGTCAATGTTTATGAATGAATTAAATATTTTATTATTATTACACTACTTTAATTACGACGCGACTCTCCTCCATATGCCAGAAACGAGCCTTGAGCTTCTTCGGACATATTATGCGGTCTTCTAAGCATCACTTGGAGCAGCAAATTATTGTTGGGCAAATGGACGGAAGGCGTGCTCAAGGACGGGCACCTACAAGATGGTCTGACCCATTGAAGAAGGCGGTGGGCGGCAGCATGCACCGAGCGATCCACACTGCTCACGACGGCGCTGAGTGGAAAACCCTAACATGTGGTCGCGATCCTCAGCATTGAGGGAACGATGAAGAAGAAGACACTTCTTTTATAATTATAATAATTCTTTCATAGCAATAATTAAATGATTGATTAGTTAAGTGTTTATTTACATTGGTTGTAGTTAAACAGGATTAAGTAGATTTATTTTATTCTATTAAATGTGCAATTCCCTTGCAGGGTTAGTGTTGAAGCATGTAATAATTTTAAGATCTTTTCTACAACATTAAGCAATAAAGTATATAAAAATGACTTATGCTCCAAACTTACTAAGACAATGGGTACAATGGTATTGTACCACTAGCAATAGCTTCAGCCGAACTGGAACCCACAAACTAAGATTGCACCACTGGACCATAACGGGTTCAAAATTGACGAGCGTAATCTCCACCAGCGCGCGGGCTGACCGCAACTGATGGGCCCCTACAAATTGCGTTAAGACATTGTTTGGACGCTTGCGATCTATGCGCTCCTGGTACCCAAAGATAGGAATACAAAAGCTTTATTTGTGTTTTTAATCCTTAAAATATTCTAGGTTTTAAATCAGTTCTATTTTACTCTGTTTTGAAAATATCCTAAAGTCCATAACAACTGACTTGTATTATTTAATAAAAACCTCATAACCTAAAAATGCATTGTTTTTGGCTATGCGGCCGTTTTCTGGTGAATAAAGCAACTAGAGACCATCTTTTGCACATTATTCTCCTGATCATGGATGGTTTTATGAGAAAATTTTAATTATAGGCGAAAAGGGAACATTTTAAGGATATAAAAATGATTACTTAAAAAGACAAAAGTCAGATGGCATGGAGTATACTACTCGTATGCCAAAACTAAATCGAGTATCGTCGTCGAAATAAGTTTTATTATAAAAGAATGATGGGCAAAAATGTATGGAACCCAGCCCAATCGTCAATAGAATTATAACGTATGTAGGCTTCTTGATCCCACTGTTTGCTGTGAAATCGGTAAAACGTGAGTCGGATTTACGGGAAATAGCATTGCAACGCACGCGGGGCACAGCTAACGTAGTAATAAACGTTGTGTGTGTGTGTGTGAATATTTGAAGACTGATAACTCTCTTCTCCGGGGTTTTTGTAGTTTGTCCCCGTATTAGAAAATGGAGCTTAATGTAACTAGCTTTCACGTGGTATACATAAGATTTGTATTGGTAATAAGGGCCAATTTGCCCATCATTCTTTACAAAAACATTTATTCACCACATACACGAGAAACACAAAAAAAAGTGAAGGAGAAACAACAATAAACAATGGTGAGTGTGGCATTGCGGCATCATATACATCAAATAACATTACAATGGGTACAATTTTAACATTTTCAGTACAAATGCAAAAAGAGTCGTTACAAAAAACAAATCCGGCCCTAGAAATAATTTTTATTTTTGTTACATCAAATAACTAAACATTTTAACTAAGGTAATGTCGATTTTTTCTAACGTTAAACTTTAAAAAATAACGTTAGACTTTAAAACAGACTTATACTAAGTCCGAGCGTACTCTACCATTTGCGTCTGATCCTCATTCCAATGCAGAACAAAAACATTGCATCGAACGCATATTGCCTGAGTTTCCTTATAAGACGTTCACTCCACAGTGAATAAAAATACAGCAGGACCTCTATTCTGGGCGGTAAAAACCGAATTGTCTTTTGTCCTTCGACCCGTTATGTTAACTGTTATTTTTAACTCGGGCGCCATTGATTGCTGTCAAGTAAACTGGTGCACTTGCCATTCCAGGGCAAGTCAAAATGTAGCCAACCAATTTTCCCATTTTTTCCCATGGAAAGTCTATGGGAACAGATTTTAGGTCAATATTCCTCCGTGGTATGTCCGATTTTTTATTTTATTTTTTCCAAGCCCTCTATTTGTAAAGGGTTTAAGACAAGCAGTGGACGTCTTTAGCATGACATGTAATAAAATAAAATCAGACTAAGTATCATAATACATCACTTCAAACACTATAACTCGTCAAATTAAAAACTTTCTTTTGGTATAGTGATATTAACAATGACAAAATAAAATACATAAACTTTTTATTGAACACCACACAAAATAACAACAAATAAAGACAAACACATGAAATTATCATACGGAAGATAACAAGCGGTTTTAGTAATTAATTATTAATTAATACGTAACATTGTTTTATTAATTTATAATTCGTTTTTAGCCAGTGCCCGAATAGAAAGTTAGCAAATCAACCTTCTGTTTCTTCCTCCAGTATAAATAAGTTGCGGATATTGAAAATATTTTACAGATAATCCAAGCACAGCGACTGCGGCGGGATATTTGCAGCTCCCCCCCCACGATACAAAGTGTCTGCGTTCTTCGTCGGAACAACTTTTTGTCAAGACGCAGGAGAATTTAAATAAAGTTTCTTTGTGTACTATAGTGTATATGGTGTTTTATTATTCTTGTTCAGATGAGTATGATACAACTTTATTTGATGCTGCATTGTATAATTGTGTTAATTTTAGTATGTTTGTAGTATGGCTTTATTGATTTGAAAAGACTTTGTAATTCTATGCTAGTTAATGCGCACAAAAATATTAAAATAATTTCTTGTCTCTTCGTTACTTATATCAATGAGTCGGAAAAAATATTTATTTATGCGAAATTATTTGAAACTGGACTACGTTATGATTCAAGAATTAGTTGAATAAAATGCATATACCTACAAACAGTACTTACAAATTTCTAAACAAAGTGGAGAAAAAAATACATAAATTCTGTACCTTCTTTCTAACAATCATCAATTGACACTTCTAATTATGTTAACTAATGGTTCCTACATTATACCTACATATTTCATTCAAACGTCGTCATTTACCTCTGCAAGTCTATTAATATGCATACTAATCATTTATTTCATACAATGCAATTTCAATATGCTCGCGTGACACCAAAAATTATGCACCATTATTGTACGCTTCAATAATATTATGGAAATAAACAATTAATTATACCACATTATCCACACATGCCTCACCTACTCAATAACCGCATGACATTAGCACAGATTAATTTTGATTTGGTACTAAAGCTGCAGTGTACAAGGTTGTCAGTGGGAGCTTATTGAGTATTAATTTATTCTGTGGCAGAGGAGGCGCGGGCAATCTGGATCGGTCATAACACAGTTTAATGTCATTAGGTGTAATTGATGCGCGCCATCTGTTGTCGCGTGAGGGTACTAACGGGATGAGATGTTTATCGGTGCTTGAGGGTGTAATTATGGTCTGTAATACTATCTAGTATATTATATATTTTACCACATACTACTGTAGTATAATACGAAAAAAAAAAGGATATTTCTTTGCATTTAAGTCAAATAAGATGAAGGTAATAATTTATTTAAAAACAAAAATATTCTTATCAAGTAAATTATTATTTTATATAAAAAAATGAGAACATTACAATTTTACACATTTAGGTGGTTTATTTTGTTGCGCATTATGATGTATAATTTGAAATTCGCTCTAACATAATATATATTTTTTTAAATGTAATTTAAATGCAAATTCATTATTTTACCGGCATAACCTACTACAGGTGGTTCGGGATAAAAAAAATGCCTTAAAGTGATATATCCAATATTAATCTATCTCCGTGACAAAATTCATGATTACGTTATGAACATCCGCACTTTTACATTTATAATATTAGTAAGAAGAAAGATAAGATCCATACATAACAATGTAATACCAAACCCTAGAATTGGGTCTACCTATCACTAAATTAAAACCAGTTTTAATTTTAAATTAGTTACTATTTCTTTATAACCACTATTAAAACAGTACATAAACAAAATGTTGTTTATACATGTTTAATTCGCCAAAGGTGTCTAATGCAGAATATTTTAAAATAATAAAAATAAAAATAAAAAGTAAAATAAAAATCTTTAGAATTAATATAATTTGGGTGCGCTTCAGTGAGTCTAAAAACATTTTGTATAATTTCATTTAATTAACCACGTCAAGCAGAATGAACTTGTAGCATAAAAAGCAATTGTATAATAATCATCTGGCATACGATCGAATAACATAAAACTTATTTAGTATAGGTAACTAGCATTTTCTTGTTATTATACATACTTATTTAGTCAATTTCTTCTGACTAGGTTAGGTAGGTTAGGTTACAACTCTGACCATATATATAGTAAAGAAAGCCGTTGGTTTTGTTTTTTTTCGATTGAAGTTTTTATTTTTTTTAATTTATACATTTCGTTTTATGCATCATGACTATTATATCGTTGGTTTATTATAGTGATCGAAATTATTCAATCCGTGTTATGTAAAATGAAAATAAGATTTGTTTTTATACGAAACATTACACACTCATTTAACTTATCAACTCCCATAGTCTTGTAATCATAACGCCATTCGTTAATCTGATAAGTTCTAGATCATTCATCTAACATCATTTGTATTAACGTTGCGTTTACACCCACCCAATAGCAGTAAGTATCGATAGAACCATCCAATAATCGACTGCAATCAAAACTCGAGACGTTTACTAGTGTCGGAGCATTCCAGTCGGCAATATCCAAAAGCCGTCAGCAAGGCATGCCGGGTATGCTAACTGATCCACCAATATCACCGGATACAAGCAACAACCACCCTTAGCATTTACACTTAAAACTGCAATTCCTATACCATTATTGCCAGTTTAGATTCGCTAGTATAAATGAAGATTGAAACCGATTTTCAACTCTAAAGTTGAAACTTACAGTTGAATATTGGCAGTTCATGGTTGGGTTGAAGGTGTTGGATGATTTTGAACTTTGATACAAGGTGTAAAGGGCGTTGTAGTTTGGTTCGCCGGTTGATTGAGGTGGAACTAAGGTGTAATAATGCATCAGAGGTATAGCAAAGACATTAGTGCATTGCATGCTCAGTGTTTCTAATTGAATAAACGGAATAATTAAAATTGTATTCCATATTACTACCATTACTATAATTAATGTATTTGATTTAATGAAATACGCCGCAGCGCAAGCTTTAAGTAAGGTAATTAAAATTATTAATTATAAGAAAATGGTCTTTATTCCCCTTTTTCTTCACCCATCATCCACCATTATCGTGTTCATAATGCTGCCCAACTACGGAAAAAAGGCGCATCTGGTATATGAATTGTATTGCACTTCCAACCTTATTATAACCGTTGAGAGTTTCATATGCTTCAATTAATTAATTGCACTTATGCCTTTTCTCCGTAGGAGGGTAGAATGGCGATTAATAAAATTGTACGAGTATGTCTTATTCTATTGACAGTACCTCTATTGATATGATTTAGTTTTTTTTTGCTTTTATCTTGCTTCATAAAGAAAGATGAGTTTTAACATATAGAATTAGTAGTAGCAGTTTGTAGAACTATTCCAGATGATTAAGTTACCTTAAGGAATTAAGGCACTTGCGTTCGTGACTTAATGTACCGATATAGAACTCGAGTCAAAAAAGCCATAATTATGGTTTCAAAAGCAGGGGTGAAATAAAATATAGCTTGAAACACTAGTTGCCTCTTTGTCAAATCATAACCCGGTTTGAATTTCCTTTGTTTTATTGCAACTAGTAACTGGTACAAAAATCTAACAGAACCCACACTTCAATCCAAAAAGGAAACAAATCATACGTTGCAATCGAACCGCAAAAGATTCAACGGTTATTTTTCAAAAATGGAATCTATTTGAAACCGTCAACAAAGTCGCTCTCCCACGGGACGAGTAATTCAGTGCACTGGCGAGACGCTATTTTATACACCGTACGTTACACTGGCGGTGCTAAACGGGAATTTATACGTATTGGTACACTGGCGGACGTTTTAAAAGTATTTTTATGGTGACGCAGTAAAATCGAAGTTGTTAATGTTTCCGGTTAACTGATGGCCATGAAAAAAGTTTAATTGCAAACAATGTTTCGCCACAACTTATTACACGTATACAAATCCTCGAAAACATTTTTATTGTTTGCTTTATTTGACATAGAGAAAGCAAACAAGAAAAAAAATAACATTACGGTGGTAAGAATATATACCCATTTTGCAATATCAAGACTTTTTTTCATTTTCTAGTAAATATTTTTTGATTAAAAAAAAGAATAATAAAACAAGTTACAAAGGCCAATTTGCAACCGCTAATTATTCTATTTACATTAACATATTTAAATCATAAAAGTAAACCATCGCAACAAATATATTCCAACTATTTCCTCTTTTAATATTTATATCAACGTCGCATGACCAAACAAATGTTGGGAACGTCGTGAGTAAACGGTAACGTTCGCATTTAATTATTTTTTAATATTTACGATTTAATTTCCCGGCCCCTGTCTCTGCGGTCCCATAAATAATGTTTAGCCGGCGCTTATTAAATGTTACTGGAAATATTAAAAAATATAAGTTGTTTGTGACATTTTGTTGTTAACATGTGTGATTTAGAGTTTTGTAGTTCAACTAGG
The DNA here is from genome assembly GCA_923062465.1 of Acleris sparsana. Lineage (NCBI taxonomy): Eukaryota > Metazoa > Arthropoda > Insecta > Lepidoptera > Tortricidae > Acleris > Acleris sparsana. The sequence continues at coordinate 16,609,831 of OV281301.1, read as the reverse complement.
AATCCTTTATATTATTATGCTCTATCGTCATCTGCTTGCTTATTTTGCTACTGTTGTTATATTTAAATTAACGATTTTATGTTTCTCCTATTTTATTTTAATTGTTAAAGTGTATTTAATATTTTTCAGTACCAGCCTAGAACTAAGATTGGGTGTAAGCGTACTTGAGTGAGACTATCCCATTATAGTTACTTACTAGTTTTATTATTTAACGCTGAAACGAATATATACACTGCTTCGTTTATTGCAAAACAATGTCAATCACTAATAATAATTTGGTATATTTTGTTTTTTTTTGTAGTTTTTATCGTAAACATAATATATATACACATATGGATGACCGCATCACGTAAGTTATTATTTTCTGTTATTTGCTACACATAGTGATCAATCCAGGGTCTCTTTTCTTGGCGGTATAAGCTTTATCTGTTTTGACCTATAACGTTTTTGTCTTTAACTTGGGCTCCATTATTATCAAGTAAATAAGAGCTATCAAAACTTTGACGATACGTTAAAGTAAAGACGATATGGTTTATAACGCCTAGAATCTCGGCCCTGACCCGTTGGTCGGAAATCGAAAATTAAAAATGTTAGGGAAATCTGTTCTAAGGAACCAAGGTCTCGATTTGGAAGGTAGAAAACCTATATTGAAACAATTAAAAATATATATAATCGTACTAACCGAGAATTGAACCAATAAGTTTTGTTCAAAAAATCTCAACATTAACATTATTTATTATATATTTTTTAATTTTAACCGGCTTCAAAAAAGCCGGTTCTCAATTCGTCGTTTTTTTTTAAGTACAACGGGCATCTTGCTTGAATGGTGAAAATTTTCGTTGTTTGAATGGATATACTTTTTCGTTGGTCCCATTGTCAACACATCTGGATCTGACGAGGAATTTTGGAGATATCAAGGAAACTCCTCAAATATTATAGCACACCTATGGCGATTTTGGTATTTTTCACTGTAACTGGTGCATTTGTATTTGAAAAGTACTATATCGTGAAGTGGAACTGATGATGAAGATCACAGATGGCCACCAGAACTCCTTAACGGTACCTATTTGAAGGGTGGCGATAAGATATCTCGATTAAGATATTTGAGCGACTATGAGCGCGGCGTTGCCTGCGGCATGCTTAAAATGTCCTACAGTTTCACATTAATTGAGAAGTGGCACACAGCACAGCATAAACAGCATAAATCGGATCACTAAAAAATGTACAAATAAATCTGTTTAAGAAAACAAAAACCCTTCAAAAATACAAGAAATAACTTCTTATAAAATGGTAGGTAGGTCAGTCCTCCAGCTAGTTCTCCAGTAAAATAATAACATGACTCAACAAAACGTGTTTTAAAAACCTTCATATCTTCACAAACGTCAGTTACAAAGTGAAATATTCTCTAAAACTATCTAAACTATAAAAATAAGTACATTTTCTCCCGCACCTCCCCCGCTCGCGGATGAGTAAGACGGCGATCATGGCTCGTAACAATAATGTTTATTCATAATTTATAGTCAGCTATAATGTGACTCACGGCGGCCATGAAACGAGCGACTATAAAAAAATTACATGTTTGCAGAATTGAATTGGGAATTTTAGGTGAAAGATGCTCGTTTTTCCTGCTATACAGTAAATTTAACTATTAAAGTTAGTTAGGTAGTTTTGTTTTATTGTTAATGTATTATTTTTCAATAAATATTAATTATGTGTTAGGTAGTTATTTTACTTACTCATCTAGCCGTGTCTATTCCACTGCTGGGCAAAAGCCTCCCCCAGGCTTATCTATAATTCCCTATCCAATGACTCCGGAGCCCAGTCTTTACAAAACTGTTCCAGTTCGTCTTGCGATCTTCTTGGTCTACATCTTTTGCTCTCGTCGCTTGGTTTCCACTGGATGAAAATTTGGGAGCCATTTAAGTTTGACTGCTGCGAAGATTACAGCAGCGATATTTATTTTATCTACTTTAATGAAATGAAATTGTAGTGTAATTAATATTTTCAATAAGTTTCTTGAAAAATTTCCCTTGACGCACTTAAATGACATACTGTCAAATCGTTTTTACTGTTTCGTATACAGAAATCCAGACGTCATATTTAAACTGGAGGTTTTTGTAAAAAAAATAGTCAGTATGTGCAAAGGTATTCCAAGGTTCAAGCAAAAAGGGTAAAATTCTAGTATGGTCTATCTATATTTTAACATTTTTTCATCTACCATGAGTGTCCACGTTTTGGCACGATGGATTCACTCATTAAAGATATTTGCCTGTAGACTTTACGAAATAGGCAACGTGAACACTCGACATAATTTCCTTACGTTAGCCTTTTTATTACGATCTTATTCGATCGATTTGTTTATTTAATTTAAACTTTAATCCACAAACAAGTGCCAATGGCAAACTACTCGTAAATATCTAGTGGTATTCTCTACCAGTCAACCAAATAGTCATACCAAAACTAACAAAATGTTCACCACCACAGGAAAAGAAAGCAAATAATATATTTACTAAATATTAATTTAAAAAAAATATATCTTGTTTATCGAGGTAGTTTTCGTGGCCCCTCATCACACGGCGCCACGCTGTTGACTCGAGAGACTGACGTCAGCCCGCTCCAGCTCCGCCACAGAATATACGCAGTTTTACTCGCAGGAGAGTGTGAAGGGTACTTGAAAACTATACGCTTTACTTTAGTGTTATGAGAAAACAATTGGAAAGGGTGATAGTTTTGTCAATATTCTTTCTACAATAAAGGTTTTTTTTTAAAACAGAGGCTTTACAAGGTTTTATTTCTTTAAAGGGTAAAAACGGGACACTATTACTAAGACTCCGCTGTCCGTCTGTCCGACTGTCTGCCAACCAAGCTGTATCTCATGAACCGTGATAGCTAGACAGTTGACATTTTTACAGAAACTGTATTTCTGTTGCTGATATAACAAAAGATACTAAAAACTGAGTAAAATAAATATTTTAGGGGGGCGTTTTTTTTTCCTTTTTTGCTCGATGTTAATAACAGCAACAGGTAGATGCTTGAAATATTCACAGAAAATATTATATATATATATGTGTGTGTAATAAGTGAAATACAATCATAATTTAAACATACAAACTATTTCAACATAATGCATAAACTACTTATTAAAGTTATCAAGAAAATGCTTGCGAACCATGTGCCATTAAATGAGAAATTAGTTTGCGCTTGTACCGTATTTAAAGAAACGAAACGAATCCAACACAAAAACAGGAAATATATATAAAGTAACTAAAAGCGTGATTTCCTGAACCATTACAATAATTCCTAAACGGTTTAATAAACCGTTGCCAACAACGTAACTAGAATAAACGTTTCGCACTAATTGTACCTATCACGAGTTCACGTTACGTGCTACGGCGTAGCAACCCACTTAACTAGCCGTAGCGGGCTACGGCGAGCTACGACGTAGCATATATCCGCTGGGTTTGTGGGAGGATTAGATTTTGTTATTGCACGTATTAATCTAACCACGTGCGATACGAAAACCGATCATCACGATATGGTTTTTACTGTGTCGAATATAGGCTCTGTTATCGTATTGTCGATGGCGGCCAACTTATGAACAATACTGTAACAGGTCAAATATCATTTGCATTTTACCGCCTAGAATAGAGGCGCTGGCCTAGTTGGTAACTAGACTCTCGATAAGGGCAAATATTTGTGAGATGATCCCAATTTTTTTTTTCTGAGTCCTGGAAATTTACTATGTATTTAAATATATTTCTCTATATAAGTATTTAGTTCCCACAGTACAAGCTTAGAGCTTAGTTTGGGACTAGGTCAATTGGTGTGACGTTTTCCGACTGATATTTATTTTATTTTATTATTTAAAACAACTGGTCAAGTGCGAGCCGGACTTGCACAGGAAGGGTTCCGTTGATATACCTTAAATTAAGATCGAGCAAAGGTGGAAAGAAACACGCCATTATTAGGTTCTGTTTTCAGGGTTGTAGACGCAGATTGTTGTAATTTTTAAATCAGTGGAATAATAATTAATATTCTATATCTTCTTAAATTTTATGTACACGCTTTCTTGGAATGTTAACAAGATTTACATTTACTTCTATGTAAAATAACTTATTAACGTGAACCTTTTAAAAGTTTTAATAAATACGTCATTAATTTAGATTAACACTACAGTCAAAATTATAAAAAACCTGTTTGATACATGAAAAATGAAAATGAACAACAATGAAAATGTACGAAATACCTGTGTCAGGAAGTCCCCACTCCTCTACAAAAAGCAGTTGTTGTACATACACCGTTGCCGCATCCACATTTGCTTTTTTAAAGCTTTTCTTAAGGTTCGCTCGCTTATAGTCCGCGATAAAGTCGTTAATCGGTATTCCCTGTGTGATTGTCTAATTTTCCGAGATAAAATGTACTATTTTTTTTTTTCTTAGATCTCAATCTATCTACCAAACATCAAAATCAGCCTATCGGTTTAGACGTTAAAGCTTAACAAATAGAAGGACAGTATGTGTCAGATTGTGTTTTAATATTGTTTGTTAAAAATGCATTGTGTTATTAAAACAAAGCAACTTTACATAAAAACTATGGCATTATTCACTACGACAGCTCCAACAAAGTAATTCTAAAGAGAAACAACATACCTTAATCAAAACACAATCAAAGCAAAACCATACGCAACGACCACATTGCATACACATTCTATACAATCAACTTTCAACCTTATCCCCGAAGCATAAAGTCCCCTACGATATCTCTTCACTACAGCCCTAGCTATAAATATTCAACAACCACCTCTAAAACTATCACATACAGTCGACTTTCATTTAAACTATCTAACGGCCCTGAAAATTCCACTAAAGTATTAATGAATATTGATCTTTATTACCTTAGTTTAAGGTTGTTTTTGATTTCAGTGATATTTGTGAATGGCCAGTACTACGCAGTGCGGCGTCGCATTGCGAGCGTTCTCCACAGTGGTCACAACGAGCGAGATGTGGAAAAAATGCAATGACATTGTTTGGTGCACAGTGGTTTAGTTTGTATGTTACTGTATAGTGATTTCAGATTTGCAATATGGAGGATAGGGAAAAGTTAAAACATTGGCGGAATGCTAGAGTGTTTTTTTGGAGATTAATTAATTTAATTTGTTTATTGATAAAGTTAGTGTAATACAAATTTTAAAAAAAGCCAATTATTAATGTCATTCCATGTGAAGTCCTATAAATAGAACCTTGGGAATAACGAGGTTTTGGAAATTGAACGTATTTTAATTCCACCCGCCTATACAGTAATTTCTATTCGATGTAAATGTTGAGTCTACCTTATTAACGCGTTATTTCGGCAAGTAAGTAGTTTAAAAACAAATAGCTACAAATTTTACTATACTTTATAAAATATTTTTTTAATTAGTTATATATTCACATCCCATCTGGGAAGATTTTTTTTTATAATTACACAACTCGGACAGACATTCGAATATTAAAGCATCAAAATTCCTACTATTAAAAAATGTAAGGATGCTTTGTACTCTTAGAATTATGTACCAAAAACAAAAACACAGCCATGTATTAAAGTAACTAATCATAACATTATTAAAATATTTTTGTTTTGTTATTTTGAACGTTTTAATTCTTAACAATATATGGTAACGACCTCAATTATGAATTTCACGGAACTTAACTACAAAAAGCAAACATTTACTTTTCCTATAACCCCCACAATTCGAACATACGTGCACTTAAAAATGCTCCATTGCACATTGGTTCCGCCAACGCAATTGTCCGACAAAAAGAAGTCGCGAAGATGAATAGCGCCGGTATGTTGGTAGAAATGCAAAGATGTAAATGTTTTAGTGTTGTCGGAATGCCGGACATTTTTGTCGCGTCGCGTCGGATTTAACGAGCACGTTAGAAATGTAGTTGTTACAATATTTAGTTTTAGTGGTGCTAGAAATTCTAGCCTTTTTATTTTGTTTAATGTGTTGAAGTTACCCTATAGCTAGTTATTTTACTCGTATTATTATTTTGTTATTGGTAGAATGTGATGTGTGAGTGACCCTACATACAAAGCTAGCGATCCCGGTTTCAAATCCCAGTATAGGCATATTTCAGCGGGTGGTAGGACCTTGTGCGGGGTGCGTCCGGATCGCTACCACCATCTTATCCAGTAACCTTCTGCCAAACAGCAGTGTTTGCATTGTTGTGTTCCGGTTTGGGGATAAGACAGTCGGTGTAATGTAATGATTAGCATAGAGGCATTCCATCTCAATCCTCAGGGTTGGCAACGCATTTGCCTGTGCAAATGCGTTATCTTGTGAATGCGAATGTCTATGGGTCACAGTTTCCACTTACCATCAGGTGGCCTGTGTGCTTGTTTGCGTTCTAAACACCATAAAAAAAGGCAAATATTTAAGTGATGAGCAAGAGTACTCGTTTCTGTCTCATTGTCTATTTTCTATCAATTTAAGTATTTATTTCCTTTTATAATTTATATCATTGTCTAGGACCCAAAAGACAAGCTTAGTTTGGGGCTAGATCAATTTGTGTGAAATCTCCCTCTAATATATATTTTATTAATTTATTTTTAAGCTCATCTAAATTATCTGGCGATTATTCTTCGGTTTCCCTTATTTATTCCCGTTGGGGGTTGATTATCGAAAAAATATTTTGTAGATTTTTTTTGAAGTAGTCAAGGAATGTTCTCTCAAAAATTCAAGGTAGTCGGTCAGTCTCAAAGACAGATAATATTTTAGAAGCAATCTCGCTATACCGAGTAGAACAGAGTTTTACCACTCTACGAATATTGAAAATGTAGGTACATACTGATCTGCGTCTTCATAACCTTCTTCAAAAGATCAAACGAAAATAATTCAATTTAGAAAAATTACCTCCAACCCGACTATAAAAAGGCATCTCAGCTTTAAAGGCTCCCGACTTAAAAGTCCTCTCGAAATCAACATTTTCCAAGACCCAGTTTAATAAAGTAATGACTAGGAGAAGCGGGAATCTTCAAAGAAAACACCTTTTTCTTGGCAACAAAGTATCAAGGAGTTTCGGAGCGGAGTGATATTTTTATTCTTCGCATTTGTCGCGTTAGCCCGAGTTCTAAATGTTTGCAAGTTTATTATTTTCCAGCGTCTGTCGCTGAAGTTTTTTAGGTATTTTTCTTTGCAATAAAGTGCTCTGTGCTGTTTGTGATGTTACTTAGTATTTATTTTATTTTTCTGAATATAATAAGCTTCTGGCCGCGACTTTCTGTACATTTCAACTATCGTTAATTTCTCGGAAACTTATAAAACTGGGAGGACTATTAGCTTTTGTGTTGATCTAGGTTATAAGCTAGCTCCATTCTAAATTTTATTTAAATCTGTTAAGCCGCTGCAGCGTGAAAGAGTAACCGACTAACATACAAGTTTACAAAATTTTTCAAATTATGTTTTGATTTCAATACTACCTCGAAAATTTTGGTCGACGAAAATAAGTAACGTATTCTGACTGTCACTATTATGTTTTTGATCTTATCGTGTAAGCAGCTACCCAGCAGCACTAAACCAATCAGGCCTAACTTAATTGCCTTTGACGTGTCAAGTAAAAAGCCGGCCAACTCAAAGTCAGCCTCGCGCACTAAGGGTTCCGTAACCATTATCTATAAAAATCACGTTTGTTGTATCATGTACATTTTATTTTTATTTTAATTAAACTATTTATTTTTAAACTAAATGTAAAATTTAATGTTCTGTGAATATTTTAAGCGTCTATATTAATATCGAGCAAAAAACGGTATGAGTATGGGAGCCCCACTTAAATATTTATTTTATTCTGTTTATAGCATTTGTTGTCATAGCGGCAACATAAATACATCATCTATGAAAACTTCAACTGTCTAGTTATCACGGGTCATGAGATACAGCCTAGTGACAGACAGACAGACAGACAAACACAGACTGGCGGACAGTAGAGTCATAGTAATAGGGTCCCGTTTTTACCTTTTGGGTGTGGAACCCTAAAAAGAGCTATCATAATAGTAGTTTATGTGACTCTACATAATGAAGGGCATCAAACACGAGTTTCATAATAACATCATACAAGTGTTTTAATGCCTAATTATGTACAGTTACATACACTACTTTATCTACCCACATATCATAAGCCTCCGTGATGCATTCAGGAGCCGCATATTATGACCGGCATCACGGCGTTGTTCAGGGCCACTAACAGTAATTATTTTATGACGTTAGTTGCTTTGTCACCGATATCAGGAGGCGTCGCCGAAATGTCTATATTATCTTGATCGCTCATTTTATGGTTTAAATTCAACAAATCGAACAATTTTATGCAACTAAACAAATTTTAACCAGTAATGGTGGTAATGAAAAGATAAAGTTTTCTGGCAGTTGTCATAGTTTCTTTTAATTCAGAGACAAACTAGAGTCGGCTGCAACTATCATATCGTTCGATATCTTAAGGGGCTTCTAAACGGGCCATGTTTTGCTGCAATTTGTGGCCGGCAACTAGTGCTATCTTACTCTTACTTCGTATGTTAGAGCAAGATGCGTATAGTTGCCGGCCACACATTGCCGTGAAAATGTTGCTCGTTTAGAAGCCCCCTTACTTACGTGCGTCTTTTGTCAAACTAAACGTCATCTCGACTGATATTACAATAGACGTCAAATCAAATTTATTTGTTTTTTTAGTGATGTTCGAAATTTGAATGAAATAATACTACCGGAATCGATGTTATTATTTAGCAATAATAACATTTTTACAGATAAGAAATTTTCGCTAACAAAACAGTCTATTTTTATTGTGGTCATAATGTACGGTTTTTGAACGCATCATGTAGGATTTATGATATTTGGATAGATAAAGTTGAAAATACAGTAACATGTTAAAACCAATATGATTTTACCGAGTGACAAAGAGCTCTAGAAACTGAGCTTATATAATTTCCCTTATTTATTACACACACACACACACCCACACACACATACATACACACATACGTGCCATACATTGTAAAATTAGATTAAGATTACCTATTCTTAGTACATTATATCCAATTTTCTTCGTTATTAACTGTAGACACTAGTAGACACTAAGTTACATTTATTTTAAAATTTGTATTCCGAATCTGGTTGCCACTTGACAGGCATTGCCTAGTGTGGGACCAACAGATATTTCCAATATGTGTATTCGTTATTTTAATAAAGAAATTCTATTTTTATTTTTATTATTATAATAAGTAAGCTGAAAACTAGTTCAAATAAAAACGAAATATTTAACAACCCTCTAAATAACAAACTTGTTCCGAAACTTTAATATTCTAATTACAAAAGACAATAAACCAGATTTTAGAACCAGAAGTATTATTAAGTAAGCAAGAGCCCTTATTATTGTATGAATTATTGATAGATTCAAAGAAAGTAGTCTTATTAAATATACTACTATTATAAAATTTTACTAGTCATTCGATTATGACCCTACTAAGCAAAGTAATAGAGTATATAACTTTTTCAGGTAGTAGTCATAGTAACTGTGTATACAGATTGATGTGTAATTCGAGGTAATTTTATAATTTGATCTAAGTAAGTGTTGGAACAAGCGAGGGTGTATTCTGATGTCGTGTTAGTAATATTTATCGCTGGATTACAAGAGTATCGACATTATAGAAACCTAATTAACTAGAACTTCATTATGCTATGTATAACGTTGGGTAGTTTACTTTATTTTAAAAATGATCATCACGGAATTCAGGAAATATTAATAAGATTATTTTAACTTTTTATCTGCTGAAACGTTTACGAGATACCTTTGGATTTTACAATTTATAAAGTTTAATGCGTGTTTTTATCAATATTAAATGAGCTTACGTCGCCTGCGACGAATATTTTATGTCTTTAGAATATTTCTCTATTCAAGGTTATCTATAAAAATCTGTGACTTAAGCACAAACATTTTTTTTAATTTCTGATTACTATTTACAGTACAGAGTGTATTGTATTATAATAACTCATAATTACGACCAAGATGAATAAGTTCTTTATTATCTTACTTTAAAGATGTTTGTCGGATACTGAAAGTATATTTTATGAGCACGCTGAACTGACTTTGTGCTTCTATTAGTCACAGGACTCTACATTGTTATCCCTAACATGAATAAAAATGGGATATTCTACAATTGTATACGAATAACAATATTTCATTTCCTCATCCAAAATCCTATAATAATGATCTTCCATAATTTAACCAACATAATAGCAGAATACGGAGAAAACACCTGCCGGTTCCCACCGTTGTAAATTCAAATTAGCCGCAATTATAATTCTGTCCTTTTCCCCCTCGTTTAAAAACGCCAAGGTGTTGCCAATTGTCTAAAATGCTAATTTAATTGTTTACGCTAACCCTTTTTAAGTAAGATTGCAAACTTCTTGTCGCTAATGATAATGTCTTCGGTAATGGAGGAGAAACGCGGAAAGTTTCAGGGAAAGGAAATGGGGTTTGGCTTATTAAGACGAATGTTTTCGTTGTGATAGATGCTGGTTAATTAGTTATAGGGTGAATATTTTTGTCAGGTGTTTTTATACGCAACTGCTGTCCATTAAATACCAACTTTTTAACACCCTGTTTATGCGTAATTTATAACTTAGTTTGGACCTTGAAAATGGTATCGTTTCCATAAAATTTCTTTATGAAAACTACACCTAAATATACTGCTACCTACCTAAATATATTACTGTTAAATTGACAATACGCTTACAACAAAACTAGAGATAAAAAGCAATGTTGCATCCTTATGCAACATTGCTTTTGTTTTGTTTTTTTAATAAAATAATTCTGGGGCCTTACCCATTATTATTTTATTAAAAACAGTCAAAAAAAGCATGTCGATGCCTATTGCAATAAATTCATAAATATGTTTAGTAGCAACGTTAATTATATTTTAATTCTGCCAGACTAATTTGAAAAAACAAACATATTAAAAATGAACTGAAAAAGAATTTAAAGGAGGGTTCTATATCAGGATCGGTGTTAACACTGTTACCGCCGCGCGGTTGCCAACGCGATACCGCGGTGCCAACTACGACGCTCGGCGCTCTTCAACCGGCCGAATGCTTTCTGAATTAACTGTGTTTTAAATACAGCATGATACGCTTTGTGTTAATATTTGCAATTGTAATTTAAGTAAATACGTTTAAAGGTTTTCTTTTACCCTTAGTTGTACCAGGTTATAGATGCGACTGGTTTAAAAGGTTAAAAGAAACCAAATATAGTAGCATAAAGATATATATATATATACATATACATTAAGGTGTTTGTAAAATTTTTTTTGTTATAATAATTCATAAAGCTGTCAGTATTTAATCTACTTTTAAGATTAAATTTTATTTCGGTGCATGTGGCCCTTAGTTACAAAAAAATACTATATATGTATAAGATAAATCACTTTATACATTGAGTATCAGAAAAATAAACAAATGCATAAAACCAGACTTGTGATAATTTGTAGGATCTAACTTTGAATAAATACATAACTTTAGTAATTACATCCCATTTTGGAACACAAAAAAACAAACACAACAATTTAAAACAGCCCTTTTACTTACACCTTTTTCATGTCTCAAACGTCACAATATCCACAACCAGCCAGGCTAGTAACGTGAGACGTCAGTTGGTTGTATTTGTACACGGATTAGCCGGCGTTTAGCTAATTGCCGGCTAAACGGGCATTGTTTAACTAATGGGACGTCGTGTTATGATTTAGTTTAGCTTATGTTTCACTTTGTAAAATGGGTACAGTTGGAATAAAATCTGGTTTAAAGCGGTTACAGTCACTGGTTTACGCTTGCGGCTATTTCATCACCGTACAATATGAACTGCTTTAACAATGATAAACAATGATGGATAAAACCTGCTGTATATCAATCAGTTGCTTTTTATAACCATACATAATAATAATAACATGTTTGATATTATATCTATGTATATAAAAGGCAAAACTGACAGACTTAGATATCAACGCACAGCCGAAACTACCTACTGTACCTAGAAACTTAAAATTTGGTACAGGGGTTCATTTCATGATGTAAGTGAGCAATAAGAAAGGATTTTCCAAAAACGAACCCTAAGGGGTAAAATAGGGGGGGTAGCGGGAAACTTATTCTACGCTTATGCTGTCACGGACGTCCTCTAGTAAGCTATATTTTACATGAAAATATGAAAGTATTGGCTGTAGTTTCGCTTTTAAACTTATCTTTTTTTAGACTTGTTTGTAAACCATTAACTGATTCCTAGCCCTCATGTATTTTTAGTCGTAGATTTTTTAGTAGTTACTTTATTATAATTTAACCGAATAATTCTGTCAACTGTACATTGGACATTACGATAATTAATCTTCTCCTATTCAACAATTCACAAAGTCCACGCGAATTTCAACTACACCATATGGTGGGCGCGACCAAACTACAGAGTAAACAAACAGAGGGCGCACTGAACGACAGTTGATACGGGTCGCCATTTGAGTCGTTGTGGGATTTGTATTGATCGAAATCGCTGTTAGGAGATTGTTTCTATTTGTTTGTTTTAATACAGTGACACAGCACTAGCTCTGATTATGGTAGTATGTGGGAAACATTTTAATTTGCACAAAAGGGCCTTGTTTCTACTTATTTTAGCCTATCTTGCAGCTTTATAGTGTTCATGATGGTTTATTTTCTGGGCTGTCCAGCAATTGACCTATCACCTCCCTATGATAAATGATGATGAAGCTCGCTGGGTCAGTAAAAGCATATTCACTCTTAATTTGAACACAAGCGGATTAATCTAGGGTGGTAGGACCTTGTGCAGAGTCCGTCCGGATCGCTACCACCATCTTATCCATTAACCTGCCGCCAAACAGCAGTGTTCGCATTGTTGTGTTCCGGTTTGGGGATAAGACAGCTGGTGTAATGACTAGCATTCAGGTACTCCATCTTAGTACTCAAGGTGGGCAACGCATTTCCAGTCTTAGGCTGTGTGTTTCGTTTTTTTTTTCTGTTTATGCATTAAAGAGTGTAGACTCTTTAATGCATAAACATATCCTTACTAATACATATGTGTAGGCATATCCTTACTAATATTATAAACGCGAATGTTTGTATGTATGGATGGATGTTTGTTACTCTTTCACGCTGCAACGGCTGGACGGATTTGGACGAAACTCGTAATGAACATAGCTTATACCCAGGAATAACCATAGGCTACATTTCATTCCGGAAAATTTAAAAGTTCCTGAGGGAATTACGATATGAGAAATCTACGCCGACGAAGTCGTGGGCAGAAGCTATACATACATAAACCAGTCTAATCAGAAGCAAGCTTGAAAGCCTTACTACGTGTTTTGATAATGTTATTGATAATGTTATTTTCTCAAACATGCAATGGAACGTTGGCGTTATGTTAGTTATTTTAGGCTTCAAAGTATCACGTTGCGGGCGGAACAACTCGAGAGAACTGTAAAGTAATTTCATATGAAATTGAAGGCCTAGGCCGGGAAGTAATTTTTTTTAAATTTTAATTTGGCCATGGTGGCTATGTTTATGAAAAGACTAAATAGCTGTTTTTTTTAATTTACTAAGCCGTGCATCCAACAAAGCGTTTGGAGCGCAGAGGTAATTAGGAGGGCGGCGAGCCCCGCGCGCGCCACCAGCGGGCCGGCGGGCGGGCGTACTGAACACTGTAGGTTACTTTTAATGTTTATGCACTCCTAGTACCTATTTGACATTGTAATTTTTGTTTTAATTATTTTAATGAATTATGTTTGAGAAAAGCACTATACATACTTCGGCGGGAAATATGGGGTTGCCCGCCTCAGACCTATATCCGGCCTTGCTTCGCTCGGCCGTCTATATAACTTCGGCCGGCAACCCCTTTTGTCCCGGCCTCTGTAGTAATGTACTATTTTTTTAATATATATAACGACGATAAATAAAATATCAGTGTAAAACTCACAAAAATTGACCTATTCCCAAACGAAGCTCCACACCGATGGGTATTAGACTACGATGAACTTATTTATATGTATACACAATCAAAAACATGGAAAAAGATCAAAGAACCATACACACATACAAACAGATCTAACACATTACTCTCCTCATCTTATCTTATATTTTTGACCCTATGGGATCTTTTGTGTAACTACCCCTCTTTTACCACTTAATCCAACGCAGCCTCCACCCCTTCCAATAAGCGGATCGTGGCGTGCAATGGCAGTGCCTTGAAATCGTTCTGTTCTGGGTATCATCATCATCATTATCAGCCGCAAGACGTCCAGTGCTGGACAAAGGCCTTCCCCAAGGTTTTCCACAACGATCGGTCCTCTGCTGCTGTCATCCAGCGGTTTCCCGCGGCCTTTATCAGATCGTCAGTCCACCTTGTGGAAGGTCTGCCAACACTTCGTCTCCCGGTTCGCGGTCGCCACTCTAGAACCTTTCCGCTCCAACGGCCATCAGTTCTACGAGCAATGTATACAACCGAGGATTTTCATTCTTATTCCTTTTACTCTCCTTCAACATTCAGGTAAATAGTCAATGCATTAAAAAGCCAGTCGCCCATTATTTCTTGACCGTAAAACCTCTCAAACACAATAAGCTCACGAGTGTGAACTGAATGGAGCCGCCCGTTCGCCTCATGCCTGGCGACCATTCAGAAATCTAAACCATCGTGGCTTAGCCGATGTGAGCATGCGGGTATAGAGATACCGCACGGCTCTATTTTTTAAATAATAAATTAATAATATTGTCCTTATACTCAATTCCATACATTTTGACAGTTTTCGAAAATCGTTTACGTTAACGTTAAGCCACTTGTCTTGTCTAGACTCACGGTCATAGAAAACCAACGATCGACCATCTCGTAACTTAAAGCTGTCATTATGATAGATATACAGCCTTGGCCAAAGGTGTTGAGTAGCCCACGTATTCCTTTTGTAACTTATAAATAAAGTAATATTATTCAATTTAAAAAACTCGTTTCAAACTTAGCTATTTGCGTGAGAAAACAGAACCTAGAAAAAGTCAGGTTTTACAATAAAATGATTAAATGTATTTTTTCACGTAATTTTCCTTAACGTCAATAAATATGACTAACCTTCCGATAGATATACAACTATCTATATAAAAAGCACAAATTCACCATTTAAAGGTTGACTTTTATATGAAAAACGCAATGGCGCTCAACACTTAATGACCAAAGCTGTATAACGGTACTGCAGTTAAAGTTTGATTGTTGACGGTACGAATTGCTAATCTCTGAGAGGATTCTGGCTGACTTTTCCCAGGCATGTAGTCGGCGCGGACCCCGTAATGAGCCGGCGCGGCGCTGCCCGCTGACGGCAATGGACACTAACGCTGAGTTACGCTGCGTGTTTGCCAAGGGATCTGCGCGGGCACAATTTACAACGAGATGAAGGTATGAAGCCTAGATTGCATAAGCGTTTCGTAAGCGTTGACACATGGTGTACGAACGAGAAGGGATAGGACGTTTACAAATGAGATATACTTAGCGTTTATGAGTTTGTCGTTGAAATGTTTGAGGCAAAAGTATACCTATTTATTTAATATTTATCTCGTGTTCTGTGAGTCATTAAATCTTTATTAATTAACTCGTATTATTTTGAGCGATTGTTTTGTAGTAAAGTTTGAAATATATATTTTTTTGCAATCTTGATTGATTGTTTTATTTTATTTTATTCCAAAACGTTATTGGGATTTTTTTGCAGCCTTTTATACACACAAGTTACAAGGCTATTGCGTTTTCAAATGTTATTATTTTAATTTAATCTATAAAAAGATACAAGAAACGTAAAAATGTTAGCCACACATAAAAAATAAGTCCCTTAAAAAATAAAGAGCATACAACACGTTAAGAATTATTTCATTATATCCCCTCGCCTAACGACAAAAACCTCTTAGCTCAACAAATTCTTTTAAAGGGTCTCGAAGGAAGAATGTTCGAAATAATCCAGTGTACGTAAAGGAGATAAATTGGAGCGAGAAGACGAATCTCGTGTCGTCGCGGAATTATTTGCGTGCGAAGCGCGATTATGTAGTACATGCGGGGAACTCGGATGAAACAGGTTAAAAAAATAGCACATGTTTTTAGTTTGCTCTTTGAAATAATTTAGTGTTTAATTATTATATGCGATTTTTTTTTGTCATTTTACAAATATTTTAAGATGCTTTAAGAAAATTAAATGCATGTTGGCCTTGACAATGTCTTAAGTGCCATTTTCCAAGCCAAATATGAATATGCACCACAAGCCTTGTCTTAATTTTTTTTCTTGTTAGAAATGTTTAGATTAAAAAAATATAAAGCAACGATCACAGAATTGTTTTGACAATGTTTAATGCACCCTGTTTGCCAAACAGATGGACCATGCTTTGAACAGTCTAATATTTTAACAAATAGAGATTAAACGGACTAGGATGGAAACTAAAGCAGTCAAAAATATTTTTGATTATGACTCATACTTTCAAAACTACACAAACGTAAAACTCAAGAAATTATATTTCCTTTAAAGATTAAGTTCTAAGGTCTGGCGGTGAAGGCTGTGCGTATGTCATTCAGTTAGTCAGTCACGGATAAGTTTATATCGAGCTTCATTTCTTATAAAAACCCTTGCATAATGACCCTCTAGTTTAAAATCATCACCAGAAAAAAATGGACGTCAAAGCTCCAAATTATCGCTGTTTTTCTCTTGACAACAGAATCGTGTATAAATATATTACAGTTCTTCGACTGTCTACCTTCTTCTGTTTCTGACTTTAGCGGTTTAGGCTTCATGTAGTCAGTCACTCAGTAAGTCCCAAAAGAGTTTTATATGACATGTATAATAGATAATGTTTACATGGTATAAAATGAAGTTGCTTCAGCTGTCTGTTCGCTTAGAATTTTTAAACTACTCAACGAATTTTAATGCAGTTTTCAGCAGTAGATAGAGTGATTCAAGAGATTTTTTTTGTTGTATAATAAATTCTGGATTATGTTACGGTGTTACAGAAAATTTACATACACCGAAGCAAAGCGAGGGCGAGTCGCTAGTAGATAATATCTGGCTTCATCTGTATCGTCCCTATACTGCAACCACATAATCCTGAGGCGATGGCCTACAACTCATAAGCAGGGAATGATTATGACCCGCATCGAGGCAGCACATGCTGCTCACGACGCGCCAGGCCGGAGCTCGCGTTGCAGGGGTTAAACCACGTACTGAATATGTTACAGGAAATTGATATGATAATGAAAGTTTTGTTAATTAACGAAATATGTTTCTTGGGATTGGTTGACTTTTTTTACGGCAAGGAGAAGGCACACAAGCACGTGGGATCTGAGATGGTAACCTATTATTTTATCGAATTTCACTTCATCGATTGTGTAATGTCATCGATTGCTATTTTCTGGTGAAACCAAGTTCCTTTCAGGATATCTGAAACATTAATTATGTAAGTTACGTTAGACTTGTGATTACCAAAAAAAAGTTAACTCATGCGACGAGAAATGCCATTCGATGAAATGAAAATTCGGCGTAATGATAAGTTGTTGTTGTTGTTGTTGTTGGCAGGTACTCTAGTTGTTGAATTCTCAAAACTGTAATCCTAAGACTTCAAATGCGTTGAAAACCATTAGGCCCAAGATGAAATGCCTCTATGCTAGTAATTTCACTGGTTGTCTTTTCCCGACACCGGAACACAACATTGATGGATAAGATGGTCCTACCACTACAAGGTACTTATACTTGTAACCATTCACCAGCTAACTGTTATAATCCCGAACAGGATTTTAGTCAGAGACAGCCAATGGTATTAGGTACACATACATACAATTACTATGGGGACAGGCTTATTGAGAAGCGCTTGCCTTACATCCTCAACAGCTTACCTGCGGCTCTGAGACTGGAGCCTAACAAAAATAGGTTCAAGAGAGCCTTAATATTATTTAATTTTTAAATTACTGTCTGTCTTTTAGTTAAGTTAATGTAGGTACCTAGGTACCTAATATCTGTGATTTATACTTATGTACCTAATCTAAGAATCGCGGATCCCTCAGTCAAATGTGAAAACAGTTTTGCGGGACGTTGTAATATTTAGACCTAAGTTTGTTACCATGGTAAATAAATAAATAAAATAAAAATAAAATATATGCCTTCACTCTTGAAATCCCAGAATGGGGTAGGCAGAGCTACAGAATTACCTACAACTATAAAAACTTGTTGATGTAATTCTATAATCACATTTTGGATAAATAGGCTATGATGTTTACCAGCGTATTAGTGACAGGTTGCAAGCTCATCGTCTAGCAATACCTACATGCCTATATTCCCTCATCCCAATTGTATTCTTACCAAGATGTTGAGAACTTAAAGTCTCACTTCAACTTCCCGGATAAATTATTAAACGGCGAGTTTAAGTTGTCCCATCAGAGCGAACAAGTATCATTTTAGAGTGTGTATTGTTAATTAGTCAGATTAACTGAAAACGAGCTTGAGTTCGCCTGCAAGTGTGATCAGCCAATTATAAGTAAACAACACGTTTGGTATAATAACTAGATTATTTTTGTGACCCAAAATATCTTTCAGCTACTTTAAAATAATGCTACAATATGACGAAAGCACGGCACAGCTGCTAAGGAAAAACAGCCACATCGAATTGAATTTTCCTTCCTGAAACCTCCTCTTTTTTCATAAGGGGAGTAGGCAATGATGGCGCGACGCCAGACTGATAAATTAAGGCCATCCTTACCGTAAATTAGCTTGCTGTTCATATTTTTTTACCTGGAACAAAAAATACATAATTAATTAAGTTTCCGGACGTTATTTGAATTCCCAAAATGGTGACGGTATAGAGGTCAGGTCCCAGTAGTACTTGGTTAAGGTTCGTGAAGATCTATTTTGCTAACGCTAATAAAAGAGAAACTGGTTTTTACCGTATTAAAGTAATTTGCGAGTGCTTGATATTTTGAGCACATTGAGATTACTAATCAATTTGTAGCCATTGTAATTTTAATAATTGTATAATTTAATTTTAGGGTTATTTTAATGAAAAAAAAAAACATCAGGATGATGAAACTTTGTTAAATTGAAAGAAGTGAGAGAAAAACAGAATTAAAATTTTGTGGGGCTGGTATAGACACAAAAGTTCCGCAAAAGTTAACGTCTGCAGAAATCTTAAAATACAAGGAACGCTAGGAGCTCTTTCATATTTTTAATACACGTAGGTGTACCTATTCGTATTTAAAATGAACTTTTCTAACTTTTAACATACTGAAAGGTGTCACAAAACGTTAAAAGCTACTAACAAACAGTTATCTTGTTCCATTTCATTATGTAAGAGCATACAAAAAAGCTTTCCCTTCGTGTCTACAACTCAGGAAGCTGTTATAACATTACAATGAGAAAACAAATCGCCGTACAAATTGCATCCCTAACTAAACATAAACAACGCCAGTGTAACAAAAGTATAAACCAGCAAAAATGAGAGCAAACTCCTTATCAAAGTTAGTTTAAAATGCAGTTTTTGTGCTCGCCAGTGTAACGCATCGTACGTTATGGCGCGTGAAACGAGCTAGTGGAAAACTTTCAGGGTACACTTCGGGACAATACAAAAGATTATTCGTTGGAGAATATAATTAGGGTTACTGTATAGATTTATGTCGCAATGAATGTTAAATAGTCTGTTATATTCTACTGTGACAGAGTTATATTTATGATTACACGGTTCTTTGTCATTCTGTCATATTTTTTGCTCATCATTAAGCAAATTAATGGTTTTTGACATTATCCTAAACGTATTTTTCAAAATATATTTGTATATCCGTTTTAAACACTTCTGAATAATAAAACGAATTCAATGTGATCACATGGAGTTATTTTAATTAATGCAGCTGAATGGTTTCATTGTTGAATTTAATTTTGACTTTTACTGTATAGAAATTCCCAATGGGCACCGGTAATACAATAATGAGATTTTACAATTTGACAATTTGTTTAGGGTTTTAGACCGTTTAACTTTATCAAAATTGACTTGGGCACGTGTGCTTAGTTTTAACTTTTAATGGTAATTTCATTACGAAACAAATCGGTCTTTATCTTCAACACTTTATTTACATTGTTTTTTATTTGGTATACAAATGAAATTGTCCGCCAGTGTTCGCCCCGCGCTCGCTGTACTTGATGCATTGTTATTGTTGTTGGAAATGGCAGTAGATGTATGGTAATAATATACATTTAAATTTAAAAGAATTCCTAACATATTTATCATGTTATGGCGACGATTTTCTGGAGCTCAAAATAAACGAATTTATTAGGGGCTACATGATTAAGTATTATATTTTTCTTTTCTTTTAGTACAAAAAGGGGGGTAGGAGATGAGAATAGGTAAGTACGTCAGTATTGTTACCACCGTCCAGCTTTACAGCTTTGGACAAAGTAAATACGGCGGCGTTGACACTGCGGCGAGTAAAATCGTTGGAACAAGGTTGGTTAATTCTTTATTGATGTTCTAAGCTTAATGCGGCACGGAGGAATCAAAAACTTAACCACCTTAACTTAATGCAGTCCAGAAACCGCTCATAAATATCTAGACACCTTGTAAAAATTGTTTTAAGTGTCGATTAAATATTTACACTTACACTTTTATTTACACTTTTTTTGGAGTAATTACCACCTCTCTTTACTCAAACTGCCATTTCACTTTTGGGAATCACACGGCACTGATTTACTCTTATACTGCCCAAATAGGAATGGAACTTAGATGTTACTCTACCTCTTCGTGCTCATCTTTATCATCATTTTCATTTCCTATGGGACTCCCTCAAGGTTTTCTCCAACGGCCCAAGGTATATTACATGGATGATGCTCATTACACAATAATTTTCCCTAAAATCCTTGCTTTTTCAAACCGCCTTTGTGTTCAGGTGTGGGGATAAAACTACCGGTGAAATGTCAGCATAAAGGTATTCTTCCTCAGTCCTCAGAATTGGCAACGCATTTGCGATCTTAGGATTACAGGCTTAAGATTGTAGTCTTGAGAATGCAAATGTCTATGGGTCACAGATCCCACTGTGTGTTTATTTGCCTTCTAAAAGCCATAAAAATGGAGCCACAAAATAAGATAACGGTCTTTCAAAAGAAACATAATGAATCTGTAACACAACGTCACAATAAAACCGTAACCAACAACATAAACCCCTACACTGTCACTTGCCAAATGCCATCCTTATACACTTCAGTTCACGAAAATGCAACATATTTTTTCTTCAAGCGAAGAGCAAAGAGCCAGCTGCTCTCTATGCAAATACAGATCGCCTCAGACGTGTTTACTCGTGTCGGTCTGTTTGTTGAGGGGTGCAGTTGCTGTTTTTGACGGGGTATACGATGCTATTAGTGTCTTTGAGGAGGCTGTAGTACAAGGAGTAAACATCTCCTATAGGTCCTTTATATAACCTTCTTGTCATATGATGGACTGTTACTGGACTGGATGGGAAGACAAAAGACGAGTATTGAATTTAACTGAACAGTAAATTGAGGTCTATGTGATTGATCAAAAATCAGGTTCATCTATTTTTTATCTATTTTATCGTTGAAAAAATAAAAATGAGCTTTTTCCTTTCTTTTTTGCAGAAACAAACTCGTAAACAATGAGTATTTTTGATGTAGCTTGAGAATAGAAAAGTTAAAATATAAAACTTTCCGAAAAACAATTGATTTATCATGATACGTATTGAAGTTGAAATTGAAATATATTTTATTATTTAAACTAAGGATTTTGTAGTCTTGGTATATTATAAATTGTTTTGTCTTCTCGATTCCACCAATTGCTGTATAATTTAGTAAAGAGGTTGTTTATCACTTGTTTTTAAAAGTAGTAAGTCTTTAAATATATACAACAAAGTCGCTTTCCGTCGTCTGTCCCTCTGTATGTACAGTCAAGGAATTAAATTTGTCACCCACCTTAGTTCAGAAGTCAATCTGAGATTCTACAGCAGTATCGTTGAGTTTCTTGTCAATGACAAATGACTTGGCATCTCTAATGACAATGACACCTTCAAGCGGATTTTCTTTGAAATGGGTAGCAAATTATCTTCCATGACCGTACACTTACGCCTTTCAAACCACGCAGTATAATGCTGTTTTCATTAATAAGTAGACAGAGTAATTCAAGAGGAAGGTTTTATGTATAATAAATTCTAGATTATGTACGTTACAAACAACTCACATGAACCGAAGTTCTTGGGTGGTAGGACCTTGTGCAGAATCGCTACCACCATCTTATCCATTAACCTACCGCCAAACAGCAGTGTTCGCATTGTGTTCCGGTTTGGGGATAACACAGCCGGTGTAATAACTATCATAGAGGCATTCCATCTTAGTCCTCAGGGTTGGCAACGCATTTGTAGTCTTAGGCTTGCAGTCTTGTGAATGCGTAATAAAGGTAATTTACCTCAATAAATACTATTGTTTGTACCAACTAATTTATATTTGGACATTTGATGATCGCTAACAATGTTGTAACCACAGCACGGCACGATAAAACTGCCGCGGCCGTATTCAGCTGAATAATAGTCGGTAATCGTGAATTAGCCGCCGCATTAATCCGACACGACACAAGTTTTCACGGACTAGGCGCGGTGTGAGCCGAGATCTAGCGACGTATTTATAAATAAATTAAAAATAATTATTTTCTGTTAACTTGTCAATTACTAAATAATGCGTTGGGTAAGTTTGTATGAACATTACTGTAATTTATTTTTTTATCAATGATGATTTTCTTATAAGTGGAGATATTAAAAATATTAAGTTTTTGGTACTAGAATTACGGCCTACATACATGTTAAAATTTTGTATTTTGAATAGATATATCATAATTTACTACTGTTACGAATGGCCGCTCACCCTAAATAATGTAATGACTTAAAAACAATGACAACACTTCTAACTACTACGTACAAATTTAAGGATGTGACATTATTGTTTTCATTCTAATTTAATTGCTACACCAATCAACGTCGTAAAAACTTTTTCATCATTTAATTCAAAACAGTTACTAACTTTATTAAAAAAAGTTGTGTACGTTACGTGTACGACGTTTCGTTACGAGCTTAATATAATCATACGGAATTTATGGAGTTAAAATTATTACATTACCTTTAATTATTTTACTACAGTGTATACCTCTACTCCCTATAAAGACTTGAGGAATATTTTCACTGTTTTAAGTCAATTCTTCCTGTTAGGAGTTGAATTCTAGATTTAAAAAAATCAGGTTCAGTAACTTAACAGGTTAGCTAATAACAATTTTCATTTCAACCCTATTCCTTTCATAATAGGTTTCTTGGAGGCCACCAGTAGTGTTCATAGCATTCAATGTGTTAAATTAAATAAACAAACTCAAACAAATAACATGTATGTACTATCACGAACGTTAATTTGTCACCCATTTCAACAACAATATGCTCAATACTCAATACTCAATCGTTTATTGCTTTCCATAATGTGTATACAGTTAATACTTGAACAGCTACTACCGCGGGAATATGGCGTTTCCACTATGAAGTGATTTCGCCGTAATAAAACACAATCCAATCTTCTCTAGGAAGATTGGTGGCAACGTTGTACGGTGATATGTAGGACAGAGGCCAAGATAGTTTTAACCTCTGTACCACTGCGAGTCCACTTGAAACGAGAAGTATGATGCCAGGATACACGAAATAAGTCCAAGTCTTCTATCACTGTGCAACACAAAGGCATTAAAAGTACAAATCACTAACAAACAAGAACTTTGAACACCTAAATACACAAAAATAAAAACTAAATCAAATTACACATCCGCCATCTTTTGACGTTGCAAATGGCCTCTATCCATATGGTACTTAAACTATCTTAATAGTTAATGCTTGAAGTCATAAATGTCATTACAGATGTCAAGTCATTTGTAACTTTTAGAAAACTCAACTTTATTGTTGTAGAATGTCAGATTGACTTCGCTTCGGACCTGAGGTAGATCCCAAAGGACAATGGGCAAATTTGTATGGGCACTGTCCCCCCCCACCAACAGTAACGGGATGCATGTCTATATTATTATGTTTATAAGGACCCAAAAAAAGACAAAATACTTATTTTAGTAGCAAAATCAATGGGATTTTTTTAATGAAAACAAGGGCCAAATAAGGCAAATCATCTATATATGTGTTCATTTTCAAACAAATTCCATACGATACGATTATGGTTTTCCAAGAAAACCCCATACATCTGGTGATCGTCTCCATAGTAAAAATACATAATGTTGCTGAGATCTATTAAATGAGACATGTTTCATTTCTGTTGGTGGGGGGGGGGACATTTCTGCCCATGGTCCTTTAAGTTCTAGACTGTACTTGACAACTACTCTCGGCAATAGCAAGGTTAGAACAAACTTAGAAACCTTGCGCTTTAATATGACGTCAAATTGCGCTTTGTCTCTGCTGTAGTCAGTCTTTGAAAGTATATTATATTATTTAGTATTTATTTTAGTCCTCCCGCTCTTAGCCTACCTCATAAACGCGTTGCATCCGGCGGTCGCGGTGTCAAATTCACTAACCGGATGCAATGCACAAATTTAAATGCATTTAGCCATAATCACTGCAAACTAAACCATAACCCACAAGCATAACGCTTAAAATTAATTTAATCCCACCTTAACATCTGCTCCCAGAGTACATAGGAATTATGGTTCAAAATTGACGTTAAATTTCATGTACTCTAATCAAGCTTAAACCATGTTTATGTGTTAGTTAAATAGAGTTTAAAATGGTATGTTCGTTAAAATTACGTAGATTTAATGTTTAGCAGTGATTTTGGTATTAATTCAAGCGTTATTGGTTGGGACGGGAACTACTTCCTAAAGTGGATCATTTCACATGTTTTCAATGCGTTGATGGTAAGTGCAGTAGGTATCATGAAGCAGCGGTAATCATTCAACAAGTTAGGATTTGGTCCTTGATCATGGTTAGCATAATTATCAGTATAAATTCATTGAATTTTGTTAAACATTACTAGTAAAATCGTGGAATTAATAATAATAACAATGGGCCTCATAAAGAAGCTCAAAGTCACTCAGAGGGCTATGGAGAGGGCTTTGCTCGGGAATTCTCTGCGTGATAGAATCGGAAATGATGATATCCGCAGTAGAACTAAGATTACCGACATAGCCCGAAGAATAGCTAAACTTAAGTGGCAGTGGGTGGGGCACATTGCTCGCAGGACTGATGGCCGATGGGGTCAGAAGATTCTGGAGTGGTGTCCGCGGACCGGAAGACAAGCTGTAGGTAGGCCTCCAACAAGATAGAGTGACAACCTCGTCAGGATCGCGGTGGACGCGAAAAGCACAAGACCGGTCTGAGTGGAGAGCCTTGGGGGAGGCCTATGTCCAGCAGTGGACGTCTTTTGGCTGACATGATGATGATGATGATGATGATGATGAATAATAATAATACCAAGTTGCGGTTTTTGAACGGAATTTTACAGAAATGGTGCCTGAGTTAAAAAACAATACAATAATAAAAGTTAAGGCCTCTGTTTTGTAAATTTGCTTGTGGTGTGCTAGACCGTCAGGCGATATTGGCCGATCAGTTCATATTATTAGAAATCAGACTCAGGTGCCATGTTCTCTTTAGGTTTCTTACATTTCTTCACAAAGTTTGGATGGTCAGGTGGCCTGTTAGTTCCCTTAAGTTAAAACGCTAGCGATTACACTTTTATGTTACAACATGTCAGCCGAAAGACGTCCATTGCTGGACATAGGCCTCCCCCAAGCCTTTCCACTCAGACCGGTCTTGTGCTTTTCGCATCCACCGCGGTCCCGCGATCCTGACGAGGTCGTCACTCCTGGTAGCCGGGTCTCTGCCGGAGATTACCTAAAGCATCCCCCGCCCCGCCGTTACCATGGCCGCTACCGGAGCTAGGAATAGCGGGGCCGCCGGGGACTAGGGGTCTGGGCTGTGTTTGTACATTCATACCGTTCGGGGGAAAAAAATGCCGTAGTCGCCACGCTTGGCAGGCGGGTTGGCGACCGCAGTTATACCATGTAGTCCGCAGAGTACGCTGCTGCCCATCCTCCGGTTTATCCCTTAGTCACCTCTTACGACACCTACGGGAAGACATGGGGTGGTTCTATTCTCGGCCGGCACCAACACAGCAATGTTACATGAGGCACAATTAATCATGAGTTACTAATTGATGCTAGCGTCGATGATCAAGCAAGAGTCTTACCCTATTCCTATAATAATTCACTTAAGAGCTATGTTCTTGTTAGTGAAGTATTTTGTCCCATATTCTGAACCTTCTCTTAAACCTAGAGTGCGAATTTTATTATGTTATTTTTAGTCTGCCCTCATCTCATTTTTTTGTCGTCGTGCGGTAATAGGTGACCTAACATCTTCCCTCGTTTACTTCCTTTTGTCTTTAACTAGGTAGACTCTTCTTTCCTTTCACTCATTCGCCTTCTTTTCAGTTAGTTCCTTCCATCTCTCTCTAGCACCACATTTCAAAGGCAGTCTTTCTCAGTCCCACTGAGACTTTATCCACGTTTCACTACCATATAGATGTTCCAGATGTACACCTCAATAAGCCTTTGCGTAAAGGTGAAATAGGTACTTAAGAAAATGACCTCTTGCATGTAGTTGTGTACAAAACCAATATGGCATTTACGTCTAATTTCAAATACCTATAGAATGTCGAACAGTTTATACAGATGTGTTATAACTACACGCAAGAGGTCATTTACTTTAGTTTTTCACCTTTATTTGCTCGATGTTCTAGCTTTTAAAAGATATAATTCTTCATGTACTGCTACCGCTCGTGGCTTGAGCTATCGTCATAGGTATTAAATGTGGTTACAAACGAATTACGTCAGCGTGAAACAACCACAAACCGGGACATATGCAACAAAATTGTTTTTTTAAACGGTTTCACTTGCGAAATGATTTTTGTGAAGTTAAAACATCAGTGACTAATGTATGCATTTAAAAAAAACACTCATATAAAGATATTGTACATTAAATGCATTTAAAAATACTTTAATGTACTTGTGATGTTAATTTATGGTACTGCTTAAGTTGATATAGTTTATTTTTTTATTTTTTTTATTTTCCTTTGTTGCCAACTTTACCATTCTATAAATTTCATGGTCGTTTGAGACGTTCGTGATAATCTTGAACAAATTATTATATTTAATCCTTAATATTTTTCTTTTAACGTTGTTTTGTGTTAAGTGTGTCACTTTCCGTCTTTTCACCAAGCGGTTCCAACGGACGACCGGTGCTGGCTTTACGGCTAGGTTAGATGAATCCGAGTTTTTTTTAAAACTAAATATGTTGTATGTTCATTCACTACATCTGTGCGGGGTTGGATACTTAATGCAACGATATTATTATTCATAAAATTCAACTCAAAAATAACTTAGCCAGGGTTGCCATCTAAACAGAAACATAAATACATTAAAAATAAACGTACATCCATTTTTATTTGACATAGAGCGAAGGATAACACTATCCCGCGGGCTATGATTGCACTTCAAAAGACTTCTCATATGCAAACATGTTGTCTCGTTGGTTATACTTTAAAGGGATGATGGAAAATAAAATAAAGGAAAAACAAGTTAAGGGGTGGTTTTTGTTGTTTATCCTTGGCAAAATAGAAATAACTCGATACTTTTCATAAACAGGCGAGGGTGAATCATCTGTAATACTAAAATACATAATAATACTTTTTAACACTTGTTTATAAACTTGAACGATTATGAGTCAAACATTATATAAAATATTGAACAAAACTGGACTTTTGATCCCTCTTTTGAGGAGTTTTTTTTTTTTATAATAAGTTATCCGATAATTTACATTATTTTAATACTAATTCTCATACGACACTCAAAAATCCTATTACAACCTCATTTAAAAAACAAATAGCACATTAACATTTATGAAAAATACCGTTTCCAAACAAACGTGGGAAGCGAAGCTACTCACAAATTTATGCGTTTTCTACCTGACAACACACGTACATACATACTCATCAAATGGCACACGTTTTTTAGCTGACACATAACCTAAACATGGATTACGCTGCTATGTTATTAAGGTTATTTTTCCAGTGTGATGTTGATGGTAATAACCGTCGAATTATCTTGAGCTACTAATTACTGTGTCTCGAATTAATGCGGGACCACAATCCATCTTCATTTGGAGTTTAAAAAGATAAAGATAAAAGAAATTTATTCAGTAAGTAGGCCGCTCGGGCACTTTTACACGTCAAGAATCTACCAGCGCTTCCCAAGAGGAGACCACTGCTGAGAAGAAACGCCGCAAGAAACTCAGCAGTCAGTCATTTTTTAAACTTATTTCATATTTCATATTACAATGGTACTACTTAGTCTAGCATTATATAAAGCAACAAGTATTCAATTAAATTTAATATCAAATAACAGTAGTTCAGCAGGAAAACATGCCAAAAATCTTACGGGAGAAAAAGATAGATAATAAAAAAATAAAATAAAATAGAATCAACTACTTATGTGTATATGAGATGGTGCAAGATGACCACATAAAAGTTTCGATATGTTTTCCTGCATCAACGGTGTCCCCCAGACAAGAAAAAGCAGGATAAAGCTTTTGCATTTGAACAAATTATTATTGACTAAGTTTTGTGTTTAGTGTTAAGTTTGTTATTAAAATACAATTAGGGAGAGGCAGCCCTGATGACCTTGGGTATCTGTAATTAGAATAGGGTTTGCCATCCTAATTACTATATATCAGGGGCCTTATTCATCTGTAGGAGAATGTATCGAAACTTTGTATGTGGTTGTCTTCTGTGTGGAAAATTCTGAGTTTGGACACGTTTTCCTGCTCAAGCTACGCTTGAATATATATATTTTTTTGTTTTATGTTAGATTCATTGTTTTATATAATGCTAGGTTAAGCTTTATAATTGTATAATATCATAAGTAGTATTTAAAAAAACGACTGACTGTTGAGTTTCTTGCGGCGTTTCTTCTCAACAGTGGTCTCTTGCTAAGCGCTGGAAGATTTTTGACGTGTAAAAGTGCCCGTGCGGCCTATTTACTGAATGAACATCTTTATCTTTATCTTATCTTGACAACTTAAAATGCACTAATGTTGCCACAAAGTACGTATAGGCAGTGCGGTTCGTATCGATAGAAAAATATTGCTTGCAATACCCGTACTGTTAAAGTTAATCTTATCAATAATAAATTTTAATTTAACTTCATAACAATGTTATTCCTTACGCAGAAAATTGTTTTATATTCCTCAACTTAACGTACGAACCGAAAATCCGTGAACGTGCAAACTTTTTTCAAACGTTTTTCATTAAAACAAAGGCATAATCGAGTGTTGGGAAGTGAGTTAAAACTTTGAACGCCCAGAATTCTCCCTCAATGGAAGGAGGGGGTTTTTTCACATGTTCGATATCGAGTTTTGGGAGTTTTTTTGACAACTTCGACTAAATTAGTTTGGAGTTTTGTGCGAATTTTCCTGATTATTACTTCTTTTGGAATTATAATGATTTTATTAATTAGATTATGGAAACGTTTTCCCATAACACAGAGTGTTGAAAAATAATGTATTTTATCTTTTTATCGTCTAATGTGACAACTAGATTGATTTCTTTATTGCCGTATTACTCATAAAAAACGCTTATTTAACAAGTATCTGTATGGAAGCATTTCGTTTTGGCGAAAGTACGTTCAAAGGAATGCATTTGCAACCAAGAATACTGTCGAAACAATAATGTATACAATCATGCGAAAATAATTCGGCATACGACGAAACGTGATACAATCAATCATCATTGGTGTTAGTTTTAAAATTAGTATTTATTACTTTATTACCTTGTAATGTTACTTTTAAGTATACTTATATTTAAATGAAGAGGCCTTTACCCTGCAGTGGGTGGATGTGGGCTGAAATGATGATGATGATGATGATATTTTATTATGGGAAAAAATGACCTTCTGCTGGAGTTTCTCGCGGCGCTTCTTCTCCGCAATGATGGTCTTGTCCGAAGCGCTAGTAGATTCACTGTATATTACCGACGTGTAAGAGCCCTCATGTGGCCAATTTACTGAATAAATGTTTTGAATTTTGAATTCTGAATCACTTAAACTTTATCGTAAGGCATTATGGCGTTTCATTCAGATAAGTATCGATTAGTTATGGTTTATGGATACCGAGCTCACTACCTGTCTCCATTTTTGCTTATATCTGTAATCTTCTTTTGGCATTTACGTTAAATAAGCAAACGACAAACGTTTAACTTGCATAATACAGGGTGATAGTAAACAAATGAGCAATAAACATTACTTCTCCCAAATACCACATCCTGTATAAAAACTAGTTAGTACCTCAATTACCTCAAAAGGTTACTCCGCAAGCTGACAGCTGGTGATCTGAATGACGTCACAACTTGGTAATGGCTGTCGTTAATATAATCGGCGGGTTCCAGACACATTAAACTATTAATTGTCGAATTAAAACTTGAGCTAATTTTTATTCTTAAGCCAAATTAGGAGCTAATATTAGTTGATGTCTTAAGTTCAAACGTCGCAACTAACGATAAAGTTGGATTTGTGTACAACCGTCAATCAACGTTTAATTTTTGGGTATTACCTACTACATCTTGACAGTGTTTTTTGTTGGACACAAACTTGAGTAGATCATATTATCTGCACATGCCTACACTCTTGAACCTCTTCTTCGGATTCAAGTACTCGGAAAAATATCATAACAAATGTTGTTCGTACATACACTTTACCTCGACATTTCCTTTTAAACTAGCAATAGTTAAATAAAAGACGAAAAAGCCCTAACATCTCATACCGACTTATACCAGCGTCATAAAAAAACTTATGAATTTCAAATGACATTGCACCCTGTCCTATCATCCATAATCTACATACGACGACATGTTTATGGTTCCTTAGCTATCTCATCGAGGGGTGCCCAGCGATTATAGAGGCACCCTGCGTCTTGACAGGAAATGGGCAGTTATGGCGACCTGGTCGAAGATTTTTTTTATATTCTCGCTACATTTCACTTGGTATAGGGAGCGAAAAAATATTTTTACAAACTGCGTAAAAATGTGGTAATATTTATTTCATGTATGTTTCTTTTTGACAACTTGTAGATTCAGTTTAAGTACTCCATCCATACTATGCTAATTAGGGCTTGCAAATATTCGATAGATTCAGATATTCGAATATTCGACTTTTAATTTGAACATATTCGAATTATTCGAATACTATTCGAATAATCCAAAAAAATAAAGAAAAAACAGGCTTGGATGCTCATTTTCATGTATTATCAGTCTGAAAGCTCAAAAAAATCAACATAAACATTTTAAAATAATAACACGTCCTTGGCTTTATAGAATGAATAAAAAAAATAACTTTATTTTAAACATTATTGTGTTAAAAACAACTGAATATACGAACAACAACGATTTAGTATTAATCGCACAAAGATTATGTCTTTTTTTAATTGAAGTACAATTAAAAAAAGACGGAATCAACAACAATATGAGAATAAAATAATAAAATATATGTATGTGTTAAAATATGAATGTAATCAACACGTAAGTTTACTGATTGAAAATTCTCTCTGCTACCTTACATTTAAACTAAACTGCTAAATTTTACAAAGTAACAAAAGTCATCAAAGGAGTGATTAAAATAAGTAAAAAAAACGTCAAATCATAAATCGTCAAAACAAAATAACTTGAATTTAAATAATTATATTAAAAATACTTAAGATAAAAATAGCAACGATAAGAACAATTAAATAAAAAAGACTGATCAACAACAAAATTAAGTAATTAAAATGGTAATCTAATCAAATAAACCAAAATAATCAACCAAGTTATTAAAATAACAAAAATAATCATGAGATCATAAATCAAATCACATTACACGCGACGCGACCCGACGTGAACGTGAGTCCAACTGACTATTCGCACGACGCGGTCAGAGTAGGTGGGAGGTGGGTGAATGGGATGGGGGAGTGAGACAGAGATAGCCGACCATTCCCGATAATTTCCGATTAGTACCGATGCGATATTACATCCGTCTTTCCAAATAACCATAAATATTCGAATTATTCGAATACTATGCACCGCATTATTCGAATATCAGAATGAACCGAATATTCGAATTATTCGAATATTCGAATATTCGAATTGCAAGCCCTAATGCTAATGGAATTAAAAAAATACCATTTTACTTCATATTAGATAATTACGATGCAAAATGCACCAACCTTACTAATTTATTTATTTTTTGGTCTCGCGATTGACGGTTGAAAATGCCTGTAGGCAATAAGCAGTGATCGGAATTAGGTGAGCTAAAATACCTATTCTTTGCGAGAGGACATAATATGGAGTGGTTACAACCGGATAAAAATAAATATTTTTTTGGATTCCAGGTATTTGATATTCATCCGGGCACTGCGAATACTAGCCGTAATGTTGAACATCCATTCTTTTCCTTATAGAATGTTCGTAAAGTTTGTAGTAAAAATGGTAACATTCTTGCCATAAAGTTAAAATTATAAGGAATCCGAAAATGTGAAATATATGGTAAATTAAGTAGGTAATCTGTGTTTTCCTATTAATTGTCAGTGCTTGTCAGATTGGCGTTTTAGCGTCAAAATAGTGTAAGTGTTATTTTAGCTCACCTAATTCCG
The DNA here is from genome assembly GCA_923062465.1 of Acleris sparsana. Classification (NCBI taxonomy): domain Eukaryota; kingdom Metazoa; phylum Arthropoda; class Insecta; order Lepidoptera; family Tortricidae; genus Acleris; species Acleris sparsana. The sequence goes on along the minus strand of OV281301.1, from coordinate 16,577,060 downwards.
ATCACTGGCAATAAGTCCGCAATTTTTACTAACGTTTTATAGTACTGTGGTACTGTAGTAAATAAATAATATTCTGCCCATATGCAACTTGAATTTTGACCAAGCTTCAGTATCCTATCGAAACAATATATTTGTATCACACTATGGTAGGTATTTTACCCAAGTTTGCGTGGCTTTACTGACCTTTAAATCCAGACTCGATGTTTTACATATCAATTTGACACGATATTGAGCTCTTGGCGTTCAACGTGTTAAAGTGGATTTAGAACTATCCTTTGTAGCGACTTCATGGGAAATTGTGAGCGCTCTCGCTTGAGATAAGCCTTCCATAAGTAACATTGAAAGTCAACACCGCGACGAGGAAAGACGGGTGGCCATGACACTTGTCAATGCGCAGACTAAGCCGAAGGAGGGATAATAAGTAGTAGGTAGTTTTTATTTTCATTTTTCTCTATTAATATAATATTGGATAATAATGTTCATTGAAGCTGCTTATTTAACAGGCTTAATAATGTATATGAGATTAAGTCAGTTGAAAAATTACAAACATGTATCATTATGCATGACAATTAGAAATAACTCTTACGTGTGACTGTTTACGTAAGGTAAATTACCAAATAGGCCGAAACTGGTGCTTATTTAAATTGATTAGTTTAACATAACATATGATACTGTTATTTGTAAAAATTGGCGCTAAAAATGTTTTAAGCTAAATAAAACGAATCTTTATACAATGTCTAAATTAAAATATACCACTTTAAAATTTTATCTTGAAAACGACCTAGTAAGACTTCCTGAACACTGAATACAATAAATAAACTTTTAGCTGACCATAGTGTATGGTAGAATAAGTAAAATATCCTCCGCTCCCCGCCGGTTTCGTAGCCCCGTTCTATCTCAAGACTGTTGACACAGTCGGGGTGGCTCTTTATCACCAGTTACAATTTTGTTTAGTCTCGTTATCAGCTGTTTGAGACGGATTGTCATGGTAATACTGACTTGGGGGTTGGTTTGAAGCTGGATGTGATACTTTTGAAGATGGTATGTAGTTATTGAGTGTATTACTTACACATTTCATTTATTATATAATTGTTATTGTTTTTTACTGTTTTGTACGAATGATGCAAATTGTAATAAACAATCAGCCTGTAACGCTCTTTTACTTTTCGTAAAAATAATTCAAACAATTTATTTGTAATACAAATAAGCAGCGTTTCAGGAACCGAGAGAGGTATATATTTATCATGAATGAACTCGCCTCACTCACAGCATAAGTATGTACATACCTGGAAAAGACTTAATTAATATTAGCCACTCCATGTCTTCCCGTGGATGTCGTAAGAGACGACTAAGGGAATAAAGGCTTGTAGTACTGTTAGGCGATGGGCTTGCAACCTGTCACTAATACACTGGTAAACATCTTAGCCTGTTTGTGCAAAATGTGGTTACAGAATTATCAACAACTTTTTAGGGTTGTTGGAAATTCTGTAGCTCTGCCTACCCCACTCTGGGAATGAAGGCGTGAGTTTATGTATGTATGTATGTAATATTAGCCATAGTAGCGTAAATAATACAGTAACTACACCGTTTCGTTCAATAAAAATTTGCTGAGAGCAGTAATATTAAGTAGGGAAGTTTTCCCCTAACGCATTAATGATTCTTCTGATATTCAAATGTTTATGCCCGATGTTTACTATCTTACAAGCCGCATGTTTTTCCACTAAAAATATTACATCCATAAAAGAACACTCCTTATTTATTTACTATACGTTGAGCTACGTGCATTCTTTAATCCAAAACAAGCCGCCTGTATCAAAAGCTGCAGGCCTCTCACCCTCCCTCGGGCGGGCATAAATTTGTAATGCGGCTGCCCTGCACTTCGTTATTGTTGTTTACATTATTTTAGGTAAAGTGTTGGGTGCTGTATGTTGAAAAGGTTTGAAGGTACTTTCTTATTTTGAAACGTATTCACTCTTGGCAGAAAGGCGTGATTATTTGAGACTATAATCTCAAGACTAAGCTCCTAAGACTCTAGATGCGTTACCAAACCTGAGGATTAAGATCGAATGATTTTGACAAAAGGATAAAAAAGCATCTCCTTGGCTGGCATAGTGACATGATCTACAAATATTTTTGAGTCCTTTTACCGCATAACATCTGTTCTTCCATAAAAAATGCAATCAAAACAACCAATCGGAACATGTATCGAGCAAAATCACGTTAATTGCTTTAAAACAGAACAGCCGGCAAATATCACATGTTAATCCATTCATACGCCCCCTGTACACGTGATTGACAGTTTACTAACGAATTCAATTAGCAGATTTGATGTTTTAATTATTCAGCCGTAGGGTTCATATTTGTTTGTATTTGGGGTTTAGGATGCTCCACCATGTTATGAGGTAAGGGTGATTTAAAATTTATTAAATTTGTTTTTGATTTCATATTTCTATTGTCGAGGTATTTTAATAGGGTACATACAAGCAGGTTTTTACTAGTTATAAATAATACAGAGGATTTTTTACCTTATCAAAGAAAAGTATACATGTCATTTACGTGGTTGCAAACTTTTGCAAACTTGTTTTGATGCGTGAGTGCGTATTTGATTTAATTACGTAAGATAATTTTAAATGGTATAGGTAACAAATCATTTTATTTTTATAGGCATTGTGCGTATTTTGAAGTAGCTGGTTGTTTTCTATGTAACACTTGGATTCTGTACAGTTATTGGTTTCCGCATCGGTACAAATATATATCAAGATGTACCTACTCATGGCATCCCTCTCAACTACCATTTAACATCTCAATACAACACACATCCGAACACATGTCACGTCCCGGCTGCTCCAATATTGATGAGGTTCAAGCGCGTGAATATTACATGCCGGCGTGTTGGACGCAGCTACAAGATGGGATTAATTGATATACGTTTGTGCATTTTTAAGTGGTATGTTTTTTGATTATGTTGGTAATAATTTTTTTATTTTCATATACCATTATTGTTTTACTTTTTGAATCTGCAGCATCACGCTGTAGAATATTTTCATTATAAGAATATTTTATTGAAATATAAAAAAATGGGTTAAGAGGAAATTGACAGGTGGTAAGAAAAGAAGAACTACCGACCTAGCTAGTTATTTATTAACCTACCGCCAAACAGCAGTGTTCGCATTTGTATTCCGGTTTGGGGATAAGACAGCCAGTGAAATGACTAGCATAGAGGCATTCTATCTAAGTCCTCAGGGTTGGCAACGCATTTGCAGTCTTAGGTTTGCAGTCTTGTGAATGCGAATGTCTATCATTATGGGTCACAGTTGCCACTTACCATCAGGTGGCCCGTGAGCTCATTTGCCAACTCTATGCCATAAAATATATATATATATGTACGAAAAACTAATATAATGGAAGGTCCTTGTGCATATTACAGTCAAGGACTTTAATTGTTATGCCACTATGGAACCCTGTCATACTGACGGAGATAGAAATAATACCGAGATAGAAATTTCATGGGAATAATCGTAGATTTTATGCGACAAGGTTTAGACCGTTCATTTTTCTGTACTTGTATTAGATGTAAGCAAATAAACGTTTTCTTTTTACGAGAAAGTAAAATGGTGGAAGGTCATTGTGCATGGTCTGTCGGGGTCGCTACCACCATCTAACCATTTAACCTGCCGTAAATAGATTGCTATTCGGTTGCACAATGATCCTCATTGTTGTGTTCCGGTGCGAGGGTAATACAACTTGTAAATTGACTCGCATAGAGACATTCCGTCTAAGTCCTTTGGGTCGGCAATGCACTTGCAGTCATAAGATTATCGTAGCAATTGTAAACTGACATGTAATGTATACAGGGTGTTAGGCAGAAGGTTGGACAAACTTCAGGGACTAACTCTGTAGGTCATACTCATCAACTTTTATTATGGGACCAACATCCAAAATTGCGAAAAAAAAACAGCTTTTCCAAACAAACTTTGAGATCTAAACAGCCGAAATGTATGGAACAGGTGTTTTTTTTTTTCGCAATTTGGATGTTGGTCCCATAATAAAAGTTGATGAGTATGAACCTCAGAGTTAGTCCCTGAAGTTTGTCCAACCTTCTGCCTAACACCCTGTATATTACCAATAAACAATTTGAATTTGAATTTGAATTTGTAGTAAGGTGGCAATTGCTTACGGGATTCAGCATTAATTTAGGTTCAATCAATTGGCATGTGTGCTCGTTTGAAAAGAAAAACCTTTGATTTTACATTATCAATAATCAATCAAATAAACGAAATTATAAACGATACAGAACTGTTAATCTTGTATTAAACAACATTGAGCTGAAAAATGCTCACATATTTCCTCTAAAACACGCATGCACACACTCAAACACACACATACACTCACACGATTTCCTGACACAGGTATTTCTTACTTACTAGGAAGACCCAACCCCTTTTGTATTTTTTTATGATTATATATTTTTTCCATTTCATTTTCATTTCCAATCACTGTTACAAATGTTACAATGTATAGAAAACAACTCGTAACCTACAAACCAATTCATCCTGTACACTTCAGCCCACAGATCCACACTAATTTTATTTACAACTCAGAGCTTGAAGCGTACCTAGGCGCTGACGCTCCGCGCTCGGCGCTGCCTGTTACAAAGGTAAGATAAGGCTCCGGTTTAGTTCCTTTGTACGGTGAGAGGATTTGTGGGGCCTCTTGACGGGGCGGCGGTGCGAGAGAGAAGAGAGAGCCTTGTGAAGAACATCGTTGATCTGTTTTGCAGATTAATAATCACCAGCCAGTTTGGGTATACACTAGTGTCATTAGCTCTTGTGCAAGTTATAATAGCATTATCATAATAAAATTGGAAACACCATGGATAGATATGTCTTCATGATCCTTGACTATATATTCACTTTTTTTTCTATGCTGCTACATTTGAAAGCATTAGTAATAATGAAGGTTTATAGCAAGTAGTAAAGTTTTTCACATCACAAATGCCCGGTTGCACGAACTTTCATTCAGAAAGAAGGTGTCCTAATGGGACATGAAGGCTAAAAAATACCAACGTTTGTAAAACTCGGCATCCCTTAATATGTATTTATGATCTAAGCATCTCCGACACGCGTCTGTAAGATCACTTTTTTTAAGCCAAGGTCGATAATGAAAATTATGCGAATAGATTACTTAAAAGTCAAATCGCTTAACCCTGTGAGTTGTAGCGCGGCATTTTTGGCTCGTGCGCGACCGTGGCTCGACAGGAGTGGTCTCACGGACGTGTGTCGGAGATGTTATATTGCCACTAATAACTTTTACACACAATCTCGAGCGCGGAGATGTTACGACAACATAGTACGGGCGTTTAATCTATACATATAAAACTTTCCCGAGACTGACTGACATACAAGGCACAGCCTTATCCGCTTCAAGTTTGCAGGGCATATTCCTTGGGTACCCTAGGGGTGCCCTAAGAAAGGATTTCCGAAATAAGGAGTATAGAGGGAAACTAACTATATGCGTACAAGCAAAATCACGGGCGTCCTCTGGTTAATATCGAAGGACAACCTCACACCAATTAACCTAGTCCCAAACTAAGCTCTAGACTTACATAAAAAAACCTCCAAAACTCAGAAGCGAATATTCGAGTTCCTCACATACATATTTTGACGATCGGGAATCAAATTCTATTACCAACTGGACTGACGCATCATCAACGTTTTGAATAAAAATAGAAAGAAACAAACCGGGCATTATTAATTAGATTTATATTTTGAAAACAATATACCAATTAACAAACGCTTGTTTCATCGGAATCGGATCAGCGAAAACATTTCAAATTTAAAATGTTCAGCGCCTCTAACCAACACGGTAAAAACAATATCGTATTCGACCTGTTACGGAATCGCTTCTCACTCGGCCGCCATTACTGTAAAGTAAATAAGAGCTATCAAAACGGTGACAATACGATAACAAGTTAAAGACGATATAGTTTTTACCGTGTTGAATAGAGGCCCCAGTACTTTTATGCATAATATCCTGGTATTTTAAGAGATTTAGAATAATATATATTTAGCACCAAATTACTTATCTTACCCTAATAATTACAATATTGAAGTAAGAATACACTTTAAATAAGAGATCGCAAAAAAAGATTACATAACTCTACATTGTTTATAGTTAATCACAATCAAACGCAAAGATATAATGACAGAAAGTTGCTTATAGTAACATTAAGTCTTCAGTTGTCTTGACAGGACAATTAATAACTCGACCTGTATAAAGCCAATAATTATACCAATTGGAATGAAATTACTAGAGGACGTGTATCTAATTAGATGTTGTGAGATACGTGAGACAAAAGCCAGGTGACATTAGAACTTGTAACATTTTATAGTGATACAAATTAACTGATAAAAACAAATTGAGTTTTTTTATAGAAAAAAAAATACGATGAAGAAGAACCGCCTGCTTTTTTCTAAGTCAATTGCAATTTGTACTCTCGCTACCAAATTAATTATTAATACCTTAAAATCATACAAAAAAAACCCTCCTTATAGAAAATATTTAAAGGCAAAACGAACCATAAAAAAAGTAACACGCAGACAACAAATCTAGATAAAAATCACGAGCAAGGATTATTGCGCAATAACTAACCGGTTTTAGCTGGTTCCAACTAGTTTCAGCAAGTTCCGTGTACATTTTAAGTAACTTACTATGAACACGCATTTTAAATAAAAACTTCAAGTGGTTACCATCTTGGAAACGTAGAAAATAAGTTTTGTCTGTTTTCAGTTTCAAACTTTTCACTCTTACATTATTATACAGGGTGTAACTGAAACAGCTGTGTAAGTTTTCAGTAGACCGCGTTTGCAAGTTTGTTTATATGTTTTGACAGGTGGAACTTGTTAAAACGTTCTCAAGAGGCAAGCACCACATGCAAACTGGATCATTTAACCCATTTTATTCAGAACAGTGCCTTCAGTTTTAGCAAACTATACGTGATTTATCTGTTTTATCACAGTGGTCACAGATACCATAAAAATTTGCAAGGTAAGTTACAAAAGTACCAGACGTTTTTTTATAAAAAAGTAAACAGTAAACTCTAAATTAATAAAAACAATATTTAACAGCTTATTATTGTTGGTAACACAGCAAAACAAATTACCTCAGAACCGAGAAAAATTTCAGCCAAAACCAATTATTTATTCACAAAATCATCCCATTATAGATTTCTATTATGCTGAAATAGATAAACTTGTCTCGTAAAGACCCGAAATTCTTCGGAACGGAACGCGAAAAACTTGGCAAATTGGTTTATAAAACAGTCCCCCGACAATTGGAATTATTTTCATGCCAATCCTGTTATTTCGATGGCAATTTGTTCAGCGCGGGACGCAATTTTAAAGATATCGGCTCAATTAATTTGGATTCTTTGCGCATAATGCCATCCGTGTTATTTTGGGTTGTGACAAAATAATTATTTTACGGCTGTAAATGGTTTTGTTGTAGTTTTGAACAATAGTATTAAAGTGTCATTTAATTACTATTTTTATGACAAAAAATAATGATTTTGACGCATTAATAAAGCATCAATAAACATAATTATCATTTGAGAGTTCTTGTTGGTGGAATAATGACACTTTTTTCTGTTCTCTGCCTAGTTTTTCACTTCCACGAGATTAGCCTTGTGTCTTATTCGGCCGAAGTAAGTAAATCAAAGAACAAACTTAAACAAACCTAGTCCAAAAGTCTGTGTAATGTGGTTCTAGACAGCTATAAAGATATATTATATTACATAGAGAAGAATACACAGAAATACCAAAAACTCAGGAATTAATATAAAGCTCATCGTACTAGCATAATATAAAAAGAGATCGCCTGTTGTTTACCTGTGTTATTTTTAATTAGACTGTTTCTGTAAAAATGTTGTTTGGTTTTCAATAAAGAGTTTTGTATTGTATTGTATTGTGTGCCAAAATTTACCGTGGTGACTTTCTACATCTCCCTTATTATTATTTTTGTGTTTTTTTTTTAATAATTGTATTTAATTTTAATTTGACATCTGGAGACTCTTTACATCTCCAAAATTCACCGTGGAGACACACTTTCCTGCTCAAGCTACGCTTGAATATTTTTTATTTTTTGTTTTATGTTAAATTCATTGTTTTCTGTAATGCTAGGTTAAGCTTTATAATTGTATAATATGGTATTTAAAAAAAAACGACCTTCTGTTGAGTTTCTTGCGGCGTTTCTTCTCAGCAGTGGTCTCTTCCGAAGCGCTGGTAGACTTTTGACGTGTAAAAATGCCCGTGCGGCCTATTTACTGAATAAACATCTTTTATCATATCTTTTTATACCGGAAACGAACCTGAGACCGCGTGTTTCATAGGCAGGATCGCTATAAGAAACTAAGCTTACCGTATCGTTGAGTTCTTTCCTCATAAAACACAGTTTCATAAACACAAACACGCCGTAGAAACTCGTTGAATCAATATACTTAGGTATGAGAAATTATTTACTTTGACTTTTGAAGATTTCAAATAATTTGCCTCAACTCCGCCGGCGGGCGTTACGTTCGCCCGCGTGAAAAGAAAAACAGAACTCGGATGCATTCCCTCCTCGATTTAATAAATACTGTCGGAATAGGAAATGTTTTTGGAACTTTTAATTGTTATTTGGTTAATTTAAGAAATCACCAAATTATTAGCTAATATTAAAATATATACAGTCTATATACTAGCTTAGTTCGACCTTAATATTTATACTCGAGAGAAGTCTTTGATGCCCTAGTTTCAGATACAATAACAAGCTTTTTCCGTGACTTCGTCCACGTAGATCATCTTATTTTATTTTATCTTTACATTGTTTTAATCTTTAGCTTTTGGGAATCGAACTCGATACCTTGCGATCACGAGTCGACACTGACCAATAGGCTACCGACGCTTTAACGTAGTTTTTTTTTAATCCCTCGATAGTGGATCCTCAAATCTCATGATTTGCATGAATACCTTAATTCTACATTAATTTATGTTACAGTGAATGCTAGTATCTGCTCCTTGATATGAACAAGACTGTTTTTGACGTTAAGTTAGTAGACGAGCCTGAAGTTTCAAAGTAAGCGTCGAGCATGACGTTGATCCTTGTAATGTTACACAATAACACTGCATTCACTAAACATTAATACAATATAGAAGACAATTCTTAAGCGAGATGTTTTTAGATTGTGACTAAAAGTTTAATTTCGACCATCGATTGGGTGTCAGCGCGATCCATAATATCGTTTGTCATAATCCTAATTTATCGTTTGTCCTAAACTTGTCTTCAGCTGAGTCAGACAACTTTTTAAGCTTTCCAAAAATACCAGTGGTTAGGTTACAGTTGTGTTATAACAGCACTAAAACCTTTTGAACATCGGGCGGAAATGGCTTTTTCACTTCTCATGCTCGTAAAGTCCTTATTTATGCTGGGTATAGGCTGCATAAAATCGCATTTTATGCACTAGTGCATAAAGTAATTTCTTCTTTTAAGACTAAGGCAATCAGGCCTTACAGCCTTCACACAATACACCTTCATTTAATTGATATATTTTCATGAGATAATGGTTACATCTTAATTTAATTATGACATTTGTATAACTATCTAAATACAAATTTACGAATAATACCTACGGCGTGCATTTACGGTAAAAAAATACAACGCAAATATTTATAATAACTTGGCATTAAGCATCAGACCATAGTCAAACCTGTCAAACGTCACACAGTCGAAAATTAAAAAAAAAAGTTAAGAAGGTAATCAGGCCTTACAGACACATACACAATACACCATATTTTAATTCATTTTGTTTTTATGAGATTTAGGTTATTTCTTAATTTAATTCCGACATATATATAACTATCTAAATACAAATTTACGAATAATACGGGCGTGCATTTAAGTAAAAAAATATTATCCTGTAAGTATGTGCTTCTTGTTTTATTTTCTTGCAATCGAAGTGAAAAGTAGAGTGTAAAATTAAACCCATAAAACCCATTTTACCCTCGACGTGACTATCTATGCACATCTTGGGTAAAATGGCTCGTTTTACGCACTTGTTGTACAATCTACTATTAGGACAATCGATGAATTGGGACAAAAGACGATTAGGACTTACGATATTATGGATTCCAATATAGAGCCAATCACAATGCATACCTAAAAAGTATTATATTCAAGCAAAATATAAATACGCATTTTTGTACTTAGTGAAGTTGTTGACGCTAACACACAATACTTCAATCAACTTTCTTCAAAGCGTACATACTCGTACAAACACTACTGACGGCGACGATGCGGTCTTACTGGTTTTTAAGTCTGTATTTATTAACCCCAGACATCGGTGGTTTTAATTTTTTTCAAGCTATCTTTAACAGTATGTTTATCATTGTTTATTGCCTATCGTACAAGAGACTCGTACAAGCCTATAACTTAGGGGCTTGGCCTTTCTGCCCTCCTACGGAAAAAGGCACATCTACTTTATGAATTGTATTGCACATACAACCTTATTATAACCTTTAAGAGTGTAATATACCTCTATGAATTAATTGCACTTGTGTCTTTACTTCTACGAGGGCAGCATTGGTGTTATACTGTCCCTTGAGAATGTAAACGCTTTTTTTTTGTGTTTCAAAATGTATTGGATGACATTTAATTCTCGTGCGCTGCGTTAAACCACGTGGTCAACTGTCATCCCATACATTTTGACCGATAGCAATGGAAAAAAAAAAAATCTTAACTACGGCCCCTCATATTTTTTAATTGATTTAAATAATAAATAAATATCTGGGGATGATGTCACACCAAATGACCTGGTCCCAAACTAAGCTCTAGGCTTGTACTATGGAAAAAAAAACCTTCCATGGGCAGCTGAAAAAAAATAGTGATTCCAATTATTTTCCAAAAACACAACTCCCTCTATCATCCTCTACAATCTTCCACCAACATGTACAAATTACGAGTGCCCCGCACAATCCCCCGTCCGTGGCCCAACTATCTGCAGCGGTGTTTGGTTTATGCAAATTTCCGCGCCTGCATTTTATGGCTCGATTTTTCCTGATTCTCGAGTTAGGCGGCGCGCGAATTATAATCCCAGTTGAAATTTAGTGCAGTGGTTCTATTCTTGAATGCGGTTTAAGACGAGGTCTACGGCGAACTGGGCTGAGATTCTACTGTACAAAACCATATTGCTTTGGACATGTTATTGATAATGATGGTGATGGTGATTGTATTATCAACGTTATCTTGAAAACAATGGTGGCATTTTTTAATACTGGCACACTACGAGGTAGCCATCAACATCTTTCCTTACTAGAATATTATAAATGCAGCGTGTGTTCATTCAGACTTCACGGTTTACCACGCCTCAATCAACGGAAGTAAAGTTTCATAGAGAAATATTTAGAAGGCTGACATAGACAATATATTTCAAAAAATTGTTTAATTTTTGAGGGAAAAGCGAGAAAGGACTAAGTACGCGGGCGAACTGGAGGCAAAAGTTTGTTAGTTATTAAATGACAATACATTGTAAAAATATGGTGTTTTCCTATTGACATACGTAGGACCCCTTTTGAGTTTAGTTCCACAACCATTTCCACGTCGACTTCTACAAACCCCCCCAATCCCACAGCTAGCATGATACAGGAATTATAATTCAACTTTTAATTTAGTGCAGCGCTCTTTCTCCGCCCGAAATTTCCGTATCATATGTTTTAAAACCGAGCGGTTCTTGGCACGTAACACGAATGTAAATTTGATTTTATTTCGACGCTGTGTAAAAGCATTTAAATTTAAAAGGAAAAAATTGGCAAACGGTCAGGTGAACAGTGTGTTCAGGGTTAAAAAAATATTGTCTTTATACCTTTACGGGTCAGCAGATTATGGGAGTCTCGGACCTTTGGAATTTCGTCTGTACTTTTATGAGGGATATATTCAGTGTACTTTAAAAAAAAAGTAAAGGTTTCTAACAAATCTATATCTTTTACTAGTCTAGTAGACATCGCTAGACAGACCAAAAAAAAATTAGTAATGATAGAGTTTTATTTTGGAGTTTCTTTTTAATTTTTATCGGTATAAAAAATTTGATAATGCATTTAAAATTATTACAGTTCAGCCTAAATATGTTGCATTTTAATTTATTTCCAGGGGAATATTCCACTTTTGCTGCAGGACCAATTTTAGAACCAGTGTTTTCGGGTTTGCTATCAATTAATATAAAACTTCGATATTTGTTTTTTTTTTATATAAGTTTAATTTAGTTTTCTAAAATGCCTTTATTACTAAACCTACCATCGCACTCATGGCACTGACTCAGCATACTTAATTGATAGTTCAACTATAGTTTTTAGGTTCCCTTTTTTAAATAACCAATGCACCCCCTACCCCACTGCTCACCCCTTAGCTCTCTGGTTCTCCAACTATATTTAAGTTAAAATTTTGAAGGAAACTCTCAAACCGCACAAGTTGTAAGATTGTGCTTACCGAAGTTCCTAACCGAACGATATTAAACTCACGTAGCGACGCGGGGCGACACTAGCGTAATAATGTTACAAAGGCTTAAGTGTGCCAACTTACTTTGAAGTATATTAAGTATACAATGTGGGAGACTTGACATTGTTGTTTATTTTTACTCTGCCTTTGAAATTTGCTATAATGTCGAAAACACTGAAATTTTAAATATTAATCTACAGCTCTCTATGAAGTTCGGGAGAAAAAAAAAGGTTAGTTAAAGAAGTAAATTAAATCAGAGTTCATTCATATAGTCGGCCAATTCAAATATTGTCAATTTATCAGCATTTGCTTTAGGGCACTGTACCAAAACAAACCTAAACGTCGTATAAACAAACTCATCTTGACCAAAATGCCCGTCACAAGGTACGTCAAAGTAAACGTCAAGCCAAGGAAAGCTGTCATTTTTGACGCCTCTTGAGATGGCCATTAAAGTCAAGATTAGCTTTTGAATACGGCCTTAAGACATGAAGTTTAAGGATCTAATTATGTTTCCAGAAGTTTGATTTTATAGAGCCCTCAAAGTCCGCTGACCTTGGAGGTAGTTGTTTTTTCACTCGATTAGAATAGAGTCTACAACTGAGTGGACGCATCCAAGGTCAGAGATCATTTTATAATATTTGTAGTTAAACGAGACAACCGCGTACAATAATCATCATGATAATCATGAATTAACTTGACGTTTCGACCACATGTCATTGAAGCGGTGGTGATCGTGGTGTCTTCTCGTGACCACGGTCGTTGCAATACAAAACGTCAAGGAAATAATTCACTATGATAAATATGAGTAAATAACCTTCCAAAGATAAAGGGTTAATAAATCTCCTCAATTACTTATTGCGCAAAAACTCTACTACTATTCAAGTCGAACTTTACCTACTGCTGATTGCTTTACAAATAGCAGCGATAATGTAAAGGCACAGACAACACAATCGCACAGCAGGCAATCAACAGGCGACCCTTGGCGGAACTAAATAGCGCAAAAACCGATAGGTGGAGACACTGCCACAGCGCACAAGACGAGTGTAAACAGTAAGACAAGATTATTAAAACATTTCACGAAATAAATAAGCAGAGGGCGGAATTTTTATGGCAAAAATCAAACGTCAATAGAGTTGGAACGTTTAATTTTATTGACTATCGATGCGTTAAATTTACGAAGCGAATCTTTATTTATGTATTTATTAACAAAAATAGACCTCAAATGGCGATGAACAGTACTAACAACTAATATATTTCTAAAAAAAAACGGAATTTTGGATTGTTATGGTATAATTACCGTTTTCCCTAGGTATTGGCGGTAAGGACAACTACCAACAATAGTAATACTTATTATCGTTTGACGTGTAAAAGTGCCCGTGCGCCTTCTTACTGAATAAACATCTTTTATCTTTTTTATCTTTTTATCAGAGGACGGATTCATGGTAATTATACCTAGGTAAAATGGTAATTATACCTAGGTAAAACGGTAATTATACCTAGGTAAAACGGTAATTATACCTAGGTGAAACGGTAATTATACTTAGCTGAAACGGTAATTATACCTAGGTGAAACGGTAATTATACCCAGATGAAACTGTAATTATACCTAGGTGAAACGGTAACTTAAACTGCGAAGGGCGGTGGAAATACTCGGCGAATGACAGAGAAGTACCCTTTTAGTATTGAAGTGTTTTATTGACAGTATCCATAATGTTCAAAATTAAACAACTTTTGATTGCACTCCTGCATTCCTTTGAGAGCAACTATTTTGGACTTTCAAGTAAGCAACCGGCTGTGAGAAGTCCCGTTTAAACATAACATTTGAAACTCAAAGCCAAACAGAAAGCAGCCGTCTCAAAGCGCTAAGAGCTTGTAATAACAGGTCCCGAGTTTCTATACCACTCATATACCTATAGGTACTGCTTTTGACATGTCATCTTATTGTTTTAACTCGGTCGCCATTACTGTTAAGTAAATAAGAGCTATTGTCACATTAACAATACGATAACACGTCAAGAGCAATATAATTTTACTAATAAGAATACAGCCCGGAGTCATCGTACTTGTCACCTGATAGGGGTTCCTACGTGGACATAAATTAAACGTAAGGACGTAAACGGTTTTCCCTTGAAATATCGAAACTCACTTCACAGAACGTTTCACTTCGCCGAATTTCCATTTTATCGACAGGCATTTCCACGTGCTGGAGTTTTTTTTTGTGGTCACTAGTCTAACCTAACCTTACTTACGTAACGAATGCTCATGATAACCTGATAACTATAAGGTTTCAGCAGAAATCAGCTTCGGTGAAATGACACATTCGATGAAACGTTTATCGATATTTCAAGGGGATCCCGATGTGAACAACTAACTACACTACATACTGTTAACACTCAGTGTGCTTCTCCAATACAAGTGGAGTCGTAACTCAGCAACAGCTAGATTAAACTTTTACGCTGCAGCTTATTCTGGTTGAAATTTTAATTAGCACTGCAGCCTTTGAGAGCCAGCAAAGAATACGAGTTCTAAGCTTTGGCCAAGCTCGCGGGACTTAATTTGGAAGCTTCTGGTTATTTGGATGCAAAGCACATGTAGCAAAAGCACCAATTTAGGATAGTGCTGTGTTTTTGGTAATATTTTGTAAAGGGATATTTTAATATTTTAGCAAAATTCTTAGAAATATTGCATGGCTAGTTTAGCTGAAGGATATTATATTATTAAAACAGAACATAAATATTTCCGCATGTCTTTTCGTAACGAGTTTTATTTTATTATTTCATTATTAGTGCGCCTTTACATTGACGACGCGTGTAGCCTAGTTGGTAGAACTCTGCCTACGAAGTAAGCGGTTCCGGGTTCAAATTCCGCGTAAAAGCGTTTGTGTAATGAGGACTAGAATTTTGTTTCCGAGTCTTGCATATTTTTTTATATATTTAAGTATGTATTTCTCTATTATGTGAAAGTTTATCGTTGTCTAGGTACCATACTTTGTAGTACCTAGACAACGTACGTACCTAGGCTTGTGCCTAGGGCTAAGTTTGGGGCCAGATTAATTTGTGTGAGACTGTCCCTTCTTAGTTATTTATTGATTACTTTTTTTTATGGCATTGAGAAGACACATGAGCACACAGGCCACCTGATGGTAAGTGGAAACTGTGACCCATAGACATTCGCATTCACAAGACTGCAAGCCTAAGACTGCGTTGCCAACCCTAAGATGGAATGCTTCTAAGCTAGTCATTACACCGGTTGTCTTATCCCCAAACCGGAACTCAACAATGCGAACACTGCTGTTTGGTGGTAGGCACCCACTACCCGCTACTTTAATTATAATATTTTTCAACCTCCAGATTTGGTTTTACGTTGAGCAGCGTTATCACCTGTTGGTCAATGAGTAAGTAGTGTATTAGTTTTACACGTAAATTTAAATTATTTTCTTAGTCATCATCGTCATCATCATCATCATCATCATCATCATCATTATCACCATCATCATCATCATCATCATTATTATTTAAGCCGAAAGACGTCCACTCCTGGACAGAGGCCTTCCCTTAAGGTTTGTGAGGAAACCAGGAACAGGGCATTCAGGAAGAACTCTAGACTTGGAAATAAAACGCGTCTTATAGCCAGCTGATCATATAATAGAATGCCGAGAGTTGGGACTACCTTACATTCTAATATTAATAAATCTACCCCCATCTACATATATTACACCTCCCCTCTTAATTAGGTACATCCATATTTTTTTTATACAAATAAAACTACTTACAAACTAACAAGTCATAATTATGTAATTATAATATGCAGGTTATGGACTATCATACATATAGTCTATTTCGAGTGGGGTCCTGCGAGTTCTACTCGGTAGGGGTCGGAGGTTCACCGGCGAGCGCCGCGGTGGTGGAGATGGACGTGGGGAGGGCGTCGTATCTGACTGCCCCGCCACTACTTCCTCACTTTGAAATCTTTCGGTACTTTCCCCGCCCATTCCCCCTTGATCGCTCGGCTGGGCAACGACCCCCTCACCCCCGTCCAACCTTTCGGCCACCTCGTCAGCTATCGTCGGACATGGAACAGTCTATAACCTAGATCTGCGTCTGATTTGATCGATATGTCTAACTAGAGGTTTTCCGCTACCGTTATCCAGGGTGTATCTATTTGTACCTTCGGCTGCCAGCACGGTTCCGCGGCGCCACCGGTCCGGGCCGGTGTAGTCGCGCGCCCAGACATCGTCCCCGGGGGACAGCGCGCGGCGCGCCCCGCCCGCCTGCTGCACCTGCCGGCGCTGCGCCGCCGCCACGCGCTCCCCCAGCGCGCGCTCGCTGCGCAGCAGGTCGAGCCGCGACCGCAGCGAGCGTCGCTGCAAGAGCATCGCCGGGCTCTCCCCCGTAGTACAATGTACGGAATTTCTGTACGCTAACAAATAAGTTTGAAGCGCTGTGTCGACATCGATGTTATCCCTATAAGATTTCTTTATTGCGCGCTTACATAAATTAACCGCATTTTCCGCAGCGCCGTTGGACGCCGGATGGTACACGGGAGAAAAAGACTGCTTTATACCATTTTTCTCTAGAAAATCCTTAATTTCCGAACTGGTGAACGGTGGTCCCTGGTCTGACACTAACTCTGTCGGTAAACCGAAGCGCGCAAAAGTGCTTCTTAATATTTTAATTATGGCAGAAGCATTCGTTTTACCTACTTCAAAAATTTCAAGCCACTTTGTACTAGAATCTATAAGCACTAGAAAAGTTTTACCCCTATACGGTCCGAGAAAGTCTATGTGAATTCTACTCCATGGCTGAGTGGAGTATGGCCATGGGCTCGGCAGCGCGCGCGCCGGCGCCGGCGCCTCCGCCGCGCACGTCTCGCAGCGCCGGCACAGCGCCTCCACGTCGGCGTCGATGCCGGGCCACCACACGTAGCTGCGGGCCAGCGCCTTGGTCTTCACGATACCCATGTGGCTAACGTGAAGCTGCTTTTGAATAGACTCCCGCAAGGCCGGTGGTATCACCATGCGATAACCCCACATTAAACAACCGCGGTCTAAGTATAATTCATGCCGTCTTACAAAATAAGATTTGAGTTCCTCACCGGGACAAGAAATGGGCCAGCCAGACTGCACGTACATTACTACCCTACTCATAAGCATGTCCTTAGCTGTAGCCGTTCTAACGTTGTTATTTGTCACGGGTAAAAAATTCTCCACGAAATTAAGATATGTGATTTCCTTATTCCCCGAACAACTGTCGCCTGGCTGTGGGAGTCTCGAAAGGGCGTCTGCGCAGTTTTTACCCGAGGGTACATATTCTATTCGGTAGTCGTACCCCGATAATAAAACTGCCCAACGCTGAAGTCTCGATGCCGCCATTACCGGGATACCTACTTTATCCCCGAAAATATACGTTAATGGTTTATGATCCGTCCTGAGTATGAATTTCCGCCCATAAAGATATTGATGGAATTTTCGAATTCCATAAACGATCGCTAAAGCCTCCCTATCTATTTGCGCGTACGTTCGTTCGGCTGCGCTCAGCGTGCGCGACGCATACGCGACGGGCCGCTCGCCCTCCGGCGTGATGTGTGATATGACACAGCCGACCCCCACCCCCGAGGCGTCCGCCGTGAGCACCAGCGGCAGCGAGCCCGAGTAGTGCACCAGCACCTCGCTCGAGCTTAAGGCTCGCTTAATCGACTCAAAAGCGTCCTGGCAGGCCCTATCCCAAGCAAACTTAGTTCCCGCCCTTAACAGGTTGTACAACGGCGTGAGTATGGAACTAACATTTTTCACAAACTTAGCATAGTACATAATCATACCTATGAATGCTCGCACTTCGGAGACATTGCTAGGGGCCGGGGTACTCACTATAGCCTTAATTTTATCTGGGCACGTGTGTACACCCGCCTTACTGATCACGTGACCCAGATAGTTAACCGATGTTGCGAAAAACTCGCATTTCTCTTTTTTTATCCGAAGTCCATGCGCCTGTAACCTTTCGAAAACTTTGTATAAATTTTTTACATGCGACTTCGTATCCGTCCCTGTTATTATTACATCGTCTAGGAATACCCCTACATGTGGTAAATCAGCAAATAATTGCTCTAATTGCCTTTGAAATATACCTGGGCTCGACGACAATCCATACACCAAGCGATTATACATAAACAGGCCCTTGTGCGTATTTATCACGGTATATTTTCTTGAGTCATCCAGCTCAAATTGTGCGTAGGCCTGAGACAAGTCTATTTTACTAAAGCGGTCCCCTCCGTGCAACCGTGCCAACAAGTCTTCCACCCTGGGTAACGGATAACGATCGACCTCCGAAACTCTATTTAAAGTTAATTTAAAATCAGCGCAGATTCTAATGTTACCGTCCTTCTTGACGACGGGCACGATGGGCGTCGCCCAGTCCGAGCGGCTGACGGGCGTGAGCACCCCGTCGCGCACCAGCTGGTCCAGCGCGCGCTCCACCGGCTCGCGCAGCGCGTACGCCAGCGGGCGCGCGCGCAGGAACACCGGCCGCGCCCCCTCGCGCAAGTGGATGCTTACACGGCCGCCGGTGAACCTTCCGAGCCCGTCCGCGAACACTTCAGAGAATCTGGAACTGAATTCTTTACAGTTAAAATCTGTTTCATTAACATTATTTACATCACAAAGTTTAGGTATCGGAATCTGTACACTCAGTTCCGCTAACCACTGTCGACCGAGTAAAATAGTTTTACCATTTTTAATGATATACAAATCTAATTCTTTCTGTCTGTTCATATACTTCACTAAAGGTGTAATTACTCCGACCGGACTGACTAACTCGCCGGTGTAATATCTCAAACTCAAGTTACAACTTTTGATTTCTAAATCCTTAAATAATTTATAATACAAATTTTCACTTATGCACGACACTGCACTGCCCGTATCGCACTCCATATCTAGGTCCGTACCATGCACGTTGACCTTAATAACAATCGGTTTGTACGCCGTAATCGACAGCTGATTTAAAGTAGCAATAAATACCTCGTCACTGTCCTCACTAAGCTGCGTAACTGCCACATCCACGTTGTGCTGGTCCGTTAAGCAAGGACACATGCGCCGCAGGTGCCCTTGTTTGATGCACACCCTGCACACGTAGCGCCTAAACCGGCAAGTTCCCGGGTCGTGTGCGCTGCCGCAGGCACGGCACTGCTGTGTCTGCGCGGCTGGCGGCGCCTGTGCGCCCGCCCGGGCCGCCGGCTCCTGAGCCCCCGCTCGGCCACGCCAGCCCCCGCGCCTGGAGCTCGCCGCCCGCTCTGGCCGCGCCGCCGGGCCGCTCGTGCCCGGGCGATGCAGCATGCTCCCCGACATTGCCTGGTACTGGACCGTAGCCGCTCCACCCGACGGTCCCGCGCGCCCTTCGACTATAGCCGAGTCTCTCTCCGCCGCTTCCATACTGACCGCCAACTGATATGCTTTCCCATAATCTAAACTATCTTCCGTGAAAAGCCTCTGGCGTACCGTTTCACTATTTATTCCACATACCAGCTGATCGCGCAAACTTTCTTGTAACCAAGTTCCGAATTCACAAGTTTTCGACATTTTCTTTAGTTCTGCAACATACTCGGCGATCAACTCACTTGCGCCCTGCTTCCTTTGTCTGAATTTATATCGCTCTGCTAATATGCTCGGTTTCGGTTGTAAGTGCTTTTCTAGAATGTTCGTTACCTCCGTGAACGTTTTCGTTTTAGGTTTTTCCGGCGTGCACAGGTTCACTAATAACTCGTAGCATTCCGCCCCGATCACCGTAATTAGTGTTGGTACTTGTAGCTCACTTGTAATTTTGTTCACAATAAAATATTGTTCTAAACGTTCCACGTACAAGCTCCAGTTGTCCGTTGTCACATTGAACTCGGGTATTTTTCCAACCGACATTGTTCACGCACACACGATAGTTCCCTTTATAACACACACGTTTATTATGGTTCTAGTAATCTCGTCGCCACTGAGGAAACCAGGAACAGGGCATTCAGGAAGAACTCTAGACTTGGAAATAAAACGCGTCTTATAGCCAGCTGATCATATAATAGAATGCCGAGAGTTGGAACTACCTTACATTCTAATATTAATAAATCTACCCCCATCTACATATATTACAGTTTGCTACAAGGCCTGGCCCTACGTTGCTTGCATCCCATGGTTTCCCTCAATCATAGCCTCGTCGTCTGAAAACCTTGTGGAAGGTCTACCAACGCTACGTGTTCCAGTACGCAGACGCCACTCGACAACTCTTCGATCACATCAGCCATCTGTTCTGCGAGTGAACATTACTATTGTTACTGAGATGAAAGCTAGGGCACAAAATAAAACATTTTATGTTTAAAATACAGAAGTTTTTTAATATTAGATATACAATTAAACGGGCAGATCCTGTTTGTGTTATATTTAACTTTTAAAAAATTAAAAGAGCAAGGGGAAAAATTTTAGCTATAAAGAAAGTTAACGATATGGCTTGGAAAGGCTTGGATAATGTGGAAAAAAGGCACCGGTGAAAGCAGAATTTTTAGCACGGGACGTTTTAATGCTTTTTGATGATGATGAATATTTAAATTTAAAGCAAATAATACTTTAAATACCTAATGATACAATAATGGGACGAACGATAAGTCACGGAGAATAACTGGATGCCAGTAGCACAAGGCCGAATATAGTGGAGATATTTTATTTAAGAAGGACCTTGTTGTAATCGATAATGCTTTATCCAGTTAAATGATTTTTATCAATTTATACAACAAGGACCACTTTTTTGTGTTGATTATTTAATTACCACTTAAAGGGTAGGGACATTTGTGAAATAAGATTATTATTTTAATGTTTTAAAGTATCCATACCGATACACAGCATAATGTTTAGTTCGGGACTAGATCAAAGGATGAAAAAATTATATTGTTTTTTTTTTTTCGTATTAAAGAACTTCAGCATTATAAGCTTTTTCTGCAAAAGACAGTTAGTAGTTAAGTTATAGAACCACTTCAAGCATCTAGGGGTTAAGAGAGCGGACGATAACGAGGCTATCACACCACTCGGTCGGCTGCCCATAAATTCGCTAAATGAGATGTGGAAACTTTTAACCAGGACACGAAAGTAGGGTGACTATGGGATGAAAGGATACTAAGAAAATTCTTTAAGATCAAGGATTTTTTACTTGCCATAAATTAGATCAAACTGTGTATGTTTAAGCATATTTTAAGCATAAGCCCCAAATTACTTATGCTTATTCATATCGTAATACAATATCGATCGATATGTAACTCAAAAGCGATAAAATGAAGATCGGGAGCAGCGGCGTGCATTGGGAGAGGCTTTTGTCCAGCAGTGGACTGATACGGGCTGATAATCATGATGATGATGATGATGATGATGATGATGATGATGATGATGATGATGATGATGATGATGATGATTATTATTATGATGATGATTATGATGATGATGATGATGATGATTATGTATGAACATATGAGTCTATTTTACGGGACGAACACGTTTTCGAATTGTAAATGCGATTCTAATATGACGTATGATTGAAATGCTTGAGCCATAGCTACTGCTGTAGTAAAACGTATCCTTAACCTAATAAATTTCCAGAAACATAAAAAAAATTAAAATGTTTCAGTTTCTTTTTCATCTTTATGATTCACGGCCTCAACCGGTTGACGTGGAATTAGTGCGGTGATATTTTAAAGCCCAAAAACGGAAAACTTTTACGTGGATGCAAATGCTAGCATAAACTAGTCATCAAATGCTGGTTAAGTAAATATTGTACCAAAATTATTACTGCAATGAAAAAAAAATTAAATTGTCAAGACTTCAATCTCATGCCACCAATCTTAAATGCGTTGCAAACTCTACTGCAAGGACTAAGGAATGCCTCTATGCTAATAATTTCACCGGTTAAAATATAAAAATCCTTTCAAAATTTCAGCAGTAAAATCCTTGTCTTTGACATTACCCATAAAAATGTTTCCTTCAAACTTTATAGAAACTAAAATCTGTTTTATTGGACCCGTTTAAGCAGTCACCCTAACTCGTAACAGCGAGGTCGATGGCATCTCGTTTCACGGGTAATAAATCAGTGAGCTCGTCGCATAAAAATGCACTCCACTACCGGTACCGCTACCCCTCAATACCGCCGCGTATCTCGAGAGTTTGGTGTAATCTGATCTAACGTTTGTACGAGAGATTTAGCTTGGAAATGTCCTTTTTTGCCTACACTGAAGAAGTACGGAAGACTAAAATGTCAAAATAAAAGAGAAAATTATATATTAATTCGCCACGATACTAAATTCCAAAGATACAAAAAGAACAAGACACAGAGAAATTGTTGCGAAACGGTCCCAACTCAGCATTCGCTAGCCGTACAGCCAGCGCTGGTCTTCCGTTGAGACAGCTTGGTGAAGAGATAGAAAGCGACTCACTTATCAGAAAATAACGTAAGAAGAAAAAAACAGGAATTATCATCGGAGCTGGCAACATCAAGGAAACCAATAAAAACTATAGTCTATGGGAGGTTAAGTCAAAGTAAACAAAGCAATAGGTTACCTACAAATACATATTATTAAATACATACTCATATTACATACATATAATTGAGTAAAAAATACTAGGAACTATCACACCATTGACGTGGACTCGGCTTGCCCTAGTCCATAAAACACTTCCAGCCGAGTGTGGCAATGACTTTCCGGAAATCGAATTTTACTGCAAGCAATATTTCCATTCGTAAAATTTACCAGTCTTTATTTTTTTCAGTAGCTTATTTTGCCTTATTTTTTTATCTCAGCAGAAATAATTCCATTATCATAATTCCCTTATCTGTATTTATCTGAATAGTTATTCCATTTTCACAAAGTCGACGGAGCTCCGCTGACGCGGAACTCCTACTTCCGGGTGGTTTGGCCCTTCGGGCCTGCTGCAAAGCTAACCTAACCTCAACCTACCTACCTATTTCGTCTTAATTACAATGGTGAAAATTGCGACTGGAAAAAACCAGAATGGTAAATATGCGAACAGGAAAAATTAAGAATGGGAAAATAGACATTCGGTAAAATCACGAATCGGAAAAAACGCGACTGGAAAAAATGGTACCAGAAAAAAAAGATTATTGTGAAAAATATCGCCACACTCTTCCAGCCTTGTAAATAAACATAGAGTAACCGTAAAATAGTTTTTTTTTATGGTCTTACCTACCCTGTGAAATAGAGGCCCAGGAAATATATAGGTAATTTAAAAGATACAGCCTTTACTCATTTGACAGACTAAATACCATAGTAACGCATCAAAACAATTCGGTTACACAAATGGCCAAAATATATAGTTAAAAAGTTAAAAGTCATTTATTCAGTAAGTAGGCCGCACGGCCATTATTACACGTCAAGAATTTACCAGCGCTTCCCAAGAGGAGACCCCTGCTGAGAAGAAACGCTGCAAGAAGCTCAGCAGTCATTCATTTTTTAAACATATTTCCAATTACAATGGTACTACTTAGTCTAACCATTATGACCACTACTTAGTCTAGCTATAAATATTAAATTTAATATAATATCAAATTACATGCATAGTAAAGCAGGAAAACATGCCAAAAATATAGGGAGAGAAATAGAGGGAAAAAAGGAAAAAAAATCCTATTGGCGTATAAAAGATAAAAAAAAAGATAAAAGATGTTTATTCAGTAAGTAGGCCGCACGGGCACTTTTACACGTCAAAATCTACCAGCGCTTCGCAAGAGACCACTGCTGAGAAGAAACGCCGCAAGAAACTCAACAGTCAGTCGTTTTTTAAAATAGGTACTACTTATGATATTATACAATTATAAAGCTTAACCTAGCATTATACAAAACAATGAATTTAACATAAAATAAAAAACATTCAAGCGTAGCTTGTGCAAGAAAATGTGTCAAAACTAAGAATTTTCATAGGGAGTAAAAAGTAGTAGTAATAAAAAAATATTTATATAAAATATGTATATATATTAAAAAAAAAATATATATATACTTTCCCATGACAGTGCAAGACAACCACCACATACAAAGTTTTGATACATTCTCCTACAGAAACCGTGTCCCCTAGACAATATACAATATTTACATATTTTTTATGCCTATTTTATTAGTCAGTTATTTAGGTGTTTAGTTAAGTTTAGGCCAAGCATTTTTATCTGTTAGATAGTCCTCGACCTTATAGTAAGCCTTAGACATCAACGACTTTTTCAAGTAACTTTTAAGTACTGGAAATGGTAACTTTAAAACTGAGTCAGGTAATTTATTATAGAAAAGAATGCCTTGACCTACAAATGATTTATAAACCTTACGGACACGAAATTTTTTGATAGCAATTTTATTTTTATTTCTTGTATTCAAATTATGTATATCACAATTCTTAATAAAAGAGTCTTGATTTTTAATGACATAAATTATATTCTCATAAATAAATTGTGACGCTACTGTTAAGATACTAATTTCTTTAAATAGTAATCTTAAGGAATCACGGGAGTTAAGGTTATATATATAGAACGAATGGCTCTTTTTTGTAACACGAATATAGTCTGTATGTATGTATAATTATAAGACGGTGCAAGACGATCAAATAAAGGTTTCGATATGTTTTCCTACATCAACAGTGTCAAATTACTATTGACTAAGTTTCGGGTGTAGGCCATGCATTTTTGTCTGTTAGATAATCCTCGACAGAATACGCTTTAGACATTAACGACTTTTTCAAGTAATTTTTAAGTGCTGGAAAGGGCAACTTAAGACTACGTCTGGTAATTTATTATAGAAATAAATGCATTGAGTTTTAATGACTACCCATAAGGTTGGAAGTTCAATAATTTTCGTTAGGTCGTTTGAGCTAAAATACAAGTACTTTAACATTATAATATTTTCACGTTAATTAAAAATATTCAGCAATTATATTTAATACTGTAATTTTGATGATATGTTTAAATTGAATTAGTAGTATAGTATTTTATTGATTGATTGAACTAAATATATATTTAAGATCATGTATACCTACGCGTAATGCAATAAATAAATGAATAGGAGTATACCAAGGATAGCTAGTAAAAAGGTAATGAGTAAATAGACAGATACCCCGAAAATATTAACATCCTACTTAAGAGCTAATAGTTTTTAAACGGCACGCCTCATCGTCATGTAAGGCAAAGTTACAATGCAACGTAGATACAATGATAGACACACAGATAAACAGATACACATGTGAAACTGTTAGGACATGATGACTTGATGAATGGCGTTCTTCCACCGTGCGTTTCACTAGGCACTTTTTGCCTCGTACAGTGAAACTGTGGAAGGAACTCCCTTCGGCGGTATTTCCCACCAGCTATGACACCGATACCTTCAAGAAAAGAGCTTACCTACATTTCCCTAAATGGCCGGCAACGCACCGACAACTCCTCTTGAGTTGCTCATCGGGTAACACGTCATTTGCCATCCTCCCTTATAAAAAAGACATGTGTATGCGTTAAATAAACTTATTTTTCATCATCATCATGTCAGCCAAAAGATGTCCACTGCTGGACATAGGCCTCCCCCAAGGCTTCCCACTCAGACCGGTCTTGTGCTTTTCGCACCCATCGCGGTCCCGCGATCCTGACGGGGTCGTCACTCCATTGTTGGAGGCCTACCTACAGCTCGTCTTCCGGTCCGCGGAAGCCACTCCAGAACTTTCTGACCCCATCGGCCATCAGTCCTGCGAGCAATGTGCCCCGCCCACTGCCACTTCAGTTTAGCTATTCTTTTTTCAACTTATTTTTATTTCATTTTATTTCAGTTTTATTTTTCAAGTCTTCTCTGTTTTCATCGGAGGTCAAAAACCATAAGCATGTCACAGTTTTGATGCAGATTTTCCCAAAACCCGGCACTAATTCAACGAATCGACTGACTTGCTTCGCGTGAATAGTTTTAGTGTCGTCCTGAGCGCGGTGCAGCGATCCAAACGCCGTTCAACCCAACTGAACTAGTTTATGACTTATACACCGTGGGCCCGAATAACCCGACCAATTTTAACAATCGATACTTGAGCCTATTTGTAGAATATAATGGGTATAATATGTAGTCCAATAACGCATAATTTCCGAGATTTTTATTATTTAAAAATCAATTCCATAGTTAATTAAATTTGAACTCTGTCACCTTAACCTAAAGCATTATTTACTAAGAAAGATTCATGTTGTAAGTAGCAATATCATCCACATACAACATAAATTAATTAATCAATTTCTTATTAAATAATGCTTTAGGTTAAGGTGACAGAGTTCAAATTAAATTAACTATGGAATTGTTTTTTAAATAATGAAAATCTCGGAAATTATGCGTTATTGGACTACATATTATACCCATTATATTCTACAAATAGGCTCTAGTATCGATTGTTAAAATTGGTCGGGTTATTCGGGCCCACGGTGTATATGAGCGTGAAACTGCTGAGGCGGTTTATATTGGACCTGAGTTACGGGTGGTTTGTTTATAGGTAAAATAAGGAAACGTCTTTTGGCAGTTTGTTTTAAACAACGAAAAACATCTGAGGACATTCTTCAACTGCTAACTTTAAAAATAAACCGGCCAAGTGCTAGTGGAAATCACACACGAAGGATTCCCTTCCCTTTATTTTCATATTTATTTTATAGCTCTGTGAATATTTGTTTTGACGCTTTACAATATCTGGTAACACATTATCATCGTCATCATCATCATACCTTCACGCCTGTCTCCCAATTGGGTAGGCAGAGACTATGGAACGCCAGGTGCACCGGTATAAATATACGACTTTCACTTCCTTTACATGCTTGTAATGCAGTATTTTGCAAAAAAACAATGTAATAATATATTTTGTACACCACATGCTCGAAATTTCCCAATTATATATAATGCAAACCTCAGTTAAAGCAAGTCTATATCCATTGGCTAACCAGCGGGTTATAATGAGTTTCAGTACAATATTATAACCCGGCGGGTAATAATGAGATTTGAATTGAAATGAAACCTTCGCAGGTTTCTATGGAACTTATTTGAAAATCGAACTGGCCACTACAAGCCATACGCAAAACAAAGGAAATAAAAAACGATGCAGTATTAGTTAGCGGAAGGTTGAAATTGAATAAAAATGTCGAGTGACGAAAGCGAAAGTGATTTGAGATTTGACGTTGTATCTAATAAGTAGCGTTACTTTTTATGTCTCGCAAAAGGTGAGAAAAGTAGAGTATTCTCCTTTGGGATAAAGCTGTGGCCTTGGGCGAGCTTGAATCCCTCACTGCACCCAGGACTCCGTTTTAATTTCCTCGCTTCGCCCAAGAATTAACTCGTAGAACTCGTTTGTTCAGGATTCAATATCGCGCCCGTGACATAAAGCAGTGCTTTGCCCCTCGGTGTATAATCTACTATTATTCTTTGATGTGTGTACTCCCCAAGTAAGATTACTTAGAAATATTTTATTTAAACTTACCATAACCAATATCCAACAAATGCTATTATAATTATGATGAACTCCTAAAACTCGTCGAGTTCCAGTCAAGTAGGAAAGTGATAGAGCTATTGTAGTTATATATCTCTGTCTCGTTCACTGGCTAGAATTTATCAGTATTTTACAGTTTATAATACGATGTCTAACGTGTCCTTAGGTGTCTTTGGCCCATCACATTAATAAGTATAATGCTTTATACTGGGTCTTACATTACATCTTTCCTCTACGGGTTAATTTTTTTCCTAATTGAATTTGAATCCTTGAATAGGTCATTAGCGATTAAACTCAAATAATTATGTACCCTTTTTAAGCAAATTGCCCGCTAAGAGCCTCTTAAAGTCATTATCTTATCCACCTTCCCTCTTTTTTGAGAAAATTAAAAATTTGCTGAATATTTTTAATGAGGGTAGAATTGTTTTCGCTTCTGTGGTAACTTAGAAGTTTAAAGGGTAGTTAGGGTAGTATTTTTATTCTTGGAAGTTGCTGATATTTACGTAATTTCTTAGATTTTAAGGGTATTTTAGTAAAGTACGAGTATAATATAGTGGCATAGGCACGTGTAAAATTTTTGAACATTAAAAAAAATCTTTGGATGTCCGTTACATTCCTGAATTAGTTGAAAATATAATTACACGGTAAAAAACATGCCTTAATTTATCAGGTTATTTTTGATATAGGTTATAATGTTTTTAAATAATATAATATTTTGAACTAAACAAATACCGTGGGAATTTACATGATGCATTATTTTTTGGTATAACTACGAGTATTAGACCAGTTTGATTCACTTTGATTCCCAATTAAGACTACAAAATATACGAACAGTGTTTATGGCTTTCAAAAATAAAAAAAATCCATGCCAATGTGTCCCTTGTGTAAAATTAACTTGATATTCAATGTTTAAGGCCCGTATTAATAAACTGATCTCAACTCTAACGCTCGTCTCAAGATGCGTCAAAAATGACAGTGTTCTATGGTTTGACATTTACTTTGACGTATCTTGTGACGGGCCTCACGGTCAAGATGAGTTTATTAATACGGCCCTAAGACTCTTGCGCTCCATGTGGAGATTTTTATTTTCCACACTATATATAATATACAGCATTTAGCACGAAACAAGATCGTATTAAAAGATACTTTGATCAATTATTAAAATTATTTACGTAATCTCGAGGAAAAGATTCAAATCATAACAAATCCTGAAACCAGTTCACAGTTGTCACATATTCAGTTAGAACAACTCAGATCTAAAAAGTTGTTTAAGTAAATTTGAAATAAATCCGTCTCTCCAATAAATCTTATTTACAAACATAGTTTACAAACGCCACTCGCAATCGGCTACAAAATAAAGCCCGCGCACACTGGCATTAAACAGATTTCGCGCTCATAAAATCTGTAATTTGAATTCCTTAAGACCGAGGGGTTGTCTCCTCTATTACTCATAATAAAGGCTGTGGCGCAGCGGCGGAGCGAGGCTTTAAATATTTTAGCTTGTAAAAAAAGCTTTGGTTAGATTTCTGTTAATGTTTGGTATTTTAAAGTTGATTCGAAAAATAGGTAATAGTAAAAGTCTTGAAATAAAAGCTGTCTATTTTATTAATTTGGTTAAATAATATTTTTTATGATAATATTTTTAATGGTCAGTTTAAATCAAAGCGAAAACCCTTATGCTTGCAAGACGAGTGTTTCATAATATCAGCGATACTAACATTTTTAACAGATATTTATGTTAAATGCAAGTAAGAAGCATTTTAATTTTGTACAAGTTTATTGACGATCAAGAAGTGCATAATCAGCGTGAGATTCTATGTAGATGTATTTCATATTTACATATGATTATCTTCATTTAAGTATGTTTATCGTTTTCTAGTACCCAAAATTAAGCCAAGAACTTAATCAGCTTGCGTACAATAATTATCTTTGGTTTATAGCAACGCTTAGCGCTGCATAGCATAGCACTATCACTACACAGAACACCTTAAGGTATAAACCGAGAAATAATCCCAGGGGCGATAGTAAGAATATGGCCGGCAGGAATTTTATTTATTACAACGTCAAAGGCGTCGGCTGGAAGTAATGGTTATACATAAAACTCGTTTTAACCGACCGCGGAATACAATCTTTACTGCGTTTATAAAGAATCTGTTTTATTTTTAAAAAAATTTATTAGGGTTGTCAGAACCAAATCTTGCTTCAAACGATTTTTTCCTGGCCAAAAATAGTATGAAGAAGCTTTTTTGGATTCTGTACCCAAAGGGTCCTAACGATTCCCTATTACTGAGCGTCCGCTGTCCATCTGTCATCTGTTAAACATTGTAAATAGCAAGTTCAATGCAAATGAGAGAGATGGAAAAAAAACCTTTTTCTTTACCGGGAATCGAACTGGTCAAATATATCAAAATAATAAAGAAGGTTTTTTTACGGTCTTCATTTAATTTAAATGTGTATGTGTTGTAGACGTAAATGATCAGTACCTATCAATGAACCTTTCGATCTGTATCATAAAACACAACTTTATTGTTCGACCAGTTCGATTCCCGGTTAAGGAAAAGTTTTTTTTTTTTTCTAATAAAGTAGTAATTTTTGTTTTTAAAAATAAAACTAAGGGTACCTTGCGTAACTTGCTATTCCCAATAGTAAAGGTAGGTGGGTTTAGTCCATGTAGCGTTCGTTTTTTTCACCATAATTATGGAGTGTAATAAAAATATGAAAATAAAATCGAGTGAAAGGAGGGCCCCATACAAGAATGGTACGGAACCCTTCTGAAGTCAGCTAGTCTGTATAACAAAACTATCTACAATCCGACCGTGCAATGAATGACCCCTCTGGTATCACGCTGCGCAATAACACCCGACTTTTTAATTTGTTCGCGTTATTTATAGCCCGAGCTCCGCCTGAATTAAACATTACCTTGTTAAACTTGAGGAATGTGTCTGGGAGTCTGTTTTATAATTGTGTTTTGTACAGCACATCATAGAGAAATAATCACCGTTCTCCTTTTTGTTTGTGTTTCCGTATGTGTATAATAAAGAAAGTAACATTTTTGAATAATTTTTTCGATCATGTTTGTTGAGAAAATTGAACCCTAAACCACCATAGAACTCTACATAGTGTCATTAAAAAATCATTGTTTTGGCACTTTCGGCGAGTTGTTTTTTTTTTATGGCATAGGGAAGGCTGACGAGCACACAGGCCACCTGATGGTAAGTGGAAACTGTGACCCATAGACATTCGCATTCACAAGACTGCAAGCCTAAGACTGCAAATGCGCTGCCAACCCTGAGGACTAAGATGGAACGCCTCTATGCTAGTCATTACACCGGCTGTCTTATCCCCAAACCGGAACACAACAATGCGAACACTGCTGTTTGGCGGTAGGTTAATGGATAAGATGGTGGTAGCGATCCGGACGGACCCCGCACAAGGTCCTACCACCCGCGATGATTTATATTGCGTCTGTGTGACACAGTTATATGGTGAGTCAGGGCTCCATTTCTCTAATAGAACCTTATCACAGCAGACAACATCGCTAAAACTTCAGTTAAGGATCTCTAGCTTATTGCGATTTAATCACCGGTGGTACACTATTTTATTTTATAATCTGTACACTATGAGAACCTCTTTGATTGACCCTAATTTGCCTCATCAGTCGCATTCAACCAATCCTTAGTACCGGAACCATTTTAACAATAAAAGCAGTTAACAGTAATGTCCTGCTTTTAACGAACCAAACGCCGGCGGCGAAATAACTCACCAAAAACTAGGATTGAAAATATTCAGCAGGGAATGTGTATCGAGGCACAAGTTAAAAGAGAAAGTTTACCCACATCGTGAGGTTTATTTCAAATGTAAATTAGGAAAGTGTTAAAAATAAATAACTAGTGAAGGGAAACCCCCAATATAATTGGCAATTTGCTTGAGAGTATATCTATTAAACGGCTCAAACAATTTTACTACGTCAAACAGAGCGCTGAACACTTTCCATAAATAGGTGTTACTTTTAATATCTAACTAACCAAAAACTCTAACTGTATTTCAAACTATGTCAATATAGGCTTTCGAAAAGGATAAATTAGTTTGAATTCCCCACCCAACATCAGAGAACTCAACTTATAGCCAAAAAGCAGCGAACCTTTTTTCAACTCAGTTTAGTTGGCTAGCAATCCCGAGTTTGAATTACGATACTTCTATGATGAGCCAAAATTCTAAATTCAAATTTGGAAAAAAAAAACAGTACGGTGATTCTTGGATATTTTCAATGTATTTAAGTATGAATTTCTCTTTACGAGTACAGTTCGTTCATTAAAATAGTGTGCAACCCTTTGAAATAGCCGAGACCGTAGCAATTGTAGCGGCACATCAAAGTATGCAAAGTATTGAACGAACAAACTATTTTGAGTTTAGATTAGGACTATGTGAATTTGCGTGTTTTTAACTTTATTTCTCAAGTCGCTTAAGTCTGTGCCTAACCCCACAGCCCAGCGCTGGGCCTATCTACCCTCGATCTCGCCCGACACGACACTTAATGCTAAATGTTGAACTGCACACGGAAATTGGGCAAATATGAACTTAATCTAAAAGCTCGTTTAACTTGTCGTGTCATGTTTGTCGAGGCTTTGTTTGATTATGATCGTGGAACTAAGCGGAGGTTGTATTTTTTGACAGGGCAATAGTATGAAATAATTAAGGTGGTATTTTTGATGCTACAGGCTTTTTTTTAAGTAATTTTTGGACGCAGTCTATTTTAAAGTTGTTAGTAATGTCTTAAAAAATAGAGGATTCATTTTAACACCATAATTAAATATAGGGCGGGGCACTTTTGCATTTTTACCAGGTTTCAATTGTATTATCAATGGTTTTTGTCTCCAACATGCTCGTAACCTCTCCAAAATGTCACATGTTCACCTTATTGTTACAAAAAAAGACCGTTAAATAGTTCATTCAGGCCTATGCAAAATGTACAAGATTTTTTTTTCAATAGCAGCTGCCGCGAAAGAGGTATGAAATTTAATTCATCAGTTAGTTTCCTTATTTAAATGTTATGTGTGTTGTCTTTATTATGTTTTTTATAACTGACTCCAAACAGGCAAACACACGTATGGCGAAAAATCTCCAGTGTTTATTGTACTTTTTAAAATGTCGGAGACTACAAAGGTATTTCTATATATTTCCAATTGTGTTATATTTTTCTCGCATTAATGGAGGAAATTACTATACAATCCTGGGCTTGGAAATGCGGTTGCTCGACTCATGTATAGCATATACTCGTCCAGCAAAGGCTTTTCTTCCCGGACTCTGCAGTAATGTACTATTTATTAACATTATGTGACCTTACCGTATAAATAATAAAAAATATTTATTGTGACAATTACGGCAATTAAAATAATTTTAATAATGATTAACTATCAAGAAATAAAATTAAGTTTCATTTTACAAATATAAAAAACACGAACCGCTGGTTTAACCTCGTTAAAATATAAACTCCAATGTGAACATTTCAGTCTAGCTTACGTAATTATTACAATAATGTTCTAGCCGACTCGAAGCACGAAATAGAAAATTATGTACCCGGGTCAGAAACATTATTTACGCCAGATCTTATCGTTCTAATTGCTTTTACAGGCGATGCGGTAACTTTCCTAATATTTCGGTGCCATAAAAGGTTTGAATAGCAATGCTTTATGTTAATAAAAACGTGTAGGATTAATTAATCACTGGCTTCGTTAATTGCGTGTTGTGATAATATTTTGTCAACGAATTTAATTTTCATTATTTATTTAAACAAACACAACAAACAAAAAAGGGTTAAACGTTTGATTAGGTAGTTAGATAGATGTCATAGGTTTCATTAATAGTGAGGATGATTATGTTTTTTGTGACGTTTGTTAACTAATTGTAGTTAGTTATGGCGGTAAAGGTGATGTTTTTGATTTTGATTCAATCCAGACCATTACCACCGAGAATGCCGTGCGTTAGAAGAGGATCTATTTTTTTTATAAAAATTTGAATCTATACAATTTAATTCTCTCTTTTCTCGCCGGTCAAACAATCCAAAAAAACGGACAACCATGAGAATTCTTTTAATTTTGATAAGTAATGCAAACTTACATTGTACTCTTTTTTATTAAATAAATAAACTAAACTACCTAAACTAAAACCACTTTAAGCGTAACGACGAAATACAATATACATATTGGTTGAATTAAAGTACTAATAAGTTACATACCTGCGGCTGGTGACAGTTTCGTTACAACGCCCCATCTCGACTTCCACTGAAACAAAAACATGTTCTAATTAGTATACTTCAAATGGTTTTCTTTAACAACATTTTCTATGCTCAGTTGCCGACGACGACACAGACTCAACTACAGAGTATGTTTCTGAACGCAATAATATTTTCAACAAGCACAGACAGAAGTCCTGGGCCTTTATCCTAGGTGGTAATAGTAGTTTTGCAACAGTTGTATAAGAGAGGTCAAAAAAGACAAGTGGCGTGTGTTCGCCTTCGGCTCACATCGCAAAGGACGATGCCACGAGTTTTTTTTACTTAGCTATACACCGTTGCATACTAGTACATTGTTGCCTAGGCGCGGAAAGTAAGGGTTTTCCTGACGAGGTGGTTAGCAGGCCGAGCAATAGTGAAGCCTGCTAAAATACGAGTCAGGAAATCCTCGTTTCCGCCGAGGCATACATAATGCTTTTCTCAAACATGTGAGGAAATAATACAAATACATTTTTAAAAAGCAAGTAATTTAATTATGCAGAATGAACGAATGTTACCGGCTGTCAATTGTTTTTAAATACTAACCATAGAAATTGGAATGCAAATTCAAAAAGAAACACACGCACTGTGCTAAAAAAGCGAGCAGTTACCTTGGCTGTTTGGAATTTTTGTCTTGGTCCTTTTGATTTTGTATGCAAATTGACAGCATTTTTAAGAAAAATATAGACATGGACGGAAAGTGTTTTCATATGGTTTTTTTAATCCTAGGATTACTCCTAGGAGTAAAAAAGGAGCTTTTTCCGTCCTTGTCTTTCAATCGGAAAAACGTTTTTTCCGAGCATGTTTGAGAAAAGAGTTTTTCTCAAGTTAGCAGTGATACACTTCTGTCAACATTTTAAACAATAACTTTGCATTATTTGACTTGTGATGTTGGTAGAAATGTATTTTGTTAAAAAGTTTGTGTTTACCGCTCAATACTTTATCCTAGGTTTAGTAAGCTTTGGCAGGTAGGCGTGTTATTGTAGCTCAAAAAAGCACAAGTGCTGTTATGGGGCAGACACTACATAGAGTTTTCTACGGATTATTCTGCGGATATATTATGCATGTTCTTATATGTTGTGACACGACGACCCTATCTGAGTCGTCTGTCCTTCTCACAAATATAAGTTGGACGATGTAGAAGTGTTTGATAGTGTAGTTGAGTGGTGTAACGACGACTTTAGGTTGTTTGAGACAAGAGGTTTCACCTTGCAACACTAAGCTTGTGTAGCCGGCCTTAAAAGTCACGATAGTTAGATAGAGTCTGGCCAGCGTAACTTGTCACAAGCAATGTAAAGCAAACCTCGTTTTGGCAACCCTATAAATCAGATCGGCATGCAGCAATGTAAATTAAATTAAATTGTAGCAACATTTTTATTCCGTCAAAAATCGCCATTGCTACTGTAGACACTGATTGTTTTTGTTCGGAATTTTGTGAATAAAACGTTTTATCATGCCCAAAATAGTCAAAAGCAGTGCGAGGGAAATCTTGCACACTATGATCAATAAGTATCAACATGTGAAAAGTGAAATTGAATCTGAATTTGAGTTGAAAACGCGATACTTAGATACGATCATCGCATCTGCAGGTAGGTTCTTTAGCAAATTGGTTTTGATACTTTGATTATCGATCGACACTATTTATTTTACATTACATTATTTTTGAAGTACCGTGTGTTTCATATTTTATGTGATTGTTTCAGCTAACTTGGAGAATTGCGAAGTGATCACAGCAGCAGTTGGAAAACTTAAAGAAAAATGAATTAGAGCCATTCATTATTAATGTACGTTATGAAAGTGATAGTGATGATGATGACACAGATTTTTATGAAGACATCGAATACTTGGAATCTGACTTAGAATAAGTAAAAGTATTTAAAACTGAGGTGTTTTTTTCTTGGCCTTAAACATTACGGTATTGTGATTTGTTTGTCCTAAAAAATATTATTCTATGGACGGTCAGTTCCCTAACATAACTATCCACTTCTCTATACACCTAGAGTTCTATACAAGGTGGAAAAAAACGAACGCCACATGGACGGCAAATACCTTAAATAAAATAATATAATGCAGTACTTTTTTATTTTCAAAAATGTTTTCAACGGTATGTGTCAAATTTTCGATTCCTTTATCGAATTTTAACAATTAGTTGAGTTAACTATAGATCAAACAACAGGCCCTTAAAATTAGATTTAACGGTCAATCTTGCACAAGTTTTAAGTATACAGAATACATAGCCGCAGTGAATTATTCTAACGTAACACTCATTAATATTTCTTATCGTAATAAGAAATATATAAATAATTCAATGTGGAAGATGACACAATTTTCAAAGTTGTCATCAAAGCACTCGGAAACATGTGCAAGTTTGACTGCTAATCTGAAAAGAAAAATGTACTAATAAAAAGTATAACAAGTATCAAATTTATTTATTCCATTAATTCACAGGGTTACCAGTGCAAAACGTCATTGTGACAGGTTTTCTTTTTGCCAAAAAATGGGTTGCCAATCCTATTTTTTTAAAATTTGCCGCTATTTTCCATTGCCAACTTATACTGGCCAGACTCTAGGAGCCGTTTGTCTCTTTCT
The DNA here is from genome assembly GCA_923062465.1 of Acleris sparsana. Lineage (NCBI taxonomy): Eukaryota > Metazoa > Arthropoda > Insecta > Lepidoptera > Tortricidae > Acleris > Acleris sparsana. The sequence goes on along the minus strand of OV281301.1, from coordinate 16,540,179 downwards.
CTAGATTTTAGGAATTTGTGAAACCAGCTTAAAATTCGAGACGACATTCTCAGAGTAGTTTGTCCTTTTCTTTAGTCGTAATAAAAAGGTACTTAGCTAATCCAAGGAGGTAGATGATAGAGGTTTAAACTAGAAAAATAAATAATTTTAAATATTGCAGCAAGGGATTCGAAACGTAAACAATCTAGGAATCGGGAGATGAATCTAGACCAGCTTGGAAGGAGGAGGCAGTCAGTAAAGCCCTAACAGGAACCCTAAATTTATTACAAACTTTGATTTCTTTGAAAAGGCCGTAATATGTTCGAGTGTTAGATAATAAAAGTGAAGTATTGAAATTTAGTAACCTAGACTTGGTTACTGTCCGAGGTAATCTAGAACTCTGATAAGAGTTGAACCCTAACGTAAGTGTTTAAACAAAATGTCTAGGAAAGTCTCCAGAGCTTCGGAGCAACGTCTTCACAAATATATTAATAAAATTTATTCTCAGAATTGTTCTTCGGCCCGAGCTTCGGGAAGGACTTCGTCTTCTTAACAAAATTATACTACAAATAAAATGTTTTATTTTATTTCTAATCAACATTCGTTGCAGCTTCCACACTTTAAAACTTTGATGTGTCTTATTTATACTATGTGATAATACTTATTTCTTCCACATCTGTTACTCTTGTTGTTCACCCGATTGTAGTGCGTGACCTCCCAGTGCCATACCCGATTACCAATTTACTATTAACATAGAAAGTCCTAAGGTTGATGATTCTTCGAGTGGAGAGTTCTTAAGCACCGAATTATGCTTCGGAGTCCTGATGTAGACCAAGGTCTCGCTGGACGTTGCCTCTGAGTTCCTTCACAGACTCCACGGAGTCTAGCATATCATGCTCTAGTCTAAAACCTGGACTGAATCTTATAAAACCTTCCCATCTTATGGCATAGATAGTGAAAGAGGCGGATGAGAGCCCAAATTTAGGGAATAGCACTTGGAGATTCGTGCTAGGATCTGGAAGCAGGAATGGAATCCAAAGACTTCCTAGATCAGCTACTTCAGCATCTTTCATGACCTTCATTTCATGAATTTGTTTATTCTGTAAAAATCCCGCTAAGAGAGTCTTACGTAAATTCATATTTTATTTAAAGATGTAGGATAGGCTCTCTGTTTAGGGATCCCTCTTGTCCCCTAGTAGACATAGACTTGACTAACTTGCTGACTTTACCGAGGTAGATCATTCTTTTGCTTTCTTTAGAATCAATGTGCTAGAGTGCCGCCCCGTCAGGAGACGAAGCACATAGGATGTGGCGGTGGCGGTGCCACATCTCCTTTTCGAAGGGCACACTTAACTCATTACATTGCTAATCATTAGAACTTAGGTTACCTATGGGTACAACGTAGACCTACCAATTTTACTATACGATCTCGCAGGCCTTTGGATTCATTTGGAGAGACTAGATTTCTTGATTGGAAGATGTGTACCAGACTAGATAGACAGGTTCAGGTTAGGCTCGTGTCGTTTCGGTTTAGTTTAGGTTAGGCTGTATGTTACAATGTATTATTTTATAGTGTTCGTGACTATATAAATGACAAGTAAAAATAGAGTAGTAGGAAAAAAACATTAAATGATAAAGATGAAAAGAATATAAAAGATGTTTATTCAGTAAGTAGACCGCACGGCCACTTTTACTCGTCAAAAATCTACCAGCGCTTCGCAAGAGACCACTGCTGAGAAGAAACGCCGCAAGAAACTCAGCAGTCAGTCGTTTTTTTAAATACTAACTTATGATATTATACAATTATAAAGCTTAACCTAGCATTATATAAAACAATGAATCTAATATGAAAGAAATAAATTCAAGCGTAGCTTAAGCAGGAAAATGTGTCAAAACTCAGAGTTTTCATAGGGACTAATAAGTAGTAGAATTCCAATGGTCTTAACGTGTTATGGTATTCTTTTGAACTCGGCTGCCATTACTGTCAATTAATTATGACCTATCAAAACGTTGACAATACAGGTATGTGGTTTTTACCGTGTTGAATCTTGATATTTTACTAAAACCAGTCACCGTACACTGTTATAACCTACCAATTTTTTTTTTTTTTTTAATGTCATAGAGATGGCAAACGAGCACACAGGCCACCTGATGGTAAGTGGAAACTGTGACCCATAGACATTCGCATTCACAAGACTGCAAGCCTAGGACTGCAAATGCGTTGCCAACCCTGAGGACTAAGATGGAATGCCTCTATGCTAGTCATTACACCGGCTGTCTTATCCCCAAACCGGAACACAGCAATGCGAATACTGCTGTTTAATGGTTAATGGATAAGATGGTGGTAGCGATCCGGACGGACCCTGCACAAGGTCCGCAAAATTCCAGTAAGTGTACGAGACAACGCTATTAAATTAAAAAAAATCTGAACTAATCAGCCCTGAGTACTAAAGAATAACATGTTAGTAATCTCGCCGGTTGTTTTATCCCCGCACCAGAACACAACAATTCGAATGCTGGTTGGTGGTTGAAGGATAAGATGGTGGTAGCGATCCGGAGAGACCCTGCACAAGTTCCTACCACCACTGCCTGAAACTCATCGAATGGTAACAGTTCATAGCTTCTAACGTAATAAACTACGTAGATGACCACAACCAATGAGCTGCCACGCTGTAAGACCGTTTCGTAAACGTTTTGTGCGCGGCGTGATGAAGTGCGCGTGTTTGTATTCGGCACGGGCCCAGCAACGACGAGACTCAAGTCATAAGCGAAAAACAAGTTCTACTCCATAATCATGTTGTCACCTTTGGTGGTGGTTGGTCTTTGTGCAGAAGCGTCTGGATCGCTACCTCTCCCGTAGTCCATATAGTCCTTAGAACAATGCCACGCACGAGCGTGCCGGGGCGTTGTGTCATCACAACGCTGAGATTTCAACATAGAGCGACGCAAGTGTTTCAACACATCGTGTTGCATGTCGTTCTAATTGACATGAAGAACAACGCGGTGGTGAGGACGCAACGCACGGGCAACGCTCATGTGGCTTCCATCTTAAGGTTGCAAATCATTTACAGTCTTAGGATTTCAGTCTTGAAATTGCAAATATGTCTGGGTTTCAGATCCGTCTTTACCATCAGGCGGCTTATGTACTCCTTATTTTGTATTTCGTATTTCAAAGGAAAACTTAACCTTAAGAGCACCTGATGAACTGTGACAGTACAATATCGACTGACAGACTGTTGGGACTGCAATGCCTTTTAAAGAATCTTATTTTGTATTCATATTTAATATTACACTAGAGAATGCTCGCAACTTCGTTCGCGTAGCATTAGTTTCCCGCTACTCCCCTCTTTCTTCCCGTGGGGAGTCGATTTTCAGGAAACCCTTTCTTACTGCACCCCTAGGGTATCCAAGGAATACTCTCTCCCTAGGTCCAGCAGTTGAGGATGGGCGTTGTCTTTTAGTCAGTCAGTCAGTCACCGTACTGTTTTATATATCTAGATGGATGAGCATAATCAATAGGAACGCCGTGAGAACGTTTTGTGAACGTTTTGTGCACGGTGCGATCCGGTGCTCGTGTTTTTACACGACGCCCGTAAGCGCACCGGCCCAGCGACGATCTGGTTTAAGTCATAAGCGATAAGCGATAAAAAATACGATCTCGCCCTTGTTGATAAGTTAATCGACTATTGAAAGTTTTGAGAGCGTGGTATCGGGTGCGCTAAAAGTAACATATATGATATAACCCACTCTTTAGTTGCTAAACTTAATCGCGTCAAGCAAGCTTTCTTTTCCAGTGTAAACGTTAGGTACGGTAAATTATATTGCTTAATTGATGTCACTGTTGTGAATAAAAACTCTATATTTTTTTACTTTTACTTTATTACTATTCTTGTTACAAAATCAGTCACAAGATTGCGTTCAAAGATAAAAATAATTATTAGTTTAAAACTCTCCAATTAGTATAAATAAATCTGCCCGTGACATCATCCATGTTGACTACCCCGCGGAAACAGAGATTTTCCGTAACCTCACAGCTGTAAGCAAGGTCAAACAAGGTCAAGATCTTTACTTCAAATGTCTTCCAAATCTTTCAGCCGTTTCAGCTTGATTAAGTAACAAAGATACTTACTCTCATACACGATCACAAGAGTTTCGTATTTGTAATACAGTGGTCTCGGCCCAGAATATATGTTTGTTCCATTCGGCGTCGAGATCCTTGGTCCGTGGGGTCCTAGCGCTCAAAGCCTCTTCAAAGAAATTTCGAACAGGCTCATTGACGTCACGGGAGACCGAAGAGCTGGGAGTTTTGTCGCTCAACGCATGAGTTTAACTATCCAGCGAGGAAATGCTGCCAGCAACTTCGGGACAATGCCGCAGGGCCCTTTTTTAGATATAGCTTTTTAATTTTAAAATAGAATAAAATTTCAAAAAATAATTTTAGTTTTGTAGTTATTTAATTGAATTGTCTTTTCATTATTTATTTAGTTATTCATTAAAGACAATTAATTCTTACATTCCAGCCAAACGTGTTAATCACTAATACAGTTACTGGAAAAAAAATAAGAATAATAGTTAGTACGAGTACCTACTGTAATTAATAACAGTAATCGCAAATAAATAGCTTGTTTTTTTTATAAATATTTGCTCTTGAATAACTCTTACCCATGGATGACGAAGCCCTAGCTTTAACTAGTAAATTCGGATAGGTACATATAAAATATGTAAGTGAGTGCATTACTCGCCAATAAACATTATGTTTGGCGAATTTACAGTTAAAAAAGTGTACCTATCTTTTTCTTAAGTATAAATAAATAAAAAAAAAACCCTTAATTTGATTTTGTTGGAATGTAGGTGGTAAAGAGAGTACCTTTCGACTAAAACCTCCTCCTCTCGTCCCCTACACCACAGCCCTGTTGGTGCAACAGACAAATAGCCTTCAGCGAGCGCTGTAGTAATAAAATCCAGCACTTTACCGCGCCCGGGCACGCGGCCGCTCTATCGGCCGGCGTATCTGCCGACCTGCCTCGCGAACCGACGCGTTCACAATAATTATTAGCACTGTTTAAAGTGCCTTCAAATATTCCTAAAGGGACGAGGTAGTTTCGAATTGTGAAAACCATGGTTATACTCAGAGACCAGAATTATCGTGGCATTTTTTAACGCCGATGAGTTCTCATTTATTTCCGATATTATATCGATACAATACAATACAGAACACGGAATTCAAAAGAAGATTAACTAGAGGTACCTAAATAATAAGCGGTCTAATCGCTAAAGAGCGATCTCGTCCTGGTAATCTTTTAGTAAATGCTATGCACTGAACATTAGAAAATGCTGAATTTCCTACTTACAAATCGCACGAAAAATTTATGGAGATGTCCATATTGTTACTGAAAATATGTATTTAATTTAATTTTAGTAACAAAAAGGACATCTCGGCATACTATTTCTTAGGTATCAATGTCTTAAATTCTCAGCACATACATTAAAATGTAATGTACCATTAATGAACCAACTTTGATACCGTTTTTAAGCTCCAGACTCCATAACTTAAACTAACGGCCCGCGCAGCAGCACTAACTTAAAACAGCACTAAGTAAAACCATTAAAATCACAGCCAAGTCTCGGAGTTAATCTCACTTGGCGCAACAAACAAGCTTCCGTCTCAATTAAAGACAAACACACAAGCCAAGTGCCGGAGATCTTGTATATTGCCTACATTGGCTACAAGACGAGTATGGTACGGCTGAGATTAACTTAAAGTATAACTTGACTGAATCAAAGTCTTATACAGGGTGTCCTGTAATAGGGCGTTTTCACTAAAACGTGTACCCCAATTAAGGACTGACATTAAGGAACTTTAAGTTTGTCAGTTTTGTGACGAAAATTAGCCACACATTCAGTACCTGACGGGTGTCAAACGGGACCCTATTCATAAGTCTACGCTATTAATTTATCTGTCTGATAACTTTAATCTCACATAATAATTCGAACTACCTGCCATAGTAATAGTTTTACAACTTAGAATTACCTATCCGGTGACATATCGCTTGTTGTTATTGGTCATAGAGGTCAATTAGCCCCCCCTCCCCCCCTAGCCCCCTGTGTTGCTTGTGTGCTTGCGACATGCAGAACTAAATAGGTACAAAATTAAATTGTGTACTGCACTTAGTGTAATTAACTACATTACAGCGAGTTAATTAGCACTGTATGACAAACTAAATGCAAATAAATTATTGAGAAAACCACGCTTTGATGCCAATACCTCAATAACTACGTAATAATGTTTAATTCTTGGAAGACCTATTAAAATTTTAAGGACAAATATTATTTTATTGCTTACTTATACATTATAATGTCATCATAGGCCTACGCAGAGCAAATAAATAATTATTCATATAGGTACCTAAGTACTAGAGAACGGTCGCGACTTCGTACGTGTACGTAGTTTCCCGCTACTCGCCCTATTTTAACCCTTTAGGGGCTAAATTTCCAAAAATCCTTTTTAGCGCTCACTGACATCATGAAAGGAATCCCAATTTCAAGTTTGTAAGTACGGTAGTTTAAGCTGTACGTTGATATATAAGTCAATCGTTTGACTTTTATATTCATATTATGTATTATGAAATAGTTAACATTCAACCATTATGAATAAAGACAAAAAGTATTTTGGTATTTTTAGTTATTTCCTATTTATCGACCGCTAAATGAAAATCGTCCTTTTATTTATTATACAAGGGCGGAAAGTTGTATTTTAACTGCGAGTGTTCATTTGGAACACGAGCTAGCGAAAGGAATCTATGGTTCAAAAATTGGAGTGTTTGAACATACGAGACGTAAAATAACTTTTCACCCGTGTATAACACATTTTTTTCACCTCACTACAACGAAGAAAAATTTCAGATACGTTTTATTCGCACATCGACTTACTTGGACTGTCAGAAGATTTTATCCATTTTTACAACAAGAATGAAGATTGGTTATAGGTTGTGGCGGGCTCTTTTCCGCAACTCGACGACTTAGGTATGCGTATTTTGCGTAAGAATGAAGGTTAATTTAAGAATTAAAATAAAGTTATGAGATGTATTTAGTGTTTTTTACTCGATGAAAATCATTGATTGTGATGTTAAAAATTCAGCACTTTTAACGTTTTACGTTTTGTTAGCTGTCAAATATCACTTAAGCTGTCTTCAAATGTCAAAACTCTTTCTTCACGGTTGGATAAATAGCGATTTTCTCAATAGATATCAAACAACAAGCCCTTTCCGAGCTAGTGAGATGAAAAAAAACATTTTATCTATTCTATTAGTTTTCATGTTATAAAAACTGATTTCATTGTTTTTGTTATAGTGCAAAATAGTATTGATTGATTACTCTCTACTAGTTATAAATAAACACGACAGCATAATAAATTGATACCTTACTTCACACTTCACTAGAAGGGGTTGTAGCCGCGCTACCAATAGATTTTAAGTCTTAATCAAACAGTCCAGGGTTGATTTTGGCTTGGTTGTTTACAACCGCGTCATGCTAGTGTAATATATTGTGTTCGCTTCATTAGTTCTTTATATTGTGGTTTAGATGTGGGTTCAAAATCGCTCAAATCTTGGCTTTTACAGCCTTTAATATTATCCTTTGTGTACAGTAGAGATTTCTGAAACTTTTTACGTTAGGATAATGACAGAGCAATAACATGCATTAAAATTGATAGTAAGTGATCGTGATCAAACAGAAGAACAAGTAATGAATGTGCAGTTTGATGAGGTCGATTGAGGCACAAATAGGTATAAGAAGGAACAATTATTCCAATCATATTATAAAAAAAATGAAATAAATTAACACATTAACTTAGTAACAGACAAAAATATTTTAGGTAAAATGTGGTTTTAAATATTATATGTTGGATCATCTGCAAAAAACGAGAAAAACGGAAAGTTGAGAACTCCCGGCGGCAAAAGGGTTAAAAAGTGACACTTTCATGCCGTCAATTAATAACAGAGCGGTGAACTTAAACAAAATAATTTTGTTTAAAAAAATATTTTGGTGCAAAAGGACAATGGCGCTCAAACTTTCACTATGACCCCCATCATTAGTCAGCCCCTTTGAAATGTCAAAAAAACGATTGTCAAAAAGCCACAATGGCCGCACGTTGCCGTTGACATCCTTGCAGATAACTCCGTGAATACAAATCACAACAAAAGCTACCCGCATCTTGCGATTAAATGTTTGCCGTGTTTTGAATGTATTTGGGCAAACTTTGAGCAGTATAGCTTAAATAATACTGAAATTGATAAAATTGATTGTAATTTTAAAATAATCAACTAAAAGATCGATCAAACTAAATCCAAAAATACCCTAAAGCTTCATGTATCCAAGGATAATCTAATGAGTACCAACATGCTGGATCTACATGCTAGTTAAATAGAAGCTTGTAAAACTGAAGGTCACATAGCTAAAGCAGCCAAAGGTCTCATAAATCCAGACACAAATCTCCAATAACACACCGTAACTTTGAACAGCTCTCGTTAAGCGGGTCCGTGACGCGGCGAGTTGACGCGGCCACGCGACTTGGGGCTAAGTGAGACCTTCAACGACGAATAAACTTTGTAGAGATACTCCAACTTGACATTTAGGAAGACGACGAAATATTGAGGTGTTGGTAATGAGTTGTTCATCGCGGTTTCTACTTGGATAAGTACCTAGTATTTTTAGATATAATGTTGGGTACAAATTATTTTTTCATTTCTCTAGCTGTGAAAGCCCTTCTTATCTGTTTGGTATCTATGGAGAAAATTCTTTTTATCCCCATGTGAAGTTTGAAGGCAGCTTAAACGATATTTGACAGCTAACAAAACGTAAAACGTTAAAAGTGAATTTTGAACATCACAATCAATGAACTGCATCGAGTAAAAACACTAAATACAGTCTTACAACTTTATTTTAATTCATAAATATCTGCATTCAACTTTAACCTTCATTCTGATTGAAAAAACTGATAAAATGTTCAGACAGACAAAGTAAGTCGATGTGCGAACAAAACGCATCCGAAATTTTTCTTCCCTGTGAGATGAAAAGTTTTGTGTTATACCAAGTGAAAAGTTATTTTACAAACACTCGCTACGCATAGGATTCTATTTTTGAACCACTCGCTCCGCTCGTGGTCAATCACAGGACCCTTTCGCTAGCTCGTGTTTCAAATGAACACTCGCAGGTAAAATGCAACTTATCTCCCTTGTATAACAAATAACTATTGACATAAAATGTTGTGCCCATGAATTAAGTTTTTGACTTTTTATAAGAATAGCACACGATTTTATAAGTTCGCAAATGGTTGTTTGTGTCTCTTTTAAAATGAGACCCGTATTTAGCGATATCCATACGGATACTGTTAGTCATAACGGCAACTGCTCAGCTCATACATCATCAAACTCACAATCAATTGAATGTAAGAAAGGAAGTAATGTATGTATGTGTAGCGACGATATTCTCTTAAAGAACTTACACCCGTATTCACGAACGTCACTATGAGGTCTCACAATATTAAGTTACGTTATAAGAAGTGCAATAACATATAGTTTATAGAGATAATTATTTTAAGTACCTATTGTTATCTAGACATAAATTAGTTATTATATAAATATAGCTAGCCCTCTCGTGTTCCTGCGCCCTTGCATGGTGTCACATGTATGCCTATTCCTGTTTGTTCCACCTTGAATTGTAATGTGATATGCAATAAACTATTGAATTTGAACTTGAATTTGACAGTGCTCACGAACAAAAGGTCTGTCAAAAAGGACCAATCACAAAGCTGTATTGAACACAGTGCGTTTACTCGATGAAGGATCCTTTAAGTATTATTTGTGAATACGTGTTAGTTTTCAACTCAACAGGCGAATTATTTATTACGCGACCAGTTTAAGTTGTCTCGTCAGAAAAAATACCGAGCTTGAACTCGCGATAATAAGAACTTGTGATAATAAATTTTTCTAACTCAAGTCTATTAGCTGATCTTATGGTGAATGAAAAACATCGCGAGGAGTGAGTAAGAGGGTAATTGCATAAGACATCCTTAAGGGGGTGTACTTCGTGTATCCGAAAGGACGTATCTGTAATTAAGATAAAATAATTATCATACAATTATTTAACGCGAAAGAAACACTGTCTTTCTCATTTTCGCAGCTAAACCGCTGAACCAATTTAGATGAAATTTGGAACGGAGATAGCTTAAGCCCCGAGGAAGGATCTACAATACTTTCCAAAGAGTGTGGAAGTGTCTTCTCCCAAGTACCTTAAACCGATTTCCTGATGATCTATATTGCTCAATAGAAGATAAAACCGCAGTCAAAAACATAGTTAAGAGACAAATGTTGGGCAAGAACAATTGTAAAAAAAGTGATAAGCATAAATTACAAAACTTAGCATGTACCATTTGCATATAAACCTAAGTGTAATTTTTATAACAATGAAAGTATTAAAATGTTTTTAGTTAAGGTTTTAAGATTAGCAGTTAAGTTAATATAATGTACCTAATCAAATGTAATAAAAAGTATATTTTTTAACCACGATAATCGATTACATGGACGAATTCGCGAGCAACAGTATAAATTACTGTTTATACTAATTACAACTCTCTAAAGCCAAACTTGATGATATAACTTGCTTGCCATACATGACCGCTTCGTTGCCACTTCTGTGCCACAATTGTCTAGTCTATGCGCTGAAACTGAACGATAAATTGCGTCGCGAGCAGTGAAGTGGCTACATTCAATCAGCAGTTGCAGTTACTGCTTAGTTGCATGCTGGGAATAATGCTGTTTGAGACAATGTAGCAGTGTTAAGTTATTTACAGATTTGTGACGTATTCGGGTATTAGGAGTATGTAGGTTTGGTGTTGTTTATGGAAGAAATTCATGTTTAGAATTAGCTATATTTTAGCGTTGTACCGTAGTATATAAAAAAAAAGATACAACATGTTTATTCAGTAAGTCCAAAATCTATCCGGGGCCTCAAGAAACACAAGAAACACAGCCGCACTAATACATAACCTAGCAATCTATAAAACAATTAATATTAGAACCAGTATTATTCTTGTTCATGACACATATTTCACTCAGCAGTCCTAGTTTTTAAACTTCTAGAATCTAACAGAAATTAAAACGTTTCATCAGATCTTTTTTTTAAACCTTTATACAATAGGAATACGTACCGATAAAACTTTTTGATACACTGAAATAACGTTAAAAACAAAGACTTGCTGCACAGTCACAATAAATGAATTAACTGTTGCATTAAAATGTAATTTTATACATTATATACTTACGTAATACAATTCGAGACCGTCTGGAATATCATTTCATTTCATTCTCATTGTTTCTTACAAGTAAATAAATTAACTTGGTTATAGTAACAAACGAATCCATAAACACCATCTTCATTTGAATTAAAACGTTCTTGTAAAACTATTAGGGGTAAACGAAGCATTTCATTTTGCTGTATAAAAACTTCAACTAGTGGCAAAATATCGTTGAAGAATTACGAGGAAAAAAAAGGAGGTAATGGCGTGCCCGTCCAATTTATGGTCCTCTTTCTTGGAGGAAAGAGGACCATCTATAGTGTAAAAGATTAACTGAACGTTTTTGGACTTTGAACTGATTAAAAAGATAAGAGTTCGTTTTTGAAAGTTTGTTAAGTGGATGGAATGCTTATGTATGTAAGTATGTTAACTCTTTGTTGCACAAAACACAAAAATTAAAATAGAATATTTACAGAAAAGGAACGTACAAAGGCGAACTGATCCCTTTAAGGGATCTCTTCCAGCTAACCTTTGGGTGATTGAGGAAAATAAGAAAAGTAGAATGTGGCAACGAGTAGACACAAGTACAAAAACAAAGTTCACAGAAACAGCGTTTTAGAGTAAGAAATATATAAAAATAATAATAATAAATATCAAAATAAATAAATACACATATAAAATAATAATAATTGTATATTATAATGAAACAAAGGACAGTACACAATTATAAGGAAACAAGCTATCATGTCCTCTATTTATCATCAGCTTTTCAAAAAGCTCATCGTTTTATCTTTAGCATAAAATGTGTCTTTTCACCATTTCATCTTATTGAATCAAATAAGTCTAGATATACTTCTATTACTACATATTCTGTTCGACCCTCGACCGAAACAGGGGTTTTGTGTGTTGACTCAAGACTTCTTCTATCTGTTTGTCATCACATACTCGTACAGCCCAAATAAAACGAGTTAAAAAGGATTTAGTGTTTTTTTTAAGGTCTCTAAGTAGTAATTTTCGCTAAGCTTTATAAAAACTGCAGTAAACCATATTTGACATAAATTTAGCCATTTCTCTTTCTTGCACTTGAAAATAGACAAGAAGCAATTAACTCATCGATTGAGCAACAGGCCCTGAATCTACAATAAAAAAATTAACAACTTTAAAAGAATCCTTTCTTTGCAAAAAATAATCATTAACTTACCAAACTTGACACCAAACAGTATTTTAAACGTATGTCAAACAATCACGGTCAGTAGCAAATAGAATAACTGCATCGTCAATTTTCATACAGTTTCGATGCCGTTACGCTAACGTAAAACTTGTTAGAAAGTAAAAGTTCATGCTCACACACAATGTACTCGTATATACACATTCTAATCCTTTGAGTAAAACCAATGTTTTTACCCACTCGTTGACACGAAGCCGAATTAAACAAAAGCACAGTTGCCATCTGTCACTCGTCCCACGGCCACCCCGAGAGGGGCGCAGCTAAGCCGGCCCGGACCGCATCCAGTTAATATTTTACAGCTTCTTAGCAGGTTGCCAATTGTTTTCAACATGTGAAGAACTTGAGTGTTTCCACGGATATAAGGGTCATTCTTGAGAATTGGATTATTCATCTCATTCCCCTGTCGTTTTTTATTTTAATAAATTTTAAACTAGTTACAACATAATATGAAATTTTACTTAATTATAAGCGTATTTATCGAATGGGCATCACATTCTGTCAACTAGGTACAGAAATATACCACTTTAAAATTTAGCTGCCAGGAAAATGATAAAAACGACAAGGGAATGATAAAACTTACAAGGGAATGTTAAAAATGACAAGGGAATGATATCTTCAGCAGTATTGAGATCAGATGCTTTATTTAGTAAAATAACATTTTAACAAATTAACAGTCTTCTGGTAGCATTAATTGGTATTTTTTCTATAATCTTTTTTTTTTATATATAACAAATATAGATAAATATAAAAGATAAATATAGAAGATATAGAGAGACATTCCACCAATAAAAGAGAGGAACCTTTTAACGTTTACGTTTTTACAGGTTTATACACATTAATTTTTTATAAGTACATTTTAGTTTGTAAGCTTTTTTTTGGTAAATACAAATTAAAATTTCATATAGGTACACTGTGTATCTGCCATACGAACATAATGATTTAAGGACTGAAATGATAAGCCCTAACTCAAATGAATATATTTTGATACATTTTGTTTTATTTATTTTTTCCATAAAAAATCATTGTGACATCAGGAACATTTGATTAATAACTATCCATTAAAACTTTGCATTACATTGCTGTTCGATGAGAACTTTAAAAAATAATTATGGTCTTTTATTATGGTTTTTTATGGTTTTTTTAATTGATTTATTTTTATTATAAAATCATTAACAGTACTTTGGTTAAAATTTATGTTCTTATAGAAGAAATACACTGTATACACTTTCGTTTGTAAGCTTTTTTTCACGTATGTACACATAAAAAATACATACACCTTAGTGTGTAAGATTTTAATCTTATCTACATATTAAAATTTCATATGTACACCTTAGTTTGTAAGCTTTTTTCAGGTTTATTGCTTTTTTTAGGAATATACACATTAAATTTTAATATTTACAACTTAGTTTGTAAGCGTAAGCTAATATGCACTCAAGTGCTTTGTGCAACCAGAATTGCACAAGATAGCCCTTATTTGTTAATAAATAAGGTCGATCAAATTTGCATCAGCACTCAAGTCGGTAAAAAAGTATATATTAGCAAAGTGGTTTCAAATCAATTTGTCCCAAAATGGCGCTTTAGTCTTTTTACATCGGAAGGGACGATATGCAATGCGAATTAAAGGAAAACTATTGTTTTTTTCTAGGCAACTTAAGAAAACTATCATCACCTTGTTCAAAAAGTCAAGGGAATGGGAACCAGGGGAGTGAGAAAAAGTAGGTTTCTTGTCGATTGTACTGAAACTGTTATTTTTACAGGAATAACTATTAAATCAACACATGCAGTCATTCATGAAGTTCTTTTTTCACTAAACACTGTATGCTAATTGCAAGAAATAAAATTTATATTCAAATTCAAGGTAATGATAATCACAGTGAACCAAAGACAGGGAAATGATATATTTACCTTCATAGCTCAGAGCTCCAACCACGAGTCACGTCCTGTTCCCACGGCGTTGGAAGCGCTACTGACGCTTGTCAGGCACGGTGGGCGCAATGCGTCGGAACACGTTTAAGTAGGGATGTGCACATTGTTTAGTGAGGCAACAAGGGAATGATAGGTAAGCTCCGGACAAACCTTTCATGTAGATTAATAAAAAAGCTATGATAAACACAGCAACCATATTTTTTTTTTCAAATCAATAACTTATATGCTAACAATTGAACTAAATACAATAATTAATTTCAATCCATATCTTAGTCTTTTCAGGGTCGTTTGTTCCCAAAATGGTGAATGGACGCAACAAGGGAATGATGTATTAGGAGTTTGATATTTTTTTACGACTTATTCTAATTACCTTAAACACAAAAAAAAACCTGCCCTAGGTAGGTTGAGTGGTAATGTAACGAAACATTTTTAGTAAAGTGAATTGTTTTAATTGTACGGGTACTTTTTTCCTCTGGACGTTGAAAATTGACCCTTTCAAGAATCACCCATAACTTGAAAGTAAGATCCAACACTCATGACGTATTCAGCTTTCCATCTCAAGATTTAAAACCTAATACTGAAAATTCATTGTCAACCTGCAGGAGTAACTACTAGTCATTGCACTTCTCGTCTTTCTACACTGGAAATGATTCAAAAACCAATGCTCAAAGTTCGGTTAAAGGATATGATACAGGTAGTGATATAGACGGGCCTAGCACAAAGTCATCCACACCCACAGTACGCCTTCAGGCTAGGTGAAATGACGATCTTCGCAAGGTGCCAAGGACTGGATGAAAATGGCAAATGATCGAGCTTGATATCTTACAATGGGAGAGTTGCCCTTTCCCCCAGGGAAGCCACTACCACAGTACGCCTTCAAGCTAGATGAAATGACGATCTCCACAAGGTGCCAAGGACTGGATGAAAATGGCAAATGATCGAGCTTGATATCTTACAATGGGAGAGTTGCCCTTTCCCCCAGGGAAGCCACTACCACAGTACGCCTTCAAGCTAGATGAAATGACGATCTCCACAAGGTGCCAAGGACTGGATGAAAATGGCAAATGATCGAGCTTGATGTCTTACAATGGGAGAGTTGCCCTTTGCCCCCAGGGAAGCCACAACCACAGTACGCCTTCAGGCTAGGTGAAATGACGATCTTCGCAAGGTGCCAAGGACTGGATGAAAATGGCAAATGATCGAGCTTGATGTCTTACAATGGGAGAGTTGCCCTTTGCCCCCAGGGGATCCACAACCACAGTACGCCTTCAGACTAAATGAAATGACGACCTTCGCAAGGTGCCAAGGACTGGATGAAAATGGCAAATGATCGAGCTTGATGTCTTACAATGGGAGAGTTGGAGATACCTTAGCCCCCGTGGATAATTTTAGGCTGATGATAATACTCTGTCGGACTAAATATGTTCGATAATCTTCGGCATCTGCTTCAATCCGATTTCAATTAACGTCACTGGATTGATGGTCTATATTAAGAACCTATCTTAGCGTCGTCTTCCACATTCATTGTAAACGCATTGTTCACTTCAGCACTTAAGTAACTTACAGCCATTTTTCGGGTAATACTTTTTTTATATGGCATTTCTTTACTTGCGTTAATAACTCAATAAGAATCCACTTCGCTACTACCCATAACGTGTATTGTACATACAACAGCAATAATATTATTGTTATCCAATATTGAGCTTGAAATTCATCATCACTACACCATTACGACCTGTAGACGTCTCAAAAGGCACTTTAAAAGATACGCCCTAATAAGATGTCCCCTTTGAGAATGTAAGAAAATACGGATATTAGTACAGCCCTTTCTTAAGAGGTAATCCGTGGAGTCACCCATACGCTCCCATTTTAAACCACTCACAATGCCTCCGCGTCGGAATCCGACCGACAATGCGTTAATCCGCAGAAGTGCCCATTTAATTGAACCAGCCTAAGCCGATTAGGAGACCCTTATTTATATACTGAGAAAATATACATATGTCAATGAATGGGGCCTTATGGTAGATTAGGAATATTCAGATATAGATGTTTGTGCAACGTTTTTACCCGACTGGGTTAAAGCCTGAATCTGACTCAAAAACCGCTCGTAACTACTAAACGGCTACACCGATTTTAATAAATTGTACGTAGTTACATTTGTCTTAACCACTATAATGTCATAGCCTATATTAAAATTATTTAAATGTGAAATTGGCGAAATAAAATTAAATACATAATAAGTAACATTACTTTGACGACATTATCCAAACAGCAGATGAGTTTCTAAAGCTTGCTTTTCGATAGTCTTGTTAAAATTTAATAGTGGTAATATTACACAGGATACAGATAAAACTGGGGTAAGTAAATATAAAACTTGGTAAATAAGTATTTCATAGCGCCTGAAAAAAAGGTATGATTAAATTTTTGGAGAAGAGAATTTTTGAAAACATTTTACACGCAAAAAATAGTTAAGCGATGCTTTCTTTAGGAACGAATAGCGACGGATGAATTATATTATTATCACTTGGACCTTTCACATAACTTATCTACACAAGTCGTTTACAGAAAAGTCTTTAGTATTTAAGACGGCAATTTATTAGAATTGCGCTTCAACAATATTTGACAGCAACTTTACCAATCATCCCGCAGAACATCTTAACCCAAACAAAAACTACGTAAAGTCCCAACCTTCATAAATTTGCCTTTTAGAACCCTTGGGGGGCAAAATAAAACTTGTCACCTGTAGTGAGGACCTCTGGGATTTATTACGGACCCCTAATACTACTTGTAGATAAAGAACTTTAGGAAATTTGGTGTTTGAATTATGGATTTCGGGTTACTTTTATGGATTTCGTGAAGTTCTAAGCCATGGAAACACTTCTGAAAGGAGTAGTGGAAACAGACCTTAACCCAGCGGTAAAGAGATTTGAAGGTAATTCGTAAATAGAAAAAAAATGGTTAAAGAAATAGATGCTTACCTTGAAGAAATAACTTTGGGCCAATTCAGGATGAAGAAAGTGCATGTCGTTGAATAAAGAGATCAAAAAAATAAGTAAAACAAAATAGCCTTTTTCACATTACCTATTCGGAAAGGGGACTTTTCTTCCCTGCTAGGAGTGACCAAAGTGGCACTTTTCTGTTAAAGGAGATTTTGTTAAAAAATTGATAATCGTTGTTAAATTTAAAAATCTCCTGTTGTTAAATTTGATGATTTCAGCACTTTTAGAGAGTGTAAATAGTTAAATTTATTTCATAACTAATATCTTTTATTTTCCTCATAGGTGATGTGAAAAGCAGTATGTGTCACACGGTAGCAAAAGTATTTCCACCTTGGGCGTTATCACTTGAATCCCTCACTACGCTCAGGATTCAGTTATATAATCCTTCACTTCATTCAGGATTAAATGTACGCCCTCGCCGTAAATATGCCATTTTGCTCCCTTGTGATACAATCTACTATTGCGTAGCAGCGGTAAATCTACACTGGGCTTCTATTCTCCTCGGCAAAAGACGTGGAAAATACGGAAACACGTCGAAAACAATGAGGTTTTACAGTGTAGGATGTTGCTGGCTGTTTAAAATATTAAGTTAATAGGATGTAATATTTGAAGTACTGCTTTTTATACTTTTATTTGGGTAAAAAAATACGACGCCATTATTAACTGTGGATTACACCCCCCCCTTGCCCCCATGCCAAGTACACTTGACCACCCTCCTTGAGCCCGCTAGCAGGCTGAGCCGTACAAAAACAATCCCAAATTCTTCCTCCCCAACAAATACGTCGAAGAATTAAGATACGGAGTGATTTGGCCGATAATAGCTTTATGTGCGGCGGCGGATAGGTGCGGGCGTAATCCTTGAGACCAGAGTGAAGCGGGAAGTGTACAGAGCTGGTTAAACGTACAATTCTTGCTAGTATTATTACATCTGTGATTTGGAAGCCTGGGGTACTTGTATTTGACAAGCTTCTTATGTGAGAAAGCAGAGAGTGAAGAAAAGGAGTCTTTGTTTTTAAATGGGTGGAATAATAATAAACTTCATAGGTTACAAGAGTAACCTATCTGTTTTTCTAAGAAGAAAAACAGATTTTTTAATTATACTTCGATTTATAATGGGAAACATAGGTAAAGTTATCTTTCTATAAAAAAATATTGAAATACTTGTAAATCATGTTGAACCTGGAAATTCACAAATAAAACCCTGATAATAGTGTCTCGAAAAACATGAAATGTGTTTAATAACAAACACCCCTTTATCCCAAGATTAAAAATAAATATTTCTTTAAAAAAAAAAATTAGTTGATCATTTTTATGCGCCTTTTACATTTACGTACCTACCTAAGACCGTACATTAATACTTGTATCTATAATGAAATTATTCTTCGGTCGGTTGTATCATCTCTCTACCCATACCCACTTCTGCCGAAGGGCCGGTAAGATCTGACGGAATCTTAAGACCCTTTTGGGGAATAAGACGGACGAGTCCAATAAATTGGAGGGCGAGTCCACTTTCCACGAAGCTCTAAATTACTACATTGCACTGCAGGCAGTAGCGCCGCGACAGCCCTACATGGCTATAATCGTGTGCTTTATTGCAATAATGTAAGGGTTATTATAGCTTGATTGAGACGCCAAGTGGTTCTGTCGGCGGGTGTAATTTATTCTGCGGGTAAGCGGTGGGATTTCGTGTCTAGTCTTTATTGCCAATGTCATTGTTACAGGTAGGAGTTACGAGTTAGAAGTAAGGCTAAACCAGGAATTCAAGGAACACGTGCGAGGATAATGTGCATTTTGAAAATGGGAATCATACTTTGTAGTAAATCCCTGATATTTAGTGCGCAGTCGGGCGAGGGACGTGTCTTGACTTTATTTTTCATGAAAGGTGTCAACCCTATAGAGGTCTTGTTAACGTATTGATACATCAATAAGCTGACTACAGATTTTCAATATTTAACTCGTGCGTAAAGATTTGGTACATTAATTGGACTCTTGCCGCATGCCGTAGGTACATTTCAAAACTGTACGTGTACGTCTCATTTTGTAAAAACGGGGCAAGAGCATGTCGGACCATGCTCAGTGTAGGGTTCCGAAGCCGCGTAGTACTACAAACATAAAAATAACAAGTAAACACTAATTTTTTATAGTCATTTGGTGCCGTTTTAGATGATTTTAGTACGTATAAACGCTTAAATCACCTGTATCTCAAAACCCAGTTATGTCTTCTTAATCGTGACAGTTTTTCTTCTAAATTTGTTATTATAAGATATTTTTCCGATTTTGCGTATTTGTAGTTTTGGCTGTAGGGGAGGGGACGCTTGACTCTTAAAAAATTACAATATTTTTTTAAATAACTATCTTATGACACCCCATTCTATGGCGTAGACGAAACAAAAAAATATGTTTTTACAGCTTTGTTGGCGTGACTAATATATATATTCCAGCCAAATGCTGCGGACAGACGGGCAGAAGGACAAGGCGAAACTATAAGGGTTTCTAGTATGACTAACACTAAAAACCCTGAAAAGGGTTTAGAAAAAGTGCATTTAATTTTCTTTATTTTGAAAACTTGACTACCAAAAATTTGGACTTGCGGTAGATTTCCATTTTCTTCAACTGAAAAAGATCTCTGTACGTAGAAAGTGAAGAAGAAGAAGAAGAAGAAAAACATTTATTCACCAACTATAAGACACACATTATACAAATGATTAAAGAAAACAGTGAAGGTAAGAGACAAAGCACGCAGTGTCCTCGCGGCGGTGAATCGGACAATGGCTCAGCAAAATGCTGAGGTGTCAGACACCTACAGCGCTGATTTTCGGCCAGTACTGGCAGTGACTCACGGAACGCTGTACAAACATAGCAAGTGCTGCAATATGGTACTTTAAATTTGAGAAGCAAATTCTAATTGGCGTAAGCATGTGAGGTAGTTAACTGTTATGTTCATCGCCGCATAGTGCTCCGAACTTTGACCAAAACATATAAGTTTTCGTATTGTGCTTGAAACATAATTCCGTTGTCGGATAATACTTAAGCTCTTCGGAACTCGATGTTGTACAATAAAGCTCTATACTTGGAGGAGTTTAAGTTGGCCTTTGTGTTGATGATGAGTAACTTAGAAATTGTTCTAATAAGTGTGAATTCACAAAGGTTTTTGAAGGCCCGCAAAGCACTGGCGATATTATTAGCTGGTTTTGTAAAAATTGTGTTACTCTTATATAGATATTATATCGTAACATGCTTATATGGTTTGTCCTTGCATTATACTGAGCAAAGAGAAAAAACATCTGCTTCCATTAACAGATTTGACGACGCGCTAGCCTAGTTGGTAGTGGCTCTGCCTACGAAGCTAGCGGTCCTGAGTTAAAATCCCAGTAAGTGCAGAATCTGATATTTGTGTGATGAGCGCGAATGTTTGTTCCGGAGTCATGAATGAATTTAAGTATATATAAAATATTTATATCGTTGTCTAGTAACCACAGTACAAGCCTAGAGCTTAGTTTGGGACTAGGTCAATTGGTGTGACATTGACCCTGACATTTATTATATTATTATTTATGATTATTTATTTATCTACAGCTATTAGTTCTGATTGGCGTTGTTTTGAAGGTGGTAAGAGGTGGTAAGAATAGTTTAATCCATCTTTCTTACCGTTTTTCTAACTTATGAGGTCAATAAATGCTAAAGTTTAGCTTCCCATTCAATTAATTTGGAGTAAAACCGCCTAAGTCTACCCAAAAATACAAGATTTATATCACGAACATAAGAATGCCTTTACATAGCACAAAGTTACATTAATCACTGTAACGTATCTGTTTCATCTAGTCCGTCTTCCTTCAATGAACTGCGATAAGTTTCCGTTGATCTGCTGTCCCAGTCACGCAAGGGCTTGTATAATGCGATATAACACAAGCACCTCGGTCTTGATTGAAGCAAACAATAATATTTGCCGCCGCAACGATGCATACCCCATGAATACACATGAGCACATAACAGCTAACAATAATGTAGCGATATAGTTAGGTTAAAATATAAATGCAACACATTGTAATCTTAGTGTTCTAAGATAAAATATTTATTTCGTTCTTTGCAAGACAAAGGCAGTTTTTTAAGTTTCTTGTGACATTACTCTCTCTGGTTTTGTATTGGAAGGCGGCAGAAAAATTTACGTGACTGTAATATGAATGATACATGATTTATGACGTAATGAATGAAAGACGAAGTTTTTGTTAGAACTGATAAAATGGCAAACTTTGAAAATTTAACACTGAGAAGCTTCTATTTAACCCCTACTTCTTGGATGAATATCAACTTTACCTAGTAAGGCCCACGTCAAATTTCGTTACTGCGAAAAAGAATCTTGTGTCAGTCAACTACGGTCAAAAGTCACTTTGACAAATGTCCTTAATTTAGGACGTTGGGCCTAACGAGGTTAAGTCGTTTAGCCTACCAGGAGGTCATAAAGCAACATAGGTGGCAAGTCCTAAAAAAAAGAGTATGTCACAGGATGTCATAAAATCTACATGCACCTATATCACAAAAGGTGACGCTTTGCACAATCTAGTGTTTATTTCTAACCGAATATTTTCCCAAAGTTGAGAAACCGTTAAGCAATAAGTATTATGTTTATGTGTAACATTTAATTACGACATTTCATGTCTGGGTGTGCGTGAGCGCAATCAATCAGCCCTTAATGTTAAGGGTGTGAAAAAACGAGTCATTCTGACGAACGAAAATGAACCGCGCTCTTATTTGGAACTTCTTAGAGCGTATGCCCGGAATATTTAGAGATGAGTTAGCAAACATGGTGGTGGATCCAGGTTATGGGAATATCGAAGAGGTCATCCTTGGTTGAGTTTTTTTTTCTAGGGCGTTATTTATATAAATAGAATTTCGTAATGACTTGTGTTAAAGCTTATTAAGAAAAAAGCGTTGAAACATATATTATACTATATATCCATGTGTGGGATTTGATAGTTTTTCTAGCTCTGTTCTTTATTTTCACACACACAAATGAGTGGTGCATTCCAAAATAAATATGAAGTTCACAAGTAGTTTATAGTTAATAGGTTTGATTGTCAGTGTCTGAATCATCCATGTAAAGACAGTCAAGTCTTACTAAGTGCTGTAGTCCTTACTTTTCCTTCTTTTTTTTTCTTTTTTTTTATGTATTAGTTCGCTCCAGAACCGGGATAACTGATGTTGGTAAAACAACTGCCAGAATTAAATGGAACTGGGCTGGCCACATCAGCCGCATGCACCTTGATAGGTGGGCTACCGTAGTCACCAAATGGATGCCGCAAGACGGGTGGCGAAGACGAGGCAGGCCCAGGCAGAGATGGCGGGACGACCTGGATGCATTTCTTGACAACTGGCCGGACGTTGCCACTGATAGGGATTTGTGGAAATTAAGGGGGGAGGCCTTTGCCCAGCAGTGGGACACTCAAGAACAGGTTGACTAAAAAAAAAAAAATTAATTATGATATATTTTTTGATAACTTTAGGCTAAGAAATTGTAACTAACATAAATTAACTTTGATCCCAGTTGGTCGAAATAAAGGTTATTGAATTTGAATTTGAATTTGAATACCATATAACTATTATTTGGAAATGGTCTCAAGTATAAGCATTTCATCTAAGTCAATCTTCTTCGATTCGGACCAAAACTCCCTAAGACTCGGAGACCCACCGGTTTAAGTGGCAAATAAAGTGCTACCAATCGAGTCCGAACGGCGGTGGGAGCCACTTGGGTTATACCCGCGTTGTGTGGACACCGCGTTTGTTTTTACCCTCCTCCACTCTGCCCAAGAATTGAGGACTGTATCGTAATGGCTTAAGGCGGTACATTAATAGGTTTTTGACGGTATTTTCGACTTTGTTTTGGGTACATGTACATAAATCTATTGTACGAGCAACAACACTAAAAATAAAGGGTTTAATTATATTTTATTTAGGGACATGATATTTAAAATGTATTTATTTACAGAAAAACACAGTTAATGCAGGTTTTACAGGATAGCGGTGACTCCCACACTAGGCAAAGCCTGTATCGTGGGAATCAGAACATACGCGAGAGTATCCTAATCAGTGAAGCAAATAATAGAAATAAAACATTATTACAAACGCTAAAGTAGGAAGGTTCTTGTTTAAAAAGAAATAATAAATTCGATTTATTATAAATCTAAAACCTGCTGTAATTGTTATTTTGTCTGGAATGTAGCGGACAGAGTGCATGTGTATTAAATTAAGTGTGTGTGAGTCTGAAGGAGAAGGAGAGATGGTAGCCCTACGAGTCGTCAACTCTTTGACGCTTACCTCAACACTTCGACCTGATCATAATTCCACGATATCAAAAGACTTCGTATTTGCTTTGCAGCCTCGGAATGCGAATAAAAACAAAAGACAACACAAACATTTACTGTTATTCTAACCACAGCCCTACTAGTACAAAGAGAAACCACAACCATGATATTTTTTACGTTAACAGGACAAAGAATTTTCCTAGCGGAGGAGGTCAAAGTTTGTATTAATATTCCATATCAAGGGCTTTTTAACTAATAGAACAAGGTTCTTTGGTTAACTGTTAAAGACATAGGTTTTGCAAAAGTTAGACATAAATTTATAAAAAGAGAGTTTGTTTGGTCAAATGCTGATTATCACCAAATTACAAAAATGATTTTTGGCCCATATTTTTTGCTGTAATACACTTCTTTAAATCCACTTGTTTCAATTTCATCTTCTTTATAACTTGCTACTCCCACTTAAATATAGGTTACCATAATAATATCATACGCAAGCTTAAAACAACATGGTAGAAATAGTCAAGAACGTCAGGAGTGCCTCAGGGTAGCATTCTGTTTCCGTTACGTTTCCTTCTTTTATGTCACAGCCATTCTACGAAAAGACGGTAGGATGATATGGCTATGTATTTTGTGAAACGTTTAACTAAGTTTTATTTTTATATTCATGAAAAGTGTATATGTTTTGCATACATGAATAGAGACAT
Organism: Acleris sparsana; assembly: GCA_923062465.1. NCBI lineage: Eukaryota > Metazoa > Arthropoda > Insecta > Lepidoptera > Tortricidae > Acleris > Acleris sparsana. The sequence goes on along the minus strand of OV281301.1, from coordinate 16,515,751 downwards.
AAAAAACATTGCTTTCACGTATTACACCATAATGTTTTTTTTATGGCATAGAGAAGGCAAACGAGCACACAGGCCACCTGATAGTAAGTAGAAACTGTGACCCAATAGACATTCGCAGACTGCAAGCCTAAGACTGCAAATACGTTGCCAACCCTGAGGACTAAGATGGGATGCCTCTATGCTAGTCATTACAACAGTTGTCTTATCCCCAAACCGGAACACAACAATGCGAACACTGCTGTTTAGCGGTAGCTTAATGGATAAGATGGTGGTAGCGATCCGGACGGATCCTGCACAAGGTCCTACCCCGCGCTTATTAGTTATCGTTAAATAGATATTTTACAATAATATCCAGGACCTTTTTTTTTAATTTGTAACGAAATATAAAGTCCAAGAGTCAAAAATGTATGTTCCCTTCAACATTCTAACGTTAATTTTAACATTCGTTTTGAAAAAAGTAACTCATCAATAATTTTGTCATTTTTAAGTCACCCTGATATTAATAATGAGTCTTATTCACCAGTACATGAGAGCAGTGATGGCATGTGTTGTAACCCCTAAGTTCACTAAATTTGTACTTTCAGGTGTAACATTTTGTTCGTTTATAAAGTACGGCTTCGTACGTTAGTCAGTTAATAACGCAACACGTGTTTGGTTGGTTGTATATAACTAATTTTAACTCACTTCTACTTTCATTACAATTTAATCGAATATAAAATTAAAATTACATTATTCCAAGACATTAGCAATACCCTTCTGGTCCCAACGACGCATGCTCCAGTGACGTCACACACGTTCAGCGCCACACCAACTGATTTGCATACAAATAGGACTCGATACAGAGTTCTCGGCTAGAGCGCGTAAAAAAACTCCTAATAAGAGAACAATCGCGCAAACGACCCGCTAAATTATAGGAGAGAAATATCGTGCGGCTGACACGCACAGCACGGAGAAACACAGAAAGGAAATGTAGAAGAACCACGATTCCAATGGCAAAATTCAAAGCATTGTTACTCGACTGTCAGTACCATAGAGAAGGGCAATGGAGGATTTTGAAATAGAAAGTGATTATCATTTTATACAATTTCTGGAAATGATTTTCTCACGAAGCCCACGTAAGGTGATGGCTGCATTAATAGACAACGATAAAAAAAAAGATAAAAGATGTTTATTCAGTAAGTAGGCCGCACGGGCACTTTTACACGTCAAAAATCTACCAGCGCTTCGCAAGAGACCACTGCTGAGAAGAAACGCCGCAAGAAACTCAACAGTCAGTCGTTTTTTTTTAATTACTACTTATGATATTATACAATTATAAAGCTTAACCTAGCATTATATAAAACAATTAATTTTACATAAAACAAAAAACAAAAAATATTCAAGCGTAGCTTGAGCAGGAAAATGTGTCAAAAATAAGAATTTTCATAGGGAGTAGTAACAAAAAATATATATACTTTCCTATGACAGTGCAAGACAACCACCACATACAAAGTTTCGATACATTATCCTACAGAAACCGTGTCCTCTAGACAATATACAATATTTACATATTTTTTTGACTAGAGTTTAAAGACTAGAGTTGGACACTTGGTGATTATATTACAAGGAAGATAAGGGTTATTCGTGTGATTTGCGACGGTTAAAGTCTCTGGCAAAAATGACATATTTATTCACACACCATGGCTACTGCTTAGTATAATTAAATAACTTTGCCGAATCGAGTTTAGTTTAAAAGGATGTTTATACTAAGTATTCAATCAGTAAGTAACTTGAATTATATTTAATCATTTTTTAAATATTGGTTGAGCTTCTGCGTGTGTAACCCTGCTGCGGCCGAGGCGCTGCGAGAGTGTTTGAGACTCTTTGTGGCGCGTAATAAGCTCGAATCAGCAGCTAATTCCCGCCATTGATCACCATTCTTCCCGTTCTATTGAAGGATAATGACTAACGAACGTTTTGAGGCGTCAATTTATTTGTTACGTCTTTAAATTTTGCATTGGTGTGAACACATTTGTTGGGAATTACGTATATAACAACTTTATTAGTTTCTGCTGTGAGAGGTGTATTTTTCGGGGTAAAAGGTAACTCTACTATTATGTTATGAAGCATGTTGTAAGTTTATCCAGCAGTGGAGGTCTTTTAGTTGAGAATGATGATGATAATGTTAATTATCTACTAAGCCTCAAGAACTTTTGAAACCTAAAAACTGTTAAATGAATAAACCATTTCAATTTCAATGTTTATTTATGGTCCAGCTGTTGCAGCGTGAAGTAGTATCAAGTATGCCATGGGTGCATCTCAGTAATTATAATAATAATTGTTTAAAAAGGATAACTTGTTCAAATAAAAAAAAAACTGCATTTTTACACATTTCGTCAAGCACGTACAATCAAAAGCGTACACGAACCCATATGTATTACTCGTATATATAGCATTAGTTTTTTTACTTTTTCGATATTGACTGTACACCCCTGAAGAGTATGGCATTCTACCAAAAGCTTATAAAGTGCTGATAGGACGTTGTTTAGGGTCAGTGTAAGGTTATCCCCACCAATCAGTATAATTGCCAGCATAGACGCATTTTATCTTAGTGCTCAGGGTTGGGATCGCATTCGCAGTCTCAGGATTACAGTCTTAAGATTATAGTCTTGAGAATGCACATGTTGCCTGAGTACTCGTTTGCCTTGTCCTCGAAATGCAAAAATAATCTCTATTATTTCACATACTCGTATTTAGAAAATAACGTATTTACCCACAAACCCCAAAAGCCAACATATCTCTATTAGCGCTGTCGTGGGCCCACGCGTGGGCGGGCGCCGTCAGCGTGAGGAATGAGCCGCGCCTCCGACATGTCCCCGGATTGCCCCATGAATATTAAGGGGTGGGGGGATGCTTTGTTTAAATGGATGAGGTTCAAAAATAAAACTTTTTAAAGGTTATTTGGCCTTGAGTTTTTGTGACGAAAATAATGGGAAGAATACGGATTTTTTATAATTTATATACGTATGTGTTACGTTTCATGTAAAACAAGTAAATGCCACATGTACAGTTATAAATACACATACACATTAGTTGTAAGATTTTGATTATTAACCAAGAAAGTATTTAAAAAACGCATGAAGTTTTTTTCTACAACAGGACATTCGCGGATGGTAGGACCTTGTGCAGGGTCTGTCCGGATCGCTACCACCATCTTATCCATTAATCTACCGCCAAACAGCAGTGTTCGCATTGTTGTGTTCCTATTTGGGGATAAGACAGCCGGTGTAATGACTAGCATAGAGGCATTCCATCTTAGTCCTCAGGGTTGGCAACGCATTTGCAGTCTTAGGCTTGCAGTCTTGTGAATGCGAATGTCTATCGGTCCCAGTTTCCACTTATCATTAGTTTTTTGTGCTCGTTTGCCTTCTCTATGCTATAAAAAAAAAACAAGACTTTCTGAAGAGGTACATGTAGTGACGATCTTCGACTTGCAAAAATCAAAATGAAGATTTAATTATTCCATCGTTTAGTTCTAATTCAATGTTTAACATTAGTTTAATGCGGAAACTAAACACTGCTTCTCGCGCACGTAAATCTTAATCAGACAACTGCACAAAGATCTGTCGAGTCGCAATAGAACCCTATTGCAGAAAGCCATTAAATAACTTTGATGCTATTTCTATCTGCTTACTCGACGTTGTCATTATGACAGGGTCATATAACCGCTCGAAAATTAAAGTTGTTGACTACTCTTGTTTCGGCCACTATAAAGTCCAAAATAAAGCACTGTGTACACTGTCGGTGTACCGTCACAATATTAGCTCCCGCGCACATGTGCCTAAGCCGCGCTTAAAGCTCTAAGCTGCGCTAAGCTCGCTGTCCGCAGCTTGCATATGCAGCTTGGATTTAACTTTAAGTGATTAATTTAGCACAAGTAAAGCTTCGATCTCGGAAGTTTGGGTAGCTTTAGACGTTGTTGGGCAAGCGGCTAAAACAACGTTTAGTACCTAATTTTCTTGTCTATTTTAAAGCAAATTTTAAGCTCAAGTGATCAAAGTACATATATTAGATATTTAGATATTGTTTACTGTAAAAAAATCCGGCCAAGTGCGAGTCGGAGTCGCGTACGAAGCGTTCCTTACCATTAACTATACAACATTAGACACTAAATTAAATTGTTGTATGGGAGCCCTACTTAAATATTAATTTTAATTTGTTTTAAGTATTTGTTATTATAGCAGCAATAGAAATACATCATCTGTGAAAATTTCAACTATCTAGCTATCACGGTTCATGAGATACAGCCTGATGACAGACAGACGTACAGTGGAGTCTTAGTAACAGGGTGGTTCACTAATGTTATACCAAATCATCATTTGAGTAACATATCATTTTACAAACTTTAATTTCACAAAGAGATACTTCCCGCCGCATTATTTTAAAGCTCATTTAACCTATGTAATATGTAACGGTTTACGCACAAAACACGTTTTTGCGAAATGATACGTTTGTCAGACGTACTTTTGGTCAAATGAACGTACCCCTATAGGGTCCCGTTTCTACCCTTAGGGAACGGAACCACAGAAAGGTTAACAATCTTCTAATTTAAGTGTTATAACTAGAATTAAGACTGACAGTTCAATACATTTTTACACGTCATAACCGTACTTTGAATTTAAACTAGATTTTATCTCTTTGCTGTGTGACCTTTAGTGTAGCTACTAGGATGCTTCGGTTAGTCCAGTCTCTCCAAAGGGACAGGGAAACTGATAAATTATTCTTCTATGAATTACAAATATATCTGTTTTATTCTTATTCATGTAGTCAAATAGGCTAAATAAATTTATGTAAATTTATAATAATTGTACATGCAGCATAATATTTTAAAGTATTTTTGGATAGTAACACACTTATAAAATAACGAAGCAAGTTAACTTCAGGTAACAGACATAAAGAAGCAATAAATAAGGAGCGCGTCAGACTCCTCCCAACTTCGTGCAGGTAATTTTGGAACAATATTCCTGATTTTCGCCAGTCAATATTATATTGCGGTACTACTTGTTTTAATAATCACTTTTGGTTAAGATTTTTTATAATGTTTTAAACTGTTATTTCATATTAACAAGTAAATAGTCTTGCTTCTTGCATTCCGCAAGATATTATAAATTCTACTAATACATACTAATCATACTTCTCGACGTCACAGAATCACCCATGACAACATTATCCTACTTTTTTTTTTCTTTCCTTCTTTATTGTCTTGGTTTCGATTTCTGTGTTGCCAACCTTTGTTCATGAGGTTTTTCTCATACAGTTTTTTGTTCATACAAACATATATACATTTTCTGTGTTTGTTTTTCTGTTTCTATTTCTATTTCTATGTATATTAAATAGTAGTAGACTATCAAGTATTTCCTGGATTACCTTTGTTTCGTCAAAATATTTTTGGTCAAATGTATAAATTCCCAAATGTATGCAAATGTGTGTGTGTATGTGTATGTAATTTTCAAATGTATACTGATAACCGTTGGGGAACAAAAGTTCTCGAGTGGCGGCCCCGCACCGGTGGACGGAGTGTTAGACGGCCTCCCACCCGGTGGTCTGACGACCTGGTTAGGATCGTGGGGAGCCGCTGGATGCAAGCGGCTAAAGACCGTGACTTGTGGCGCTCTTTGGGGGAGGCCTTTGTCCAGCAGTGGACGCCCCCGGGCTGATGATGATGATGATGATGTATAAATTCCCAAAAAGTGGTTTCCCGTCGCAGTTGATTTTTATGTAGTCACAAGTGTAACCTAACCTTACCTGACCTGACCTATGTTTTGATATCCCGAATATAAAACAATAATAATACAAAATACTTTTTGGCAAATGAAAATTTGACCAAAAATATTTTGACGAAACAATAGGCTCTCGTCATTCCAAAAGGGACAAGAAAAACTATGTAGTTAGTGAAGTAGATGGTTTTAAGATTAATCACAGCGCTATACTTAGTAACTTGTATCAAAGACAATATTGATACCTATTTTTATATTTTTTATTTACTATTCGGAAATAATTGGTTGTTTTTAGTAATTTTCACCCAGTTCAAAAAAAAACTTTTTTCTTGAAGTACTTTATAAGATTTTTTTTAACAGCAATTATGCAATCAAACGATAATAGCACATTAAATGTAGCACTAAACTGCTAACCAATATGGTTGCGGTCACTGACTTCGATTGCGGTTTATCGATTATACCACAGACCTTTGTCTTCAAAAACGTGTACAGGATAATTCAACCCACCGCTAACCACAGCGTCAATAATGCATAGTCAGCGTCATAAGTAGATAATCAGTTTGTAACAGGCAACCAATTTGATTCCTGGAACTACTTAACTATGGAGCTGTCTTTCCAATTCGTTTATTGTTAGTTTTAGACATCTCTCCTATTCATAAATGTGCTTAAAATATGCTTTGTCCGTTAATTTCATTGTGATAATTGAACTTGACTGAAAGAGACAAAAAATACTTCAAGGTTTATTGTGCATTTATGAAAATTATCACTATTAAGAGAAATAAATTAAAAAATATATCTGTTGGCCGGTTTTTTTTTGTTTTCACATTGTATTCAATAAAAACTGCTTTTACTTTCTTGAAGCAAAATAAGATTTACTACGATACCGGGTTGGCTATCAAGTCAACAAGAACTACCATATCGTAGCAAAATAAACTGAGATTTCATTTAGACAATATTTAATAGGTTCAAACCCTTCGATCGAGATTGCCGCTACCCGTAGTACCGCCGTCCCACATATGAGAAAAGTTGGCTAACTCATTTAGCAAGTTCGGTGATTTTTTCGCGGCTCGGGCATGAATATTCGGCAAACTCGCGGGATGCTGTGAAGGATGTATTGGAGCTACGTCAAGACGGAATTTGTTGCGAAAACTTTTATTTATTGCTCTATTATCTATTTAGCTTTTGCCGCAGCTGTTTTTTTATTATATTAGTTCACTTAAGTCCTAAGGGTTGACTTAGATGGAACAAACAAACTTAATTTTGCAATTACAATTAAATAGGAATATTTTAGTTGTATCTATAGATCTGATACTGCTAAACTGAGTAAGTAACAGTTTTAATAAGGAGCAAAATGCACATGAAGATAGTAAGAGTTACTTTGCTCATTAATAAAAAAAATACGTGGTTTAGCAATAACTCCGATGATAAAACAGTTTTTTGCACTGGACTTTTATTATCCATAAAATGTTCCCACTAATTTTTAATAGGCACTTCAATTACAATTTAAGAAGAATTATAGAGGCTAAGAAAGGGCTTTAAACGTTAGTCTTAAAATTAGACTCGAAATTTTATTGAAATCGACAATGGCGGCTCTAGTCTAAACAGAGAATTCATTAAATTTACGTTCCACCTTTAAACGCAGTGGAAACGAAGGAAATCATTAGCATTTTCTACAATGGGATGGGGACTCTTCAGTACGTAGTGATGGGGGAATGTCGATACTTTTGTTTGTCAATGTGTGTAAAAGTGTAAGCGCATACGAAAATTAACGTCCCAAACACGGTTGCGTTTCTCGTATGAACGACATGAACACAAACTCGTTCTAGACGGTTTCCTGCCTGAACAGCAAGTTACACTTACCTATGACGTCTTGAAAAACCAGGCTCTTAATTAAAATATTTTATACTTTCATTTCCGGTAGATATAATACAAAAGTATACAAAAAAAAAAAGTAGTAAAAATTATAAAAATATTTTTTTTCTCAGTATTAATTTACTGCACATACTGGCTATTAATTACCACACTAATGAAATATTTAAAATAACTTAATGTTTGAAGTATTGTAATATATTGGCCAGGTCAATATGGAAACCTAGAATTTCAGTTAATCGATATTATTTTTATCGACTTCCGCCCTCCTTGAGACTCGAACCCCATACAGTGTAATTGCGAGGCCACATTTCGGGGTGGAACACATAAATTACACCTTTTATTCGTTCCCGATGCTGAGCGATATTGCTATCATTAACCTTTCTATTCCACCAGCTTTTAATATTGCAAGAATTAATAAATGTCAACATCACTTAGTCACACTATAATTCTGGTAACACCTTAATCAAAAATTTGGTCAAGATTTTGTTTCTACAATAAGCCATAACAAAGCTACGGTTGGTATATCTGGTTAAAAGTGCCACCATAATTAAAACAAAAATTTCTCACAAATAATTATTTCTAGTAATAATTTCAGTAAATATTTATCGTAGTAATAATGGTAGTAAAAAGCTCAGAGACTAGAATATTACATAGTTGTATCTCTTTTCCTGTCTGGGACTGGGATAGTTTAACATTTTTAATACTAGCCTCGTTTAAATTCAATTCACATTATCAGAGGAAATTTTTGAATCAACTAGATAAGGGACAGCCAAAAAACACCATTAGAATACTATAACATTATGAAACATAATGTTTGTACAAAGCTATGATCATGATGATCATGGCTTCAAGTAAAATGTCGTCCATAAACTATATCATAATAATATGATAAGCATTCTAAAAACAAAAGCTATCAAAGGCATTCCCTTTTTATTGTACCTTAAAGATCAAACACCGTTTACCCCTGCATCGCACGAGTCTGCATAAACAATGCCAATTCAAGGTTGATTGCGATGCAAAGTCCGTACACAAATAGTTGTCAATCCAGCCATCAAACGTGCTTTCGAGTCACGCGCTTCACGCTTCGTTACTCCATGCTTTACGGTATTATTCCTTAACGAATTCAGAGCCAGTCCATCTGAATTCCATACTGAAAGGACCCGGTGAGGAGTTTTTAGTGCTGAATGTAGAAACTTCCCCTTTCAACCAGATAACTAAAACCCCTAGACTTATTTCAACTGGTTTAAATAAGATATCATGTTACACTGGTTGATTGTTTGTTAAACACACCAGCGTCACTGATCTTTTGATCTCTAGTAGTTGGTCTATCTGAGAGGGTCTGAAAATATTGGTATGTCAGCAAATTCGACGATCTAAACGCGTTATAGGATAGCACCACCTGATTGGTTGGATCTGCGTTTACTTTGGGCGATTTAGACCCTTTGAAACACCGTTTTATTTCAGTCGGGACGTTTGGTTCTGGAGGGGAGAAAGTTATGCACGTTTCATTACGATTTTAAATACCATTTGCACTTTAGGTAAAGTTACGTTGCTTAATAGGAGAAGCTTGGCGCGAGTAAATTGTACTAGTAAGCCTCGAACAAATGCTTAAGTTAAATAATTCAGCTCGCCTAAAGATTAAAATCGTTTCATTTTTTCATATAATGAACGAAGAATCATAAGCATGTTCAGCAATGAACAAGTGTATGCTGAGAAAAGAAAGGAGAAGACGCGCAATTTCGATTTACACTTAAGCAAGAACAGTTTATTTAGTAGTTTATTAGTGTCAAAATATATTGAGCTTTAAGTAAACGCTTCAACTGGCCTTTATGAAAATTATGGGTGAAGTCAAAACTTTTATCATTGTTATTTCTGCCCTTCTACGGAGAAAAGGCACAAGTGCAATTAAGTCATAGAAGAATATTCAAGTCTCAACGGTTTATAATAAGGTTGGAAGTGCAGTACAATTCATATAGAAGATATGCCTTTTTTCCTTGGGAGGGCAGATTTATCTTACAGTCTTGTTGTAGGTAAAATAAACAATCTCACTTCAAAGAAACACCTATCTATAATATTCTACATCATAAAACGATATTGCCATAGACGTGTTTTTTGGTATTATTTTTAACTCAGCCACCACTGTCAACTCAACAAGAACTATGATAAAATTGACAAGTTTTACCGCGTATTTCGACCCAGAACCCCAATAATTAAACGTTCTTGAAATTTTCAAATTGAAAGTTTTCTAAACTCCAAAACATTGTCAGACATTTAATTCGTAACTAATTTCATCGATACAATGTACCTGATTGGTTGGGTCAGTAATTGCACCTCGGCGCACCACGGTAAGCCTATTCATCACGATACCCATCTATTGCGCTGAATGGACGACGAGTTATGAAAATGAGTCCATGGCCTGTGTAACTAAAGTACAGAGACAGGCAATTCAGTGGGCGACAGGATAATCTCAAATTCGTGCTGGATATGTTGGGATTATCCTCCTATCCTTCCGGCTAAAAATAAATTATAAGTCTGTGGATTATATTACCCTTTGCAAACGTCACCACTTTCTACCACTGTACAAACGGCGTGAGATTGCTGACCTAACATATTACCTTAAGATTGTCTCTGGACAAGTCGATTGCCCAGATCTCTTGAGGAAAGTTAGCTTCCGGGTACCAGCGGCCTCACTGCGTTTTAACCCACTAATTCAAATTCCTCTTGTGTCGACTAACTATCGGCGGAACTCCTTTTTGTTGCGAGCGGGTAAAACCCTTAACATTTGTGCTAAGGATATTGATTTAGATCTATTTGACACACCTATATCTACGCTTAGGCGGTTACTCAGTCAAAACTTCTTCACTTAGGCTATAAGTGTTTATTATTCACTTTTTGTTCTCTACCATTGTTTATTGTTGCGTGTACATGTGGTTGTTCTCTTGTGCTCTTGGTGTAGCGCGGCGTGTGTGCCTGCGTTGGCTGTTATTTCTGCTATTTAAATACTTTGTCTCTATCGGTGAGAACCTTTAATTGGCTTTTTGTTACGTAATTTAGGTTCTATCTTGTTTTGTAAGCTGTTGGATCTCCAATAACAATAAATAAATAAATAAATAAATAATTCTTGGAATGCTGCAAAAGAACATGAAGTACAATGGGAACAATGAGAAGGTCCTCATTGAACAAGAAACAAGGAAATAATATTTCAACTTGTTCGACGCAATCTAAAAATAATATTCCTATTCTTCAATGAATCCACTATATTTTGGCCAAAAACATATGTGTAAACAGTCACGACAACCAAATTTTGGAAAATTACAGGATCATATTGTCACTCTGGGGATAATATTCGTCGATAATAGTTATTTAGACCTTTTCTATGTCTTCAGTTTTACAGAAACCAACATACTTAAGAGACAGCTCTAAAAACTTCTTCAGGCAGGACGTCATGCTGTACAATTTTACTCAATTTCCTATTTCTTGCTTCGCCAGGTTCCCTTTTGCCATTTTTATTACACCAAACTAAAGCCCATTTGAACAAACGTTCATTAACAGAAGTTCTTCCTAACATTTGTCACTTTCTAATTTGGCTAAGTAGGAAGCGGCAGCACGCGTCTTATAAGGCAACATTGATTGAAAAGAGTTTGTACAATGAAGCATGATATCCTAGATATATTTTATCATAGAAAGCTTATGTACAAAGTACGAGTAAAGCTAGTTTCTTCTGATCTACGACAAAGCATAACGTCTTTAATATCATAAATAAAAAAAAACTAACGCGATTATACCAAATCAGCGACGTACAGAGCTTCATACACACGACAAGTGGCTGAAACGTTACGCGTTTACAGAACAATGCTCATCACAAAGTCCTGTCATCACGCTTCTAAAACGACCAACACGACACAATCCACAAACGCCAATCAACCGTGAAACTACACACCTATGGCTCAAAACACTTTGAAAGATACTGACTGATGCAACGGTTTGTTCTGAAATGTCAAGTCATGTCTGTATTTTAGAGCTTAGAGCTCCAGTCTAAACTGGTGTTTATCTTCAGACGCAAGAGTTGACATTCCTATGTCAGAGAGTTGATTTGGAGTTGTGTATAGACTCAGACAATGAGTGACAATATGGCGTGAAATCTATTAACGAGGGCTTATCGCGCCGTCGTTTGATTCGGTAACGAACGTATTACATACATTATTACACCAATATTCGTTCGTTATGTAAAAGTGCGTTTGCTTTGTTGTTGCCGGCCGAGAATAGCACCACCCCATCTCTTCCCGTAGGTGTCGTAAGTCAACTAAGGGATAGACCGGAGGATGGGCAGCAGCGTCCTCCGCGGACTACATGGTATAACTGCGGTCGCCAACCCGCCTGCCAAGCGTGGCGACTAAGGCATTTTTCACCCCAACGGTTCTATTAGGGGAGGCCTATGTCCAGCAGTGGACGTCTTTCGGCTGATATGATGATGTAAAAGTGCAAATCTACTGAGCTAGCAGACTGTAGCTCTTCGTACATGTCAGGATCAAGTTTAACTGACAATAAGCTCATTACACACGCGAATTAATGACGTACAATCTGTGAGGACTTAGAAAGTTCTTCGGGTTATCTAAGAACTATCGCAATGTGTAGTATCTGTATTTTTTCCTAGTTATCTAAATAAAATTAAGTACAATTCTTTAAATGTTATCTAATAACTTTATGCATTTGGAATAGTTAAATTTTACATGTTGTCATGTTTTGTTGTGTATTTACATAATTTAAATAAAGTATGTCAATATTTTTAATAATTATTTCTCTTCTGACACAAAGTATTTATCTCTAAGTAAAACAAAGTCGCGTTCCGCGTCTGTCCGTCTGTCTGTACGCTATCTTCTGTTAAACCACGTAACGGATTTTTACACGGTTTTCATCATCACCCGTGCAAAGCTATAAGGGATCGCTAATAAAGAATAAAAAGTAAAATATTCTGACGATGCTAGTTCAGCTTTTCTTTGAGACATCTTAATGCGATAAACAATGGATTGAGACAGCTCAAGTTAACAAAGCTATGTTAAAGGTCATCGGGGCGTCTTAACCTCCTTTATTACGGCGATCGATTTATGAAGAGCAAAACTTTTAGATGAAATTGTCAAACAGCTGCTCCGTTTTCCAATTATTTTTTTAAGACATTCTGTCTTAAATTTTAGTAATATTTGGCCTCACGAAGTCAGTTAGGTTAAAACGGTTTAAAACCACACGTCAGTTGATATTTGATTTATTAGATCAGGTACACTGAAACCAGTGCTGTGGCACATCTGTGCATATGCCGAATGGATAACATTTTCAGTATACACTGCATGCTGCTTTAGCATGTTAAATTAAATAGCAGGTATAGAGTAAATTTAATTTAATATATTTTAGATATTTTATTTATTAATTTTTTGGATTGTAATTTGGTGAAAATAATTATATAATTATGAATAAGAGTTCACGCCATTATTTTATTGTAAAGTGTGGATTTTAACACTTCAAACGTTATTCACTTAATACCTAGCAAACGTTCTAGAATAGCTAACGCAAAGTTTTAATAGTTTATAGACTACCCCAAACAACGCAAATTCTCCACAACAAGAGAGCATCGATTGGCCGGAGCGTGACGTCTTTGAAATATTACGCGGCGAGAGCGGTGACGTTCATACGATACGAGTATCGACGTGCATAGAGTTTTAATTGTGTCTAGCGGTGGTCGGGAACAGAAGTTATTAGTTCAGTTGACAAGGAGAATATAAGAGATTGGGAAATGAGAAAATGGAGTACTTTAAATTTACGTTCAGATTATTACAAATAAGTAGCTACTTAAATACCTACTACAACTGAAATAAGGGTAACGAAAAACAATCTTTGTAAACCCGACCGTTGCTAAACGATTCTAAATCTTTTTAAATCCTAAATGATCGTTTTAAATGAAAAATGATGAAACAAACCTAAAGATCATTTTTAAATACGTATTCAACGATAGCCCCCTTGTCAAAGTTTATCAAAATTTTTTTTACAAAATGGCGTCTAGTTGATTAATGCATAACTTCAGTGACACTCACAAGATTAAGCCCCGTATTAATAAACTGATCTCATCTCTAATGCTCGTCTCGAGATGCGTCAAAAATGACAATGTTCTATGGTTTGACGTTTAGTTTGATGTATCTTGTGACGGGCCTCACAGTCAAGATGAGTTTATAAATACTGCCCTAAGATAAATCGAATGACATAAGAATCATTAAAATCAGTCCACGCGTCTATATTCTAGATCGCCACAAAGGAACATGTAGATGAAAAATAGGTTGATAAACACACATAACCCTCTTTCTGGAAATCAATGAAATAGGTTATATACCTACTTCGGTAGTGTTGCCATGGAAAAAATGTTGTAGCTAGTGTTAATCCAGACCTGTACCAAAATTTTCTTTACTTACTAATATTGTAAAAATTAAGTGTATTTGTTTATTTATTTGTTCCGCTTTCACGGTGCAACGCCTAAACCAATTGACGTGTAATTTGGTACAGAGTTAGTTTATAGTCCGGAAACGATCATACTTAATTTTTCATTACAGAGAGTTGCTCGATTCCCGAGGGAATGGTAACAAACTATTTCTACGCGGTGTCGCAGGCAGAAGCAAATCAACCATATTTTATACCGCTTGTTTTTTTTTATGGCAATGAGAATACGCGTGAGCACTCAGGCCACGTGATGGTAAGTGGAATCTGAGACCCACAGATATTTGAAATCTCAAGACTACAATCTCAAAACTTCAATCCTAATGCGTTGTCAACCCTGAGGACTAAGATGGAATGCCTCTATGCTAGTCATTACACCGGCTGTCTTATCCCCGAACCGGAACATAACAATGCGAACACTGCTGTTTGGCGATCGGTTAATGAATAAGATGGTGGCTGCGATCCGGACGGACCCTGCACAAGGTCCTACCACCCGCTTGCGTTTTATACCGCATCGTTTTAGTTAGAACTTTCTATATAAAAATAAAAAAACTTAGCGAAAGCTTCTTTCATGTAACGAATGAAAACTTACGCATAAATAATGTCTATACGATACAATACCCAATCTCTAAAACACCGAAATCACCCGTTCCGCTAATCTAGTTACGTCAGCGCCGCCAAGCGGCGAAATCATGAACTAATTGCAATTGTGACGTCACAAAGCACATAATTAAATCACTATTATTGAATTACTTTTGTGTTCTTTGTGGTTGGTATATGGGGAGCTATTTGAGGGTAGATGCAACCCTTTATGCAGTAATTCAATTTTGGTAAAAAGCGTGTGTTTGGGGTGGTATGTTTGGAACGGAATTGACAGTCGGGACGCGTATTTTTCAATCTACAACGTCCGAGTGGTGCTGTTTAATTTATTTGGAAATTCATGTCAAAAAAGTTGACGGCTTAAATCAGTGATAAAATATTATGCCAGTTTGTTACAACATAGTTATAAATCACGTCTCACGTTACTAAAATTATTATCATTTCATCTTAAAATAAAAAAAATCTTTTCTTAAACCCAATGTCCTTTACAAAAAATTTGATCGGTGTCTTATCCTCGTTCTACCAACTGGCACAATATTGCATTTAAATCTTTTTTTTCTTTGAATAGAAAGGCCGAAGGGAAAGTACCTATTATCCTAACACCAGCAAAAAAAGGGGATCCGGACGAAAAATGGCCGACGCCAAGTGGGTTCCGGTTATTTCTTTTTTGCACCACTCCGGCCGGACGGTGATCCGGTTACGGATTGGGTGTTTACCGTCCGGCGCGGAATCCGGGTACTTAAAAGTAAGGTACGAAGGGGTGCCTAAGATAATCAATAATAACAATGTTTAAACAGTGGTTCAATAAATTTAAGGACTGGTCAAAACCAAACATAGTTTATAGTATTTTTAATCACAAATATATTTAGTGTATCAAGATTGTTGAGGAAATTTTTTTTATTCACAGGAAAAATACACTCAAATAATATGCTTGAAATATAAATTGTAATCATATTTCCCGTGAAAAAAAGAAGAAATTAATTTACAGAAAAGAAGCTTCCTCCAAAATCAAGTATTGATTCGAAATAACTAAATAAAGAACAACACAGGTACCTATTTTATCCATGCCAAGCATAAACATAACTCAAAATTTTCGGGTAAATACTTCACTTCAAAATTTAAAACTAAGTAACAAAACTTAACTGGCAAATAGATTCGGTTGTTTTAACAAACTTAAAACAACCAGATCTCCTCAAGCACCCCTTTTACCGAGATATCTCCAAGAATTCACTATTAACATAGTTAAAACTTGCTCTGAAATATTCACAATGTTGCTTTGTCTGTCCGTCCGTCCATTCTTCCCGGATAATTGGACGGTTCTTTGCTTAAAACTTAACCGGATTTCGAGCACGAAAGCGCTTGTTGTTTCAGTGACGTAAGTTGGAAATTATTTTGTACGCCGAGGAAATTTTCTAGCTCTTTTACAGTATAAAAGGAAATTTTAGGGCTTTTAGACTCTTAAAAGAGAGCACAATGGAAACTATTTACATGTAAAACTGTTTTCAAGTGTTTGGTAGCACTGCGCGCGGTTTAAAAGATAACCAGTATTTTTATTGCACTCTATTTGAAATGCAAAAGTGGAACAAGTTGTATTTTTAATATTTTCTCTGTTGTTATGTGTTACGCCTTTACTTTTTTATCTTTCTTAAAAAAAACGCAGCAAATAGAATGCATTATTGGCTAACGATCAGTCAAAGTATATCGCTTAGATGATGTCGAACCAATTCCCAGTACCTAATGTGTGTTTAGGCTCGTAATTACTCACTATGTGATGAATTGATAATATTGATGATGTTAACTTTAATTATACGTTGTGGAGTGGAAATTTCTAATTAAGGTTAATTGTTAGTAACAAAATATGGATTTAAGTTATGCGATTTCTTTTGATTTTTTTTTATATCATAGAGCAGGCAAACGAGCACACAGGCCACCTATTGGTAAGTGGAAACTGTGACCCATAGACATTCGCATTCACAAGACTGCCAGCCTAAGACTGCAAATGCGTTGCCAACCCTGAGGACTAAGATGGGATGCCTCTGTGCTAGTCATTTCACCGGCTGTCTTATCCCCAACCCGGAACACAACAATGCGAACACTGCTGTTTGGCGGTAGGTTAATGGATAAGATGGTGGGAGTGACCCGGACGAACCCTGCCCAAGGTCCTACCACCCGGAAACATTTCATTTAACCAAATGCTTATTTTTAATAAGCATACTTTTAAAACGTTAATAATACCTTACGACGACGCGCTGGCCTAGCTGGTAGGGACACTGCCTACGAAGCTAGCGGTCCTGGTTTAAATTTCGGTAAGGGCAGATGTTTGTGTGATGAGCGCGAATTTGTCCCTGAGTCATAGATTTTCCATGTATTTAAGTATATACTTCTCTATATAAGTATGTATATCGTTGTCTAGTACCCATAGCACAAGCTTAGAGCTTAGTTTGGGACTAGGTCAATTGGTGTGACATTGTCCCATGATAATGTATGTATGTATGTAATAATTATCAATTTATTATAAATTTTGAACGTAAAAAACACTAAAATGTCATTACGTTATGCCGGTTATGCGACAATCATTCAGTAATTAAATTTAGACTATTAAAAGTTCATTATTGATGATATATGTATTAGCTATATGTGATGTAAATATATTTTAACATCATTCTTACTCATTGATATTTTATAAGTAAATAGTTATTTATGTGACTGGTGCATAATGAGAGGCATTAATACACGAGTGTGGTTTTATGAAACGAGCCGATAGGTGAGTTTCATAATAAGATCACACGAGTGTTTTAATGCCTAATTATGCGTACAGTCGCATACATAACTTTATCTACATGCATATCATAAGTTTTCTACAATATGTGAGAAAATTGTACCATGTTGCCTTGTATCTTAAAGAACCTGCATCTTAATCGATCGGTGAAAATCGGTGACCGAAACTTTAAAGTGAACATTAAGATGCAACTACATCAATAACCGACACTTTAATGACATGTAATACTTTAATGTTAACATTAAAGTGCAACCACAGATACAGGTTTCTTAATATAGGCTGTTTGCTTATCGTTTCTAAACATATAATAGAGAAGTTATGATTTGGATGTAGATAAAAGGTTATACTATGTAATTTCTTAGACTAATTAAAATTTAAATGATTAAAACTTTACTGAGATATTATTATATCGTCCCTTTCCCGGCAAAAAGACTAAAGCGACATTCCGCCAACTTTACAGGGGAGCGTTTTAAAGTTTTTTTTTGACGAAAAAAATTCATAACTCGTTTCCTAATAAACATATTCTAGAATTTCCCAGAGTGTTTTAAACATAATTCTGCCTACTATGTTCTGAAGTTAATAGTTTTAATCTGAACTCAATAGTTTAGGAGATAAGTGGCGCTTTAGTCATTTGTCCTCAACTCGTTAGCAAAATGCAATCAGGCAAAAAGACTTAACGTAAGATGTTGCATCACACACCATAAGCCTCAATTGACTTATGTGAGTAATATTTTTAAATGAACCTCTGAACTATTTACTAAACAGACATAATTTATTTCTTATCAAACAGTCTTAAGTACTGAATAACCAAATGTCTAGCAAAATATTTGTCACAAAATGCTTAGGGATAAAATATGTATTCATTATAAAATGTTACTTGTACTTACTGGACTTATGGGTGAAATATTTTGAAATTAATTTATACTAAAGGTCATCTGTTCAGGTTTGTTGATAAGTAAGAATAACTAATGAACCATCTGAGTTGGATGTCTATTTGCTGAACCCACAAAAAAATATCTTGAATATTATTAATTGGGACTTTGTTCGTATATAAAGTCACTTAATTTGTATTGGTGTGATGTACACACATCAAACATACCCAGGGATAATAGGATATCCTCACATTATTTTGATATTATGCAATGTACTGTATGACAATACATTGTAAAATAACAAAATAATGTAAGGATTTTTTTTATCCCTAGTCATTTTAGATGTGTGTATACATATAAATCTTAGTTTGTAAGATTTTTTTCTAAGTTTTTTTTTTAGGTTTATACACATTGAAATTTCGTAACATGTGCACCTTAGCTTGTAAGCTTTTTTTCAGGCTCAAGACCGTGACTTGTGGCGCTCTTTGGGGGACGCCTTTGTCCAGCAGTGGACGCCTCCGGGCTGATGATGATGATGATGATGATGATACACATTGAAATTTCGTAACATATGCAATTATGCACCTTAGCTTGTAAGCTTTTTTTCAGGTTTATACACATTGAAATTTCGTAACATATGCACCTTAGCTTGTAAGCTTTTTTTCAGGTTTATACACATTGAAATTTTGTAACATATGCACCTTAGCTTGTAAGCTTTTTTTCAGGTTTATACACATTGAAATTTTGTAATATACATATACTTACACCTTAATAGAATATCACCGTTAGAAATAAAGGTGATGCGCAATGGATCTTACCATTTAGGGTTAAATAATGATATAAAAACAAAAAGAAGTATTTTTGGTGGTATTTTTTATTTAAATTTAAATCAAGTCAAGTTCAAGGCATCTTGACACTGCCTGTGCTATGAAAACAAAAAAAAACTCTACACAAATTAAAATATTATGATAAACAGTTAAATATGCAGCACATTGTATCTGCAAACGATAAAGATAAACCACAATAACAAATACACATACAAAACAGTTAAATAAATCTCTGACATGGTCGAGGAACGGTTTAGATAATATTATGTAGGCTTACCACTGAATCGAGAAATATCTAAATGGAGTAATACCTAAATACCATTTATTGAAGATGGTAGTGTTATTCATTAAAGTACAATTTAAAAAAATGGTATAAGGAGATCAAACACAAATATAAATTCTAAGCAGCCTCATAATTGGTATAAGGAGATCAAAAACAAATATAAATTCTAAGCAGTCTCATAATTGTTATAAGGAGATCAAACACAGATATGCTATTCTTAAGTTAAGTTTTAAATAAAGTTGGTAAAAATTCTGGTAAAAAGTCTGGTAAAAATACAACCAAAAGACTAAACGCGTTCAGAAATTCAAACGCAGTGGGCACATTTTACTTAAGCGACAAAGGATGCAATTCCTTGAAATGCACAAAATACTAAAGCGCTATCATTCATAAAATTAGAAAAAACGCAAATAACTGAACAACATCCAATTAAAGAATGGTGAAAAGGTACAATAACTTAAGTGTAAAAATGAGAAATAAGCGTCGTTTTAGTCATTTGACTCCAAAATTTCAGTGATTTTTGAATAGCTAAAGCGCCAAAAAAAAAAAAAAAATGGTCAGAACGCTTTGAAACCTAGACAGATCGACGCAGAAAAATTCGCTGATTCCAATGGTATATATAACTCAATTTGCCCCAAAATGGCGCTTTAGTCTTTTTGCCGGGAAAGGGACGATATGTATGCGACTAATGAAACTCACATGATGCTTTAACTCGAGATTATTCCAGACAGTCGTTCGATGGTTACGTTACGGATTCTTGTTTGATTGACACGATTCCCCGCTCTTTCATGCTATCAGTAAACTAGGAACCCTTATAGTTTTGCCATGTCCGTTCCCGTCCATCCGTCCGTCCGTCCGCAGCCTAGCTCACAGACCCTTAGTACTAGAAATCTGTAATTTGTCATGAATATACATATAAGTCACGCCAACAATATGGTAAAATAAAATCTGGAAAAAACATTTTTTTTTGAGTACCTCCCCTACACGTAACGTGGGCATCTTTTTTTTCTCGTCTACCTCATAGTTTGGGGTGTCGTTGGATAGGTATTTCCAAAATATTGCGGAATAATATATGCTTTAAAGCGCTAATGTCCCCTAGAGCCTAAACTACAAATACAAAAAATGTGAAAAATATCTTAAATGAAAGCACATATAATTAATTTAATAGGAAAACTGTCACGACTAAGTAAACTTCATTAGTTCTTGAGTTACAAACGGTTTAAATGTACCTACCGAAAACCTATTTGCGGTTTTGGTAAACTGACCGCGACCTATGTCGATGTATGGGGATAACAGTTTTCCAACGGCATAATTAAGTTTGTTGCGAGGCATATAGGAGTACCTATGTCGGACCATGCTCAGTGTAGGGTTCCGAGGCCGTTACTACACTCTTGCCCAGTATATTAAAACTAATTTTAACTTTTTTTTTTTAACGTATATTTTATTGCAGTATGAATGAGAGTATTACATAATAATTGTCTGGTGTTTCTTTATTGCTGTATTAGCTAAGTTGTTTATATATAAACTTGCAAAACATATTACCATTAAATATTAAATAATTAACAAATCACATCGCAAACGTTAAATGCCGACGACATCCGACTGCGGCACGCAAAATGGCACAGTGGTCCGCGCGGTTTTTTTCCGCGGACAGA
Organism: Acleris sparsana; assembly: GCA_923062465.1. Classification (NCBI taxonomy): domain Eukaryota; kingdom Metazoa; phylum Arthropoda; class Insecta; order Lepidoptera; family Tortricidae; genus Acleris; species Acleris sparsana. The sequence continues at coordinate 16,494,633 of OV281301.1, read as the reverse complement.
ACGCCGCACTAAATCATCACGCCGCCAACAAAAGGTAATTCCAACCCACAGTGCAATATTTCACAGTTCCAACCACATCAGTAATAATTTTTCAATTAAAATATTGTTTTCGTTCGCGTGTCGAGGGGTTTTGAAAAAATAATTTGAATGCGACCGTAAATTTTACTGTTATGTTTTTATGGTCATCATACAATGGTGTTATAAAACGGTTTCTGAATGGAATGATTAAATTTCGTACCCTTTTTTGTTAAATTGTGCTTAATTATTCCAGGAAATGTATGAAAAAATGTAACGTAAGTGGAATTTGGCCACTTAAATATTTTTACGACTCCAATTACTTGTTCCTTTTCAACGCGGGAAGTCTCGAATGTTCCGTAACTCGAGAAATAAATAGATTGGCTGTGTCAGCAATGTAATTAGCTAGCTGGTAGACGAAGGTACAGATTAGTTCAGCGATATTAAGGCAAGGAATATGATTTTACCTTGTGTAATTTCGTTACAGGGCTCTGCTTATGAGGAGAAATTATTGCAATAATATTTACCAACAAACCTGTTTATTTCTAATATTTGTGTGGTATGTATTTGTTTTAATAGAAGCCAGGTGTTTCTGAAGAACTCGTTCTATAATTACTTACCTGAAAAAGAAAAAAAAAAATAGTTGCACAAAATAATATGAGTCATAGCGCAACATAAACAGAGTTGCGGCATAATGTTTGTTACATTATTGATGTACCCAACTAATTTATTTTAAATTAAAAGTTATTTTTTTAATAAAGTAAGAATGAAAACATTTGAAAATAATAACGATTATTTCCTATGGTATAAAAGGTTTAAATAGGAAAAACATGCCATTAACTTAGATACCTCGTATGCCTGCAAGCAAACATCTAGATCTTGATCCAGAAACCGCATTTTATTCTTTACAAACAAAACGTTTAATCAAAAACAGCATGGTCTACTTCAAGTCCTGACAAAGCGCCATTGTTACACAAACCGAGCTATAGCGCTGAGTATAATGCCTAAGTGTGCTCTTAGGATCCGTTTACATTGAGGAAACGCCGTATAAGCTTAGAATAGCGTGCTATTTCGGTTTAACTTAACACCTTTGACTTTATCTGCTTAGAATTTGCTTAGTATTCATATTCATATTTTTATTGCATAAAAACATATCATGTTACTTACTTCAAAATATATACATAAATAAAAAATGTGAGTATTATTAATGAATATAATATTTAAAATTATCCTGTTATTTGGTTCAAAAATGCTACTACTCACTAATACACTTTTTTAAAGATAAAATTACGTAAACCTCAGTCTCTCGGTCGGTTTTAAATTATGGAATGCCTATATTAATCAATTCTTTGTTTAATTGTATATATTAATTGAGATTGCGTTGCGAATATTTGTAACAACAGATAACTATATAAGGTGGTTAAAAAATTAAAAAGGACATTATCATCATCATGTCAGCCGAAAGACGTCCACTGCTGGAAATAGGCCTCCCCCAAGGCTCTTCACTCAGACCGGTCTTGTGCTTTTCACATTCACCGCGCTCCCGCGATCCTTATGAAAAAGTACATTTAAAGAGAAAAAAAATATATCAATGTTTTGCATTCATTTAAACTATTACAATTAAAAATATCTTCATTACAAACATTATTAAATGCTAAGGCATACTATGAAATGTCCTTTGACAATGACGTTTTGAATTGTAATGTGTATTTGAGTTTAGTTACACCACTTTACTACTCTGCTATTTGAAATGCTATGCATTATCCGCAGCGTAGACAGGATAGTTTACTAACTGACTTCTGGACTTGCTGACAATCTACCCCAATTTACAGACGATATCTTAGAGTTGTCCGTAAGTTTAGCGGTTTTGGTGACATCGTTATTTTGTTCGACATAAACGATCTACTAGGCAGAAATTTTAACCAACATAGGAGACAATTAAAACAAAATATATACCATCGTCAACAGACTATTTTTCGTTAATTTAAACTTTGCCATCGTGACGCCCTCAGTAATATATTATCTTAAATTAAATCAAACAAAAAAACTAGCCGGACGGAAAGCAGTCACGGTGTATTTGTATTTTTATTTAGGATATACAATATTTTAAATAAGATGATGCCTTCTAAAGCTATGTAAATTTAAAAAATATTGCGTTCCCAGCATATCCAAGCCCTAAGAAACAGAACAGCTTACAATTTGTCAAGCTGCGCTTACCTGCCTGGACGAATGTTGCTCTCACTTCGGCTAGGTCACTTTATTAGATTAGCTGAACTCTGTTACGGCTCAGAGACGTTGTGGGGGATCAGGTTTGACTCAGTGCAAGTAATTTTGGAGGACTTGGGTTGAAGGGATTTAGACGTTAAGGTTTTAGCGATTTAGAAACGATTAGCAGACAATCTCATAGATAATTTACCTAGTCTCTAGGTTTATTCCTATAGTTTGGGTACCAGACAATGATTAATAAACTTATAAAGAGAAATAACCCCTCGGACGTCGATGGCAACGGCGTCATTTACTTAAAAGCATTTTAAAAGTATGAACAAATACTCCCGTGTGGTGAACCAAACTCACTTTCTTTATTTTTTTGATACCTACACTTTATTTATTTATTTACTTTGCATAATGCATTACTTTTGAACTAATAATATTTAATGGTTTATATAAAAATACGATAAAACGCTTTTAGTAATTAAATTGAACACTTTCTTTCTTACTTTTTTTCTTTAGCTACGCACTACTCTTAATATGCGATAGTTCATTTTAAACACTGAAGCTAATTAACACCAAAAATACCTGATGTTACAGCAAAACAATAGGAACGGTTTAATCCACGCTGCAGAAAAATACTACACAACACTGTTCAAATGGCCCCATTTTCTTTTTAAAATATATCTTACAGGAACGAGCGTATTAAAGTTTTACCCGCAGTGTTACGAATCGAGTTAGAAGTTGGGCACCATTATGCCCGCGGGCGACACCACTGTGCGGGGCACACAGATTTTTAATTTCAATGGTTTAAAACTTTCATCATATGGACTGGCGTTTTATTTTGCAAAACGTATTTTTTATAAGACAGCTAATTGTTTAGTTTAAACGATCGATTTAACTCTAAAAATGTAACCTAATAATATTAATAAAATATCAAAAAGTGTATTGGTAGAACGGTTTTGTTTTTAGATGACCTTATTAATTAAAAACGTAGCCTGTCATTCGGCCACTCATTTTGAATGATAAATAAATAATATCACAAACTTTTACATAAACAATGTCAGTACGACAAATGTCTCGTCATATGGTAATCTAGTTTTTTAAACTATACATATTTTTACATTAAATTATATTTAGGGCGGAATCGACCAAACAAAAATAAGGCCTTATATCTAGATTAAACGCCAAATTTGTATAGACTAATCTCGGAATAAGTCTTCTTCCAGTTTGGTAAAATTGATGGTAAGTAACTTAACGGTTTAATTTTTCGAACCGGTGGTAATGCTTTTTGGCATTCATAGTTGCATTGTATTATACCTAAATTGAAGAATAAAGAACTTTGAATGCATTCTTACACGTTTTAAACAAAGTTTAATGAAAATGTTTTACTACTACTCCGAACAACTGTGCAGTGATTCAATTTAATACTGTTACAAAGAATCTACTTTAATTGCTTCTTAAACGTACTCGGCGACGGCTTGTTAAGTCTTTTCGAACTTTCAAATTGCTTTCGAAGTTCATATTTTTACAATTTCCTCGTTCTAGTTGTACTTGTTAAAGTTAGAATAAATTGACTTTAGTTTCATGTGTTATTTTGGGGGTTTTAAGGGTTTTTAATTTTTGTGTTAATAATTAATTTGTGAATGGAATAATTAAGAAACGTATTGTAGATTCTGATTAAAAAGTATTTATGAAAAATATAAATGTATATTAAATAAAAACCTTCAATTATTTTTGTCGAATCGGGACCCGTAAAATTTACCCTAAAAAAATAATCTCAACGAAGAAAATTAAGTACAAGCATTAAATTAAATAGCGGATTCTCAAACAAACCACAGCTACCAATCCTCTGAAACCCCTTATCGAGCTGACTCATCAAAAATATAGCTTCAAGGCTTTATTAATTGAGCAAGTTTAACACAATTTTCCAAGGGCTTCTTATCGGGTCCAGTTTGTTAAGAACTCTGATAGATTGGCACCAAACGTGTAATTTTATTTCCAATGGTCGATGGTATTCGGATAATTTTCAATTAAGCGGAAACTTTGGTGCATCTTGGTTGGAACGCTTGGGGCGAAACTCAACCCAATGAACTTTGTAGCAAGTTGGCTTTAGTATGAAGCCAGAGGATGTGGGTTTGATTCTTGTTATTCATAAGTTTTTATTAAACAGTGCAAGTACTCGTAGTTCAACGAAAGGTACCACAAATAACTTAAAGAATCTGGTATCACATCTTGTTTGAATTGATACCCTACAGTTATTACTCGTATGTGAATAGTTATATTTTTAGTTAAAACACTTCAAATAAAACATATCATGTCATTTCGTGTTACTTCGTTGTTATTAAGTCAGCCCAATTCATGCTGCATTCTTCTTCCTTTTTTTAGCTTAACTTACTTGTGGATAACTGTAATAATGTAATATTTTTAGGCTAGTAAAACTAATAAAAAGCAGAATGCCTTTGCAAATCCTTCGATACCGCCCAAACCCTCCAATCGCAAAAATACACTTTCTCTCAAGAAAAAAAGAAATTCCGTCTAATCTATAATTTCTATTTGCGCCAAGGGAAAGCGGATTTTGTCCCCAACCGACCCACTGGGCATCAATCTGGGACCAAAACCTGGCTTAAGCAATAGTAATCCCCCGCTTTCGTTAAATTATTTTCTTTTTCTCGTAAAACTGTTAAAATAACGGTTTTTCCGTTCAATTTCAATAATCCCGATATCGGAGCGGTATTAATTACTGTCGAGGATAACAACTTGTCTTTTAGGACTGAATTATATTGGAGTTTTGAGTGAAGCCTCGTAGAACCCTGAGTTGGGCGTTTTTGCATCGGATTCAGATTGAACATAACTATGCTTACTTTTTAACTTGATGGACAAATTATGAATCGGTGGGTTCAAGTTGTTCCGTTAGAGCTTACAACAATCATTTTAAAGTGTGCATTCTCAATTAGGTAGATAAATCGTGACTTGTATGCTTACCGTAGGTGGTCGATCGATCGACAAGGAGCTGCTTTTAACAGAATAACTCCTTCGGAACCCAACATATTTAGTACGACTGTGTTATTATGAAATCTTGGTTTCTGTAATGAAAAATACAATCACTTTTTTTAATGGCAACGAGAAGGCCATGCAGCACACAGGCCACCTGATGGTAAGTGCAAACTGTGACCCATAGACATTCGCCTTCACAAGACTGCAAGCTTAAGACTGCAAATGCGTTGCCAACCCTGAGGACTAAGATGGAATGCCTCTATGCTAGTCATGACACCGGCTGTCTTATCCCCAAACCGGAACACAACAAAAAATGGATAAGATGTTGGCAGCGATCCGGACGCAAATAGGACGCAAAGTCATCGCCATACAGATTTTGAAAGGCTATTATCTCGTATCGAAATCGTAAACGAATTGAGAATGGTTTAAGAAAAAAAAACGACAATCTTAATTCTAAACTAAACTCTAGGCTTGTACTATTGGGTACTAGATAACAACAAACATACTTACATAGAGAAATACAAACTAAAAAACACCCAACAATCAGAGAAAAATACTCGTGCTCATCACACAAATATTTGCCCATACCGGGAATCGAACCTGGGACCGGGTCACTACAAACTTGGCTCAAGCGTCGTAAATATCAAGAGACGATATCACACAGATGACCTAGTCCCAAACTAAGCTCTAGGCTTGTACTTTGGGTACTAGACAAGGATAAATATAATTATATAGAGAAATACATACTTAAATACATAGACAACATCCAATAATATAATGGCGCTTAAGGATAAGCTACCAGCCCTCTTTCCCGTAAAAAAATAGATCCATAAACTTATAACAATTTAATGTTTCACAATTTTTAATATTCAACCACTTCCTATTCGCAGTTTTTCATTACCTATATAGACAGAATTACTAACTGTTTCGTCTTCAAAGAAACTAATTCGTCTGCCGCGTCTTATATATAATTCACGAGCACATCGAAACGCTTTCACGGGGCGTCACGGGGAAATGAATTGTCTATTAATGTGCTAGGTACATGGTTCGATTCCCAGGCTTGGTATAGGTACTTATATATGTAAAAGGTACATTAACTGTCCCCTCGTATTAATGAAATTTGTATTAAAACCTGACTACAAGTTAGATTTGTAGCAATAAAATGTGGAACTTCGATCCACTTAAAATTGTTTAAGCGTAACATACTTAAGTAATTTTGAAGATGTTTTTGACTCTGGAGCTAGGCCAGCCATAACAGTTATATAGGTATGTCCCTTTCTGACAACCTAGACTGAACTGCTTTATGGTTGAGTTCACCAACCAATTTAACAGACGTATAAGTCTTAATCAGCTGTTAGTCAATACATTTGACAACCGTTAAACTGCTAACCCTGCACTTAGCACATGGTAACTCCCCTGATCTGTGGATTGGTAAAATATTTTTGATCACTTGAAACATGTTTCTAAAATACCGTTTTTATAACTACATAACTACAACACATTCAAATACCCACCACAACCACTTTTAACCATACGATTTTACATACTAAAATTGTTGCCAGCATTAGTTCGATCGCTCTAAATACTTTAAAGCAAGCTATAAAAGAACTTCCTATATCTGCCAACTTGTATTTAGAATATCTTCTAGTGGGTCCTATGGGTCTCCAAGGACGGCTACAGATGGCGACGCAGACGTAGGTGGAGATGGCAGGACAACTTGGACGCTATATAAAAGATTGGCTAGAGGTTGTTTTGGACTATGATCTATAAAAATCCAGTGTAGCCTTTACCTAGCAGTGGAACACAATTAATTGATTAATATAATACTTAATAAATGATAATTTCCTACGCTCTGAACACTATTTAACTACGCGGAAAAATCATTATATAGTAACCATAGTACAAGCCTAGAGCTTAGTTTGGGCATAGGCAGTCTCATTGTCAGCGTCCAACCGTAGACAATCAATCGGAATGATACAACATTTTAGCCCACTCACGACGACGTCAGTCCAATGGCTTTCATTTCTCGATCGACTACACCGTATTGAATGTCAGCTTGTTTATCCATGGGTCGGCTTATGCCACGGCTATTGGCGAAAGGTTCTTGCATTCAAGATCAATCAAATGGCACAACCAAATTTTCTGGCTGTCATCAGTCCAAAAACAAAGACTATACAAGACATTCATGATCAAAATTTGGCAGGACTGACCGTTAATATTTAGTTTTAAACAACAGCGGCTTTAAAGCCAGCATTACAATTGAGAACAAATTAGCTGTTCCAATTGGTTTTCATTAGGCAATGATTCTTCACAAATACCTGATGCTCCTAGAATGATAAATTACGCGCCCCAAACGTAATCGGGGTTGTAATTTGACGTAAAAGATTTATTTACGCGCGTGCGTCGCTTCGCGAATGCCTTAGATGTTTTAAAATGAAATTAGGGGTTCTTTTGAGGTGTGTTATTGTGTTCAAGGTAGAGATGTAAAAACATTTTTCATTTAAGAATCAATCATTCAAGTAAAAGTCATCATGCGTCTTTTATGGCGTCATTAATTTCTAGTACACTTGACCTCAGAACTAGCAGTGCATTTTAGTATCTTGTCACTATAACGTAATTAAAGAGAGAGTGGTTTAAATTCAGAACCTCAATAGCTGTGACAAGGTTCTAATAAAACCTTGATTTTTTATAGTATCATCAATAATAATTTTGAATGTTTTAGTAATATTTTTAAAGATAACGACTAAAACATTGTAAAAATATTAAATAAGAAATAAAAAGGCGTTTTTCTCTCTAACCACTTTTTTTTTATGGCATTGAGAATGCAAACGAGCACACAGGCCACCTGATAGTAAATGGAAACTGTGACCCATAAACATTCGCATTCACAAGATTGCAAGCCTAACACTGCAAATGCGTTGCCAACCCTGAGGACTAAGATCATTACACCGGCTGTCTTATACATACACTAGAACACAACAACACAATTCGTATCAGTATCGTGGGACTGACATAAACGCAAGTGGCTTAAGGCCCACCTAGTGTCAGTACCGTGTTGCCCTTTCTTCCAATAGAGATAACGTGCACGGGGATATACAAGAATGGGAAACCTTTCTTGTGATAAAACCACTTTTCTAGGAAATGCTAGGTTATGTTATAATTTTTACCAACTATGACTCCTTTAACACGTGTAGCTACATTATTTAATATTGGTAACTATAATATATAATAATAACAAATAAAGTCACTACCCCCCCCCCCCCACCCCCCCCTTTACTCTACACGCACACTGAACATTGAACTTCACGATTTCTCGCCTAATTGAATACTTTCAAAGTGTTCAACAGACAGACAGTCCGTCCTCGTTATTTCTTTGAGCTTTCACAAAGAGCTTTCGATGTATTTAGAGAGTTTGATTGGTCGCTTCCATTTTGTGATCGGCTTGGTTTTACATTTAGCTGATTAAGGGCTTTAAATACGGCTCTTATTCAGCTTGTTGTACTGATTAGCGATAAATAAATAAGTTAAATAACTTCTAGAAGTGCCTAATATACTTCAGCGGTAGCATTAACTTTTTACGTTGAATAAAACGCATGTTTTTTTTAATTTTTTGATCATTATCCAGGTTTCTTTAATTGATCTTGAAAAGCGACTTCAATCATCATCATGATGTCAGCAATATTCATGATTAAATTGTAATATTTATAATGTTTATTAGTATTACATCGAGAATGAAAATTTCATTTAAATTAATAACTGTAAAATAAATTGAAAAAAAAATGCTTATGAATTGAAATAAAAATACTTGTTTTTTTTTATCACTAACTTAAAATTACTAGAACAATTCAAAAAAGTAAAATGAATCACTAATTTGACTTTAACGTTATTGATAGAAATATTCAGATACATGACAAAGATTTCCCTAAACAGTCTTCAATAATCACCTACAAAATTAAATCAAACTCCACACAAAAAAACAATTTAATCGTGCCATAAGTTCAAACGCGATCACTAAGCTTCCATCGACTTACTGTAAGCAGCTATAGGATAACTTAACCTCAACATACAATACAATGTATGTAACAATCGTACATCAATACATAACCAGCTTTAAACATGCAGCAACAAGGTTGGAATTATTTTAAATAAAGACTTGCGTGTAACAGAAGTTAAAAATCCATATTATCCTACGTATCAATTCCAAATTAAACCAAAAGTTACTTTATGCAGATGACATTAAACTTGGATTTTGTAAGTTAGAAAGTGCAACATCAGACGTTACGTGTCTGTTGCGGTGAAATAATGTACGTTATTAAAATTAGGGTCCTCTCGAGTCGAGCCATATGGCGCCCCCGAACTGCATGTGAGGGACATACGGGAGCGGGATTATTGGATTAATTTATATATTCGTTTATTTACCTATTCATTTGGCTATATCAATGAATGCGAACAAATAATCGCATCAAAAACGCATGAGTTTTATAATTTCTGCGTTTGTCTCTCTCTTCTCTTTCGTAATTGGCCGTCACTCATTTGACAATAACATACGGTAAACCCTGTTTCTAACCTCAAAATGTTACATTTTTGGTTCAATAGCTCTTTTATATTAATTAAAGATACTGAGAAAACATTTTGGACATCACTTGGCCATAGTATTGTCCGTGATTGCTTTATTTTATTTAAACTAGCTGTTTCAGACAAAAACGTTGCATTTTTAGGTTAGAAAGTTGTTTACTACTTCAGACAAGTCTGAACACGCTTTAGTTCAAACTATGAATTAAATTTAAAGAAAATAAAAATGTAGGAAACCACTGTACAGATCGTATTTTCACTGAAGCGTACGAACGCGTCTTGCTATTTCAGTCGGTCACAGTACAAAAAGTACTGAGGTTGACTGAAGTAGCATGACAAATACGAACATTTCCGACAAAATACGATGGAACAATTATGCACTACATCTGTACCCAACTGTACAGTCGATTTGAGCGCCAAGTCGTGTAATGCAAGTAAGACAGTGGCCTGTATAATATTGAATGTGTGAACACAGCGAAGGTGTCATCTTACTTATTTTAATCCGCCCTCCTCGACGTATCCACCAAGTCTAGGGTCTCTATTCAACCTTGTCATCAACCATATCGTTACCATATTGCTAACATTACTTAAAAACGAATGAACCTAATGTGACGTACTTTTCCAGCCAAAATATCCGTCGTTTGTCACTTGCGCCGCAATGAAATGGATTATTCAATTGCGAGAGCACTTTTTGCCTGCCACGCTCTCTATGCGTTCAAATGCAGCCATTGCACTATTGCGCAAACTGCTCTATATCACTCCATAGACTCCACACTCCCTATAGCATTATAGACCATTCCCACCCGGTGACTTCCTGAATAGGACCGCTCTGCGCGCATTTTTATTTCGTTTACTAAAATACGAAGTTGAACAAGAGGGGCTAGAGAGGAATTGACTGCGATTTCAGTTGGAGAGCTGTACACGTTTATTGGTGTACTGGAACGCTTAGAAAAAATAAGGTGTATTTATATATTAGACAAAAAAAATGCTCCCATAAAGGTTACGATATATTATGCACGTATATACCAATTAAATGACATATATATACTTAAAAAACTGGTGTAAGAGCCTACTTAGTAGTAGTGTCTGTTCTAGGAAACTGGAGGTGACAACATAAGCGATAAGACATAATTTATTAGTCATACATGAGTAAGTTTATAAGTTTACAATAATGTCCGTCATGTTTTTATTTTTGGCGTACATAACACAAGTATCTATTAAACATAACTAATTTTGGCTTCACTTTTTCGATGCAGTATTTCATTTTATACTAAGATACCATAATTGCGTTGGAGATAGAGTTACAGATCAGCTAAAGATATTTGGGAGACATTTGGAAAGACAAGGTTGACCTTTAGAAGACCAATTTTTCAAGTTTTCAATTTAAGCTACATGCCATCCTACTTTGTCGTGTCTAGGGGACACCATTGATGCAGGAAAACATATCGAAACTTTTATGTGGTCATCGTGCACCATCTTATATTCACATAAGTAGTTAATTCTATTTTTACTTTTTTCTTTTTCTCTCTATCTCTCCCGTAAGATTTTTGGCATGTTGTCCTGCTGAACTACACATGTTATTTAATTTCATATTTGCAGCTTTATATAATGCTAGACTAAGTAGTACCATTGTAATATGAAATATGTTTAAAAAATGACTGACTGCTGAGTTTCTTGCGGCGTTTCTTCTCAGCAGTGGTCTCTCTTGGGAAGCGCTGGTAGATTCTTGACGTGTAAAAGTGCCCGTGCGGCCTACTTACTGAATCAATTTCTTTTATATTTTTATCTTTTTTACCCTTTTAGGTGGTGTGTAAGTAAATATATGTGCTGCAATCACAAAAAAAATATATTTGAACGATAATCTTTGTTTCTGAACACGACACTTTCAATGAGTAATAAATAAATAAATAACGATATTAACACTGATTTAATTAATAATATACTACCATGTTACTATCAAGCGCACTTGTTGTTATACGAATAACTTTGCAAAACACTACGACCCTCTTGTACCCCGTCAAAGTTCCAAAGCCTTCAATACTCTTACCAAAAAAACATAAGTACATTTACTTCACTCTAAATAAACAAAAACTAACAATGTCGCAGTGCACAAAACTAAATCGGATTACGTCTGTCTGTCTGTCTGGGGGACGTAATGAAGGCGGCGGTATAATTGATTGAATTTTGCCAAACAATGAGTGAGCTGTCGTGGTTATGCAGAGATAATGTTAAGAGTTTGGATTGAAGTTTTTAGGGGATATAGGTTACCTTATTGGCTTTCAAAATATTAGTTATTGAACCTCGTTATTCGATTTGTTGTGTCTGGGACATTCAAATAAAGTTTATATTGGCAATAATTGGTGGATGCCAATACATTATTGGTAATATTGTATTTGGTGCCTTTTTTTTCACTGCTAACCCGTTGCTACTTTTTTGTGTCTACAGCGGGGATGTTCTGATGTATAATATATGTTTTAAAAAAAACACAAGACATCCGACTGTATCGTGATTGTGTTGCCAGCAATAAACACTGAAGAGCATAAATTGTAAGCGAATAAATTCCATACAAAATGCTACTTATAACGTTTCTCTCCCTTTAAACATTTTTATGATTTTTGAATATTTTGTAAATATCATGATAAGCATCAAAAATAGGTATGTACATTGTCCTTCCAAGAAACATAGTTTTTCATGAAAATCGTACTTGGTTTAGAGCTAAATTAGTATGTTTTTTTTTACAGCTGCTCGATCTAAGCGACGCTTCACGTTCCTTTTAAGAAGGTACTCGATAAACGTTTTCAATAAAGTTTTCGCTAAACATTTTGTATTTTATTTTTCAAACTTTAACTCCGGATGCACAAAAGGCTAATTTTTAAACACAAAGCTCTTTTAGCGTAACACTGAGCTTTACAATAAAAAGCTGAACGCTGAAACAGCTTGAAACTCAATCAGGAGCTTTATCAGCGAATTTGCTTGAGTCCAATTAGCGGGATTTTAGTCCAGTAGCCGGGGCCAGGTCAGCTAGCTCTTTGAGAAAAAGTCAAAGGGCAGTACTAGAGGCGTGAGTCATGAGCGGCAGCGAGAGCGTATCACTACTATTAAAAAAACTATTGACACAGATCTAGAAGAAACACGTACTAAACTATTATTTTGTCATCGAGGACACTTTGTGTTCTGTATAAGTATTTCTGTATCTAAAAAAAAAAAATCTATTTATTTCTTACACAAAAAACAAATATTATTAACTTGTAATCTTAAATTAATCAAAGGTTTTATCAGTTAAGAGTACATACATGAGTTCTACGTTTTATTAATAATATGTTTTATTTATTAACATTGTAACATTATATTTTTATTTATTGTTATTAAGTAAATATCGTTTCAGTATGTTCTTGACCTGTTTACATGTTGCATTTTCTTACCTTTCGAATACACTTCGACCCTTTAGAATCTTCTGTGCATCTACCCTCTTGCATACTCAGTTGTTCGAATAGACTGCTTGTTTTTCCTTCACCGTTAAAAACTCATTGGTACGCGGTTGGGGTTATTGGTGCCGTGTAGTTACCGGCTTAGAATAGTGCCACCCCATGCCTTCGTGTGGAAGTCTAAAGAGACGACTAAAGGATTAAAGGCTTGTAGTATTGTTAGGCGATAAGCTTGCAACCTGTCACTAATATACACTGGTAAACATCTTGGCATGTATGTGCAAAATGTGGTTATAGAACTAACAACAAGTTGTTAAAGTTGTTGCTGATTCTGTAACTCTGCCTAACCCACTCTGGGATGAAGGCGTGACGGTATGTATGTATGGTACGCGGGGTTTGAACTTGGTACCTTACGATCACGAATCAACTCACTAAACCACTAGGCCACCGACGCTCTCGAAGTATGGTTCTTAACTATTGCGTAGCAATTACAGGCATATTTTTTATCTATAATATACTCTGGTTACAATGTTAACCGGAATCCAAAGTTATAATTAAAAGACAATGTTAAAAAAAGTTAATGAAAATGGATGACTGTAGCGATCCGGACGGACCCTGCACAAGGTCATACCACCACTAAAAATAGGTTTTTTTTTAAACTAGTTAATCCGCTAAATGCTTGTTACTCGAATACCGGAACTTTTACTTCCTTATTTTTTTTCTTACGACTGTAAAGCAAGCCCTTTGGCCATTCTCTCAGAAATAAACTTAAATATAAATGTGGGTAAATCAAGACTCCTTTACGGCTTTCCTAATTAACGTTCACCCTCGTTTTTAGTCCAGGAGGGGGAATATTTACAACGCATAGAAAAATATATTACAAGAAATTTCTCTATGAACCCAATTGACAACATTTCATTTTGGTGACACTCCGCCTCCTGAACACGGCAAAATATTTATTTAGATATATTTTTCTTGATTTACAAAATTACAAGTAAGTTAAAAAAAATATCGAGTTTTACCAATACTATGCCTGAATAGATATAATACCATTGCCTTTTTCACGAGAAAAAAAGCTGTCATACTTCGAATTTGACATTGACACTATTTTTTTTTAATACAGATTGGACTTACGTATTATGTCCATTGTGTCGTAGAAATGAAGTTACGCCCTTATAGAATAAGTACATCTTAATAAATTAATAATAAAATAATTATTCATTCTAGAGAAAATTTAAAACTATTAGTGTCTTCCTCCTTCCAAACAGTATCAATAAAACGAATAAAATTAAAGTCTTGAAAATATGAAATCTTGTCAATTGTGGCTGGCCAAACACTGTCGAAATACAAAACTGAGATTGTTTCTACTCGGTAAAACATATTGCTTTTGTCATGTTATGGTATTGCTTTTAAGTCGGTCGCCATTACTGTCAAGTAAATAAGAGCTATCAAAACGGGGACCATGAGATAATACGTTAAAAGCAATATGGTTTTAACGAGTAGAATAGAGCCACACTGTTGTCATACTGAAAAAAATATGTGTGTGTGTGTGTCTGTGTGTGTGTGAATGTGTGTGTGTGTGTGTGTGTGTGTGTGTGTGTGTGTGTGTGTGTGTGTGTGTGTGTGTGTGTGTGTGTGTGTGTATGTGTGTGTGTGTGTGTGTGTGTGTGTGTGTGTGTGTATGTGTGTGTGTGTGTGTGTATGTGTGTGTGAGTGTGTGTGTGCGATTACTACTTTGACTAATTAAATCAGATTCCAGTGGAGTCAAGCTTATGTTTAAGCTAAAACTCTAACAGTTATAAAACGATCATGCTCGGGGTCAAATCTTTATATATAAAATATTGCAAAAAAAACAGTTAAATGGATTCCTGTCAATCCCTCGGGCCCTCACAACCCCTTAAACTGAGAATAGCAATTTCGAAACAATTATCGCTTATCTCTTCACAAAAACCCATCTTGTAACTATCTCGTTCCGACCTGGTGACTCGGCAAAACTCGGAAATTTCCGGCACTCTTCGGCGCCTCGTTAAATTGGTAAAAACCGATGGCTAAATAATTTGATGAAACAATCCCTTGAAAAGTGTGGGGGTTACTCGGAACAAAATGTATAAATTAAACTGTTCTTTGGTTTCATATTTTTTAACTTGTTTTACTCCACTTAGTTACGATAACTACTAATTAATGGTATTACTGAGGAATGAGCTATTTTTTTATTTATTTGTTTATATATATTTAATGACATTTCTTTACGAGATATTTATAATCAATTGGTGGTTCATCTATGACTGAAAAACCTTTACATATGCCTAAGACGATGCAAAAGACGCAGTAAAGTAAACACTACACTACAGCGTGTGCATTTTTTTAAAGTTTAATTAACACAAAGTTTATGTTTTTGCTGATTATACTCATAACTCACACAATAATATGACGTCAATCAATATTAAACAAAAAATTCCACGACCTTGACCGCAGTGTATCCCTAACTTAAAATTTCTCATCAATGCTAGAAATCTTCTTTCTGTGGTAAGAAAATTCGAGGCCGAAACGAGGCAAGAGGCGGGGGGAGGCACTCGGAGGGTCATTCAAATTTAATAAATTTGGAGACAATCGTTCCAAGAAGTGTTATTTTCGGACCCAGATGCGTTTGGGGTGTTTATTAGAATTGTATTCAGTTTTTCTGTTGAAGCAATTTTGTTTTAGTTTCATATATAGTGAAAGAAAATAAATAACTTCATATTTTTATGATTCAACAGTATGAAGAAACTTTTTTAAGCAGTAAAAATTTGGCGTCAACAAGAAGTTACCAACGGACGAAATACGCTGTCTATTGGTAACAAAATCGAGCAAATCAAGGTTTAGTTTGGTGTATTTTGACACATTATGATTTTATATACTTATGTATACATAAGCTCTGCCTACCCCATTCTGGGAATGAACGCGCGAGTTAATGTATCTATTGTATGTATACATAAGTTCCTTTTAATATAAAAACCGAAAATACTTTCGTATACGTATACTTACTTTTCTCTGACCATCCTTTTGTCTTTATCTGTCTGTCTGTGACGATGACGAATATAATTTATCTTTATAACCGTTCAAGTAAATTTTGTGCTTTGCCCAAAAGTCAACAGATACACAATAAAATTAGACATCAAGCCATTTGCCAAGCCAACCTTTTGTATTAAAATGTTATCCATTTGTGCAAAAGAAAATAGATAAATTAAATTTAGAAAAAAAAAAACAGTCAATTAACTTCATTCCTAGGCCACAAAAGACTATGCCAAAATGATGTTATAAACCAAAACTTAAGAGACTTTATAATTCGTGATGACATAGTAAATAGTGGGAATCAAATTGCGTGAATGTACCAAAACTGGTATAGTCAAAGAAATTGACTGTTCACTATTTTGACATAACACGCAAAAGTGAGTTTTACCTCTCATCTCTCTCTGTTTAGTTTTCTTGTCGAGCCTTAGACATCATCATTATTTCTGTTAGCTTGTCGCATATTTGTATATATTTAGTATAACATGTATATATATTTAATTATTAAATATGTATGTATATTTATTTATACTATATTGTAGACTCGTTCAATTCTTCTAAATTTAATTAAGTAAAGGGAAAGTATTGTCTTTCTATTGCACCTACCTACTTTTTGATTTCTGTTTCACCTTAAGGTTGACTGGTAGAGAATGCTTGTAGCATTGAGTTCGCCTTTTGTACACTATTTTATTTTTTGTGCAATAAAGTATTTAAATAAATAAATAATAAAATAGTCGTTTTATACATTTTCCGGCGTGACACGACCAATGACACGTAAAAAATATAAACAATGAAATTCCTCATACATACCTAAACTCTGTTCAGACTTTCTTATGTAGTAAACAACTATCAGCTAACCTCAAAATGAATATTTTTTGGCTAAAACAGCTCTTTTATTTAAATAAAGTAAACTGAGAAAACATTTTGGACATCACTTGTCCCATCACATCACAAAAAAGTTGCATTTTGAGGAACTACTTAAAACAACTAAGTCCGAACAGGGTTTACATACATCTACTTAATAACCACGGAGTCCTTATCAATTTGCTACCTGACAACAATCTAACCACTATGCTCCTGTTGCATCGTAAATTGCACCATCATACATACAATCCATTTGGACCGGGCATGAATATGCAACGAGCAGATTGCACTTTATTCATATTGGCCCGATCATGCACCGGCTTACATTTGGAAATGCTTGTATGACCCAATGCAATTTGTGGAATGTTGTAGGTTTAGATATGTATTGTTGGATACGAAAATAAGAGCTAGTTTTTTTTTTAATAAACAAAAACAAAGAATAACACTAATATATTATCTATAAACCTAACGTGTCAAATATTATATGTATATATACAAAAACCTCTAATGCATACATAATTATATGCGAGTGGCGTACAAGCAAGTACACATTTTTGAAGTCTTGGAAACGTATATATATATATGTATATATATGTATGACTTTGTATGCACGTTACAAGTATTAATCATTAGGAGGTGCTTAATTTTTTTTTTATTTCACTCTAAAAACCTAGACTTTTAAATGTAGTAGTGTTTTCAATCTACAAAATCCACCCCGTGTCAAATTGACATTGCTCAATTCCGTCATTGTATAATGTATAAAGAATCAAGAAGAAGGGATGAAGGACTTGACAAAAGAACCTGAAACTAACCCAAAGTTCTGTCGAGTTCAGAGAGAGAATACTCTTTAAAAAACCGAACACATTTTCGTTACGTGTGAATCCAACGACATTATTTCTCTGATAACTCGAGTTATGTTGTGTGTTGTGGGTGGTAGGACCTTGTGCAGGGTCTGTCCGGAAAGCCACCACCATCTTATCCATTAACCGACCGCCAAACAGCAGTGTTCGCATGTTGTGTTCCGGTTTGGGGATAAGACAGCCGGTGTGATGAATAGCATAGAGGCATTTCATCTTAGTCCTCAGGGTTGGCAACGCATTTGCAGTCTTAGGCTTGCAGTCTTGTGAATGCGAATGTCTATGGGTCACAGTTTCCATTTACCATCAGGTGGCCTGTGTGCTCGTTTGCCTGGTCTTTGCCAAAAAAAAAAAAATAATAAAAAAAATGTCGATCGACATTGGCGAATTACACTTTACCAGGAGTGACAGGTATTAATAAGTATATATTAAAAAACGGCTGATCTTTGTGAATTAAAATATACCTAACAATTGAATAGTCTTTACACATCACTAGGGTTTGGATTTTGGTAGCATATCGTGGTTCTAGAATCCATGGAGTCGCTATTTCATAATTATTATATGGGGGGTTTGGGGGGGTGGTTCCTTTTATGATGACATGTAAGTGAGCACTAAACAAGGATTTTCCCTAAATCAACCCCCAACAGGAAGAAATAGGGGGAGTAGCGGGAAACTAATTCTACGCGTACAAACTCGCGGGCGTCCTCTAGTAATGCAGAAGACTTTCAAAATATTTTTTTTATATGAACTAAATACATTTTTAGTTCGGTTATTCCATATTTGCTTGTTTGTAACGCTTTCACAGCTTTATCCTTCATATCAAAATTCATTTAAATTGGTTTAGCGGTTTAATGATAAATTAATTTAAATATTAAAATACTGAAGGTCACAATCGATGTGATATGTATTATAATAAATAGGGAATAGCGACTCCATGGATTCTATAACCACGATTTGCCACCTAAAGCCCTAACTCTACACATCACCCTAAGACATCAAGGTGCAGTCACAGCCATTATTAAGGTTGCACCACACGACCATCGATCTTCGCCACGATCCATCATGTGCTACAGCTTTACCTGCGTTCAGACGGAGGTGAACAAAGGAAAGTTCTAGAATTATAGTTGTTTGTTTAATTGAGATGAATGGGATCCGCTTGAAAATAAAATAACGACGGTTTTTTGCTGGTTTTAGAGAAAAAGTAGGTATTTACAGGGTGTAATAAAAACCCTGTTCAATAAGAACATTGTTTGTAGGATTACTAACCTCTGATGTAAGAAGTAAATATTCGAAATTAAAAAACACGTTTATATGCATTTCATGGTCTAGTACCTCATAGTACAAGCCTAGTTTGGGGATAGATCAATTTGTCTGACATTGCGTCTAACATTTAGTTTAGAATTCACTTAATTACCATATTATACCATAATATACCATATAAATACCATATTATTATGCATAAAGTTTTAATACAACCAATTGCTCCATTAACCTCAAGCAAAACTTCCACATTCATAAATATCAGTAACTTTGCAAATTGAAATTTACATTCCAAACTTATCTGTAATCAACTCCAAATTAATAGGCACGCACGATTAAACAATACAAACAACAACTTTACGCCCAAGGGAGAGAATCAATAAAGGCTACCGACGTAAACCGAATGAATCTCACCTCGGAAGTTTACGAGCTCGGCAAACAGAGTTCTGACGGCGCGAGCTGCGAGGTAGCTGCCATTGGTTAAGTTGCAAATTAAAATTAATAACTTGGGAGACGGCTTTGAAGAAATTAGGTAAACAGATCTTAAGGAAGGGGTGTAATGGGAGCAGGTAAGAGTTGTTTATCAATTAATTAGATTGCAAAAATCTTTACTGTAAACGTAATAATGAGTTACAAATATAAAAAAGATAATAATAAATGAAACAGTAACCAATTATCTTTGCAACATGCCACTTGTTACCTTTTTGCTCTACAGAACAGAGAATAAACCGCGGTTCACAAGCGCATATTAAAACAACAATAAGCAAACAAATACTCTGCCAGTTGGAAGTATTCTCTCGGCTTAGGAAAGTGTACTCTTCCGTAAAACTGCAAAATTCACTTCCAAATCTCTATTCTAATGAAATTCAAAGCAACAGACCAGATTAAAACAATTTAAAATGCAAAACAAGTTTAGTTTTGGTTGCATATTAGCGCACATTTTAATCCCGCACTGACTGTGCCGTTTATTGCGGAATTCTACCGGAATAATTTAAAGGAGAGTTAAATTTCGTTTTAGAACTAAATAGAAACAAATTCTGGTACCTATAAATATTTTGTTAATATAATTTACCTCTATTCCATTTTTCTACTATATATTGTATTCTCTTATTGGTTATTATTTAAATCAGTGTATATGTGGGCAACCGCTGTCTCTTCGTTCGTGTGTCACGTTGGCGCCACTGAAAATCAGCGTCGCGGTTCAGGCCGTGACATAGTGCTGAGTGGTGTCAATTTCGACGACAGGAATCACCCATGGCAACATTATGCTAAAATTACTAAATTCTTTTTCCTTATTGTTTAATTTTTTTTCTGTGTTGCCATTCTTTTTGTCAATGTTAAATTTAATCTGTGTTTTATTTGTTTTTTCCTGTGATTGTCGAATAAATATTTTCTATTTCTATTTCTATTTATTACGAGCATATTATCCAAAAAAATCGGTCAAAAAATGCTCTATTATCAGGGGAAAATCTCACACAAATTGACTTAGTCCCAATCTTGTCAAGGCTTGTAACATGGGTACTACAAAGATAAACAAACTTATATAGAGAAATACATAGAAAACATTCGACAAGACTCAGGAACAAAGTCGCGCTCATCACCCACACATTAACCCATACTGGGAATCGACCCCAGGACCGCTAGCTTATAGAGTCTTGTACTTACATGAAAGGTAGTGCTTATTTACTTAACACGTTCACCACCTGCCATGCTGCTACAAGTGCTACCCTGTAGCCTATACCAGCATTTTCCCGCTATCTACTGAAAATCTGCTACGAACAGTGGACCCGATATCGGGTCGTTGGCGCTGAATGTGTCTACTTGATGCATGTTCATTAATGTTATCCCATTTCATTCACGCATGAATGAGCATGCGTCAAGTTTAGGTTAGGTTAGGTTAGGCACCACCTATTCCGAGCACTGTCATGATAATACAGTATGATGAACATTTGCTTTTTCTTGGCACCTGTTTACGTTCTCTGTTATTTTTGAGTGGCCCGGTGTGACACAAGCCTAATTAGTTAAAATTTCATCTTTAATTGTATCTTGCTTAAACAGACTGTGGATTTATAAATATAATAATGTGGATGTGGCACATTTTTTTCTTCTATTTAGTAAGGTATTGAAGAAAATACTCTAAAACCATATATAAGTACAAAAATTTAAAAATGCATTAATTGTGACATTTAGACCCTTTACCTTTGTGAGAATATTTGAATGTTTAGATGCTTAAATGTTCGTAATTTAATCACGCCAAAAGCACTGAAAGTATCAAAAATGGTAATTACTTTTAACAATTTAAAGTAAAACCTACTGTACTAGTTAAAATAAAAAATCAATTTTAAACAAAACCAAAATCGACAGCGCTACAACATTTCAATATTCAACTTTCATTCAAAATCCGTATTTCTATGTTTCTCTATTGAGAGTTCATTACTTCTAGAATAGGGCAGCCTAATTGAACTCGAAATAAAAATGTCACCAGCGATCCAACTAATTAAGTGACAGCCCTGAATTGCAAGTTGCCAGTAAAGTAGCTAATCTCAGCCGGTATCGGCGGCCAGCACTCGCGCCAGTGACGAGTCGAGTGGCTCGACCGGATTAGACTTGACTTGACTTATTCCGACGATTGTTCTGTCCGACTTTACTGCTGTTACTTAGCGCCTGTTTTGTTTTAAACAACTGTCCGAAGAGGAGGGGAACGTTTCGTGTATATATGTATGTATGTATGTATGATTCTTTAATGTTATCCAAAAAATAATTAACTTTTTACACCTCTTGCATTAGGTGTTTCCAAACCATTATGTTTGTTTGTTATCTCCTGTAGACTAAACAGTTTGATAGATGTTTAAGTTTAGGGTTATATTTGATTCGTTATTTACTTATACTGAATTTTACAGCTTAATTATAATCTATTTTACATTTGCGTTTGCAACGTGAGTGTTAAATTTACATCGACGTTTAGGTACATCGCAGTTTAATTGCCACATATTTTTCGTTTCACGCAAGCGCCGTGACGTCGTGACGTGTCTGTGATAATTTTGTGTGTGTGTGTTAGCTTTATTACCTATTCCAAAGATTGCACATCTCAATTGATTTAATTATTTGTAAACTAACGCATTGAATACACCTATTGCGTCAAATATAATATAGGTATGTGTACATTAAACCTTATCAGTGGCATAGAGACGTGTAGGATATTTTTGATGTCTTGGGAACGTATTAATGTATAATTTATGAATTTTACCTACTGTACATTTAAACTATGCCACCAACACTAGACGCAAACTGTGTGTGTGTGGTGAATACCATTTTCGTGATTTTTATAAAATTTAACAGCATAAAAAAAAAGCTGTTCCCCGATACTGATTTAGTTATTTTAAATAGCTCAGAACCTCCGATATAATGGTAACGCCTACTTTTAAAGCTCCATGTTCATGCAACATAGCTAAAAACTATCCCGCTTGAACTAGTTTTTTTTTTAATTGCTTTTTAATCCTTTGGCACATATGATGTCATAGATACGCAGATTATGCATACACACAGACATACAGACACACAAATTAAACTTTAAACTAACACGATTTTCACACATGCAAAAACTATACAATGTGACTTAATCGCGTAATAAATTACACATTTACCTCGACTTTTCGACTGTGTTACAACAACCATGGTCACGAGAAGACTGAGCGTATTTGTCTATTTTTCGACCTACCCGCACTTGGTATATACCTTTTGTTTGTTTTAAAATTAGAAAACGTCAAAATTTCAACAAAGAAGTTGGGTATAGGCCATCGACTACGTGGAATCCAGTCATCATTGAATATAAACGAGGAAGTGTAACGTCGCATAAATCTTCAGATGATGTGAGGGTTGGAAGTCGGTCAACACAACCAAGTGCGGGTAGGTCGAAAAGCTCGCACGATAACAGACAAACACCCTCCATTTCAGTCAAAACGTCGAGGTAAATGTTCGTTTTATACACTCAGGAGCAAAAATAACGGGACAGAGTGCGTTTTTCATACTAAAGAGGCTATTTCGAAGCCTTGGTTCCTCGCCAGGAATTGCTTTTAGTGAATTCTGATGATGAATACCGCGAGCATCGATACAGCACTTCCAGAGTGCCTAGGATACCCAACTGAATGAATATGCGGTTAACGCCGGAATTGTATCAGAAAAACATCTAAAATGGCAATAAAATGTAAGGAAATCCAAATGCTGACCCAAACTGTCCAGCTGTGGTGTTAACTGATTGTGCGATCAGTTAGGTATCTTAAGAACTGTTGATCTCCTCTATTGAACCTCGGAGTATCCACCATTAAACCTCACTCGAAACAACCCCTGGCAAGGAACCAAGGCTTCGTTATAGTCTCGTTTGTATGAAAAACGCACTCTGACCTGGTATTTTTCCTCCTGAGTGTAGTTTTAGTACAGATGCACACGCTAAAGTTGTGCTCATAACACCTTTTGGTGTCGAAAGTTAATAAGAGAAACATTAATTAGTGTATAAGTGAGTGTGTGTCGCATTGCCTAGTATAAATTACGCAAATTCAATGGCCACAATCAAGCCATTATGCTCGTCAATAAAACGAGGTAAACTTTATTAAAGCGAAACTCACGTTATGCATAATCAAGATTTATTAAAGAACTGGGAAATAAGCAACGAAGGAAATTGAGCGCTTGCTTTTAATTAAAAATTCTTGCAGTTCAAGTTATAATTTTGAAGTTTAAAATAGAATCAAAATTCTTCCGCTTCGGTTTTTAATAATAAAAATAGGCGGGGTATACTCGAAATGGCGGTAAAAAACAGTATCAGTCAGTAGTATTTCTACCTTATATTCTATTTGAAGACCCGGTTTGATTGGTAAGCTCATAAGCTCGAATATTTTTAAATCTCAACGAAAAATAGGGGGAGGGATGTAATAAGTTTAAATCTCATGTCTGCCTTATAATATAATATTGCTTACTAACCTCAGGTACGAGATATAAGAAGTATTGGTGGGAGATTATAATTGGGTTGTTAACTACGTTTTATACAAATCGGGTGGGTCGTTGTAAATGTATTAGTGGTTTTCAATTACGTATCCACACATTTAAAGTTAGACCACTCATTTACGCTTGGAATAAGACCATAATTGCCTTTGACATGACTCGCACTGCTAGATCAAAACAGTATCAACTCAAAATCCTTGCTAGTTTTGTTTCAAGCTCATAGGATTTGTAATAAAGTTGATTTTATAAAACAGTTGTATTTTGAGTTACTCCTGTTTTGATCTAGCAGTGCGTGTTATCGTATTATTATATTATTAATCTATCAGAACTTTTGAGGAAAACCGGCTGAAAACGCTTGACCTAAAACGCCAAATTCAAAAAGATAGACCCAAGCCCTCCTATACCTACACTTACAACTTGCAGGGTCAGCTCAACATGCGACAGGATATTTAAAACTAAGTTTGGTCTAGCGAGCCACATTAGAGCTCACGCTAGGAAATAAATTGAATATTTAAGTATTTAAATATTTATCTTAAATTTTAAAAAAATTAGTCTGAGTCGCCGTCATCGAAATCGATGAGGAGGACTATATATATAGTATATTGATAGTAATGGCGGCCAAGTATATAACAATCCGATAATATGTCACAGGGATAATGGTTTAACCATAGTAGAATAGAGGCCCCGAGTCTTTAAGTATATTGGTACAGTCGGGTTCATAAATATGTGTACACTTTAGTACCTTGTCTATTTCATGACATGTTCAAACTACATGAATTGGCACAACGATTAAAGTGACAAGGTACTACGCATATTTATGAACTCGACTGTACATTTTTTTACCATCTCTTAACACGTTCCCTGTCCGGGTGCCCCCGATGTGGGGTCATGAACCTTTTCAGGATTCTGTGCTTCCACTATGGGGTCACATCTTGATACAGAATGCACACTTAAGACTTGTGACATTGGCCGATGGTTTAGTATGGGGACAGTGAACGTGTTAAGTGTTTAATTTAGTTATCCCTCCCTATATCCCTCATTGAAGATAATCTTAGTATGTCTAAAGCTTAGATTGAGACCAGACCAATGTTAAAATTGTCTTCTGCTATTTATCTATCCTTAAAAGTATTTTTTGCTTCATTTCTTTTCTTTCCGCATGATTCAGCCTTGATTAATGTTCTCATACATTCGTTTTATTATACAAGTTCCAACCATTATTTAACTGTCGGTAACGCCTACCGCCGACTGCCGAAATGGAACATCTACTATCTATCACACTGGATCACTCAGTATCTATAGTGTAAAGATAGGTCCACCATCATGAGCATTCATAGCATCTGCTATGGACCCTGCCTATGAAGCTAGCGGTCCCAAGTTCGATTCCTGGTATGCAAAAATAATTGTATGATGAGCGCGAGTATTTTTTCCGAGTCTTGTATGTTTTCTATGTATTTATGTATGTATTGCTGTATGTAAGTATGTTTACCCTAGTCTAGTACTCAAAATATGAGCCCAGAGCTAAGTTTGAGAGTAGACCAATTTGTGTAAGATTCTTCACGTGTTCCCTGTTCTTTGATATGCTAAGATGGCGGTGGATGGAACCCTATTTGATTATAAGATTACTACCGTTTGCCCGCGAGTTCGTCCGCGTAGAAATCGGGAGATGTCCCATTCTAAGGAATCAAAAAGTACCAAGTACTCGCACTCAGCTCAAAACACTTCCGCTTTTAGAAGATTTAAGTGATTTGTACTGTATAACTTAAAAACTACTTCAATTAATTTCTGGGCTATTAGGTCAACAAAAAAAAAACACTTAGGGCATTGCTTGCAAGGCGTTGCGCACGGAACGACGTCGTTTTCACTCTTGTTGCATGGACATAAAACTCTTTCTGACCGGCTCAAGCCAATTCCGCGTCGATAGGTCTGGGGAGACCCTTACTTGCCGCCAAAGATAAAGATAAGATAAAAAAATATAAAAGATCTTTATTCAGTAAGTAGGCCGCACGGGCACTTTTACACGTCAAAATCTACCAGCGCTACGCAAGAGACCACTGCTGAGAAGAAACGCCGTGAGAAACTAAACAGACAACAGTCAATCGTTTTTTTTTAAATACTACTTATGATATTACCTATACATACAATTATAAAGCTTAACCTAGCAAATAAATTATAAAGAACAGTGAAAGTATTTTTATTTTCCGGTGTGGTGCATCGGGTTGAGGAAGACTGTGCTCGTTGTCTTTCTCCATTGACAAACGTTGGTGACCAATCATTACCAAAATATTACCTTACCATTTTCATAGAGCATTACGAAAAAAACTTCGCCAACATTTACCTACAACCTCCATTAGAAAGGCAGGCCCAATAATCGTGCACGCTCCACCGTAGACATTGCTTAAGATTAAGATCGATCACCTCGCTGAGTGAATAAATAGCCGAGTCTATCGGGCATAATCGACTGCGCCGAGCAAATATATCAAGTTATGTATGCGCACAACATATACGCTTTGGGGGGGAAATAATCAGGAAATGTAAGTAGAACCAGAAAACGAACGATAAGTGGGTGTATCCGTGTTTTTTTATAGTAAAAGGTCGACAAAAAAAAAACTAAATCTTATTTTCGGTGTAGGATAGTTGGAGAGAATAATCCAAATGCATTGTGATTCATTTTAGTTCTTGTGTTTGTACACGATTATGTAGAAAAAGCTTTTATTTTTTTCTAATAAACGAATACTTGACTGAAGTTACTTATTATGAAAAACAAACGAAAGAACTTCCAAACCTTCTAAAAACTACTTATTATGCCAATATAAACTTACTTATTATGCCAAAAAACATTAGTAACACTTTGGATTTATAGAAGTTTGCTTTTGTCCTGTTGTTATTCTTACATAATTTTAATTGATAATTATTTATTTAATGGTTACAATCGACTTCTTACCAGACATAGTTGCAGGCGAAAGCTGTTGTTAATTATAATTACGTTAAAACTATAAATAGACATAGAGAAACATTGTTAAAATCGCTGCATTTTACGTTGCATTCGCTCTTAAAGTTTGTTCAACTCCGATTCCCAATTCCAATGCTGTAAGCAACTGGTAGCGTCTAATAAAAATTAGTTCCCAACGATAGACATCCAGAAAGTAGAACTCAGTAAGACGCAACATTATCAGGGTTTTCCCGGACTTTTCCCGGACTTTTCCCGATTTTCCCGGGTTTAACGAGGCCCGGGGTGATTAGCCCGGTAATAGTTCCCCGAGATTTTATGAAGGTTACGCTTTCCGGCATTCTTAGTGCGTACGAAATGGTTTTTGTTTGTAATCCGTAATCTGGTGACGAGCCAGTGGACCGAGAAGTGGGTCCTTTACTGAATAATAGTTGGAAGGACTATGGGGTTTTCCTGTGGATGCTTGAAAATGATAATGCTCACCAGCGTAGGACAGTGACGTGATCAATAATAGCTGTGGCAACCCTCAAATGTATCAGATTTTGTTGTCATGCTAGAAAATTTTATGTACAGAATTATGGTTATTTTAACTTCGTATGTTTGTCGCTAGTTTAATGTTAATATCATAATATCACTAATTAAAGAAGTAACATGAGGATTAAATATGTATTTTCTAGATACAATGAGGGAAAAGAAATCACGTACCTTTTGTAGGTCCTATTCACATTGTGAAAAAAGCGAAAATGGTTAGTGTTTCGATGTCCTTGGCTGGGTTCCCCTGGAATCCCTAATCGTCCTTTGTTCTAATGCACCGTTGGACCTAATTTTCATTTATCCTAAAGCAATTTCCGCTTAAATTTTACAACTTTTTAGTGTTGTTATAAAACAACTATGAGGAAACGCATTTATGCGTACCCTCCGGTCTTGGGACGACCATATTGGAGGGTTATGTGGGACTCACAACCCCCTACCCTTCAGAGCGACGGTGAAGGTGGAAGCCTACCCACTTAAACCTCACCGGTTAACCTCCATAGGCTGTTAACGGGGGCACCGTGGGCTGATGACTATTCACCACTGGGTGCCCCCAGCCTGTTGCTGGGGCACCTAAACTAACCTAACCTCACCGCAGGTATAATTGAAAAACTTAAAAAGTTCTCATCTAAAAACCAGGTAAGGGCTAGTGAAAATTCATGCAAAAGATGTTTAGGACAAACGTTGTTAGGGGTTTCGAGTGACACCCCTTTGGCTGTATATACCAAGTATGTTGTTACATAAACATTTTGACAAAGAAGCTTAATCAATAGCAAACACTATCAATTAAACAAAACCTACTAATGCGTTCTCCGCACGAGACGCCGGGACGTACGAGGCAGACGGAGATTCGTCTCTGTTAGTGTTGGATTAATGGCAGACTGCTAATTAATTGAGTTATACCGACGGAGTATTGATCGTAGTGTGTTGTTATAGGACCATTGTTTTCTTAATGAAGAAGGATATGATTCATTGTGGTTGCAGTTTACATGGGGTAAGAAATGGCCTTCAGAGAACTAAAACGGTGGTTTCAGAACATTCTAGTGACAATTCTTAACAAAAAGCGACCGACTACTGCTGCAGCATTATGACTTGGAAAGTTCTAATATTCACTGCGTGTATGAATGCCAACCCAACGTTACCCTGTAATTTATAATCCGTCAAGGCATTGAGCCAACCGGTCACGCAGAAACATAATAATATATATTCTTAGTTTTGGGTAGTTGTGTAAACATGTTTATTTTTCTACTACGTAAGTTTTTAATATTTTTTGACTGCGCGAAATCTACTTTTGGCGATAATTTCAGACACAATACTAACTAGTATTCACTACATTAAAGATAAAAAAGATAAAAAGATAAAAGAAATTTATTCAGCAAGTAGGCCGCTCGGGCACTTTTACACGTCAAGATACTACCAGCGCTTCCCAAGAGGAGACCACTGCTGAGAAGAAACGCCGCAAGAAACTCAGCAGTCAGTCATTTTTTAAACTATTATTATTATTTCCAAAACATAGTTAAACGTAAGAAACCTGATGTTGCGAGGGTAAGATAGTGACGGTTTATTGACAAAGAGATAATCCGTGAGTAGGCTTGCGAAAAACGTAAGCCTGATGACCAAGATGAAACCTCTATACTAGGTTGTTTTAACGGCGTCTTACGTCCACACAGAAACGCAACTGGGTAATTTTAGATAAAGATATGAATGGGCTGAAATGGAACACTCGCTCCACTCGTTATAATTAAACGATTTTGTACGGGTATAAAGGAAGGATGATTATTAGTAGCTCAAATATTCTATAAATATAAATACTAAGGTTTCACTTAACTTTGAGTGGATAGTGAAATCCAAATCAGAGAGCATAATAATCGTTTTCTGTTTTTTTTTTAATGTAAATTGCAACGCTCTGACTAAAGGCTCAACATCTGTGCTGACTTTCATACATACATATTTGGATAAAATATAAATTGTATTTTTCTTCGTTGTTATGTGGATGAGCACTCGAGTATACGGAGAGAAAGTTGAAAGTGTGGAACTATGTAATTTCTGCTTTCGCACGTTATTTCTGTGTCAGCTTGGGTACTTTTAACTTGAAAAAATTAAAGTTATATAAAACTACGAAGATTCATTCACATTAATAAAATAATTCTCAGTGTCTTGTTTTATTTTGACGACGAGGCTAGCACATTTGCTAGTGACCCTGGCTACGAAGCTAGCGGTCTTATCTATTTAGTACCTACAGTATTTATGCAAGCCTTGAGCTTAGTTTGGGAGCTAGGTCAATTTATGTGCGAGTGTCCCGTGATATTTTATATTTATAAAAAACCAAGATTGTTGGAACGTATTCCGAAACTGGTAATTAGTTCTTAGGTACAGCATTTATTTAATTATGTATTTCCAATTTCATAAGTGGTTTTTCACACCACATGCTCGAAATTGCCCAATTACATATCATGCAAACCTCACCTAAAGTAAGTCATTTTAGCCATCGGCTAACCAGGCAGGTTATAATGAGATTTGAATTCGTATGCAAAATTACAATTTGTACTCTTTTTTTTTTAAATATGGTACTTTATGTTTTAATAAAACGTTGTTTCTAGTAAGTAGCATTGCTTTTAATTGTCTCGCAAAAGGTCAGAAAAGTATAGTATTTTCCTTTGGGATAAAGAAGTTTTCGTCTTGGGCGAGCTTGAATCCCTCGCTGCACTCAGGACTCCGTATTAATTAAGTCGTAACACCCTCGCTACGCTCGGGCGTTAAATCCGTTTCCTAATATTTATCATAACTTACCGCAGCCAGCATCAACACAACCATTTACAGCATCGTATATCTCTCCCCTTGTTCGACAAATGAAACCTGGTGACTTTTCCCGTGTATCGGCTTCACGCGTGGCCGCGCGCGCGCCAGGTGTGAAGATAACCCATTGTTAGAACACTCCGGCGCACCCGCCGCTGATACTGATAACTAGAACTGTGTTTAGTGATTTGTTTTGGTGGTTGTGATGATTTAGTTATTTTATCTGACACCCGAAAAAGTTAATGATTCTTACATTTAGATTTGTACATGGGTATGAATGTTCGTTTCTTTGCTTTCTCGTAGAGACTGAATACATGGCCCGAATTTGACAAACGACGTGTAAGGGCCGAGTTCACCAACCAATTTAACAGACGGTTAAGACTTAATCAGCTGTTAGTCAATATATAAGACCACCATTACAGCGCTAACCGTCCGTTTAATGGTTGGTGAACACTGCACTAAGGGTCCGTTATTTGACCAGTAGTTAACTAAAGAAAACATTCAAAAAAATAATCGAAAATTTTACACATTTCTTTGAGATTTAACCATAAGTTACGATTTTTATCTATAACTTAGTTTATTTACTGATCAAACAACAGGGTCTAGGCACGGTTTGTCGCAAAAAAAAACATTGAGTGGCATTTTTAATTTCACAAAAATACATTGGAATTGGTTGGGTTCTTGGAAGTCTCAAAGAGAAAAACAGACAGAACGACTAGGACGTGGGTCTATATCCCTTTCTTTGGTCAGGATCAAAAAATAAATTAATGATTCGGTAGGTAGTTAATTTTACTAACCATAGGTTACCATTAAATAAATTACAATATACCATCACAAGTAACTAAAATGTTTATGAAATATTCGTAAGAAAATTTGAATAATCCCCCACACCATTTAAAATCATATAATCTACACAATCAATACAAAATTGCCATGCACTCTTAGGGCCTCCCACACGACTAATGGTCAGCGACACGCGACGTCAAGTTTCTTATTAAACACCCATTCGAACCACCATTGTGTAATCTTTATGAAGTTAATTCCCAAATACAGTGGTTATAACGTGGTAAACTTCGTATTATGACTTGCTTTTATTAAAAATAGCTTATTTTATTGGCTATTTGGTGGGCTTTTGGTGGTTTTATGGACATTACACGCTCGCAGGAAAGTAATCGTATTCTTTGATATTGTTCTCCTTGCTTTTGTTAAGTTTTATTATTACTTTCTGAACAATAGCCCAACATCAACATTCTCACTATTATTAATTAATAACAAATTGTACCAATATTAAAAACATTGTTTTTAAATTACTGTCCTTTTAAATATTATAAATGCGAAAGCGTTGGTTTGCTGGTTTTTGCTTCTCTTAGAGACAGATTAAAGATCAGAAAGGGACATAGGCATCTCTAGAAATAACAGTCTCCATAGGACTAGCGACTTCTACGTGGGCACAGTACCACAAACTAATTACTAATAAATGACTACAATGAAGGTTTTCTATATGACTTTAAGAAGGTATCGAATGGTAAGAGGGATGTGCGACCTAAAAACTTTTGCGACTGCAAATGCGTTGCCAATCCTGATGATTAAGTATAGTTGTTATGCCGATTGTCTTATCTCCACACCATCTTTTAAGATAAAAAATCTTTGCACATAACAGCGCTCATTCCAAACCCCAATCCTTCACATATCCCAAAAACAATCGTTAAAAACCTCAGCGTTCCAACTCTATTAATTCGCTCGGGTTCTTTTAACCGAGCCCCATTTATCAGACGTTTGTAATTTACCCGCGTCAGGCTCGCAGGTGCGCCGGACGGTTAGTGTGGCGACGCCCTTAGCTGAAGTCGGGTGACAGTGGGATAGGTAATCGGGAGGAAGGAAATAAAAGGGTTGCGAAACTATGTAGGGCTTAAAGTATTTGCATTGAAAGTTTCGCTGCTTATTTAAGAACAAAACAAATGGGTACCTATGCTTTAAGATCCTTTGAAACGCCTGTTATAGGCACTTGCCCCACTGTCAGCGAGGGCTTTCGACAATTTTCAAGAAACGAACGAAAGATTATAGATCCCGTTGCAGTAAAAGAGACACATACATAGAATTATAATATTAATAGTTGATACTAGCTGTACTCGCTTCTCGTTCATCGTCAGCGAAGGGACAAGTACCTTATGCAAGCAGCAGTGTTAGCATTGTTATACTCGTAATGTCATGTTGGAATAACACAGACAGTGAAATTAATAGGCATAACTTTTTTTATGCTAAAGAAGGCAAACGAGCCAGCAACGGGTCATCAGATGGAAAATCATCACTGCCATCCATAGTCACTTGCAACACTAGAAAAGGAATAGCATTTAATAATACACTCAACTCAGTGGTTTAATTTGATCAATGATAACTTTGTATTTGGTAGAAGAACAAGAGCAGAGTCGGTCAGTGAGTTACGGATTTAGGTTATAAAATTTAAAGTCTCTTCGTGGCAAACTAATGTTTTTGTTTTTTCTGAAACTATTTAACAAGAAACTTGTACCAATTTAAAATTCTAAGCACTTGGGCAAGCTACCTGCGTTACCACATGCCTTATCTTCGCTCGCAACTCGCGAGGCGCGTCAATATTGACAGAACACTCGACGGGATTGGCCCACGACCGAATCGCAATATTTTCACTATAAACACACTGCCATTTGGTAGGGAAATTGTAGGCAGCGGCAAATTGGGTGAGAGCTTTGTTTTATGACTGTTGACTTACTTGCGAGGGGTTTTGTGTTCTTTAGATTTGGTACGGGAAGAGAAAAAATGGTCGAAGTGGACTTTGGACACAGTTTTCAATCGTTTGCTTAATGGAGTGTTGTGGATGGAATCAGAGACGAGACAACAAGTTTGTTAATCATTTTGATACTATAATTTGCTGTTAGTGTTAAAAAAGAAATAAAAAGAAAAATACATTTATTCACTACACACACAAAACACACAGAAAAATAAATAATTGAAAACAGTAACAACAATAAACAAGTAGTGAGTGTGTCTTCGCGGCAGTGAATCGGACGCTGGCTCAGCATAATGCTGAGGTGTTAACCTGCAGCGCTGATTTTCAGAACAAATACTTATAGTTGGTGGCAAAATATATACAAAATCTACATCCAAATACCTTACACAAACATATTTAAATTAGAAATACGAGTACGTACTTAGCCAGTATACAGCATCGACAATTTGGGACAATTAACAAAAACAAAAGAAAACTAAACTCTGATTTACAAAGTGCTGGTTGGGAAATAGGATTTTAGGAGCGTCAACAAATAACCCTTAAGCTTACGCTTAAAGGTGTACTTGCTAGGCGCTCCTTGGATGGGAGGGGGTAGATCATTCCAGCACTTGGACGCCGCGAACTTGAAACTACCCCGAAACGCCGCGGTTCGGTGCAGCGGCACAATCGCCCACACACACAATTGTTAGGTTGTTCGTGTATTTTATGTTTGATTCTAAAAAGTGAGATGTCAGAAGTCCTAATTATTCGTATTACTAGTGTAATTCCTAAGATTTTTAAATGGATTGTAGGTAAGTATTGCTAAAACGCAAAAAAACGCTAGTATGTTTTTTTGCGTTTAGTATGTTAAAAAATACATAAAACTTTTAACATTGTTAAAAGTTGACGTATTTGTTTGGGAGTGGTCGCTGTTATTATAACATATTTGTTTTATGATAGCCCAATAACACAGACATTTAAATTTCTGAAATAAACGGTATAATTAAGTTTTCTACACCTCTCTGTCTACCGTACACCAAGATGCAGTGTGCGCCGCCCAACAGTTGCAACAGTTTAAATTATTGACAGTGATAGATGCCGTATTGGGCGGCGCACACTGCATCTTGGTGTACGGTAGACAGAGAGGTGTAGAAAACTTAATTATACCGTTTATTTCAGAAATTTAAATGTCTGTGTTATTGGGCTATCATACAACATGTTGATGGGAGGCCATGGAGGCCATTTGCAACGTCAAAAGATGGCGGATGTGTAATTTGTTTTAGTTTTTATTTTTGTGTATTTAGGTGTTCAAAGTTCTTTTCCGTTAGTGATTTGTACTTTTTATGCGTTTGTGTTGCACAGTGATAGAAGACTGTGACTTATTTCGTGTATCTGGCATCTTACTTCTCGTTTCATAAGGTTAAAACTATCTTGACCTCGGTCCTACATATCACCGTACAAGGTTGCCCCCAATCTTCCTAGAGAAGATTGGATTGTGTTTTATTATTATATTGATTTATACTTTTATACTTGACACTGGCGAAATCACTTCATTGTGGAAACGTCATATTTCCGCGGTAGTAGCTGTTCAAGTCGCCGCGGGGCAAAGAAAAAAAAACGGTTGATGGGTCGCGTCCAATTTCTTTTTAAGTTAGAAGCTGTCAAATTTCTATAATACTTTGTCATTTTACATTTTAATCTCTGCAAACCAGTCTTGGGTAACGAAACTATATCCATTATTTATAACCTTAAGCACTTAACACAAATACTGCCGTGAAGTTATTCGCGTCCCTCGACTCCGTCAATACTGTGAAAAGGCCTTAATGCGGCTGTTTGCCGAGTGCCCTTTGCCAAAGATTGCGCCGTGTTGACGGAGATAATGCCTGTTTACTCTTGTTTGTCGTTTAACTTTGTACTTTTCACTGTTTGTAATAATTTGGGTACACTTTATTGTAAGTTTACTGTGAAGAAAACGTGTTTGACTGAGATTGATAAATTTATCAATTAATTTGAAATTACATACCTAAATACGAAGCTAGTGGTTTCATTATAGACAAATATATATTATATGTATTTAAAGCATATTATTATCTATGTATATAATAATATGGTTGCCCTTGCCTTGTAGTTACAAGCTAGTAGCTTGAGACCACGTTATGTTGTGTCAGATTGCCATTTGATATTTAAAAAGCAATTAAATGGTACCTACATGAAAAGGGCATGTCTAGTATCCTTAGGGTCAATTGACATCGGGACGCGACGCGACGCGACGCTGCGCGCACATGCGACTCAAGATAGACTTAATTTACTACACGAAAAGGTACATATTTCATTATGATAATTCAACGACGTGTGGTGCAACGATGTAAGTTAAGTAGTTTTTTTGAGAAATCGCGATATAGAAGTTAGAAAGCATGTTATTTGGTATTTCCGTGAAGAGGTTTTTGTAACAGTGTTTTTTTTTCATTTTATTACGTCTATATCCATATTGTTCATTGTGAATTCTACATATTGAAATAAAAAATCATTAAAAAATGGGACAAGTACGTTCTTTACATGTACGTTTGACTTAGAAAAAATAATTAACCGAGACAAAAACACTTTTGAATACAGTGTTATCAAACTTCAATCAGCCTCTTAACACACACTTTCCAAACTGCTCAGACTTTTCCAACTTCATAACTCAATCTAGAAACACCAACCATGTTTAAAAAAGTTACATCCATCAATTAGTATTCCCCGGCGCGTCCGCGAGAAAAATCTCATTCAAGTTGGTAACAAGAAACTGCGACCCATCTGTATTGGCATCACGACTCCCATTTCCCTTGTTTTAACCGTTGAGACAATAATCAAGGTTATTAAACTTAATATTCATGGTGTCGACTCCGAGCGGACTAAGCCCGCGTTAAGTTATATTTATGACTCGAGTGCATCACAATAGGGGATGTAGGTTCTGGGGGCGATTCTTGGGGTATTGTTCCAAGATCAACCCGGTTTCATCATAATAAGGGCTTTAGAATATTCAGCTATTTGGAAACTAGCAGCGGTGGCATTTGGCCGGAATTTGAATTGCTTTACAGCCCTTATAAAATTTAGGGCTGTGTGGTTGAACGCTGCTGGTTTAATCCTTTTGAAAGTTTGTTGGTTATAATTTCAGCCAGTCATTGGTATAAAGATAAAGATAAAGATAAAGAGACATTTATTCGCAACAAAACAAAACCACATTACACAGATAAAACAATATCAAGACACAGAAAAATTGTTACGAAACGGTCCCAACTCAGCATTCGCTAGCCGTAAAGCCAGCACTGGTCTTCCGTTGGAACCGCTTGGTGAAAAAACGGAAAGTGACACATTTAACACAAAACAACGCTAAAAGAGAAACATCAAGGATCAAACACAATAATTCGTTCGAGATTATCTCGAACGTCTCAAATGACCATAAAAATTAACTAACTATAACTTGCATACAACAAAGACGCTTCCCGCTGTCTGTCCATCTGTATTTACGCTTAGAAATTTCAAAATATTATTAGATAATTCATCAATAGATACAGTAATTATAAACTCTGGTTGATATAGACGGGTGCAACAAAAACTCATATAGACCAAAGCAGAGGGGGGGGGACACTTGACTCTAACAAAAATTAGCGCTTCAAAGCTTAATATTTCATAAACGGATCCCTCAATCGATAAAATTTTAATGACAAACTCGCAATATTTTTGAAGGACCCATCCAACGACACCACGCAATATGGGGCAGATGAGAAAAAAAATGTGTAGCGGAGGCACACGAAAAAAAAAAAAACACTTTTTTTTTACCACTTTGTTGGCGTGACTTATATATATATTCATGCCAAATAACAGCTTTCCAGTACTAAGGGTCTCTGAGCTAGGCTGCGGACGGACGGACGGACATGGCGAAACTATAAGGGTTCCTAGTTTGACTACGGAACCCGAAAAATAGACAAAAACCCTTGAAAATAGCTGACTTAAAAACAGCCCAACGAACTTAATAATCACCCTAGTTAAATTTGATTTCTATTAAAAAGAATGCGTACGAACAGACAATACCACAAACAGATACACAATTACACAGATACACACATTACTTATACCACCATCTATTTACGTCAGAGGTTATATGAACTATAGGTTTTCTGTGACATTTTTAGCCATCTATCATTAGCCCTATAATGTATTTAAAGCTAGGACAAGCAGTTACAAGCGGTATTGATCCGAGTTCTATATTTAACCCAGCAATGCAGCTAAACTGATTCTGTTACACGGATTGTTTGCGTAAAGTTCCTGTTGTGGTTGGAAACGACTTCTCTAGCTACCAGAACATACACAATGGTTGAAGCTAATGAATTTAGTTCACGTGTGATATTTATGTGAATTATGTGTTGTAGGAATCACTATTCTTATATCACTATTGGAGTTTAAATATTTCATAGATGATCTGTTGATATTTAATACCAAATCTGTCAGTTATATATTACGTGGATCTGGGGCTCTGTTCTACTTGAGCTAAGCTTAATTGTTTTTGACATGTTGTCGTATTCTTTTTAAACCCTGCCGCCATTATTGTCAAATAACACAGACCCTTGTCAAACCTTTATTTCGACAAATGCTTTTAACATGACTAAGCAAATATCATTTTCATTTAAATCGTCAGTCTCTCTTCACTAATCTTCAGCCAAAGTAAAACAAAGAAGAAAGTTAGCAAATAAACAAAATACTTCGAATCTCTCCCTCCCCATCTATCATTCAGCTCATGAACACTTCTAATTCCAACTCCCTCATAACTCCTAAATCTATCAACGGCAGACATTTTTGACACAATTCCATTTCCAAAACCAATCATTGTCACTGATTTAATTATAGGTTTAAAACAAAAAATGCGGAATTCCGGAACCGCCAAAAAGTGCAATTCTCAGCCCCCGTGTTACTGTTAACGAAGGCCGGGGGGTCTAGAGGGGCCCAGAGGGGCTCGGAGGGACCCGCGGGGGCCCACGGGGCCCGGCCCTGCATCGCGGACCAGCGAGCTGCAATAAGAGGATCTGCACCCTTCTTGGTGTTTGGGACAAGTGGGAGGATGACAGGAAAGTAAGAGAGAATATTTAGGAATGTAAACCCATTATAGGCAAAAAAAAATTGAATGAAAATTATTTTTGACTATTTATGAAGCTCAAATAACCAAGATATAGGGTCCCACACGGCACCGCTAGTTAAGAATAAACTGTGAGTTTCGCAAAAACTATTACGAGTATACCTTTTCTGGGTTAGTATTTTTATACTTTCAAAACTTAACTTGGATGATGATGAACAAGAATCTAAACTTTGAAATTTGACAAATCATTAACAAAACTTAGCATTTAGCGAAAAACAAATACCTACTTAAAACGAAACGACTACATACGTAGTCTGACTTATCTTTTGCATACAAATCAAGGAGCTAAGATGAAAAACATCCTTTCGTGAAGTATTATTGTTGGTACATGACCAATAATAATAAAATATCAATATATTATGGGTTTTAAAACTATTAACGATTTTGCACACTGTTAGGTTAAGAAAATATTTCGTACCGCTGAAGTTCCTCCCTCACACCGTACAATAAAAGAGGAAATTGCATTAAATTATAAGTCGACGAGCAATCACGTTTTGTTTCCCGAGTCGGGATTTAACGGTTTGAACAAATCCTGCCTCTTAATTAGAGAAATTTAAAAGCTTATTCCTATAAATGGCGGATGTCAGCTGTCTTTAAGTCGACGCCATTAAGTTACTGTGCACTTCATTTGACGTTTATAGGATGTTCCTTGTTTTGAAAAATAATTGCTTGTCCTATTTTAGGGGGATTTTGAAGTGCTCTGTCCATTATGCCTCTTAGTTAATGATCAAAAGTTAAGTATATAAATAATTATCACTCTTAGGGAAAACGATGCGTGATGGTACTTACGTAAAAAAATCATGAAACAAAACGATGGTAAAGAAACTACCAATACTATTCATTGAAAGTGTTTTACTATTTAAAGTAGCCTAAGGACAAATACCATATTTTAATATTTATTTCAAATATTTTTATCGCTTT
This sequence comes from Acleris sparsana, assembly GCA_923062465.1. Lineage (NCBI taxonomy): Eukaryota > Metazoa > Arthropoda > Insecta > Lepidoptera > Tortricidae > Acleris > Acleris sparsana. Next base: position 16,455,281 of record OV281301.1, on the reverse strand, counting down.
CCCTCTATTGACAGTTTGTTTGAATGCCCGCCTTTTTTCTTTATCGCTTACTGTTTTATCTTGTTGGAGGCCTACCTACAGCTCGTCTCCCGGTCCGCGGACGCCACTCCAGAACCTTCTGACCCCATCGGCCATCAGGCCTGCGAGCAATGTGCCCCGCCCACTGCCACTTAAGTTTAGCTGTTCTTCGGGCTATGTCGGTAACCTTAGTTCTACTGCGGATATCATCATTTCTAATTCTATCACGCAGAGAAACCCCGAGCATAGCCCTCTCCATAGCCCTCTGAGTGACTTTGAGCTTCCTTATGAGGCCCATTGTTAGCGCCCACGTCACAAATCCGTAAGTCATCACTGGCAACACACAATGGTCAAAGACTTTTGACTTCAAAAACTGCGGTAATTTGGACAAAAAGGTGCTGCGAAGATTCCAGAACACTCCTCAGCCGAGTCGGATTCGACGAGTGGAGTGACGACCTTGTAAGGATCGCGGGAGCGCGGTGGATGCGAAAAGCACGAGACTGGTCGGAGTGGAGAGCCTTGGGGGAGGCCTATGTCCAGCAGTGGACGTCTTTCGGCTGACATGATGATGATCATGACTGTTTTATGCTTTTAATCTCTAAACTGCCGGTACAAACTGCCAGTGCCAAAAGAGGTTAAAGAGGATTACTTTTTCATGTTTTTCCTAACTCTGATGCCGTCTACATAAGACCTCTACAACTATATTTTTTTCCAAAGGTTTCCGAGTTATTTTTCAATCATATTGTTACTTTACATAATATTATCATAATTCCCCATCTAAACTAATACAAATTACAATTAAAATAAAATAAAAACTTAACTTTTGTATTTAAATAAAAATAAAACTTATCTACTTCAACTATACTTTTAGAATAATGGGTGCTAAAGCACGCGTTTTCACCGCAATAGAAGTCAAAATTAGAAATTAAATGCAATTGTATATTCTATAACTAAATATTAACAAGATTTAAAATATTTAGACAAACATATTTCAGTACTATCATACGTTAAGAAACGTATGCAACTTTGACCGTTATTTTTCTAATGTGAAATATAACATAAAGCACTTAGTTGCGCACTATTAATTTATCATTTGGTAATAACAAACACAATTAAATTTCCTAGAAAATAGCGAAACGCGATGTTATCTCCGCGCTGGCGCAGCTCCAAAGACCTAATTTGCGGTCGCAGACAGAATTACAACGAGAGATGCCAATACGCGATCGGACCAATCGGGGGAAATTGGGGCAAAATAAGAAATCAATAAGTTGCAAGTTTAAGTTGTGGTTTTGACAATATTATACAAAACAAAATGCTAGGTACTAAAAAGGGTACTTGGCACTATTTCATCGAAACGCCTTTCAACAAAAGTATAATTAGAATTTTCACACAACTTTTTTTTTTACCCCGGGGTAAGGCCTATGCATACCCGCTCCGAAGGGGTCGAGGACGGGTAATTTCCGACTTGCACGGGACCGCTGTAACGCCGAAACGTAGTCCCCCAATAGCGGATGGCCTTTGAGCTCGCCTTCCGGTGAGGGCTTTTGAAAGGCTCCTCGCCTACTCCGCTGAAGGCGCCCTGGAACACAGCAGGGGCCTTCCAGCTCAAGTCACCAGTCTAACCTAAACTAACCTACGTCATTAATGTTTACAATATCCTGAAAACATCATGGTTCCAGCAGAAAATAGAATTCGATGAAATGATACAATCGATGTTCTGTTATTTAAAATGGTTACCACTAAAAAGGCATACAGATTTAGGAAAAGTATAAGTGATTCATTTCAAAACTAGACTTGACTCGCGCTTGTATACTTGTTATCATGCTTATACAGCATTAAAACAGGACAATCAAAACTCAAATTCTAAATTCCCGACAGTCTATTTCTAAATTCTAACTATAAAATAGAATCCAGCAAATACTCCCATCCCCATAATTATAGTTGGTAGCTCTTATAACAATAGCAATTTGCAACCTCAGTGATAGGAAATACGAACCCCCCTGTTGATAATAACATGTCATTTCACGGAATCTGTACTTACTGTATACATTTTATATTACCGTAACAGAATGATCCAGAACCCAGCAATTATCGGAAGTCCCGCGGCCGTGTGCTAACAGCTGTTCAAGTTTTATGTCGCTTGCTTATTTGTAGAACGACGTCTATTCTACGACGTTAAACAATATTGTTTATCCACATCCCAATCATAACTTCCGTATGATATGTTCAGAAACAATGAGCAAATGGCCTATATTAAGAAACTTGTATTTGTGGTTGTGCTTTAATGTTAATATTAAAGTATTACACGTCATTAAAGTATCAGTTATTAATGTAGTTGCATCTTAATATCCAATTTAAATTATCGGTGACCGATACTTTAATGTGAACATTAAGATACAGAATGACTTTAGATACAGGTTTCGGATAAAGTTATTTACGCGACTTTATGCTTAATTAGGCATTAAAACACTCGTTTATTAATGCCTCTCATTATGCACCAGTCAAATAAATATCTATTTCGACCTGTTATGGTATTGTTTTTAACTAAATAAGAGCTATCAATACGTTGACAGCTCAAAAGCAATTATTGTTTGCTGTCACAAAATAAAGGCCCTTAAGAACTTAATACCAATAGCACCAGCTAATGCTAGTTTTCGTAATTTTATTGTAGAAATCGGTAAATATGTATGAAATTGTCTTAAGCGACCGTCAGATAAAGTTTGTCAATCCTATCTTATATTCTTCTATTTTCTACGTAGGTACATTAAACTCCTGCCTGGCTGACATCAGAAAAATGTAATCGTAGGTGAAGTAAATTATATTATAAATTCATCTGAATTATTAAGCTCTATTTGTATGATCAGTCTTTTTACGTCTTAGTTGTCATCGTCTTAAAAACAGCATTTTAACAAACTAGCGATGGAGCGAGCGAACTCAGAGAAGAGTTTTTATGCTCACCCTGGTACATTGTTTGCTACTCTGACGATTTGATTTATCTCGCAGATATTTCTTTCGTTGTGGTGAAAAGAGTCGTTAAGGGACATATCATGGTCGCGTACATTATTTCATTATTAACCAAGTCACCCATCACATCGGCAAACAACCGCTGCACTATTCGCGGGCATCGAACCGACACAAAAGGGCCTTAGCGCAACTTATAATGGAGGAAGTGAGGCGGAATAAATCTCTTGCTTTTCGCTAGTTTTGGTGTAAACCAGGGTTAGAAAGGTTTAGAGGAAAAATTGCGTAGATTTTTTATAAAGTTTTATCACCTGATTGTTGAGTGTTAAAATTAAATGTTAAATGATATATTTGGTCCAATTACTTACATTTAATTACTTTGAAGAATTAAATACACGATAATTAAGTAAAGATCCTGACAGTATTCGTATGGTTAGTTAATTAGTAGTAATAACAATAGTTTTTACATACTAATAAATTAAAATAGTAACTTGGTCTGTTTGTAACGCTTTAACAGATAAACTACTAAACAGATATTAATTAAATTCAAAAAAAATCAAAATCAAAAATTTCACTCTTTTTTTTTTCAATTCAACTCCGCAAAAGAACATAAACGACTTCAACGCGACCTGCGTCGCCGGATACAGCCAGTTACGTTATATTTCACAGAATCCGCCTCACTAAAACCTCAAAGTATGTATTTCCTTCCAAATTCCGACTACTGTTTGGTCGCTCTATGCGCCCGTAACACCGTGTTCAAGTTTTTCATCAAACTTACCAACTTTGCTTGCTTACAAAGTTCCTACCGTGATTGGTGGCCTACACCGCGAGTAACGACACTTTATCACGCTTTGCGTTCATTACTCGTTCTCGTTTATAATCAAACCGAGCATCAGTACGTACCCTGCGATGGATTCGCGCCGCTATAAATTACCCAACCGATGTATAAAATATAGCTAGTACTTAATAACAAATAAGGAAGCGCGGAAGTTTGCCTAAGTCGGGCCTAGGCTAAGTTTTCCTATAAATTTAATGCTCTACAATATTGCGAGAAGTTGCTAGTAGCAAAGTTAACGGTATCTTTTCGGCTTTGCACGTAATAAACGTCTCAGTGATGTCATTAACATTTCTTCGTTCATTAGAAATTTATTACCTTAATAATTTTTGTAATTTTGCATATATTTTATGTACGTGATATATAACCAAATCCAACAATCTCACAACTTTGAACCTAAATGTTTATATTCTAAATACAACAACAATATGTGTATATACTTCTATAGATAAAATTAAATACATACTTAAATACAATCGAACCTCACAAACAATTCTAATACAAATTACATGGATTCAGAAACAAGTTGACGCAAACACATAGAATGACGTCATTGGCGTTATGTCAAGCCATTTTGCTACCAACTGAGCCTGTTAATAAAACGCAACATGTCTGAACCTGCAACTAATCAACAATTGGACATAGTGGCTATGTACTGTTGCTGCGAGCTGCGGAACTGTTAACAATTACATTCCAATTGAATCATCGACTGGCCGACAGTGCACCACAGCTCTAAACTAACGTGCTATATGCTATACTGTGTTCAAATACCGAGGACGATTTAGATACAACAATATTTAAAAGAGCCCTAAATGGCCAATTAACTGAATATTTTGAAGTTTTTGAATACCAAGTTAATAGGTCAAGTGTACCACTCCTTCTGCTTGTAGATGTACGTTGAGATTGTACAAGCTGACAACAAGGTGTCAACTAGACCTTTTATTACAAGTCCCACGTTATAATGACGTCCTCTACTTTCATTATCATCATTAAAAAATCCATCATCCGTTTGGAAGCTCCGATGCCACAGACGCACAGATACACATATACACAGACACACACACACATAAACAGACAACCCCCCTCCCCCCAAACACACACACACGTTAAACTTAAAATATCCCTCTCTTTGTGTCATCAGGATTGAGACTATTAAGGAACTTATTCTTTTAAGGAATCTCTTCCAGCTAACCCTAAATTGTGTAATGTGTACAACAGACATATTTAACAACGGGTATTGACCTCGATTACCTTTGATAATGAATTGAAACTGCGTTAAAATATCACAACGATCAATTTTTAATCTAAGGCATTCGCGATCAATATTCCTTCGATAATATTGTCCAAACTAATTAAAAGTACGTATTGGATTTAGCTTGTGGCTCCATCTCCTAGGTTCTGTAGGGTGACGAAAATGTAACAGAAATTTACCTTCGGCCTGTCAACTGTGCGTCACAGCTGTAGCTTATCTTGCTGTGTGCTGTGGCTGTTGCTGTGTGCTGTAGCCGTGTCTGTGTGCTGCAGCGTGGCTGTGTGCCATGGCTGTAAAGTAGGTGTCGGCCAGTAATCAGCCCCGGCCGAACAATGGCTGTCGACGCCGGATTAAAACTTTTGCTCGTTGGATCAAGTCACGAGTGCGGACATTTACCATTATTTTAAAACAAATATATACAATATTTTTACGTTACTATTTACGTCGTAAAATAGGAAATAAACAAAATGTTTACAGAAGTGTTTTTTCAATAAATCTACTTCAGAAAATGTGTACTAGAGAAAAAGATTTAAGTTTCCTCGGACTGGTCTGTTTCCATGAATACTTGTGTTTTTGTAATTCTGCGGCCTTAGTTCATTTTTCATGTCCGTAAAAATATGAGCTAACATACATCCCACTGCTAAGCACGAACCTTCACTCTTTACGCGAGCATCTTAGCCAAATATGAGTTATTCTCAAATATACAAGTGTACAAGTACTTTTACACTAAAAAACGTACGTTAGAAATTAAATTCATACAAGCTGCGAGAAACTAGATCTTAACATGTTACTCTTAAGCATGCCATAATATACTCGTACCTTAATATTTCAAACTGTCAAAATGATTGAAATTCCCTTCCTTTACTCAATTCAGACCCCGCTAGTCGCTCCTCGCTTGCACCCTGATGACAGCTCTGGTTTAAAATGTTGAAGCTCGCTCAACCAGGATTTATGATTGAGGTCCAGCCACAAGTGAGATCGGTCCGCGAAGTTCAAGTTAGTTCGCAGCTCAGTTCAGGCCTGAGATTAAAACATGTATTGAGCGGACACCGTGTGAGCTTTTTGTTCAGAATATACTGGTACGGGCAGGTTTAATAAGAATTTGACAATGGTTGTGTCCGGTTGAATATTAATAGTGGTACCAATATGAGGTTACTAATGTCTTGCACAATTTTTTTTGACATAATTCATAATTTCGCACAATTATCATTTGGCATAAAGTCTTTTTTTCTGAAACCGTGTACTTTTCAGGATTGACATAAAATAAACCTAACCTAACCTATTGGGTTCTATGCAATGGTATTTTAAATAATCCTGAAAAGTACACGGTTTCAGAAAAAAAGACTTTATGCCAAATGATGATTGTGCGAAATGATGAATTATGCCAAAAAAAGTTATGCCAGATGAAGGGAACCCACCAATATGATATGAAATAGTGACTAAAATATGTTTCTGACCATATGAAGACCTTTATGCATAATTTATCAGGCTTTCGTGACTGAAGTAAAGACGACGCACAGCCTAAATACGAGTAGCTGGCCCTAGTAACTTCAATTCTTGCACTGTTTTTTATTAATTTTTAGATTTAAATAAAGGGTAGGCTAGGATGGATGTTTGAGAAAATTTGTTTTTTTATAATGTTTTATGAGTAGTTAGACTGCAAGTTGATTCCTTAAATTAAACAAGAAATTGAGAGACACTAACGTGACCATTGAAAATTCACTTATAAACTGTTGTGTTACTTCCAGATACAGGAGGTTTTCTGGCATGAATAAAATTGTCCTAGGGTCTTCCGAGCGACATTAATTTATCGATAAATTGTAATTCCTTATGACAGTTATGACTATGAGATAACGTTCAATATGAACATGTAACTTAATTGTAGGAATACCTATCACTGTATAACGTCTATGGGTAGTAATCAGCATTTTAGTTAATTTATATTTTATCTGGTTAAACAACATCTATCTACTAAATGACACTTTGAAATAGTTACTTATTTGTAACAGTTATCGATATATTTAATATTGGAAGGAAGTCCCTACTTTACTGACGTTTTTACCTCAAAAAGTCCTATGTCTGGACTTACTTCACAAAAGATGCATCAATCCGTGTTTTTTGGAATATTTCCCATCATTTAAAAATAAACATCGTCCATTGAGTGTGAAGGCGCGCTACGTACTCATAAAAGAACGAAACAGTTTCACATAAAGATAATTATATTACAAAACTACGGTAAAAATTGTTTCTTATAACTTCAGAACGTCGATCTAATACTCTCTTTTCTACATTATTAGTATCTTTTCATAATAACTCATCAGTGTCTTAGCTATTGTCTTCAACTTCATCGAAAAACATCCGCACAAATAAATCCAAAACAGGCTACACAAATCAGTTTCCATCAACGCTTTGACATCCCAATCTTCGATATTACAGCCCCTCCAATAGTGGGACATTTTAATTAAAACCATTGTCAGGGGGCCGTCGATTCTTCAAGTCTTTTTGTTTCAGTACTAATGGATGCATTAGGAAATGAAAACGCGATGAAAGACGTTTTTAATCGACATTTTAGGTGATTAAGGCCTTTGTTTTCTGATTGATTAAGTGCAAAGTTGATTGACAAAGAAAACGTAACAAAGAAGTTTCTTGTTATTAGACTGTTGGTCAGATTTCCTTTGGGACTGCAGCGTTTCGACGCGATATTTGTTGTACGTGCCTTTGTAAATCAGAGACTAGATTCTAGAAGTTCTCGTCAGCAAATTGAATTATGCCTGAAAATATTTCCACCAAAATCACTAATCTAAAACATGTGGTACCCAAGGAGTACAAAATGTTCCCACTGACACTTGAAATGATCAGCATAAACAATTCTACGTTTTCATTTATCTTTAGGTACATAATACAATAATGATAAGTCATTATCCCCACGCAATGCAATCTGAACACAACACACGTTTACAAACTCAATGTCGTATAACATAACTAAAGAAAAATTTGAAATCGGCCGCAATTTCAATTTGTTCAAAAACTGTGTTGAATGAGAAACGAAAAATAGTTTTCAAACTTCATCGGAAACGGTTAGAAATTAAAACGGTGTTCAAAGTTGGAAAATTCCTGTTCCATTGATTCAGGGACAATGCCCGCGCGCTAATCTTTTCATTAAAAACCGATTATTCGCTGCACATTGCACTAATAGGAGTAAACTATAACAACCTTAATAACCTCCTCTTAAAGTTCGAAATCGAACCACAAGATCAGGTGCGATAGCCTGCAATATGCTACCACGCCATCTGTGACGCGATGACATTTCAATTTGAATTCTTGTTGTGAATCCTTGAGGAATTATTAAACTTTTTTTATTATGAATAGGAGGTTTCATTAGATGGGGAAGTCGTGCTAACTTAGCAATTTGCAGAGCTTCTAAAGGGGAGATACAATTTTTCATGATTAAAAGTAACTTTGTAGGCTATGTAGGTGGATAATAATACAGTAATATTTAATTTAGGAAGAAAAAAATATATTTTACTTTACACGGATTCGTTCGATTTTGATTCAAAAATGTGTACTTAATAAGCAGTCGTAAATAGAAATTGTTTGGTAAAGTAAACTAAGTGCCAATGTTGAAGCAGAAACGATACAAATGCTCAAAGAAATAACTTCAAAGGAACTCAACAAGCCACAACTTAACACTACGGCATTTTTACCACAAAGACCTCGCAAGCACTTCGAAATAATAACACATGTGGTATAGCAAATAAATCAAACCCAACAACCAATGTAAGCTGACCTCCCCTTCAGAACTCTGGCTGACCTGTTACAAGTAACAAGAGGGTTATTAGTAAAGTGGTTGTTGTACAAGTTATTACTTGAAGCATGCTTGTCTGTGCAATCTCTTATTTTGTCCCCTAGGAGGCCAAGTGTAGTTAGGTGGTTTTTGATGGTTTAGTGTTAACAGATGTTTTGTTTTGCGTGTATCGCCAAGGTTCGATTATTGATAAAAGACATATTTCGCTAGAGGCTTGAAAGTTGTATTCTATTTGTTTTATCAGTATAGGTGTTTGGTTTCCTAAGTTGGATGCTTTAATAACTGAAGAAAGTTAGATAAGAACTTAAAACGGTTATTATTGTTTTCATTCCTAATTGTTTTGGGGGTTTTTTGGGCTTCGTACCCAAGGGGCCACTACTAAGCCTAAGATTTCCTAACAAATAATTAAAGAAACCACTAACAGTTCTTTTTTTTTTCTATCGACAACATTTTAGCGTCGAATTTGACAAGATTATAGTGCAAAGCCACATAAAACCACAAATAGTGAACACCGGCCAAAGAAATAAACGATTGAGCTAAAATTAGTTATTTTCTATTTTTATATCAGTTGAGTCAGGCTGTGCAAAACCTCTAACCGACCGAGAGGTTAATTTTGAACTGTAAACTGTTTGCTGCATCTACTCAAAAAAACCTTTACAATATCTTCAGAGCAGTCATCAAAAATCTACAACGCAATGTTAAAATTTAAATAGAACATCCCAACACAGAGCCTCTTTATTTCCTTACCAATCTTTCTACGAATATAAATTCTCCTCCCCACTATGGAAAACTGTCACCGAAATCTTCCCATCTCTAGAGCGGGCTTTATCTCAAGTTGCGGCGACACTATCGCACGTCAATCTCGCGTGTGTCGCGATGTCAAGTTTGTGTTGCCGAGAGCTGCTTTTGTGTCCCGACACAATGCTAGGGAAGGGTGTGTACAAAGTTTTGCATTGATTTTGGCGTGTTTGTGAATTTCATATTTATTTAGATATTAGAGGTGTTTTTCCTATTCAATGAAGTATGTTTGTAACGTTAACTATTTATTATGATTCCTTGACTACAGTTAGAAATGTAGAACAGGAATGATGATGGGACACCTGATAAGGCATGATAGTCTCTTTGAATATTTTGGAAGGCAAAGTTGAGGGAAAAAGGGGAAGAGGAAGATCTAGGCTTACTTATTTTAGCTGAATAAGACAGAAGTCCAATGTGAGAGGGAACAAAGAAAAGTGGCTATTGCTCCACTGAAAAGAGCCAAGCTCTTAAGTTGATTTAAGTGAACTTCAATTTTTTTATTTTTTTTATTTACTAAATTAACCTTCTGCTCCCTTAACGAGTTACTTAAAGTTCAAATCCGTATACAACTCTTGAACTTACTCCTATTTTCCTTACAATTAATCTTCCATCAGCCGTCAGCTGATGCTATCTGACCAGAGGGGGACTCGAGATGACAATGTTAACGTGACCTGACAGAAACCCTTGTGAGAAAGAGATGAGTAAATCACTTGAGGGTGGCGGTGTCTGTTTGTAGTGGTGAAGGCAACACAATGATGATTCAGGATAAAAGTGGCACACACAGAAACAGTTGTAGTGTGGTTGTTGAGAATGAATGTTAATAGCAATTTTCTTTATTATACGGTGTGAAAAAACGAACGGGACATGGAGGGCTGCCTTAAATACTTGAAATATCTGACTACTCAAAGGTGACATCTTTTATTTTTTGAAATAAGTTTACCTGTTCAAAACATACAGATTTATTATTTTGGCAACGAGATTCAAATCAACTAATAGAATCGATAAAATTTGTGAATTCACCGACATTGTTTCAGGCATACCAAAAAAACGCTTGAATTCCAAGGCGCATATAACACAGCACACACCCCCTACTTTTCCATAGCAAATTTACATTTTAACCAACTTCAAAAAATGGTGGAGTTTCCTAATTCGGCGTTTTTTTTTTCTCAAAATTATAACCTTATTTATCTCAGCCACTGTCCCAGAGCTGAGCAGTTCCTCTCCTTAGATCTGAGGGGGCTCCTGTTTGGACATCATTAAAATTATTACTTATTTAATAAGTTTTTTACTTTAGCTGTTATTACTCATAACTAAAAAAAAAATTTCAGTTAATAATCAGTTTTTATTATACACCCATTTAATAAAGATCAAATCGTTAAATCAAATCGCGTACAAATTACCGTTTAAATCGCTATTAAATGAAACAATTTGAAAACAGAATTGCGCCGTAACGGTCTCATTCCGGCTTTTGATTGGCTGTTGGTCGGACAATGTGCTCGTCAAATTACTGTCATTGGTGGAAAGGATTAAAAGTATAAAAACATGAACGTATGTGTAACGTATACACATGATTTTAAACAAACGGGCGGTTGTGACGCGGCGGGAAATGATTCATCATTTTAATTCAAGTAAGAGACAGAATTGCGTTGTCTCTTTTTTATAAGGCCGCTTTTTTCGATTTATTTATTAACTTTATTTTATTTATTTATTATTATAAACAGTAGTTTTTCTTTATTTTAATCCATAAAAAAGCTCTAAACTTAACGTTTTAATGAAAGTTCGTAAAAAAAGGTTGTGTTGCGATTACACTTACAGCTGAGACGTCAATATTTTTTTCAAAATGATGAGAAACATACCTGAAACAAAAATAATACACATATAGTCGATTGGGCTTTACAATCCAAATTATATTTTTTAATGTCCATCTTGTATTTTTTCGGAGCGGGGAATATTCCCTTTAAAACAATTCAATTAATCCTGCAAGGAAATATCGTTCCATTGCTTCATTTACACATTATAATAATATTTATGTTAAACAATGTCTAAGTCTAATTCTAATTTTAATCAATGGCTTTCACTCCTGTTCGGGTTGTATTTTGCCAATATCGAATTATTTATAGAGACTCCCGTGGACTTATAATAGAAATAAGTCCATGAATATCACACGCGAGGACAATAACTGTTCGGTAAAAGAGTCAACTCTGTTTAGTCCAGAGATGAGATGTCAAGGCTATCTTGAGTTTGATCTAGTAATTAGTTCTGGTTTTAAATTCCAATCTCGCCGCTAGTTACCTACTTATGGCATTAGTGTTAAGTTACCTATCACATAAAACGCCAAACCACAGAAATTTTAATATTATATGAGATAAAATAATTATGACGTTTGAGACGCCCGTCTGCCGCGCCCCCTACACGGAAGCTCAGCGGCGTCCCTCGTTTGTTTTAGTGCTCGCAATTAAACCGGCTGAGTGACGGGATTGTCGCTTCGCTTCGAAAAAAAAAACTCCCCAACAAAAGAGCACTTTTTCCCCCGGCATTACCTCGCGGGAGTTTTTGTATTTTTTCCGTGACAGTAGCACCAAGTAGGATGCGATTCAAACGATACGTGTAGACAAGTGCGAATAAGTGCATGAGCGTGTGAACTTTGTGGGTTTGAATATAAAGTTGGGTTTTGATTGATTCGTTTTTCATTACAGGCTATTAAAAATAACAACAGACGGTCAATTTGTTAGCGAATAAGCACTTTTTCTGCACCCACGTATTAATCCTCTTTGTCCTTCGACCTACGCAATTCTAACACTGCCCACGTACATTTTACCCTAACGCCATGTTTTTGCTTAAAGACTTTTTGACGAGCAGTTTGGAATTTTACCAAGTATTTTTCCAGACAATTTTTAGTACCTAACCACTTAAATGTTTTTCTTCAAATCACACTTCTTTTACTCTGGCAAATGGCACTCTGCTTATTTGCTCCTGATTTTTTCGAATTTCGTCTTTTAAGTAAAGTGAAAAAATAAACACCTCCTAATACAATTAATAGATGCCAATAAGTATACAGGGTGTCTTGAAACTCTTGTGATTAATTTGGCGGGGTAATAGTTCGCACCTCACAATTCTGATCACGGGGGTATGGTTCATTTTTGTTTCTGTTAGTGTAAAAAAAAGATTTTTTAATTATATTCATTTTGTTTCTTGATGTGTCGCAGCCGATATCTTGACCTTGACATTTTGACGTTGGTACTATACTTCTCCAAACGTTCGTAGTAACTAACGTCAAAATTCCAAGTTCGAGGTCAATGACCTGAGACCATTCGTTGTTTACATGGTATGTAAACAGTTCGCTCCATGTAAATTAAAATTAAGTTAACATTATAAAAATAGATTAATTTAAATGCAACTTACCAACTGTATTTTCGTTTTGCAACTGAACATTTTAGCGGGTTATGAAATGATCACTAGATCTCTTGGATTGGAATATGCACTGCCTCGAGTGGCGGCCCCGCACCGGTGGATGGAGTGTTGGACGGCCTCCCACCCGGTGGTCTGACGACCTGGTTAGGATCGCGGGGAGCCGCTGGATGCAAGCGGCTCAAGACCGTGACTTGTGGTGCTCTTTGGGGGAGGCCTTTGTCCAGCAGTGGACGCCCCCGGGCTGATGATGATGATGATGAGTATACACTCAGGAGCAAAAATACCGGGTCAGAGTGCGTTTTTCATACAAACGAGACTATTTCGAAGCCTTGGTTCCTTGCCAGGGGTTGTTTCGAGTGAGGTTTAATGGTGGATATTCCGAGGTTCAATAGAGGAGATCAAAAGTTCTTAAGATACCTAACTGATCGCACAATCAGTTAACACCACAGCCGGACAGTTTGGGTCAGCATTTGGATTTCCTTACATTTTATTGCCATTTTAGATGTTTTTCTGAACAGGCACTATTCCGTCGTTAACCGCAGGTTCATTCAGTTGGGTATACTAGGCACCCTGGAAATACAGGACGTATTGATGCTCGCGGTATTCATCATCAGAATTCACTAAAAGCATTCCCTGGTGAGGAACCAAGGCTTCGAAATAGCCTCTTTAGTATGAAAAACGCACTCTGACCCGTTATTTTTGCTCCTGAATGTAGTTTAAATTGAAGCCGCAAATAACAATACCGTGACTTTTGCAGCGACGTCAGTGTCCAGTGTAATCCGATTTCGTTCAGACGCTGAGGGGGAGGTTTCGCTTATTAACCTCGGTCTGATACTTAATGGAATGGTGGCATCGCATTATACTGGATTTGGTCAGTTGGCATTTTTATCGTCTTGACTGCACCCGGGCCATATCGATTTGAATAGAAGGGAGCAGTGTATTAAACTCCGTTTGTTTGGGTACCGTAATAAATTAATGTCAACAAACCAGACCACGTTGCTGTGTTAAACGAGAGGTGAGTTTTATGTCGTATCAAGCTACCTAATTTAGAATTGCACTAAAATGTTTTTTTGTGCGGTGACAGGACAGCTTCAACTAGCCGGTTAATAATGGGTGCGTCGAGTTGAAAAGTGAAAAACATGGCTGCCCATCAGAACTGCTTTGTAATAAATATTTTAAAAAATTAAATAGAGTAACTAAAATATTTCGTTAACTGCTTTTTTTTTTTTTTTGTGAGTGGACCTACGTAGTTAGCCTCTGATGGCTTTGACTACTTCACCGGAGATAAGGCGAGCTCCTGAGGGGAGCTCAGCGCAGATTTACTCTAGCATGCCTAAGGGTGCTCCTATTGAGCCGACCTCGGACTTAGGACGCTAGGGGGGAATTACAAAACAATCGATTTTGTGCTACCAACGCTTCGGAAAATTACGTTAGGCCAGACTGAGAAGAAGCGTCGCAAGAAACTCAGTCCGGATGTCGATTATGTAAGCTATCCGGTACCGGTACCGGAGCAATGTGGGGTAGCGTTAACTGCATTACATTCGTAAGATATTAAAATATAATTTTAAATTTTACTAATGTGGATTGTTCAGTTTTTAAAGTTATGATATTTATTACAACTCATTTACGAACTAGCTTCACTTGGTTTTTGTATGCCCCGGGGATTTCCCTGGACATTTCATAAAATTTAGAAGATTGAAAAAAATGTGTTGAAAACAGTTCACTCAGTTTACGAATTTTGTTATTTGCCATTTTTATTTTCAAAACTATTACCTTACATACCAAGATGGTTTTTTAGCTTCTGCTACCTTTTTCCTACTTTCCAATGTTCAGGTAAAAAGTATCTTTAGGTTATCATCATCATCATTATATCTGCCTATTTTATTCCACTGCTTTACATCGGCCTCCGCCAATGAGCGCCATAGCGCCCTGCCTTCAGCTTGCCGCATCCAGCATCTGCATGCAGACTTTCACGGATCGTCATCCCACCTGGCCTTAGGGCGTCCTACACAACGTGTTCCGAGTCACGGTCTCCACTTACTCGTAAATGTTAACCCTAGGTGTACAGGTTAATTGGTTAAAATTGACAGTTCTTATATGACTCTGACATTCTTTAATAATTTAACCTGGCGTTAACCTAGTGTTAAATTTACGAGCAACCTAACATAATATATTTATTATACTGTCGCATATATAACATTACAAAACTAAGAAGGAAAAGATAAAGATAACGATCCTCTCACTCTATCTATCATCATTCATCACCCTAGTCGGCCCCAAGTTTCACTATTCTATTGATCATTATCATTTATATCAATAAAACCCCGCGAAGTCCACTATAGTCAGCACATTACTAATGGGCATAATTCAATAACATTAATACTGAGTCATTACCCACCATTATGCATCTGCAGTCAACTCTGGCGCAATCGTCTATAATTTATGACAATTTGGGCCCCCAACCTATTAAAATAATTGTGCCAAATGTGCTGAAAACGTACAAAGGCTAATCATTGATGATTCTTCATCACATTGTCAATAATCGTAAAACGTGAACGGAAAACAATTTTATTATTCTTACTTGCCATTGAACATGCTGTGATCTTTAGAAATTGACCGGCGAACATAGATTCTAAAATAATACTGGCTATTCACAATCAGTTTTAACTGAACAGGGCCTCTCCATATTGTAATAGCCCGTCTTACTTCACAATCGTAATCATGGTGACGTTATGACAGTTACGTGGAGAACTTCAAGTTAATAAGAACTGTCATTATCGTCTTCAATGTGGTTACATAGAAGCAAGATATTAAACCAAGTAAAATTTCCGATTTAAATTGTCAGTTAATACTGAGCGTGTTATAAGAACTTTACTTATGGAATATAAAATTTAATGTACGTATTAAATGATGTAACAAATCCAAGAACTCCAATTGGAGTCATTTTTGTCACACATTTCATCAGTTTCATCAGGTTTTTGTGTAAATATTAAAACCGTAAGGGCTGTTTTTCTTTGTCATAATTTTTGTTGGTTAAAAACTAGTAATTTCAATCAGGCAACGATTATTTCCGCTATCTAGGGTGTGCAGGGGATGGGGGGATGATTGTCATCCCCTCGCCAATAATGACAATTTAGCTAGAAGGGGATGTAAGTAATTCTTAGGAATAGTGACGTTTATTACATATGAGCTTTTAGAATATTGAAAAAAATATAACGTACACTACACAGCTACATGACTCCTTACTGAATAAATAAAAATGGTTTTTTTTTGTTTTTTATAAAATTTGCTTTGTGTGTTTTGAATTACTTTAACATGATCACGATATTCACGATTACATAGAATAATAGCAGACCAATTTCTGCAGTTTTTAATTTAATTATTTAAACGACTCTTCGAATATATTTTTGAAATTTATTATTTTGTAAACTTACTATTTTTAATTTAAAACTAGTCACATTAGTTAACTTGTTTTAGTATGAATATTTATTTACATAAAAAATAACTTCAGATACTTCCCCTTAACAAACACACAAAATAAACTAAATTAAATCGAATCTACACAGATTGATTCTATTTCATTATCACTAACGTCTTACACTATTTTTCATCATTACGACCCTTGATTCAACCCTTATTGCATTAAACAGTAATATAATACATTCCGTAGTGGCTCCACATAGGGTCGGTTTTTTAAGAAAACAATGATCTGGGCACTGAATTAAATATAAGTCTTACCAAAACTGCATCCGAAATGAAACGGCGATATATCAAAGTGCAAGTGCGAGTAGGATGAAATGCGTTCCAAGTTGACAATTGGAGCCAATTGACTTTCCTTTGTAACGCTTGGAAAATGTGGCAAGTGCGAGCTTTCGATCGTTGCAGGTTCCGTATACTATTTTTACACAATAACAACAACTTTATTATGTTATATTTTTTTCTGATTAGTACGAGGCATAATAATTTGTTTTTTAATGATTTCACTTTTACCAAGAAACTCAAATAATAATAACAAAAGGTAGAGAAATACAAAAAATAATAAGAAAAGTCACTCGGTAATACTGATTGATTAGTTTTTGGTTTTTGGCTGCTTGTTGATTTTTGACAAGCCAAGCAACCAAGATGTTTGTGTTCCGGTGGGGAAACAAGACAACAAGTGAAATTACTAGCATAGAGACATTCCATCTTAAGGTTTTCAACGCAGTTGCAGTCTTAAGACTGCAATTTTAAGAATAAAATCTTGAGAATACAAATACCTGATGGTGACGTGTGTGACTTCTCTAACCCACAAAAAAATAATCTTTACCTATCTGTATTTGGAAGGCAGTGACTTGGCTGTACGTACAGTCCTCCAAAAATGTGGTCTACCACCCTACGGTTGAAGTTAATTTGCAATTCATGATACAACAAGTTCGATTTTCCTTTGCAATTATATTATGACAGTGAAAAGTGTCAACCTTAGCGATAATTAGATCTCACAGAAACTTTTGTCAAAACTGGTAGACCACTTTCTTGGCCGACCGTACATACCTGTAACACTGATGACGTCTAATAGGCAACGGTGATCACTTCCCACCAAAGACCCAATTATGATCGCAATTAATATAGCAATCAAAAAATTAGCAGCCAGTAAATATTAAACACAAATAAAATACTAAGCTCGTTAAAACATTCCTATTTCTCCAGAAAACTAACTAATCCTCGAATTTTTCAATTTCTTTATTACATTTCGTGTGGCCGTGCCAAATAAGGTTTCAAAGGCTCTATAGGATTTAGTCCAATCATCTGCCTGCCTAGCTCGGGACAGCGCGGTGGAACAGAGGCAATGGACGAGAAAATAGCCTGCGACTTGTAATATTCACGGAGGAAAGTTTCTCGTACAATGAAATCATAGTATTTTATGTGATCGGTGCATAAAGAGAGGTATTAATACACGAGTGTGGTTTTACGAAACGATTCGAAAGGCGAGTTGCATAATAAGATCACACGAGTGTTTTAATGCCTAATTTTAATTACAGTCGCACGTACATTTATCTACACGCATATCGTAAGTTTTCTACAATATGTGAGAAACCCTCGGGTTGCCCTGTATCTTAATGTTTACATTAAAGTATCGGTCAACTATACTTTAATGTGAACATTACAATGCAACCACATCGATATCCGATCCTTTAATGACATGCAATACTTTAATGTTAGCATTAAAATACAACCACAGACACAGGTTTCTTAATAAAATACAGTTGCTTACCGTTTCCGTTCTTATTGTAAGGAAAACATGACATGGATGTTGATAAAACCATATACAGTGCAACACCTTGCTACTTTGACGTGTTATCGTAATGTCAACGTAACGATAGCTCTTATTTACTTGATAGAAAATATAATACGGTAAGATGTCAAAGTCATATGGCTTTACCCAGTAGAATAGAGGCCGAGGTTTTTTTTCTCTTATGCCTACATGCATAGGAATTTTACATGGACATAGGGCAATTTTGATTTTTTTGCGGTAACGTTTTAATGATGTAAAGATACTTTTGGACATCCAAATCAACAATTAAGAGCCAATGCGGCAATGTATACTAACAACATTATCGGCATAACAAATTAATATCAGGCGACAATCTTAAACGAATTTAAGTAGTCCCAAACTATGCTCTAGGCTTGTGCTACACATACTAGAAAACGAAAAAGATACATAAAATAGATAAATAAAAGCAAAGAAAATAGTCACTAGATTGTAAGTGTCTCTACCGCTGACACCCAGTTGCACTGACGTTTATATTAGCTCTAATGTCCCATTAAGACACCTTCTGTCACCTCCTAATTCGCCAAGGTTCAAAGAGACAGCACGCGACTTGAAGCAACATTAAATTTAATAAACGTTTGTGCAACTTGGTATGCCACTACACAACATCATAATATTAAATAAAAATACTTCTTTCATCATAAAAAGGATGGTAATTCTAACTCTGAAACCCCACATCTCAACAAAAACCATACATACCAAAAACGGAACCCAAAAAAAACCGATAAAATTTCTCTCTGTCCCCCGCAGTGAAAATCAAACCCCATTGTGGGGGTAATTCCCGCCCTCACGTATTTACATTTATATGAAGAAATCGGAACTACTGTGTAATCAAAGATGTCGGTAAACGTTCGGAAATCCGAGAAATTTTTAGTTTATCCAAAATAAAACCAGAGAATAAAAGGTTATCTACTTACTTGGCGACTTGGTAGTTGCACTGGGTTAGAAGCTAGCGGGTCAAGGATCAATCCCAGAAGTAAATATTTTTGTGTCAGGAGCACGAATACTTTTACCCTAACATATATTATATCTGTATCCAAATTACCGCAGTGTTTGAAGTCAAAAGTCTTTGACCAGTGTGTGTTGCCAGTGATGGATGACTTACGGATCTGAGACGTGGGCGCTAACAATGGGCCTCATAAGGAAGCTCAAAGTCACTCAGAGGGCTATGGAGAGGGCTATGCTTGGGGTTTCTCTGCGTGATAGAATCAGAAACGATGATATCCACAGTAGAACTAAGGTTACCGACATAGCCCGAAGAATAGCTAAACTGAAGTGGCAGTGGGCGGGGCACACTGCTCGCAGGACTGATGGCCGATGGGGTCAGAAGGTTCTGGAGTGGCGTCTGCGGACCGGACGACGAGCTGTAGGTAGGCCTCCAACAAGATGGAGTGACGACCTCGTCAGGATCGCGGGACCGCGGTGGATGCAAAAAGCACAAGACCGGTCTGAGTGGAAAGCCTTGGGGGAGGCCTATGTCCAGCAGTGGACGTCTTTCGGCTGACATGATGAATATCTGTACATCATTGTCTAGTATCCATAGCACATCCACTAGAAAAATAAAATAAAGCTTAATTATGTTACTCAGTGATAATAAAAGCATTATAGATGTGAAAAAATGTTCAAAATCGCCCCAGTACTTCTTGAGTATCATCGTCATCATCATTCTCCCGCCCTTATTCCGACTTATTTGGTATGCGCAACATTTATTTCTCTTCCATACTTCTCTATTAGTCCTCATTTCGGTAGTCATTCACTTTTACACAGTCCATCCATCGTTTCTTTGGTCTTTGCCTTCTAGTACAGCCATATAGATATTTATATTTATAGATATTTTCCTCATTCCGGCGCATCACACGCCCATACCACCGATTTCCACACTTTTCAGTCACCGGTGTCACTTTCAGACTTCCCCTTATATACTCATTTCTTATTCTATCCATTCGCGTAACACCACACATCCCTCTTAGTTTATTATAACTGGCTGTTCCCGTGCCCACTTCATTGGGCAATATATATTTTTTCATCATCATCATGTCAGCCGAAAGACGTCCACTGCTGGACATAGGCCTCCCCCAAGGCTCGCCACTCCTACCGGTCTTGTGATTTTCGCATCCACCGCGCTCCCGCGATCCTTACGAGCTGTAGGTAGGCCTCCAACAAGATGGAGTGACGACCTCGTCAGGCTCGTCAGGCAAGAATTTTCAAAATCAGTTCTATGGACCCAGAGATTACCCCTTACAACGTCACAAACCTTGTCTTTATAATATTTTATCTTTTTAATATTAGTCTAGAATTCTAGATGAATACTTAAATAAAGCTACTGTTTGCACAGTTTAATAATAACTTCAGTATAAAATCATTTAATGGCATAAAGTCACTATCCACAACGACCTCTCGTAACAATCTAAACATTTCAGCCGACATTTTGATACTATCGGGAAAATCAAAGTTTTATAACAAAATTACGGGGTACTGATCAAACAGGCCGAACCAAAACTGTATAATGTGGCCCAACAATGTAGAAGCAATCAGAGTCAAGCACTGCAGGCCGCGGAAACTGATACTTACCTCTAAGTTTAAAGATTATTGATTGAATCAAGAAAGGTTAGGGAGGGATTTAAGCTTTGGTTTTGGTTGAATAACTTTAAACATTACCTTTTTTATGCTTGAGGATGAAAACGAGTTAGTGTAGACATCTGCAATACTCAGAGAAATTGCAGCTGTGTTGCCGAAACTGTAATTTTTTTCCGAATAGGAAGCCTTATACAGGATCGTAAGTACTCGTAACGAAACCAGTTCTTTTGTATCACACTTGGCACAGACTAAGGTATACAGAAGGCTAAAGCTAAAGTTATTTCTTTAGAAACACTTATTATAATCATATAAAAGTTATTAAGGCCAACGAAACCGGATTGAACATAAATAATAATACTGGCACTATTATTTACTACAACTTTGTTTCCAACTTTTTGTATAAGTAAAATATTTCAGTACTAAAACTTTATTTCTAATTGCGAGCTCAATGCCAATAAGACTTAATTCCTTCTTTAAGACCTAATGCACTGACTTACTCGTGAGCCCGAAGCGTACTTTTCTGTTAGAACAATCAAGAAAACAGAACTTTAAAGTGTACCTTTTCTCGTGGCCTAACGTGTACCGCCAGATGTTAGTACCAAATATTATTATACTTTCACATGAATAAGAAGTGTAGTAATTTTCTACGAATATTTGAGATAAATTGCCGCTAAAATATTCAAA
The DNA here is from genome assembly GCA_923062465.1 of Acleris sparsana. Lineage (NCBI taxonomy): Eukaryota > Metazoa > Arthropoda > Insecta > Lepidoptera > Tortricidae > Acleris > Acleris sparsana. Next base: position 16,433,632 of record OV281301.1, on the reverse strand, counting down.
ATACAGTCATTTTGAACGGCAACGTTGTAATTTACACGATTTAGTAACACCATGTGTAGTGGGTGGTTGGGTTTAGTGGGGGTGGGCACGATTGGGGTTACCATAGGTAACTTGCCACTGACCTATTAAAAGTACTAACCTATTTAGGCCGCATTTTACCACACTGTAATAAGACCTACTCCGAGATTAGTACTTTATTCCCGTTTAGTTCATGCAACCTTAGAAGTGTTCTTGTACGATGTGGACAGGCATAAACAGCCTATTTGATGGTGGCTCTGAAGTCCAAGACTGCAGTGTTTTACCAAGTCTGAAGATACTGATGGAATGCACTTCAATTCAAATTCAATGCTGTATTGTTTATACTAATGTTTGGTGGCAGGAAAAAAAACAAAATTGCCAAATACTTGCAGGCCGGCAACGGACCAATACTTCTTGAGTTTTATGGGCGTCGATGATAACTTCCCATCAGGTAGCCCGCATGCTCGTTTACCTCCATGTCTTTTAAAAAAAGAAAAGTAAAGTCAAGAAATTTAATTCCTATATAAATTCCCAAGGGGGTATTTATGAAAGTGACACTGTAAATAAAATCATAAGAAGTCTCTTACGTTTTAATTGATTATGTCACTTTGACATAATCCAAAATTGTATAGGAATAAAATTCCTTGACTGTACATGTACACACAGTACTCTTAAATACATCTATTTTACTGTATAAAAAGTACTAGTAGCAGAACAAACTTAATTAACTATTGTAATGCAAGTTTTTTGTAAGTATTTATAAATTAATTGGGTAAGTGATTGTGGTTCCAATAAGCTTAATAAGTAAAACAATTATAAAGGTCATTATTCTGCTAATCAATATTTAACTAACGAGTACCAACATAGTGGCACTTGGTTAAATATATTTCTGACTCCATTATCAGTTCTTAGAAACCACAATACTGCAATGTGACAAAGGTTTACAGAATGATGTATCCTAATTTTAGTCAGTAGTTAAAAAATTAAGGATCATTTTATCAACAACATAACTCTATCATTATAAAACGTCTGGATATTACTGAATGTATACGACGAGCTACTCTAAAATAAAACAATAAAAGACGGACAAATCTGACATCACCATTTAAACTTAAATTCCCTTACCAGTAAATCTGTACTCACTTAAGCCAACAAACTCTGAAATTGTACAAATTACACGCCATACACGTAGCAATACAATTTATTTTTATTATCAGGAGAGCACCGAAGCGTTTCGGAATGCAAGAGACTTACACTCAAACTCAAGCACCGGTGCTCGGGACTCAAGACCGAAGCGGGTCTCATACAGTATTTATAGCGATGCTAGAGTGTTCAAGTGTGACGATTTAAATTTGAAATGTAACCGTCTGGGTTGTATAATGAAGATGTCTTAATAAAGAGAGGAAGCGTCGGTAATGTTGTCACGACGTTTGAGAGAGATTACGGTCAAGGAATCTACATGAATAATTGTTGAATGTATTTTAATGACGTAGCACACAACCTACGTTTACTAGAATTGTACCTACCTCTAAGAAATCCTTACTAATATTATAAACGCGAAAGTTTGTAATGTATGGATGGATGTTTGTTACAGTTTCACGCTGCAACGGCTAGACGGATTTGGATGTAATTCGAAATGGAGACAGCTTATACCCAGGATGTGTGACACCCGGAAACCACATTTCATCCCGGAAAATTTAAAAGTTTCCGAGGGAATAACGAGGGACGAAGTCGCGGGCAGAAGCTAGTATTAAATTATGCCAAGATACGATTGACTCACGAAATGTTAGCTTAGTGTAATTCGGTAAGTACTGTCAGGTCAGCCCAATGGAACCCTGACCCACAATAGAACTGTGTCACAGTGAAGTATGTAAGAAGTGTCAAGCAAATGTTTCATAATGTCACTGGGCGGATAGTACCTACAGAATTAATTTCTGCTTTAATCACTTCAATGAAATATTTTGTAGCGGTAGTTTCTATGCCATTTTGAGTCTCCACTTCCATACCAACTCGATGGCAACGTGTTATTGTATTGTCATGGGATTTGCATAATTATGCATAATTTCAAGTCAATCCGACCCGCCCCGTTGGACTTGTGATGGCCACTCTGCACTCGGAATCATCAAAACTCCCAATTTGAATTTCACGAAGCATCACAATTACCATTATTTTCTATTTCACAAGTTACAGAACATACATTTCTTTATATTTTTAGGAAAACGGTTTTGTGAAAGTATCTTCATGCAAAAACTCAAATATGTTAGCCATCTAATTTCAACACAGCCAATTTCGTTCTGACTTAAACACAAGTGTAACAATACATCACGACGTTTCTCCTCGCTACGCTCGTCGTCACACCTAATTAGAAAGTAAGTTCGTAATTTGTCAATATTCTTACAAATATTAAAAGAAAAGACTGAATTTTCCAGATTAAAATATTTAATATGTAATTTCGGATATTCTCATTATCATGCTCAGCTAGAAAACATCAGTAAAGAATCGTCGAGTTTTCGAAAATAATTTCAATGAGCCCGAAAAAGCCTCGGTCCATCACGGCTACGTTTTCTCATACGATGCTGTGAGGGTAATAAAGTAGAAATTGGCATGATACTCGAGCTGTTATGATAGACGTGTAGCTCGATCAAGCGCCCGCCTCCCTAGACGGTTACTAATTTGAAGCTAACAGCTGGATAGATACTAACTGAGTTACTAGTAGACCACGGGGCTATCGCGAGGGCACGATACTACGTCGATAGTTATTTACATTAGTTTTGTTGCTTATCTCGTTCGCCTTAATTGATTGTGTTTATCCCGTTTGAAATGAATTTTATTTTTACATTTAACAAAAGTACCGGAGTTAACTAAGCAAAGTTACAGTTACGTCATATCTATACCAATAGAGATAAAAAAAAAAATTTAATGCAAAATTATATCTTTATAAAATATTCACTACGGATCTAAAAATGTTAAGGAGCTTCGCTTTTCAGATACTTTTTCTGTGTCACAGAGATCAAAAAGGAGTACGGAAAACTTTCAGGCGACCATGACACTTGAGGAGATACATAAAAATGTTTGGGTTTTTATTTACAAATATAAAACACAGTCACACCTTTCAATGTCACAGCATGTCCAAACAAAGCGAATTTAATATCGTTATTATATCGTCAGCCTCCCAATCCACCCACTATGCGGCTATTAAACAAACTTGGCCCACACTTGGCAACTCGATCGCTAACGGGCTAAGTGACTGGATCGGACAATGCGACCGGCGCAGGAGTTTATACGGGATTAATTACACCAGTCAGAAGTTTGGACGAGCCGAGGAGTTGCCTAGTATGGCTGGAATGCATTATACTTCATTTTTAGAGTTACTTGGGGCTGATGTCATGAGTCCCAACACCGTGGATTGCTAATCTCCGACTCCATCATCACATCATCTCTTAATATACATGGTCCAATTCCATTCCATTAACATTAAATTACTTGCAAATTTGTACTTATTCGTCCAAATTTGCAATTAAAGCTTGTAAAAATTTGCATTAATTTATGATGATAAAAGTAAGTGATTCATTCAATTTGCTTGCTTTTTAAGTAGTTTAAAACCAGTGCTGCTTTGCAACTTGTTGGTTTGGTCATTTAAAAAGGATGGATGACAGAAGAGTTACGAAAGAGATATGGCGAGCGAGAGTGAGCGGAGATGTCGGTAGGGGAGGTCCTAGACGGACGTACGGTGATCAGATTCGCGATGTGCTGATTAAGGGCCAAATCAAAAGCACCCGAAACCGACGTACGTGCATGAAAAGATTGATGAATGTAGAGGAAGCGAAGCGTATATGTTTGGACCGATGCACCTGGCGTTCCATAATCTCTGCCTACCCCATTGGGAGACAGGCGTGAAGATATGTATGTATGTATGTTTAAAACCACTGCTGCTTTGCAACTTGATTTTTTTATATGGAGCGTTAATTATTAAAACGCATTAAGTCATTCAACAAGCCAGTCGCAGTACCAGAAATAGGGTTATGACAATCATATTCAAACCTACATACAACTTCAATGAATGAAACACCCCAGAAAATCCTTCGCAATCCAACCATTGTCGCGGTCAAACCGCTTTCCACCGCTTTCAGCGCTGACAACGGTCAAATGTCACCCACAACCCAACTTATCACTGCTCAACTCATTCAAAAACCAACCCTGTTCAGTAGTTATAAAGTATATGATGACTGCAAAAATAATTATGTTGGTAAAAATTTAACAATGGCCGCCCACGACAAAAGCGTAAGAGGTCCAAATGACAGCCGTCACAATATAGGAATGGTAAACGGGATGACCCACGCATTGTTCAATCTGATGAGGTTTTACCGGAAAAATACGACTGAAAATAATACAGGATGTTGACAAAGAGAAATTACGGCAACAAAAGGGTTGGAAAAGCTGGACTGCACGACCAGTTCTAAGTTATTGTTGCGGAATATTAGAACATTTTGATGGGAAGTGTATTCATGTGTAAATTTGCTGTTTTGGAAAAGAACAATGTGCAACTGTTTATTGTTGCAAATATCGAGCTTTTTAATATTTTTAATAACCTAGTATTCCTGATCGCGTATTATACAACTGTTACATAACAAAGGCCTACATTACTTAGGTGTACTCAGATTTTCTTGAATTTTCTTGCGTCGTCATTGACTTCAAAAATTGCAATCTTTAAGCTCATTTCTGGTTTGAAAATGAGCCCTTGAAAACTGTCCCCGTCACACCCCGTCACCAAGCGACACTATACAAAACACAGAATAAAACCTATATCACACCCTGTCACAAAGGTGCGTTCCACAATGCTATAAAAGCAGGCCTAATTACACACACCCCATATCTAAATTATGACGTTTGTCCCAATATGGCAGCTAGGGCCCCTCAATACGGCCCTGCACACCCCCTACATACAGGGGGATCGCTTTAATGATCCTTTAGGATTATTTTTACGCAATATTGAAATTGGAAGTGTGTAATTGGCTTTACGTTGCCGACGCATGGGTGATATTGTAGAAGAATAAATTGGTTTGTTACAGTTTTATTTGATACAGGATGAAGGGAAGGTGCGGTTTATTGGATAGAGAAATATTTATGGCTCGCGACGGTAATCCAAGATGGTGTCTAATATTTTTTGCTTTAATAATTCGTGGTAGCGTGGCACAACTTGCTTTTATCTTTTTTTTTCCTCGCTTGTAAGTTCTTGGTCCTTGGAGTTTGGAATGGTACACGAATTTGACATAATGCTAATTAAAAAAAATATAAATTTCATATTTTTGGAGCTGTACATAGATTATGGTTTGTTTTACGTATAGTGTAAGAGTCGTATTAATACACTCATTTTGACTGTGAGGCCCGTCACAAGATACGTCAAAATAAACGCCAAACCATAGAACACTGTCTTGTTTGACGTATCTTGAGACGAGCATTTGAGATGAGATCAGTTTATTAATACGGGCCTTAGTTTTTGTAAAGTTGCACTCCTGCAAAAAAATCGATAAGTATAAAAAAAAACATTTTACAAAGTGCGAGATCAAGCAATGATTTCCATGTAAAATAGTAGACGTCACTTTAATACTTGACATACCAGATCTATTAAAATATTTAGTTCATCCTAGATAATGCAGCCTGTTAGCAATTCTAGTTACATTCGCCTGTAGAGTGCGATGCAAATTGCACGGGATTGGATTACCCGTATTTGTTCTGCTTCCGGTATATTCACTTGCTATGGTTCGATATAAATAAATATATGCAATTGTATAATGTATAAACCACTATAAAAACGTTGGACCGAGCTGAAGATTTAAGCTATAAAAAGTTTCAAATACACGTTTTGCTGGATTTTCTTTATGATAGTCATTACATCGATTGTCTTCTTTTGGTTTTACGGCAGGATAAAGAGTAATTAAGTCTTTGTTCTTATGTCTTGGATAATTTGTTGTATCTTTATCGATGCTTAGTATTCGCAGTACAAGCCTAGAGATTAGTTTGGGACTAGGTCAATTCGTGTAAGATTGTCCCTAATATATATTAAGTTTTTTTTTTTTTATAAGTATACTTATCCTTGTATAGTATAAATAATTCGAGCAAAGAGCTAAAGTTTGTTATCATCCAAAATAAATATAATTTTAATAGTTATTCTCAGTCCGTCTTTAAATAACTCAGCATCCTTTAAGAAGAAAGCCCACTTGAAATTAGCAATCCTTTTGTTCACCCAAGATGCGCAGAGACGCGGCACTCCATTATACGTTACTCGTACAGACTGACAACAGCAAATTTCAATTTGGGAAAACCGCCGGTTTGCAATGGGCGGATTAAAGGAGGGGAGCCGCGAATATGTGGAGGAGGCTTGTGGATTTAAACTACTTAAAAAACATGCGTCTAAATTCAGCAACAGATTACACAGTAACGTATCACAAGGTGGAATATTCGTTACCAACTGTTTCGTTTGTCCGAAAACTCATAAGTAACATACTTTTTTCTGAATCCATTCATTGTAAAACAAACCTAACCTAATGTAGGTTAGGTTTGTTTCACAACGGCACAAAGAACGGTTTTAGAAAAGAATACGGTACTTATAAAAAATCTGAAAAACGAAACTGCTGGGACGAAAGCTGGGTCGACCTTGTCACTGATTAACAAAAATGCATATAGATAAACATAGCTTGAAAATTTTAGAAATCTTAATTTAAAAAAATGCGCCAAACTAATAATATCTCCTAAAATATAAATGATTTGTCGCACTTTCCCCGTTGACGCTATAGGCACCTTGGGGCAAGAGCGACAAATCATATTTTTTTAATCCTCGTATAACCCCACTTTACGTTATGTTTATCTTTCTAGCTGTCAATTAAACTAAAATATTTTTTTCATCACACTTGCTCGTAATTGGTGTTAATCCATGCCTGTATACAGAAGGACAATGGCCTAAATTGTTCCCGCGGGAATTATGGCGAGTTTGTCATCCCTAGGGAGTAATGACTTTCTTTTTAAAATTTGCAACTCTTTCGTACATCATTTCTGACTAAGGTTTAATTTTCAGCCAAAAATTAAATCGGTTTCTAATTTCATCTTTAAAAATTAGCTATAGACTAACTTACATTACACAAAACCTATACGCTTCATTAAACTTCATTATTTTTATACCTATTTCAAGTTTATATCAACACTTATCATTAATTTTAGTAATTATACATTTTCATCAAATTGGCTAAATCTGGCTCGAATCCAGGTCGAAACTAAACGCAGTTATTATCTGTGGTAGAGGTCACAAAAAAAATATCGTTTCCATTTACGTTCCCGTTCGTCAAAAGTTATTTCTTTATATTTTGCAGAGTTAAAGTGTTTTTAATTTTCTCTTTTTTTTTCCTCGCAAATGTGATGAAAACCATTGTGTGTATCACAGGCAGTAAGGGGATTACCTACTAACTCGAGTCATCGAGTCATCTCTCGTTGGTAATTCCCTTCATACTACCCTTGATGCACAATGTACTATTACTGTGGTGTGTTTCTTTTTAATACCTCCTCGCACTTTCGTTCATCCACACCACTCTCTTGATAGATATGTTAATTCCTTCACTGAATAAATAATTCATTTGTTCAAGGCATATCACTCTGCGACTTTGTTGCGACCCTGCCAGGCCTAACCCACCTTACCCCACGGTATTAAGGTGCATTATGTAAAACCGTTTCGAATGAACAGTGATTTACGCTCCTTGTTGACGGTTCGTTTTAAACGCGAATGTACTGGGATTTTGTGGTTACATTTAGAACGTATTTTGGAATAGATTTATTCCAACAAGTTTAACAACAAACAAGTTTTAAACACTCCATGCATGTTTTCATGTAATCGACTACATACATATATATATACATATCTGACCGTGTGCTATACTTTTTAATTCATAATTTAGTTTTTTTTTAATACAGTTCCAAGTAACACTCGCCACGCAAATACGAGACCTCGTTTGTTGAAAACGAGATATATTCATGATTTTCCAAAAATAATAGAATATTTTTTGAGCTTCGCGGGTCCAGCGTTTGATCCTCTTTTGGTAACAGCCTGTAGAACTGAACAATTTAATAAATGAAATGATGCGATGTTTTATGATAAGATTATTAAAAGACGGACTCAGTTAAACGTGCGGAGCCCAAAATGTAACAGAGCCACAGATTCTAAAGGTTCCTTAATGTCGAATGACAGGTGTCAAAACATTACGTTTCGTTTTCGTTTAAGCTATGTTCCTGTCTTAACAAGTACATATAAGTAGTACTGGTTGTTATGATACGGGCGAACCCTGCCCAAGGTTGGCCACCACTCATAAAGCTTTATTTTTAGAGTTTGAATGTTTATACCCATCACGGCTCGAAACGTGTTTTCTGACATGGCAAACTTAGGGGAAAAGACGACCGGGATGCCCCTTACCTAACACTGGCGGTCTGTCAAAAAAGAGGCTGCGTCCGTTGGACAGAGTTGGGACGAGTTGGACGTTGTTGCCCAAGTTCGATCGAAATGGAATTCCTTAATGAGAGAAAAAATATTTTCATAATCATCATTATTTTATATCACAACTAAAAGTACGCGTAGAACTAGATTCCCGCGACTCCTCCTGTATACGCCAGTTAGGGGTACATTCGTAAAAAAAAAAAATGTGCCCCTAGGATCCCTAAGGAGGAGACTTACGACACAACAAAAAAAACAATAAAAAGCTGGGCTTCACCAGGTAAATAATAAAATTAATGATAATCACTGTATTTTTATTAGTTTTATACAACAATTACTCAGGGATGTTTTATGAACAATAATTATTATGACGTTAAAAATTTATAGCATACCATTTTATAAGATTTGATAATATGGAAAATGAAAAGTATGGCATACGTATAGTTATGGTACCTAACAATTATGTCAAGTGAAAATATACTAAGTGATCAATCTGGCACGTGATCCGTTATGGCATATAAAATTTACATATGAAATTCGTCCAAATGAAATTATTGCACATGAAATTCGGTCAAACGATAGGGAATCATAAAAAGTAACGCGCGAATAAACGTAACGAAACCCACATGACCTTAATGAAAAATTACTTACAGTGCCACGAGTCCCTACGCCGTAGCGCGCTACGTTCGGCGTTCGTAGCACCGTTGGAACACCTCGCTAATCAATGTTCATTGCTTTGTTTCTGTATTCCTTTGTTCGAGATAATGTCGTTCATGGCGTCTATACCCGACGGTAAAAAAACACATTGTCTTTGACCTGCCGCTCTATGCAACACGGCAAAAACCATATCGTGTTTGATCTGCTATCGTATTGTCAACGTTTTGATAGCTCTTATTTACTTGACAGTAATGGCGGACAACGTCTAAACATTACCATAACAGGTCAACTATATGTTTTGTTTCCGTCGAGAATAGAGCCCCTGATCATTTGCTCTCTTTTTTTTTTTTATGACAGAGAAGGCAAACGAGCACACAGGCCACCTGATGGTAAGCGGAAACTGTGACCCATAGACATTCGCATTCACAAGACTACAAGACTAAGACTGCAAATGCGTTGCCAACCCTGAGGACTAAGATGGAATGCCTCTATGCTAGTCATTACACCGGCTGTCTTAACCCCAAACCGGAACACAACAGTGCGAACACTGCTGTTTGGCGATAGGTTAATGGATAAGATGGTGGTAGCGATCCGGACGGACTCTGCACAGAGTCCTACCACCCTATTTTATATTATCCTCTCTATTTTACTAATACAATATTGCTTTTGACTTGTTGTCGTATTGTTTTTAGCTAGTCATAAGTATAAATTAAATAAAGTAAGTAACGTTAACCATTTTCCTGAGTAGAATCTCAGCCCTGTGACCTCCACCAACAAAATAATGCTTAACCTAAATTTGATATTGGTGGAATGTGACACCAATGCGACGACGACGAGGCGCTGGCCTATTTGGTAGTGACCCTACCTAAGAAACTAGCGGTCCTGGGTTCAAATCCTGGTAAGGACAGACTATGTTAGTATTTATATCGTTACCTAGTACCCATAGTACAAGCCTAGAGCTTAGTTTGGGACTAGGTCAATTGGTGTGACATGGCCCCCGAATATTTATTATTAATTATTATCATAATAAGTAGAGTTAGGACTTTTGGTGGCAAATTGTGGTTCTAGAATCCATGGAGTCGCTATTTCCTATTTATTGTAATACAACGACTTAATACCCAATGTATAATAACGAATCTGTAAGTAAGCTTGTGTAAAGTTCAGTTTTGTGACACAATAAAAAAAATACATACCACTTTAATTTTGACCTTCAGTATTTTAATATTTCCAAATTCATTTATTCATTAAACCGCTAAACCAATTTAAATGAATTTTGATATGGAGGATATCTCTGCTATTAAAGCCTTACAAACAAGCAAATGTTAGTAGGTATGGAATTACCGAACCAAAAAAGTATTCAGTTCATTTTGAAATCTTACCATACTGCAGGTCATGTCATGTATTATAATAATTAGAAAATATCGACTCCATGGATTCTAGAACCACGATATGCCACCAAAATCCTAACCCTAATAATAAGGGTCCCACTTAGCATGTGTCGTAGCACTTGGAGCTACAATGCTGGCTTTTGTAATTTACGCGCGAAGACAAGTGGCAGATAAGACCAACGATTGAAAAGTACTAGCATAGAGCCATTCCATCTTAGCCCTAATGCTTGACAACGCATTTGCTGTTTTAGGATTGCAGAAATATTGGATTAAATCACGAACTCATTTCAATAAATTTGCGTCTCATCATAAAAATATTAACATAAATGTTCCATCCTCAAAATAGGCAAGCGCTATTCGTAAACAAACACTTACCCATAAAATATATTCCCGATACTCTCACTGACACGGCAATCAGGCAATACCTAATCTGTTACTGCCAAGTTTCGCCTGTTGCCATTTCCAAGCACAAAACTTAAAATTCACCATCACGCCTCAACTAAAGTGCGAACGTTCCTCCCCGCTACATCAATGTCGATCGCAAGCACTCCCTAATACGTCACTAGGACGCCATCTTGTTCAAAAAAAACTCTTTAAGACCTCTGATTTCCAACACACCCTTTACTAACAAAGCTCATGTAGCACTGGTGGATAATCGCCAATATAATTTAACCTGTGAAGCGAAACGTGAATAGCACTAACATAGCTCAGGTGATACTGGTCGTTTGCATACTGGCAGGAAAGAAACATCCATTTTAACTTGAAACGGTTGGAAGCGGAATTTGTAAGAAAATCTAGACCATGACATTTCGGTATTATGTTTAGCACAGTCCATTTTAAATTGAGACGTTGTTTTTAACTTAGTGTGGGGTGTGATGGTTCTTTTTATGTTGGTTCTGGTAGTTTGCAGTGGGTCAGTGGTTAGGTAAGGGTCGAGTGAACAGGTTCTATTGAGCTGTGTGATGTTTATTACTTGGGAAAGGGTTCACGTTCATTATAGGCCTTTGATTTTATAAAGTTGTGAAACGGATTTTCTAGCGATGAACCTTATTAAAATAAAAGTTTAGATGTTTTGAATACAAAATATAGACCATATTGAACAACACGGCAATTTGAATGAGGGTAGGTACGCTTGATGTGTTAGGACTGGGCAATAGTGACTAAGTACAGTCAAGAAATTTAATTCCTATGACACTTTGGACCATGTCAAAGTGACACTCTAAATTAAATCGTAATAAGTCTCTTACGTTTTGATTGATAACGTCACTTCGACAAAGTCCAAAGTGGCGTAGGAATTAAACTTCTTGACGTCACTTTGACATGCCTACTACCCTGTATTAAGTCGTACTCCTGTATAAAAGTCAATATTTTTATTCATCTAAACCTTTATTTGAATTAGTAAGATGCGCTGATAATGATGTTAAGTAGGTATGGTTGGTTTAATAATTAAGAACTGTCAGATTCAAATAATGTCATTGTGAAATGACCAACACAGATCCATTTAACGCAACGATACCTTAACAAATACAAAGGAAATAAATGTAATGAAATGTTTAGACAAACGAATCTGTAGCCATTTATTGTTCATAATATTAACTGGCAACCCATCCGCGTTCGGTAATAACAACTATTAGTCACAGTACATCGAGTATATTTATAAAGAAAAGTAATAATTTATTGACAAGAAATTCTTTTGTAGAAATAGCAATACCACAAACAAAAGACGGATGTCGAAGTAAACTTCATTCATTTAATAATTGAACAAAACAAAAATAAAATTGAGCATAAAGCAATTCGTACATGTTTTTTATCTCCACTCTAAAAATCAAAGTTAGAAGTTATTTAAGCTTCTCTTCTTGTCACGACATAACCTACGAGTAAAAAAAAGAAGATTTAGGCTAACAGTGGGACCTTGCCATGTTCGCTAATTGAAGTATCTGTAAAAGTAAATTTATTAACAGTAACAGTTTTCAGAATACAGAAAGAAAACATTTTAAGATAGATCATAAGTTAGATTTGATTTATGCCATTAAGTCTATTGTTTTATAATTGTTAAACTTAATTAATGTGTTAATAATTTTGGCTTTTACTTCTTGTTTTAACGCATCGAGCAATTCGCCAATGTCAAATTATACAATCCCTATGGACTTGGAGAAATAACTCCATGAATACCACGCCCGAGGACAATTATTATTCTTTGAATAAAGAATATTTTCTCTTGTGGACTTGGTAGAATCACGTGGGGTTAATTCCACGCGCTTCCATCCAATAAACTCTATTCTTGTTTGACTAGAATCGAGCTTGAAGTTTTTTTTTTTTGTTATATCATTGGGAGGCAAACGAGCATGTAGGTTACCTGATGGGAAGTAAACACCACCGCCCATAAACACCATCAGCTCAAGAAGAGTTGTCGGTGCGTTGCCGGCCAATAAGGGAGATGTAAGCTCTTTTCTTGAAGGCACCCATGTCATAACTGGTGGGAAATACCGCCGAAGGGAGCTCATTCCACAGTTTCACAATACGAAACGTTGTTGATGGAACCTGGCTTTGCGACGAGTAGTTCGGTGGTGGAACTCTGCGGCCGGTAAAAGTCCAAATAATTCATCAGAACACTCCCCGTTGTAAAGCCTATACAGCACGCAAAGTGAACTGACGTCCCTTCGGATAGAGAGGGAATCCAATCGGACGGAGAGCGCTGGGTCGTTGACGATTCAAACCGCTCTGCTCTGCTCTGTGAACTTTAGTTTTACAGATGTTTAAAATTAGAAAACACTTACCCAAATTGGCCCTGTATTTTTAATGTCTAACGACGTGGCTACCCTGGTAGACTTACGAAACTAGTGGTCGCTGTAACTTTGTATATTTTTTTCGTATATATTGACGACTTTATTACATAGACAACAAGCAATGGGTATTTATAATGCAATAATAGTTTTGATAAAAAAAATTATCCAAATTCGTTCAATCTTGAGATGTATCGATAAACATTTTCCAGGACAGTCGCGCGCAAATGCAAGTCAAGCACAGCTGTCCCCGCGGCGGTACTGTCGGCAAAACAAGCGTTTGTCGTGCTCGGCCGCTAGCTCGAGAGTTTATTTAGCCACCGCCAGAGAGCACTCTCGACAGTGACCTCGAAGAACCGAAGTATTGTGATTGACTTCTACCCGCGTCGAAATAATTAATCTGTGCTATTATTTTTTGCGAAAAAGTGTGTTGGCAGGTATGTGGAAATGAGTGAGTATGTTTATAATGGTCTTGTTATTATTGTGGTTAAATGTCCAACTGTATATAATTTTATCTAAATGTTTTTTCTACCTAATTTGTGAAAATTGGAACGGAAATTAACCCATAGCTACTTTTCGTTCCGGAAAAATAAAGTTCCAAAACCTTTAATTCAGAGAAATCAGAGTAAGCGGCAGTAATAAGGGGTATATACTGGGATTTTGTCAAGTAAAAAAAGGATATAACTTATTCTGTTATGATATCTCTTCATGATTGCTTATTATTCAAAAAGACGATCATCTAGATATTTATAATGAAGACTGTGTACTTATAAGCTCGGTTACCAGCAGGGTTACTAGTTTATCATTTTACCATTATTTTTTCTACCTTATACATTAATTATATAACAAGTTAATGCTACCTCGAGAGTTTTCTAGACGGCCACTTTAAGTCATGAATATGTTCGTGGTTTTTCTCAATTCTCTCTGTCCCAACGCAAGCCCTCTGGAGCTTCATAAATATTTCATACCAGAGACAAAACAATACCGCCATGGTCTCCCGAGAACGTTCACTCCCCCCACATTACAAGTGCGACCACCCTCGCCCTTATTACAATCAGATAAGGTTCATAATACGCCAAGACAGCGATGTGGGACACTCAAAAATGTGATTTAAGTAAATATTAAGACTGATACCGCAAATTTGCAATAAAAACAGGCGTTTTGAATAATTTAAAGAGTAATCAAACAATTTTTATTGACTGACAAATGTATTTTTGAGAATTAAAAAGGTCTTGGTTTTCTTTATTTATCTTTAAACAGTATAAAACAAAGTCGCTCCCGCCGTCCGCCGCCCCCGCAACGGATTTTAATGCAGTTTTCATCGATACATAGAAAAAAAACTGGAGTAATTATGTATGTACAGGTGTTAGAGAAAACTCATATAAATCGAAGCAAAGCGAGGGCGGGTCGCTAGATTTAAATAAATATCGATTAGTTAGGGTTTATGTCAAATACATATTGAGGTCCTTTTTGTATGAGACAGGGCGAGTGAGCCAGTGGGTCTTCAGATAAAAATGACTTTAAAGAAAATAATATGCCGTCCCTTGAACTAATTTATTTATGGCTACACTTAATGAACGTCTGCTTTCCTGGAATTACATAAAATAAGCATATATAAAAACGGATTCATTCAATTTGTATCTAAAGAAATAGATTCAATAACATTTTGTTTTTTTTTTCTTGTTCACGTAATAAAGTATTAACTATTTTAAACTACAAAGAGAACAATACATTATTATTATATCTTCTGGCAGACTACGTTATCGATCATCTTCGTGAAAAAAAACAACACACCCACAATTTCTTAGTGTAACTTCAATTTTAAAATGGGCATTTAAAGCACATTAACAGACATTTGACTTCTATATCTTCGTAAATTCTCAAGAGACTTCATTAAAAATAAAACCTTTTATATTTGTTCCTCGAGCCCATAAAAAGTACTAGTAAATTATTAACTCGCACGCTGCGACCGCAATCTTCGGGGAGCAATAAAAAGAACCGCTACGTTAAGAAACGTTAAAACGTTCCGGTTTGCGTTACATTGAAGTTTTATAAAGGGTTTACATATTGGGTGACAATGTTAGGGCTTCAATGTACCGAGTACTGACCAAGTTGATTTTGGTGGTAGGTGTACTCTAGGTAAAGGTAGGTCTAAAATAAACCATTTTCGTTTAAACTCTAACAGGTAGTAAAAAGCGTCATTTCATCTTGATCCTCTAGGGCTCTAATGAACAACAGTAATGGAAACCAAGTTTAAGGCTGCATTTCCACCAGAGATGTGCGAGGATGCGTTGCGAGGGATGTGTTTGTCATTAACCAATAGAAACGCTTCCACCAGAGTTAGCTAAGCGAGGATAGGTAAATGAAGCGTTTCTATTGGTTATGACAAACACATTCCTCGCAACGCATCCTCGCACATCTCTGGTGGAAACGCAGCTTAAAAAAAGACGATAGCGTGTCAAAGGTAATATGGTTTTACCGACTAGAATAGACGTTCAGAGGGCCCTGCCAAGATGCACTACGCTACTAGCGTTTCTATTCATTTCGTTTTTAAACCAATCACGTCACTGGTAGATCACGTGACTTTTCGTATCACGTGATTTACCAGTGACGTGATTGGTTTAAAAACGGAACGAATAGAAACGCTAGTTTGCGTACTGCATCTTAGCACTGCACACCAAACCCATAGCCTAACCAGCCAATACACAGCTCCAATTTAATTTCGTCCTCAGACAAGAAAACATTAATATCACACGAGTAGCTCAAAAACCGTTTAGCGGCGAGAAATACCTCGGGAGCGGACTGTCTGAGGCGGAAGAAACGACGGGATAAGACGCAATTTAGGAGATAACGGCTTTTTGAGGTACGGTTCTTTCTTAGGTGATACACTTAAATAAGTCGCTTTTTAATTAATTGACCACTGTTTAAACGGTTAGCCCACTTAAGTTGTTCAGAGTTTTAAAAACAAGTTAGTGCGTGTATTTCTCATTGGTATTATTTATGTAAATATGTTATTGTACTAAAACAATTACACTACAAATATGAACGTTACAGAAATAAAAGTAGTGCTCAGGGCTATGGTCGTCGGTATTGTCAAAAGAAAATTATTTGTGATTCAAGTTTTTTTTTTTTATGGCATAGGGAAGGCTGACGAGCACACAGGCCACCTGATGCTTAGTGGAAACTGTGACCCATAAAAGATAAAAAAAAAGATAAAAGATGTTTATTCAGTAATTAGGCCGCACGGGCACTTTTACACCGTCAAAATCTACCAGCGCTTCGCAAGAGACCACTGCTGAGAAGAAACGCCGCAAGAAACTCAACAGTCAGTGGTTTTTTAAAACTTATGATATTATACAATTATAAAGCTTAACCTAGCATGATATAAAACAATGAATTTAACATAAAATAAAAATAAAAATAAAAATAAAAAACATTCAAGCGTAGCTTGTGCAAGAAAATGTGTCAAAACCAAGAATTTTCATAGGGAGTAATAAGTAGTAGTAATAAAAAAAAAATATTTATATAAAATATGTATATATATTAAAAAATATATATATACTTTCCTATGACAGTGCAAGACAACCACCACATACAAAGTTTCGATACATTCTCCTACAGAAACCGTGTCCCCTAGACAATATACAATATTTACATATTTTTATGCCTATTTTATTAGTCAGTTATTTAGGTGTTTAGTTAAGTTTAGGCCAAGCATTTTTATCTGTTAGATAGTCCTCGACCCTATAGTAAGCCTTAGACATCAACGACTTTTTCAAGTAACTTTTAAGTACTGGAAATGGTAACTTTAAAACTGAGTCAGGTAATTTATTATAGAAAATAATGCATTGACCTACAAATGATTTATAAACCTTACGGACACGAAATTTTTTAATAGCAATTTTATTTTTATTTCTTGTATTCAAATTATGTATATCACAATTCTTAACAAAAGAGTCTTGATTTTTAATGACATAGACATTAGCATTCACAAGACTGCAAGCCAAAGACTGCAAATGCGCTGCCAACCCTGAGGACTAAGATGGAATGCCTCTATGCTAGTCATTACACCGGCGGTCTTATCCCCAAACCGGAACACAACAATGCGAACACTGCTGTTTGGCGGTAGGTTAATGGATAAGATGGTGGTAGCGATCCGGACGGACCCCGCACAAGGTCCTACCATCCGCAAGTTGATCTATTTATTTATTTAACGTATTTTTTGCCTCGTATGGAATCAGTACCTCTATTCTAAGCGGTAAAACCATATCGGCTTTGACTTGTTATGGTATTGTTTTAAACTTGGCCGCCATTACTGTGAAGTAAATAAGAGCTATCAAAACGAAAGATAAAATGTAGATCAAAGACAAGGTTTTTGTCGTCTAGAATGAGAGACGATGTAAGCTTTATGTTTTCTTTCTTTCTTTCTTATTTCTAAAAATCACAATTTACGATGGAACCAACCAATTTTTTTCTTTGTGCATTTAAGGAGTGTACATTTTGGACTTTATTTAGTTTATAATTACCTTAGTACAAATGATGTAATTTCATGTTCATTTGCATTAAATGTTTACGAATATTATCTAGTTAAAAACTAAATAGCATAATTTATATTCATCCTTTTAGGTAATAAGATAAAATACTCCACCATCTCGCTTATAACTTAGACCAAGGTACTACCAGGAATGAATTATCCGTTTTTTCCCGGAATTATTGAAATAATCCGCGAGAATGATGCGGCTAATGACTTTTCATAAATACTGCCGGCGCCGGCGCTGCCGATGCCGTAGCACCGCGGCCCGACTTTTAATATCCTTATTCCTCGATGGGAATGTTTTCCTGACCTGTTTCGCGGTGTTTTTGTGGAATAAAAATAAACTGAAGAGTTAGTCGGGTCCTACGGTTCGCTTACGGGGATACAGGATATTAACGAGTAGGTTTGTATTACAAGTAAGTATGTTGGATAAAGAAATATTTAATTGTTTTAATTAAAATAGAATAGATAGATAGACATAGATAGTGGTCAGAAGGCATCTTTCATCTACGATTTTTATCAAAAACCTCACACAATAACTTACCGACCTATAACTAGTAATCGTTTGAAATTATTCAAAAATAAAGTTCAGAGTAATCTTTCAGTGTTACTTTTTTCACAGAATGAATGTAATAGTATTTATAAAGACTTGTTTGGCGTAATTCTACATCAATTTAACAACAATTTTAAAATCTAAGCTATTATTAGGTCGTAAACCAGCTTAGATTTAGTGAATGGGCTACTGCAGGCATTCATAAAAGTAGAAATACGTGACGTGTAAAAGTGCCCGAGCGGCCTACTTACTGAATAAATTTCTTTAATTTTATCTTTATCTTTTATGTTGTATGTAATCATGATATAAGTGACTTTATATAACCCTAGGGCTTAGTTTAGGGCTAGAGCAATTGGTGAGAGATTATACCTTGGTATTTATTATACTAAACTTAACCATTTCGTATGATTTTAACTGTAAATGTTTAACTCCGAATTGAAGAACTCGCCTGCAATTCCGTGGTAAATCTATGAAACTATTTCAAAGTGTCACGATATGCCAAATCGTAAGAAGTTTTTTTTATCACAATTAAACTACACCTCAAAACTTTAGTCCCTGATAGACTGGCGAGTAAGTACGCGTACTTTAAGCTCGACGACATTTTTCGTCCATGTTTACCTTTAGATGTTCGAGTACTTAAGGTGACACTGGCGAGTAAGGTCATCGAGCCATGTACGGCGTACTGACTCGCCCGCGTATCTGGGATATAACAGTGAAATATAACAAGTTTCTAAGGGTCTCCCCAGACATATAAGGCGTTACTTGGCTCGGCTCGGCTCGATTCAGCGTTGCGAACGAAATGACGTCGTTTTCGCTCTCATTAGATGGACCTAAAACTTTTTCTTACCGGTTCAAGGCGATTCCGCATCGATAGATGTAGGCCCTTACAATCTGTCACTATCTCTGGGTTTTTTTTAATACTCTAATAAGTACAATATCAACATAAATAGTGACAGTGTTGTCAAATTGGTCAACTTAACGTTTATTTTCCGTCCGTCCGTTTTTATCGCACGTTTCAATAAAAATATTACCTAGACGAAAAGAGACTTAAATATAAAGTATTCAAGGCACAGGCTTCTTTATTTAGTGATATTAATGAGCTGTTTTAGTGATAAATATTTGAAGACAGCGTCTCAGCCGCCGCCGTACGGCAATAATCAACTTAAGCGACACCGGCCGGATTCGGCTTAATGAGCAACTCTTAGCACAGTACACAGATTTCAAACAGGTGAATCCATGTATTAGCTGCATCAAAAACCTCTATCCACTTAGAGTTTTCGAAATATGAAGTGGTAATGTCCCACGTGACAAGCATAGCCTAGTGTGGGACCGTCAGCTCATTGTATCATTTGTGTCTTGCCTTTGAAATAAACTAAAATTATGTATTTAATGTCAAAAGTCACTAAAGTTCACATAAACGTAAAAGATTGAATGTGTACATTTCATACGCAATAAAAATATATGTTTTTTTTAATTAATGATACGATTTATCGTATCACAAATGTATTAAAATGTAACTGTATATCACTTTACTAGCTGTTTCCCTTGACTTTTCTCGAGTAGAAGTCGTTTATCTCTATTCCTTAGGGAGTTGTCCTAGTTTTCGGGAAAAAAGGACTCCATTTCCTATATTTAGACAATTTATAATACTAGTATGTATTCAATCTAAAAGTTATCTTTGTAATAAAGTGTTAAAAATGCAGGCAGCATTTCTTCATTGATTGTAAAGGATGTTGTATTTTGGGAGATTATTAAATATAAAATACGAAACGAAGGTATTCGCCAGAGAACCTAGTAGACCGACTAGACTCCCAAAGTTAGCAAGGTAGAAAATATACTTGTGTTATTCTTACTTTATCTACTTATTTCAAACAGTCAAAAAAGCTGGGCCTCTTTTCTAGGCGGTAAACCAATTTTGTAATTAACTTGATATTGTATTATTAACGTTTTGGGTAGCTCTTATTTATTAACTTGATATTGTATTATCAACATTTTGTTAGCTCTTATTTACTTGGCAGTAATGGCAGCCAAGTTAAAAACAATAGCATAACAGGTCGAAGTAGTTATTCCGTCTCGAATTGAGGCGCTTGTACCGTGTTAGAAACGCCTGTTTTATTAATTTAAAAGTCAGGTAACTTACTGTTTTTCTGTCATTTAACATGACATTCAGCGTAAATTTAAAACTTTGAAGATACGACGTTGTTAACGTTTTTATTGCGTTTATTGGGTTATTTAAATTCAGCTTGCTTGCTGAAGATAAGTGCTCGGTTTACGGCCGGCTGTAAACCGGGAATGATTCGGGACATTTTGCAAGTTTTAGGTTAATGTGATGTTGTATATTTTCGTTGATCAGCTGCCATCGGCGTTTTTTGTATTGGAGATAGTAAATGGTTTATTATCATGGTACTAAATCGGTAAGTCTGTTTAACCGTGCATTATCGAGTAAACCTTTTAAGTTTATTTTATAAGTTATTATTTAACTTATGGGAGGACGACTAAAATACCTAGCTGGTAAATACTGGACACTTACGGCCCAAGATCGGGACAAATGGGCGGCTTTGGAGGAGGCCTTCACCTGTGAGGACGGGGTTCTTGCATAATTTATTATAATTATCACTTATTATTATTTTAATATTAATTCATTAGGATAGATTACTAACATTTATTATAAGTCACTAAGGAACAACTAAGTTCATTATATCTAACCTTTCATTGTCATATTTGCAAGAAATAAAAGGCTTTTTTATTTTTATTTTTATTTATTTATTTATTATTTAACTTCATGTGTTTGTTAATGGGTTTATTATTTTAAATCTTGAAAGTTTTCAACCACTTTATAAAATATCAATGATATCAATAAAACAGCTAAACTTTTAACTTATTACACTCCACACAAAGACATCCAAAGGCAAAACTATTTGCCTTTGACATGTTAGCGTATTGTCAATATTACCATAGTTCTTATCTCATCATCATCATCATCATCATGTCAGCCGAAAGACGTCCACTGCTGGACATAGGCCTCCCCCAAGGCTTTCCACTCAGACCAGTCTTGTGCTTTTCGCATCCACCGCGCTCCCGCGATCCTGATTCTTATCAACTTGAGTTAAAAACAACACAATATAAAAATGAATATTTTCTATTTTATTATGTTTTCTTCACTAAGTACTAGCGATCCGCCGTTAATGAGATTTTTCTCTAACACCCAAAAATAAACCAAATATAATAATATTTAAATAAAAACCTTTCATGAAAAATTATCTAACTAACTGCATGAAATTCCAAACGATACTTTTTGAGATTACCTCGAACATACAGACAGACAAAGGCGGCGGGGGACTTTATTACCTAGTAGAATACAGACTCTGGTAGGCGATTCTCAAAGCCAAATCGCTTTACAACTCGACGAACGTATTAACCGGCGAATTTAAGTTGTTTCTGTCAGAGCATTCTCACTTAGGTAGCTTAAATCGTTCTTAAGACTTCGCTCGACCGATAAACCGTTTGACAAGAAGCCGATTCAAGAGAATAATACCTTGAGATAATATTTCAGAATAAAAAACGTATAAGGCAATCTTTTCTTACCTTGAATTCGAGCCTTATTCTTATAAAGCTTGAGTTTTCAAGTGGATGTCAACTTTAGAGAAGTGTCAATAAATGGGAAATGGTCTCATTGTAACGTTTAATTTGGGATGCGAGAGATAGGATAATACTGCCTAGTTAAACCGAATGCCTTTTATATGGGCTTGTTTTATTGACGTGTGTCAAACTCAGCTATTACTTTAAGTATAGCTTTAATAGGCGAATTTAGAGTTTTATAGCTGAACGTATAAACATATTCTTAGTAAGGGACCGACAAAATTAAATATTTATGACGGTACCTTATGACTTAAAATTTGATTATTATTTGAATTGTCTTTGTATAACATTAAACTGTAAATACTTATACTTGGGGTTACTTATTACATTCAAAAATAAAAATGTATTTACAATGTCGCAGTGCTATTAGAATCGGACGTACTTTGGGACGGACACCGTTGATGTAGGAAAATATTTCGAAAGTTTTATATACAAGTGGGTGTTTCTTTTTTCTTTTTCTCTCCCTCTATCTCCCTCCCAAGATTTTTGGCATATTTTCCTGCTGAACTACTCATGTTATTTGATATTATATTTAATTTAATATTTACAGCTTTATATAATGCTTAGACAAAGTAGTACCATTGTAATGTGAAATATGTTTAAAAAATGACTGACTGCTGAGTTTCCTCGGTGTTTCTTCTCAGCAGGGGTCTTCTCTTGGGAAACACTGGTAAATTCTTGACGTGTAAAAGTGCCCGTGCGGCCTACTTACTGAATAAATGACTTTTATCTTCTTTTTTTTATCTTTCGCAGAGTGCCGTCCCGTAAATAACGTGTAAGTAATTGATAATTTAGCTTCAGACGTTATATAGTATACCTTAAGGTCAAACACAACCATCGTCATCATCATCATCATGTCAGCCGAAAGATGTCCACTGCTGGACATAGGCCTCCCCCAAGGCTCTCCACTCAGACTGGTCTTGTGCTCTTCGCATCCACCGCGCTCCCGCGATCCTTACGAGGTCATCACTCCATCTTGTTGGAGGCCTACCTACAGCCCGTCTTCCGGTCCGCGGACGCCACTCCAGAACCTTCTGACCCCATCGGCCATCAGTCCTGCGAGCAATATGCCCACCCACTGCCACTTCAGTTTAGGTATTCTTCGGGCTATGTCGGTAACCTTATTTCTACTGCGCATATCATCATTTCTGATTTTATCACGCAGAGAAACCCCGAGCATAGCTCTCTCCATAGCCCTTTGAGTGACTTTGAGCTTCCTTATGAGGCCCATTGTTAGCGCCCACGTATCAGATCCGCACACACAGACAGTCACTATTTAGTTTAAATAAATGTAGATTTCGTTTTACATACATTACAATTTCAAATATATATCGAGAAGCAAATGTGAGAATGTTGCTTCGTCGAAAAGTGTTACCGGTCTCGACCATTACTCGTCACACATACATGGCTGTCGTTATAATTGAACAGATATAGTAGGAGATATGCTGTGTTGGTGCTGGCCGAGAATAGCACCACCCCATCTCTTCCCGTGGGTGTCATTTTTCCCCCCAATTGGGGGAAGCCTATGTGCAGCAGTGGACGTCTTTCAGCTGACATGATGACATGATGAGTAGGAGAAGATTTGCACCGGGCTGTTTATTCGATAAGAAGTATTTTACATCAAATTTAATATGCTAAGTAATATATGGCGAATAGGTAGGCTGAAAATTTTCAGTCCAGATATAATTAATTGAAAAATTAATTGCAATTGCTTGTTTATTAGACAAATTACATACCAATCGAAAGTATGAAGCCTATTGAATATGCAAACGTCAAACCATAACGAATAATAAAATACCTAAAGTAAAAAACAAGTAGTTACTTATTTCTAATTTGTTTAATCACGATCAGAAGAAAAATCGGTACTTGAAGATGGTGTATCACCAGTATTTATTATAAAAGGTGCCGTTATATCATCGTTTATTGGCTACAGAGTGTGAGTTGGGTAGTGTGTAGGGGCCTTAATATATCACCAATTTTAGCCACAACACTACCCATCATAGACAATTGTAGTGTTTAAAAGAAACAAAAACGTCATTCCATCAGGTCCTAATACCCTAACTTATGAAACCACTTAAACTTTTAATGAAATATCCAAGATACAGTTATATTTGGTGATTTTGTATTTTAGAGTAACAACCGTTTCAATAGTGTATGGTTTCAATGATGTTTGATGAGGTGGAGTGAAAATTCAAGGAGAAACAGTGACAAAACAAAGTTAAGTCCTTTGTTAACATAGTTAGCAAGTTCCATAGAGTTAGAGTTTACATATTCTATAGGCTTCATACTTTCGTTTAGTGCATAATTTGTCTATTAAACAAGCATATGCAAATATATTTTTTAAGATTTTTTGTATGATTTTTTTTGGACTGAAATTTTTCAGCCTACCTATTTGCCATATATTATTTAGCGTATTCAATTTGATATAAAATACTCTTCCTCGGATAAACAGCCCGGTGGATATCGTCTCCTATCCGGATCTTAGACCAATACCTACTGGCAATAATGCAACCGCAGGGCTCAAGCTATGTTTTCCGGTGAAGTTGACCACCGAACGAGCGAGGAAGAGAATATTAACTCAGGAGTTGGTTTCACGCCCCAGCGGATACCAGTCCGGCTGGGCGGACGCGATACCGGATTAACTGATGAATGGAAACCAATTAAAAAAGCATTTTCCTTTACCGCCCTGTTTAAGAGTAATAGGATGTTTAATGTTCGAACGAAATGAAGGGATATGTGGCTCTTCTTTGTTATTTTGTGACGACCATTTTATATTGTAAATGAATATTGACTTTGGCAAGCGGCAGCTTACGCCAATCCTAGAGTCACGTTCGCCGAATGCACTACCGATAACGCTAATGCATCTACTTCGCGCGTCCAAATTCCGACTTAAACCCGTCGGGTTGACCGTCGCTACTGGCGTTCCACGCGTCTGTTGTTGCAGCCGGTCGGAGGTGAACATTAAGAAAATGCCTCATTGCGTGATAATAAACTGCGAAAGCCCAAACAAGCGACTAATATGTATTGATTTTGCGCAGAAAACGGAAACTTCTCTCCTCCTGGTACGCCCCCGTTGGTAGCAAAAAGTAACACGGTTGGTTATCATAAAAAAATAGGTGTCTATGTTTTCTATGCGTATTTATATGGTAGGTGAAATGCACCTGTATACACCAGGAATTTCTATTATATCTCAAGGGTTAGCTGGAAGCGATCCCTTTCGCCTTTGTAAATTCTGATTTTAAACTTCATTGTATTATTTTAGATTTTTATATTTTGTACAATAATTATGTTTACACTATTGAGTGTATACATACTTGTACATTAATGAACAAAACAAACCAGAAGCAATAACATTCCCAACAACAGTACTCTGCGAGTAGGTACAAATATAATTTTCCGCTTCTAGTCTCGAGAGGTTTCGCGTAATAATAGGACGAATGATAGTATATTTCAGTTGTTCAATTTAACGTAGTTGCAAAACAAATATAATTAAAGTTTTAAATAAAATTCAGCCGCTGCTTGGTCTTCAATGAAATATTTTTGACCAACTTGAAAACAGTTTTTTTTCAATTAGTCTGTGTTTTTTTTTGTACGTAAATTTTGAAGCGATATTAATTATTTATTTTGTCGTGACTATATCAGATCTCGAGTATGGTCCCATTAAAACTTCGTCAAGAACTCGTCATGAGATCCATGGAAAGTTAACCATTATAATTTGGCTTATCGGTGTATTGTATTTTCTGTATCTTACTTTCTGTTCGTAATACTTTATTACAATAATAAATTGTCATTTTCCATTTATGATAGCAAGTTCTTCGTTCAAAACTTTAAAATTGATTCATTAAAATGAAATTCGCGTGTCATGCTGTAACATTTGTGACAGGAAGCCTGCTTTTCTGCATGAGTCGCTTAATAAACCAGTTGTATCTGGATTAATCTGTTTTTTTATATATTTATTTACCGCTTTATATTTTGCTTGTGAGGCGTTTAATCAAACGAATCGAGCAACGTGTGTGGTGTTATTAGCTAACATTTTTACGGTTCTTTTAATGTCGAAGAAGATTTATCAAGCTGTTTAAAGATAGCGAATGAAATATATGACTTAATTTAAAAAATGACAAAGGTTTCGTATTTCGTATTTAAAATGTATTTCTTTGTAAAGTATTTTTTTACCAACTGTACTTTATCGGCACAGTTATCATGTGCAGACTATTATAAATACAGATATTTCCATTTCAACTTTCAGCCAAATCCGTCCCGCCGTTACAGCATTAAGGAATAAAATACTAACGCACACACAAATTATCGCATTTATTCATCAATAAAAATTAAAAAAAATGTTTTAATAAAAAAATGCGAAATTAAAGAAAGATCTTCAACATAATAATACCAAAATAACACTTAATAATTAAAACAGCAACAATTAAACATCAATTACGATGTCAATAAACAAGGATTGATAAATTGTCAATACAATAATAATTTACAATTTCAGTTCAATACACTCATCCAAAAATTAAAATGGTTATACTATGTGCATATATAATATACTGCATCAAAATAGTGTTGTTAGAGTAAACTCGACGTCGATATCGATATAAAATAACCCCACTGTTTTGCCATTAGCGTTCGATCACACAGACAGCCAATTTGCTGAGAAATGGCCGCGTTCCTTTGTGCTGTTAAAAATGTGTGCCTACACGGCGTGATCGCAGCCTCGCTCAACCTCGGACGAATTGGGTTTCCAGCGTTTTGGATCACACTTGGTTTATTATTTCAATAATGGTGTTGACTATGAATTGAATATATTATTATATTAAAACACCGTTATGATGTATTATTAATAAATAGGTTTTTTTTTTTGAGTTTTTAGTTATCATTTTGTCTGTGTTTTTTTTCTGCGCAACCACTGTGTAAATTTCTGAATAGATATTAGGCTCACCGTTTGCTCATATTTTTGTGCAGGATAAATTAAAGAAATGAGTGCTGCATCGTTATTTTAAATATTTTGAACTAAGTACAGCAACCATTTATTTATTTATTTAAGCTTTTTTCACAATTAATGATAGTACAAGTGACGGACGGACTTAATACCTTAGGGCACTCTCTGACAGTCAACCACTAGATCAACAAAGAATTTGAACAATAAATTATAAAATCTCATGGATCTAAATAAAATTAAATATCTGTAGTACTACAGATCTATACAAAGTTAGCATAAAGTGTTTGCTTGACCCGTAGTCTTAATCAGTGTTTAATTAAAAACTGATAAATCACCTTCCAGTAAGAAGATACTATTTCAACCGTTGTTCTTAAGTATAATTGTACTATACAATGCATAATCGAAATCATTACGACATGATCACCCACATCCTAAATAAAACGACCTACGTCATCTACAATTGAGATGGATGTGGTCACCCTACTGCCGGTGAACGCACCAATCAGCAGCCTTTCCTCGCCCCCGCCCGCCAGGGGCCGCATGATTTACGTGGTGCCCGAGACATCTTCTGATAGCGCGAATTGTCTACGCATTTGTCCCGGTCTTGGTGAATGTGTGCCGATATGTCAACATTGTTTATTTACAGGTATTTTTTGGGGAAGCTTTTTGGAGATTCGGTTTTTTGTTTGAAATATTTGAATAATCACGTGTGATATATTTTTGTGATTCTTAACTGTAATAAAGATATTTTATGCCTATTTTTTAACGTTATAGCGTATTGCAAATGAAAAAGAAAAAAGGGGTGAATCTACCGAATTAAAATATTTAGTACCATGTGTGTTTATTTTTATTATTTTTACTTTACAATTGAATTAGGTCAAAACCTTACTTTGAAGATTTACTCATGTGCAGTTATTTAAAACCTCTTGATTACTAAAAAACACATTTTCTCTGAAAATTCCTGAAAAGAAAAAAGCGAGTTGTTCACAATTATATCAAAGTTAATCATTGTTTGCCACAAAATGTTGGTCCTTGTATGTTCAAAACAGGTTAGCAGCGCGTATTATTTATGATATCGACACACGGTAATTATTTTGCAATACAATTTCTAAATTTAATTTAATTTCGTATGCCTTAGTCTTTGAATGCGGTGGGAAGTAATGAGGCTGCGTTTGAGTGGCTTCCAGTTTTACGCGTTTGCGCCGCGAATGCTTATACCTATCACTTTGATGTTGATGCTAGGGGCGAGCGGTGTCGATTGTTTTGTCGGTAAATTAAAAGTGACTTACACTGTCATCTGGTTTATAAGGAACCTAGTTACAAAATAACTAGAAATTTTCTTGCAAGCATATGATCTTGTAGGTAAAAAACGTGACGTGATGGGTATGATAATGTGTCATTTAGTGCGAAATTAGTTTATTATAAGCACACTAACTATGCGTTACCATAATTACGTACACAACCTACGTTGACACAATCGATAGGCTGAGGAACTACGACTAAGTGACGCAATAAATCAAATCTTAAAAATCTTGAGTGATGCACTTTGACATAGTTCGAATAAAGACCCAGTTATTAATGTTGTGCTCAGTTCACAATCGACGCTCACACGTTCTATCGATATCGATATGTGAACTATCGACACTCCCCTCCCTAGGCAGGTGGAAAGCCCTTAGCCCAGTTGCGGCCCTCTCGTCTCAAGCGCCCTCCGCAATACCTCCGCGAACTCTCTTCGAATACAAACTCGTCTAGGCACAGTCACTGACAGTACTGTTACAGTTGTTCGCACACAGCGAAATAAGGACATTTCATTAAAGCAAAATAAACACATGTGGCTGAAATCACTTGAACTGTTTGCATTAGGATGCGTAAACATTCACTATAGGTTACAATTGCAAATGGAATTAAATTGTAAACAAGCACTGTGATTGTGTACGTTATTTTTATTCAGTATCACCACTTAGCTTCAGCTTTATCACGTTTCCATTTCAAACTTAATCATTAACTATCTACTGACCGTATAATACAAACGCATCCTACCAAAGAGTGACTTTGAACTGCCGTTGTCTAAATTATAACACACGAAAAAACCAGGCCAACGTCTTATAAATTAAGACAGTCTCAAGTGTTCTTTGTTACATATTTTTGAAGAAGTATGTAATTCGAAACTCTCTCATAAGTTGAATTCTAAGAATATTCATGGTAAAACTCAAACTCAAATTCATAACATAACAAAAAGTCAAGAGCAAAAATAGGAACGTTGGAATCGGCTCAGGAACACAGATGAATTTACCTTAAAATATTTTCGAGATAAGTTTATATCGTCTGAACTCTTTGACTTGCGTCATCTTTATATTTTACCATCTATTCATTTAACTTCCCCATTGATATTTCCCACACGTTGCAAAATCAAAACTTTATCGTCAACGTATTCAAGAAGTCACCAATAAAACTAAAATGCCTCAACCAACCAGTACTTAACCTGACCTCGAGCTCTCTTTTCTAACTACAAAGTCGTATAACGTCTTCTGAACGAGATGTCTTTCTTAACTAAACCGTAAACAGAGCATAAACTACTTGCCCTGAATGGGAAAGGTACCATTAAATGAAACGTTTGCTCAATTCAAGTCTGAAGCGTAGGGGATACAAAGCATCTTGATCGGACCGAGAATAAAATGTTGTAGTTAACCTATAAAAATATCATCACTGGTATTGAGAAAAATATTAAAACATATGATGCGTTAAAGATTTATTACAATCTTGAGATAATGTGTTGTTTACCAATTTCGTTTAGATTTGCTTATAGATGCTTTATTAGATTGCAAGTGTATTTTGAACCAATTCAAATATTTACAATTGGATGAAATTTAAAGTAAACAAAAATGCAATATCATGACTATAAAAGCTGATCTGATGATGGAGCCGTTTCCATCCCGTCATGCGCTGTACGTTTGATCTCGATTTTAAGATATTGATATGAATTTCGATTCGGTTTCAAAAAGATCTTACTTACGACGTGGATAAAATTTAAATCCTAAAATCACGAACATAAAACATTTTCAAAAAACTTCTATTAAAAAAGAAACTCACCCGCTTGTTATCTCGGAACTTCAACCAGCCGCTGATGACACTGTTATCCACATCACTCCCCTCCTCCACGTCCTCACTCTCCCCCCGCCTCACCGGCAACGGAGACCCCCCCGGGCTATCTATCACCTCCCGTCTCCTCATGACAGGAGTACATTGCTGCGACAGTCTCCCCTCATTCACCGCATCACTCCTTCTCCCTAGCACCGGCGTGGCATGAGCCGAAACCCCCCCTAGAATGCCACGCCTGGAAAGAAAAGGACTGTTCTCCCACATTGGTCTTTTTGCTGGGCTTTTGCATTCAGAATGCACGCATAACGCGTCAAAGTTAGCCAGTTCCACTGAGACCCTCGTCTGGAGACCGCTCGGGTGGGTGGTCAGGATTGTCTGCTTCGCAATACTGCACCCATGCCTGTGTAGCTCCTCCCTTCTCTCCATTATGGTGGTTTCACGGAGCCCCCATTTGCCTGGAAGGAATAATAATTCAATTAAACAAAATAGCCCTTTTAATGGCACAATTAGAAACGCGTTCGGTGCCTATATTAGTTTAGATTGCTCTTGTATAGCCCGGGCCATCCTTTTGTGCGGCCAAATTGACTGTTTTAGATTTTGAGCAGGTTCGCTGTAAAGGTTTGTTTACACTCAACGAGGTGCATCATTTTAGAATTTTGACTTTTATGAGTGACTAATCTGAGGAGAGTAAAAGATAAAGTAGACGTCCTTATGGCTGATATGATTGATAATTATTAATCTAAAATAACGTATTCTATAAACATTTAGAAGAAATTACACAGTCTTTCAACCAGATTGGAAAAGAAAATTAAATGTTTCATATTTATCCCATTACTATTGTATTTACGTAATGAATACTGTGCCTCTATTCAACACGGTAAAAACAATATCGTTTTTGATCTTTTATCGTATTGTCAACGTTTTGATAGCTCTTATTTCCTTGACAGTAATGTTGGCTACGTCAAAGCAATACCATAACAGGTCAAAGACGATATGTTTTTTACCGTCGGGAATGGAGGCCCTGTTGTAGTGGTGCAGTCTGTTTCAATTGAAATCGCAGAAGATGTAAACAAATTACTACCGTTTGACACATAACCTCAAATATGCAAAAAGTGTGTTTTTATTCAAAATAACGTATAGTTAATAGTTATTCATGTAAAAGTAAATATCAAGTGTATAAATCATTGCTAAGATATCACTCGATCTTTAAAAGCAGGTGATTATTGAGTATTAATGGTAAATTGGTTCGTTTGGTTGTGTTTACATCTTTGCCAATTAATAAAATAAAATAATTAATTAGATCTATTTTATGGCATAGAGAAGGCAATCGAGCACACAGGCCACCTGATGGTAAGTGGAAACTGTGACCCATAAACATTCGCATTCACAAGACTGCAAGCCTAAGACTGCAAATGCGTTGCCAACCCTGAGGACTAAGATGGAATGCCTCTATGCTAGTCATTACACCGGCTGTCTTATCCCCAAATCGGAACACAACAATGCGAACTCTGCTGTTTGGCGGTAGGTTAATAGATAAGATGGTGGTAGCAATTCGGACGGACCCTCCACCCGCAAATATAATATAATGAAAATAATCTTGATTTAGTACCACTTGCACAAAGTTAGTATGGAACGACTATCCGGAGCCTAATAGTGCGTCGTACGCCAAGCCTGACGACAGGTTCAGACCGTGGCCCCGAGTGTAAACGGCTCCTAATACCCCGGAGGGTCACAGATCGCCCGCCATTTGTTATCGGGGGCTCGCCTCCTTAATCTTTGGAAATGTCGACTGTAATAGGAATTTTGGCCGACAATTTCGTTCTTTAATGAAGTTGTGAAGTCTTCATAATTCTAAGGTTGAATTTAAAGTACGATGATCATTTATTAAGTGCGCTAACTGGGTTTATTTGGTGAATTATTCATAGATTTAATTTAGGTCTGTTCTTATTTCGGTATGTTTGATGTATTTCGGAATATTTTAGGGATCGCACAAAAGAGATGTAAATTAGATTGCAGTGTTTAATAAAACATAAGGTTTATGGTGGATTGCGTCTTCGCGGCTCGGACAGTATAATTCAGAAGACCTTTCCTTTTATTCGCAAATTTTATGTCGAAATGCAGTAAATGAGGCTTGCTTGCCTTCTTAAATAAAACATACGTGTGTTTGTAGATAGGTCCTTTATTCCTCTCGGTAAAACCATATTGTTTATGAAATGTTATATTATTATCAACGTTACAATAGCTACACGTGAGCATAGACGTGGGTACTTATCTAAAAATACACGAGATGCTTTAAAACTATGGTAAAATTAGGTTTAATAGGCTTATTAAGTACATGGGCCTCTATCCAACACGGTAAAACAATATTACCTTTGACCTGTTATGATATTTTTTTGTAACTCGGCTGCCATTACTGTCGTATGTTTGACGACGCGCTGGCCTAGTTGGTAGTGACCCTGCCTACGAAGCTAGCGGTCCTGGGTTCAAATCCCGGTAAGGGCCGATATTTGTGTGATGAGCACGAATATTTGTTTCTGAGTCATGGATGTTTTCTATGTATTTAAGTATATAAGTATTTATATCGTTGTCTAGTACCCATAGCACAAGCCTAGAGCTTAGTTTGGGACTAGGTCAATTGGTGTGACATTGTCCCCTGATATTTATTAGTATTTATTTTATTTAAGTAAATATGAGCTATTGTAACGTTAACGATACGCATAGACCCCTGGTATGTAATATGCCTTGTAAACCATACCTTACTTAAGTTTTAAAGCAACTCTTGTATTTTTATATAACCCGCGTCTTTGACTCTGCGGATCAAATTACACGTCCGTACACCGTTTAAAGAGGGTTTAAGGGGGGTTAAACTCCAGTTAAACCGTAATGACGGTCATTAGCGACTGTAATGCCTCCTTGAATAAATAACCGGCCGGTTAACTTACCGATGACACAGAGAAATGTCGGTGAAATGAATACAATAATACAATTCGTTTTGTTACGTAATGGTACTCCATTACGTAATCGATTGTATAGTATCCGTTTGAGAATATAGGGATTTTCGACCAGTTTAATGTATCCTGAATAATTAGCAATATCTTTGCGATTTTCTGGTGTTCAAGGGTGGCAATGGTTACTTTTCATCAGGTGACACGCCAGCATATAAATAGATATAAAATTATTGTTCTTAATTTATCTCAATTTCTTGAGGTATGTGCGCTTTTTCCGCGAAAAGTTCATTTTCCGCTTGACTCTTGAAAAAATTCTATGATTTCGATATGAAAATAGCTACACGTCAACAACAATCATTCACAATAAAAATAACAATTATATTTATGATAAATAAGCTTTTACTAGGAAATCTACCAAAGTTTTTTTTCTTTTTTTATTCGGAAAGCTTACTGCCTACTACAAATTGATCGACGACACTTATATCTAAAAGCAAATTACAAGCTCCCACACAATTCCATATGATTAAGATACAGAAGCAAGATGGGCTAAACCTAACCTAACCTAACCTAACTCTAGATCCCGACACCTGTGTAGTTCGCGTTGGTTTATTTATTTTATTTTTATTGGAGATATAACGAAAAACTTTTCTTGTTTCATTTAATACATCCACTTACGTAAGCCATCATCATGTCAAGACTGTCCCTCGACAGACACACAGACAAATTACACCGCCGCATTACTGCCTACATTATTCAAGGCTACGAAAACAGTCGTAATTCTTCGTTATCGTTGTATGGGTAAACCCACAGGTTAAATTGAATATACTGTTCTGCCTTTCATCTGAGCACGTTAGCTGCAGTCTTCAACGTATTTACTATCAACGTGACCAGCGTCGCTGTTGCCTAACGCCCTCGCTATCGCAATCGGCTTCAAAGTAGAACAATTGTTTTCATTTTGTATGCAGATAAACCTTCGATTTTCAAAATGAAAACGAGGCATAGGCCCTCAAGGTGTCCTTCGCAATTGGTTTTTAGCTGATACAGACCTTTCTTAAGTTTTATAAAAATACCTGCAGTTAACTCATCATTTGATCGATTTTCACTTCATCGAATTTTATTACATCGAACGCTGTTTTCTGTGACATGAATAATAATAATAATATATAGATATTAGAAATCCTGATTGTTATTTGTCAAACCATTTCCACCTGAGGTTCCTCTCTCTGCAGCCCTAACCACCGGTAGCTTGAGCCCTGCCCCGCTGCCGGCGGCACCCGTAGGTTAGGTTTTTTATAATGTATATTTTTTGTATTAGTATTGTTATTTTACTTTTATATTTGAATGTTTATTATAAAAAACCTAATTTATAGAAAATTAAATAAATATCTATGGAATAATAATAAATAATACATATCAGGGGACAATGTCACACCAATTGACCTAGTCCCAAACTAAGCTCTAGGCTTGTACTATGGGTACTAGACAACGTCATAAATACATATATAGAGAAATATATACTTAAATACATAGAAAACATCCATGACTCGGGAACAAATATTCGCGCTCATCACCAAATATCTGCCCTTACCGGGATTTGAACCCGCTAGCTGCGTACACAGGGTCTCTACCAACTAAGCCAGCGCGTCGAAAGACTACTATTTGATGAAATGATAACTTTGCGTACCTATAAAACGTTCGTTGAAAGTCGTTTCCATACAACAGTAGGTATAAGTAGTTATACCCGTTTCATAACAACATAACAACACTAAAAAGTTCTTAAATTAAGGTGGAAATGGTTTGACAAATAACAATCAGGATTTCTAATATCTATATAAATGGGCTGGATGTCGATTACGGTGCATGTAATTAGTTAATAACTGAAATCATATTCATTCACGGCTAGCGAGTTAAAACAAACAATAATCCGGAATCATTTCGTAATTAATCGCATACCATCCATTTTAAATTCTCCGTTCTACAATCATTATCAGTATTTACGCTTTTAAAATGAGCTGAAACTGTTGAAACTTTTCATTCTTCTGCATTGATGGGATTAACTCAGTACACTGGATTGAAATCGGAATGGTGACGAATTTATTTTGTTCAGTTTATTTGGACGCCTCTGGAATTATTAAATTTGCTGTAAAATGCCATTATGATTGAATGGTATGTAGGTATTACTGCTGTGTATTTATGATAATCATGGTTTGATGTTCAGGAATAAATTGTATTATAGTATTTAGTACTGATGGAGCCTTTGAGATGCTCTTTAACCCTGTAGAATATTTTCTGCAATTACCTGCTTACACGCATGTACCTTACACATAGATTGCAGTAATTCTTATGATAATTTATTTCACTGTAAAAGCATTCACTGGGCTTAAAATATATATTCTTCTGCTTCTCGAAAGTTATATTAGTTTTTGGTAACTTTGCTAATAATTGACTTTAGAGCTGAATTTTGTAGTTAGAATAGGTGGGGTTCGAGTATCAAATGTTACAGTCAAACAAGCCACAGTACTAAAAGAAATATAATTATCATGATTTTTTTCAACCTTTACTTTAACCATTGGGCCATTAGTTAACGAAACTTTCTACACACAATTTTACTTCGAATTGCTGTTCACTAAAAAGGATTCAATAAATCATTATTGTTTTATCGCCTTTCCCATTTTCCGGATAACTTGTGACCAATTACCCAGATTCGGCCAACTATAGAACAATGTCTGCTGACCTCCGTCATCCTCATGACAGCGCAACCAAAGCGATTGGATCTTAACCATTTCATTAGCTATTTCTGTGTATTTCTTTATTTGGCTATAAGCAAACTGACCATTTTGTTTTAGAAAAGCCATACCAATAATGTTTTTTTTACATAATATGTTTGTTTGTTCATTAAAGTAAGGATTTATTGGGTCAAAGAATCAATCTGCCAAGTTTTCATGTTAGGGAAAACTTGGTTTTAACTCCAGCGCCGCTCGGTCTCCCTGGTCCTTTTGATAAAATTTGTATTACAATGTTTTTGTATATCACGTTATACTTGTTGTTAATTTTCATATCAACTTTCACAGGGTACTTAACTAGATTTACTACCTTAATATATTTGGAAATGTTTGCCTGTCGTTTTAAATCTCCTGTATTAAAGTGATGAACATAAGTACAGTGTGTGTTTAAACGCGCTTTTTCTACAACAATCTATATAAATAAGTTCAATTATAACCTTGTTCATGTATTCACAGTTATACATTCACTTAACTCTTTACTCTTTCTTCTCAGCAAACGTCCTGCTTCCAGACCCTGATGCTATCTCCTATAATTTGTGTTTCTTTAATTACCCCGACCGCAATTTATCCGTGTCCAGGCCCGAATGGGGCATAACTCCTGGACGACCGTGCTCTCCTATCTTTTCAATTATCGCATCATTTCATTAGGCGATGAGAGCGCGCATCGGAGTTATGGGGAACTGATTAAGCATTGTTTCAATCAGGTTTGAATTGAGACGTTCTGGGAAAAAACGTAGATACAACTTTTTTTTAACAAACTAAAATTTAAGTTTATATGCCTATAAAATTAAGGTGTTTGTTTGGATTATTCCTCCTTAAATAGGTCAACGTATTATACTGACGGAATTCTGCCAAGTGTAGAGTAAGGGGTAGCAAAATAAAATAGGAAAGTTTAACTATTTTCAAAGACAACAACAATAAATATTTAGTGTGTAATACAGAAAATAAGTCAGCCAGTGTGTATAAGTCTTCAATCAAAAATGTATTTAAAAACTTTGTATAAAATAAAAATAAAACATTAAAATACAACGTGTTCCTTCTAAAAAACTTTTATAATACTACACTTTGTCATTACTTTCGTGGCATTAAATATTTAATTTCTTTACCGTTGCTAAATTCGCAACAAAATCGGATTTACATCTTTTCTGAAGCTAAGATTTTCCGCTAAAATTCAATAATTCCGATAGAGGGAGGATTTCTTCAATTTCCCATAGAATTGTCGGAGAAATTATCAAAGCGCGCGGTAACGAGCAGAATTCAATACGGATTGAGCCAACCGTGGTTCAAAGGCGCGGTGACGAAGACAGCTTACGTACGGACAGAGATGAGATCACACTGCATTTTCCATGACATAAATAAAAGGATATTCTACAGGTAAAAAATCTGTAACGGCAGTATAGATAGTCCTTTTCGCTAGCCTCTCACTCTTTCATCATAGAAGATATTCCCCCCATTTCTGTTCCACATGCGTCTTGTAACGGGATCCCTTTGAAACGCATAAAAACTATTATGTTAGGTTAGTTTTTTTATAATAATTAAAATAAAATCAATCTGTGAACGATCGATCAAACTGTGAACCTCCTCTAAATATAGGCAAAACAGTTTTCTTATTCGCGCAAGTTAAACTATCGACTAACTGTCAAAAAAGTTTAACATTGATGTGTCTTAATATCATAAACCCAGACAAAAATATTATTAAGTAATAATCCTTAGTCAGTGCACCAATGTCGACTTTATTACTATCTGTGAGAACCTGTAATTGGCTTCCTGGGTGTATCCACAACCAGGACTATCATGACATGTGGTCTGTCTTTTGCCGTCTTCATGCCATTTAAAAAAAGTAACTATTACTACTTAATACCTGAAGCTATTTTAAATTGAAGTAGCATTTAAACATCAGCTGAGAAACCTTTTATTGAATAATCCGTTATACTCCGTGGATGAATATATGAAAATGGAAATGTAAATTTATTATTTTGTTGACATTTATTACTCATTGTACATATTTTGACATCGGATGAATGACCATTATTAGATGTTTAACTTTTATTGTTTTAATTTATGAATTATTATTGTATTTTATTCTTTGATTATTAATATTTATGTTTTGACGATCTCAATGTAATTTCGTATTTTTTGACATGCAATGCAACTAATATTGTAATATTACATTGACAAATAAATAAACTAAACTAAACTATATGGTAGTTATTCTTGTCACTACTTCAAACTCATCTATACCACTACACTACTACATGACTCCACTACACCAATATAATTGCGGAATCCTAATAAGGAAAGTAATATTAAATAAAAGTAATAATAATATTTTTAACTGTTTCGCTACGCTAAGATACGTACTCTCAAAAACAAGAAAGTCGTTATCCTCGTAAGCGTGCTGTATTGATCCTTTTCATGTCATTAAAAGTTGTGTAGATCTCCCGAACATATGTGACGTCTGCTTGAAACAGGTAAAGTGCTCTTGTTTGAGAATTATATTCCTGGTTAGTAACTTTATAATAATAGGATTATTTCCAGAAACTTTGATTTACTTTTTTGTATAATATTGCATAATAGAGAAGAGCATATTTTCGTATTGCGGGACCTAAGTACGTAAACTAATATCAGGTGAGTTGCACTCTCACTCTTGTATCTCTCATACCCTATATTTGTATTGCCACTTATAACATGATTGATTAATAAAGACACCAATAACAGACACCGGTTATATATCATTTAACCCGCAACATCTCACTATCACACTATAATATAAAGGGACCGAGCAACGTGCCCTGAGATACCTCGGTAATTTGTATGATGAATTTCCCCAAACAATGTAACTGTAATTTTATAATACATCTTTTGTAAAATTTGTTGTAAAAAAAAACTCGCTATCAGAATAAATACCAAATTCTAAATACAGTTGAAGAATTAAAATACTGTATCTCTCACATTACTATACGTCATGTAAGTCAACATTCTGTTATATTTTGAAGGATTACCATACCAGACATCTGGAGAGTGGCCGTAGACAAGATGTACTCGGCGAATCGTTCGTCGTTATCGTTAAAATGTAAAGAATTGACGTAAGCTGCCAGGTGGTCTTGTCAAACGCTTATGTCAATTACATACATTTTGGCAGTATTCGATAATCGTTTACGTTCGCGTTATGAATATCGTACAGGGCCCCAGATCAAACAAGCAAACCATACTCTGTTTACACGACATTTCATCCAATTTATACGTTGTATTAACTCCTGCAAAACACGGCAAAAACTCAAATATTAGCAGTCTCTGTCCCGCCGTACCCTACGCCGGCTCGTTTCAGATCCCTCTCGGGAGTGGGGTAATATGACACGAGACGTCACGTGACCTCCCGGAATCCGTGACAAACAAGCTGACATACCTATGTGTTTGATGCTAGTTACTGTTTGAGGCTACGCGGGATAGATGAGAGACTCATAGGTTTCCTGGAAAGGTTGTATGCTCTAGATTAATCCAGAATACACTACACTTTCGAAGTATAAATGTTTCTTGAAAATGTAATAGTTTAATAATTATATAATTTTCTCATAAGATTTCAATTTGAAACTTTGCCATGAAAAAAAGGAGTAAGAGACGTGCAAATGAGTTGTATGACGATGGAGTTAGCGTACCCATTGTAACTACAAGCCTAGTTAGAGCTTACTTTGCGTCTAGGTCATTGTGTGAGATTGTTCTGATATTTATTAGTAAATCGTCGATATTTAAGAATTACCTTTATAATTATTCTAACTATTCCTTGTAAAATCTTATCGATCTTGTACAAACTTTTTATTGGTTTTACTGCTAAACCATATCTTCCATTAAAGATGGTAAAGGGAGCTAAGCTATTTACAAAACACAAAATTTTGCAGGCTACTGCAGAAGCTTAGTGCGGGTAGATGGACGAAATATTTGGTTCACTAATGTTTCACCGAACAACGTTTGGTCGAATGTATCGTTTCGCAACCGTTTCACTTGGCAACCCACGTTTATTTCTGTAACTGTAAATATATCAGGATTTTTATAAAAACTAACCTAACCTTACCTATAGGGCCTTCGCGAAGGTACAGAAATAAATCCTGAAATATTCACAGTTACAGAAATAAAAGCGGGTTGCCAAATGAAAAAGTTGCGAAACGATACGTTCGACCAAACGTATTTCGGTCAAATTAACGGACCCCGAA
Source organism: Acleris sparsana (assembly GCA_923062465.1). Classification (NCBI taxonomy): domain Eukaryota; kingdom Metazoa; phylum Arthropoda; class Insecta; order Lepidoptera; family Tortricidae; genus Acleris; species Acleris sparsana. Next base: position 16,393,607 of record OV281301.1, on the reverse strand, counting down.
ATATTTACATAGGATTAGGACCCTAGGTGTGCACAAAGAATGGATTTTACAAAATCGAACCCCTATCAACGACGAATGAAGACGATCGTGCTATGAAGAGAGCGTAGGCGAGTGAGTGGGGAACGTTTAGTTAAACGCCCAGTTGGACGCTTAGTTGGACGCAGCTACCGTAAGAATAATGCAGTCTAAAAGTTCGCTCGCCCTCGAAACACCCAACTGGAAAAAAATGGGACGAATAGGGTTGTTGTGTAGGATGCCAAGAGCGTGGCATCAGTAGGCCAGTGTATTAAGTAGTAAGCAACCCATAACTAAAGGAAAAATAAATCGCTGGCATCATTTATTGACGGCGTGTTTAGCCTAGTTGGTACCCTGCCTAAGCAGCTAGCGGTCTCGATTCCTGGTTAAGGTTTATATTTGTATGCCAGCATCTGTGGTACTTTGCCACGGGGGCCCTCACTTTTCTAGTTTTTATTTAGTTTGAATTGATTTGTATTTAGTTTAGTTATAATTTGTTTAGTTTTAGTTTTTAATTGTATTATTGTTGGATTCGTTGAATATGTGAATAAAAAGAGCATTATTAATTTTCCTCTAGGTAAATTGGTGTGACATTTTCCCTGATATATTTATTTTATTTGCAGGCGACTAATAGGCAACGGTGACCACTTACCCATCTGCTCGAAATAAAGATAGCAATAAAACGTTGGTAGCAGTGAACAATATTATCAATAAATTTCTTAGTACATCAAAACATTCTTATTTCTCCGCAAAACTAATAATCCTCAAATTTTACAATGTCTTTGCTGTGCTCAATAAACTAGGTGAATCTATGTAAGATTTTCCACTGATATTTATTTATTTACATAAAAAAGCCGTAACTGATGATTCACTTATTTACGGATAGACAAACTGTACACACAACGCACAGCCATCACCGCTAGACCTCGGGGCTAGAAATTTCCAGAAAATAGGACTAGATACACTTAAACAGTAGTTTTAGAATATCGACTTTGATGATGAATCGAATGACTCACGTGTTGATACCAGTAAGACAAAGTTTATGCAGTTTAGTTCGTACAATTGTAACGATATGCCTTTATTGTTAAAATTAAAAAATGAAAGTTTAAACGAGGTACATACATTTAAATTTCTTGGGGTACCGCTTGATAAATACGCTAACTGGAAGGATGACGTTGATCATATCTGCAAAAATCTTAATAGATTTGTTTACGCTTTAAAGAGATTAAGGGACACGGTCTCGGTTCAGGCCGCGCTGACGGCCTATCACGACTATGTTTCATCCGTGCTTCGTTATGGTCTTATCATGTGGAGTAATTCCGTGGACGTGGACAGGGCATCATTAACATCTTGGAAATATGTTAAGAAATAAGTTGACAAAATAGCTTTTTGATAAGTGGTATTACAGTGTTAAGGACTATCTCGAGCTTAATATTGATGTTAATTTGTAATTTTATTTTTGTTGACAGTTGAATTTTATTTTTATTACATTTCAATTTTATATTTATATCTTTGAATTTAACTTGAAATTTTATTAATATTTGCACGCCTGCGTGCTGCCACTTAAAGACTTAAGAAACTGTATTCAGCAATTGGGATCATTTCGAGGAATAGGGTGTTAAATCCATCCTGCATGATCAAATTTTTAATTATATTTTTTTCGGATATTTCGCCGAAAGTGTATTTAACCTTTGTTTGACTTTCGTTTTCGGCTTGAAGCCCTCCTAGGTGTATCTTACGGATTATTAATTTATTTGTTGTAATTTATCAGAAAATGCCAACCCAAATTTAAAATAATCATGTCATCTACCTATATAAAAAATATATTAAAACAAGACTATTGGATCAAATACAAAATTCATGAAATTAATATCTTAAAATTACCTATTCTTTCAAATTAGAATGTGAAAACCGTGATTTTTTTTTAGGTCTAGTCCATTTTTTTTTAATTTGATATACTCGCGCGTAATCCACACAAAAAAAAGTAGGTATTAATAAATGAAGAACAACCTGTTAATAACGTCCTAAATGGACCCGTCAAGCGCAGGGCTACTAAATAACCAATGAATAAATACTTCCGCCATATTGGCGCAAACAAGCGACACGACGTAGCTGTGTTTGCGGGAATCAAATGAGCCGATCGCAATCGGATATTGGTTTAGGACGGCGGCTATAGCCACCAACTTAGAATCAAGTGTAGTTGAAAACAAGTATTTTATGGTACTTCACATAAATACCTGTTCCACTCGGATGGTCAGCGGTGAGAGAGTGAGAAATCGACGATGCTTCTCTTCGTATTCAAGTAAACATACTTCTATGCATACATAGTACCCATAGTACAAGCCAAGAACTTATTTATAGCCAAGTAAAGATATTTAAAGCCGCAAAAAAATTACCTAACCAATCATAACAACCCGTAGAAATCATAAAAACCACATCAGTGATTTTTTTATCTGAAATTATTAGAACTTCCTATAAAACTATTACACAGCCTTACGATATTATTAATATCTATAGACACGTCACTTCTTTTTATTAATCTCACTGCCAAACCTTGTGTAATCACGCTGCTTGAACTTAGTTTCATCTACGACTGAATTACCCTTAAATACTAAGTAAAAATACTTGCTCCTCCCCCCCACTGGCCCAAAGCGCACTGGTCCGTGTGCCCTTCCATTTAGCCGTGCCATTATGCCCTGCTGATCATGAGCTGTTTGCTTAGGGCCCTGCTGTCGGCCCGTGAAAGGGCGCCCGAACTCCAAGATATTGTTAAGGCTTTCAACTAATGAATTTTCATTAGTCGATAAATTAATTTCGTTAGTTTTAGAATTGCTGACGGAGCTATGGTTCTATTCGTCTCGATATAATTGTACCGGCTTTCGTAAATATTTTGACTACACTCAGGAGCAAAAATACCGGGTCAGAGTGCGTTTTTCATACTAAAGAGGCTATTTCGAAGCCTTGGTTCCTCGCCAGGGAATGCTTTTAGTCAAATCTGATGCTGAATACCCCGAGCATCGATACAGGACTTCCAGAGTGCCTAGGATACCCAACTGAATGAATCTGCGGTTAACACCGGAATAGTGCATGTTCAGAAAAACATCTAAAATGGCAATAAAATGTAAGGAAATCCAAGTGCTGACCCAAACTCTCCCGCTGTTTTGTTAACTGATTGTGCAATCAGTTAGGTATCTTAACAAATTTTGACATCCACTATTGAACCTTTGAGTATCCACCATTAAACCTCACTCAAAACAACCCCTGGCGAGGAACCAAGGCTTCAAAATAGTCTCGTTTTTATGAAAAACGCACTCTGACCCGGTATTTTTGCTCCTGAGTGTATATATATCATAAGTTAAGATTGTCGTTGTTAAATATGTGTATTAATTCTTACCAAAAATGTTAATCTACTCGGTAACAAAACATAACATTGATAGTAAGGGTAAATTGCCATCAAAAACTTACCCTTTTTTACAGTCGAGTATTATGTCACAAACGTATATTATCCATAATTTCTATGATTTCATTTACGTACAAAACAACACCGTATTTTAGAACAATACGAGATTTCCAAAGTCAAAGTACAACCTACTGAACGTTTACCCCAACTATTTACCATTCCAAATAACTAAAGTTCTGAGGAAACATTATCCACAACTAAATCTAATTACAGTTACAACCTAAAGAATCCAAGGCCTATAAACTCCAGTGAAAGTTAACCAAGAAAGTTAATTTTAAACTGCTCTCCGCCTTATTTAACTTGGCGAGTTCAGATAGGATTGGAGTACCGTTATGTACTGGGTTTAATTGCATTCTTGGGCAGACAGTTCACTAAGTGGTTGTTGGCTAGCACAATACAGGTTCAACAACAGATATTACATAAATTAAACCGGCCAAATGGGAGTGGAAGCAAAGCTATTGTTGTTTATTAGGTTACTTTTAAAATTAGAAGGGTTATGCGATCTGAAAACACCCCTGAGAACTTCATTAACCAATTAATAAAACACTCTGTATTTAATCCTTATTTTGAATCTGGTGATTTGGGAATCTGGTATAAACTGTAATCTGGTATTTTCAAATTATGGTACTTTGGGAATGAGCGCCTGTATTCAATATCGTTTATTTTAATAATACTGAAATTGTTTGTCTCCGGCTGCGACTGTAAATTTCTGTCAAATTTTTGGATTTTATTTAATCGATCAACACGTTCATATGTCAGATTAGAGTAACCCTATTAATTTGTTTTTATTTATGCAGTCGGTACCATTGCATAATGCAACTTACCGATACTACATCACAATTATGCAGTAGGTACATCTACTAAGGCATAAACAAGCGAAGACGAACAGAGACTGAAAAGAAATAGGTTCGCTCGTCAACGTGGCTGGCTTTCCAAAAAGCAGACCGGAGACAAACTGAGGATTTTAACCAATGTGGTCGATTGCACGTCCCTTCTCCGCTCCACTCGCTTCTGCCTCAATGGGAAGGCATCCCTACAATATTCTTAATGAAACTGCTACCGCATAATACCTGTAAATTCGTTAGTGCGCGGTGTAGGTTCCAGCTTCGGCCACCGACGAGCGAGCTGTGTTCATGCCCTGCGGCTTGTGAGCGTTTACGAACGCGAAGTTTATGGAACAGCGTACTACCAATAGAAGAGTATTCTGTACGATGGTAACGTTTTGATTGTAAAATCATCCTTTTTCCTATGACATTAGGAGATCCATTGCTGAGTGCTTAACTTAAGACTAATAATAACTTGGGTTCCCTTGTTCTTGTCATTCAATAGTGACAAAACTTTATACGAGCTAAAAGTTGTAGATGGTTTTACAAGGCTTGCACAAATGAAGCGATTCGTTGGATGAATACGAGTATACATGCATGTTAAATAAATACCGGTTTTCAGTTTGACATTTGAACTATCAAGGAAAGGTACCCAACTGTCCGGCTCCGATTTTGTTGATTTTGATATATGTTGGAGAGTAGTCTAAAATAACAGAACCGTATTTTTTTTAGCGGCCCAAACTCAACCTGTCGGGAGAAATTGACCTCCAAAGTACTGAAAAGTGACTAAAACCTCTAACTTATATAGAGATATTTAAAAAAATGCATTTTTTGATTTGTTTGATTATAAATGTTTAAGAAGATGAAAAAATAATGAGCACGTGTTTTGTTATATCGGCTAAAACTCATATTTAATAAAAAATACCCTTCAAAGAGCATCGAAGATATACTTTCTTTGATATTTTTTTTTCAAACCACTATGAAACAGTACTTTGGAGTTCAAGTTCTCCCAACAAGTTGAGATTGGGCCATTAAAAAAAATAAGTGTCCGTTATTTTAAACTACTCTCTAACATATATCAAAATCAACAAAATCGGAGCCGGACAGTTGGGTACCTTTCCTTGGAAGTGTCAAAGGACAGCACCCACATAATCACAGATAACATTGGTTTCTTTCATTCCATTCATTGCAGCTCTAATGAAACTTTCTATACTAAAATAAATAGATATAATATAAATAACAAGGGACATTTTCACACAAATTCAAAATCAAAATCGTTTATTTGGTGCAAAACACAAAACATTATAATATATAACAAAAAGTAAAAACTATTTTTAATGCACCAAATTGGGTGCCACTCAGCATAGTGTCAGACATGTAAATGCCGTGACGCTGATTTTCGGGCAACCATGACGAGGAGGGGGGGGAAGCGCTGCTGGTCGTTTCATACGTATGTGTATGAGAGCGTTGGTATGGGTAAAGTATAACTATGCGAACTGTAAACAAAATGTACATATAAATAAATAAATAAATAGATCAATAGGATAAATAGGATAAACATACACAAAGAGGTGCTTTAATAGATAAAATAAAGCAATTTGAAAGTGGCAGTGCCATTCTGGCACAGTGCAGCTGCTATGTTTGGATACTTGTAGGCCAATCAGATACTCTTTGAGGTTGTTCTTGAAAGAGATCAGAGATCTTAAGACAAAAGAGAAATTGAGATTGTCCAAAACGTAGCACTAGGTTTATTCGATATTACTACAAAACAAGAATTACACTATACAGAGAAACACGTACTTAAATACATAGAAAAACTGAAAAGAAAATTATTTGCCAATGCCGTGATTCGAACCCAGGACCGTTAGCTTTGTAGACCGAGTCACTGCCAACTAGGTAGGCAAACTGCAAAGTCGTAAAACCATTGTTATTGTGGTTTTATGTCTTTATCAACCAATGCACGCAACTGTACCACTGTAGTGGTCACTACACTGTGTGATATTGTTTCGTGTGCCGAAACTCTTGGCCTACGTGCCGATTGCTTAGTAAATGTGCTCTTGGACTATACCAATCTTCCCACCAACTTTCACCCTTAACTGTTTGACATATGGTACAATTTTCAACGGCGCGTTGGTGTAATAAGCAAGAGCTTTGTTTGTTGTCTTGTGGCAGGGAAGGACCTTAACTGGATGTTGGAAGTCGATGTAAATTATATGCGATCTGGACTTGCGTTTCTTAGAATGCTATTGCCTTAATATTGAGAACAAAAGTAACCAATGTTAATTGAAAACCAAAAAATGGTCGCTTCCAACAAGATCGCGATTGTTTTGCATAAGCGTCTTCATTACATACGAGCCTAATAAGGTGTTTGTTGCGTTAACTAAGATGTTAGTTGAACCGTTGGAAAATTGGCGGTTGTTACTATCAACTTTGGTTGATATAAGTAATATCATAACTATTGTTTTATTTTTTGTCAAGAAAGAAGAAAAAAAACTCTCTTGGTAGGCTCTATTTTTTTTTGAGTACATAATTTTTTGCACATTTTACTGACAGACATCATCATTTAATTTTCAATATTAATATCAAACCTAGTAGTGTTGCTATTCAGAAACTTAGATCATCTGCACAGATTTATTTAATATTTATTTATCTAGAACTAACCCGCAAGTAAATATTTTACTCAATAAAGGACTCTTTTACGCAAACATTACAATATTTAGGTTCAAAACTGAATTGAATAAACAACCACGTACCCGTTGTGTTAAGTTTTTTTTACAGAACTCGAATAGAATTTTCCAAAAATCATAAATTTCACAGCATTCATGTGAAAGTTTTGATTGAGCGAGCTTGAAAGTTTCCAGAGCTTAAAATAATAGAGTTCGCCTGGTATTGCTAACGAATGGAGAATGATTTCAATCGGTCACTGCACACTGCGTTCATTCATTCAGTCGTTCTCGTTCATTGTTTTATCACATCAAACTTTACCTTCAATACAGTTCATACAATATGAACGCTATAGAAATATATAAAACCTATACAAGCCACCTGATGGTAAGTGGCATCCAGAGACATTTGCATCCTCAAGACTACAATAATAAAGGCCGTATTAATAAACTCATCTTGACTGTGAGGCCCGTCACAAGATACGTCAACGCCAAACTATAGAACACTGTCATTTTTGACGCATCTCGAGACGAGCATTAGAGTTGAGATCAGTTTATCAATACAGGCCTTAGACTACAATCCTAAGATCGCACATACGTTGCCAACCCTGAGGACTAAGATGGAATGCCTCTATGCTAGTAGCTTCACGGGTTATCTTATCCCCACACCTGATCTAAACAATGGGAACACTGCTGCTTGTTGGAAGGTGTAAAGGATAAGATGGTGATAACGATCTCGGTGGACTTTGCACAAGGTAGACCAGTTTAAAACAAATATATTTATAGGTACGTGGTTAGAGATGGTCTTGTATTAATCTGAACTTGTTATTTTATTTATTATGTGACTGAGCGCGCCTCCAATATATTTACACTCACAATGGACAGGTCGATTTGTAAAAGTTTGTTATTTAAATAAATAACTTAGAGGAGAAGCGTTCAATTTTAAATAAGATCATCTCTACTATAGCGGCGAACCTAGTTGGTTGGGTCTACAAAGCTACTGGCCCCAGGTTTGATCCTAAGTATAGTCAAATAATTTTAATTCTGAGCGTAGGATCTTTTCTACAAAGGTATCCAAGTTTTCTTCATCCTATCCTCGTATCCTTAGTGAAGGCCTATGTCAGCAGTGAGAGATAGATGAACTCATTTTTTTCATTATAAAATGATGTGTACCATTGGTAAACATCTATATTACAAGGCTAAAGCTAAATTACATCTAAGCCTGATTGTGCAAAATGTGGTTATAGAATTATTAATAAGTGGTTGGTACTTTTGTAGCTCTGCCTACCCACTCTGGGAATGAAGGCGTGAGTTTATGTAAATAGCAGTTTCTTTATACATTTCATGGTTAATATAAAACTGCACTCACATAACTATGCAATTGTCTCGCTCCCATCGCAGCAGTGAGATTCATTTATTCCTCAGTTTTAACTCGGAGGGTGAAGTTTCCGCAAGGAGCGAAGTAACACCGATAGTTCTGGAACTAACTTATTTATTTAACGTTAAACAGCTGTGTTGCCAGCTGAAGTGAAAAGGGCACGGGACTGCTTTAATTCAAAGTATCTTTATTTTAGCTTTTTTTGAATGAGGAATGAGGAAGAAGGATGGTTTTATTGTTTATTACCACTGCTTCAAAGTAACATGATGATGACCCGGTAGTTGGTAGTGCCAGCCTTCGAAACTATCAGTTCCAGGTTTGATACCTGGGAACGGTAAATGTTTGTATGATGAATACATATTTGGTATTTTCAAAAATCCCTTCTTAGTGCACCCCTAGAATATCATAGAAATATTCTGTCTAAATTTCGAATCTTTAGGTTCTGTGGTTTTGGCTGGGCATTGATCGCTCAACCAATCAGTTTCTTCTTTTATGTAAGTAGATAATTATATTAAAGACTACTAAATAACCCGACAGATGTTGTTTTTTTTTGAGCAAGTTTTCCATTTATTCCCTAAAAATCGTATATGAACTATGATAAAGAACATTCCAGCAGTTCTCAACGTATGCCCTTATCCACAAACACCAGTGAATTTTTGTATTACACAGACCATAAGTAGATCACATTTATGATATGCCATAATTTATTGATCTCATCTACTTGTTACACCCCAAGGGCTCAAGCTCGAGCGATAAAACCAATCTCGAGCAGGTACACGTGGCGAATATGATAGTTGTCGCATTATCATCTCAATCAGAGCCATCTGTATGCGGCGCACGCGGCGCGTTTCACACGCACGACTGCGAGCGCCCTAACGTGATACACTGTGTTAACAGACGCACGCTATGTGAGTTTGGAGCATTATCGGGGTTTGGAGAATTACCTCTAGCATAGGTGTTACTAGTGTACGTTCTACGTGTCTGCCTTTGCATTTAAAACGGTAACTTGTTTTATTTTTTGAGCTCAAAGGTTAAGACATACCTACCGACAAAATACTTTTCAGATTTTAACATTTTCATGAGGGATTTTGGAAGAATGTTTTTGTACACATTGGCACCGTGAAAACTTTGAATTATACTCATTGATAATTATGAAAACTTGGTGATTAATATGAAACCTTAACATTTTAAGTACTTTAGATGATCTTTAATAAGCGTAATAAATATATAGCTTTTAAAATCTGACCTTTTTCTATTTCACCAATTATTTCGTACGATAAAAACGAATCGATAGACATTCGATCAGAACGACGCTAGAGTCGAACATACGAACATATTAATATACATTTTAATTTAAATTTGTTACAACTATAAATACGGACTTTACATTAAAATTTAAAAGTTAAAATTAAAACGAAACTTATTTAAAATAAAATAAAATAAAACCTTAAAATAAAATAAAATAAAACTTTCAAAATAAAATAAAATAAAACTATTATTTCGTTGTGATGCACTTATAAAAGTTTTAGACCCTATTTAACTAAAGGTATGCTCGTTTGTCTTCTATATATTAAATTATATTTACAGTTTTTAACCATTTAGCACTCTACTAACTCTTGAAAACTTTGGAACATGTTCTACACAGGTTCTACATAATTCAGAATCGAAGAAGGGATGATACGGAGGGATGGCAGATTGCTACTTAACCTGACACCGTTTGATGTGGCAACCCTGTCGATAGGGTTGCCCTACGCATGTTTTCCCCACTTGATAGTTTGCAGTGCGAATATGAGTTGGCACTAGTTCTGATACACATTATTATCGAATAGCAATACATCTAGGCAAGAGTAACAGTTCGTTGGCCGATATTATCGTAATCTTTAATTAAAATAAATAGGATTGATGTAAGCTAATCACACGGTCGTGTCGAGCGCTTATGTCAATTCCATACATTGTGTGAATTTTCGAAAATCGTTTACGTTAACGTTAAGCAACTTGTTTCGCCTCACAGGTTCTCTTACAGTTTGCGACTGGTGCACCACTGACTGGTGCAAGGTGCTACTGTGCAAAAATACTGTGATATTGTAAACTATTTATAATTCTTATGTAATGATGTAAACCTTTTTCTTGAAAAAAATATACCTTGCCGAGTTTCTTACGCCGGTTCTTCTCGGGGCAAAGGTTTTATTTTTCGAACCGGTGGTAATGCTTTTTGACATTCATAGGTGCATTATATTATGCCTAAATTGAAGAATTGACTTTGACTTTGACTTTGACTGAATATTTGTCGAACTATAAAATCTTGGCCGGACAGGGAGGACAGTCCAACGCCTTACCGCTAGATCAGCCATATACTTACAGAGAGAGAGAAGACAGTCTGGCGATCGTTGTCACTTATCTTATCAGCTAATAACCATAAGGAGCGGATTGTTTTAGAATAGATCTTGATCTATCCTCCGAATACTGATAGTTTGTGGAGAATGGCAGTTTTAACGGCCGTACGAATGTTAAAATAAAAATATCAGGGGACAATGTCACACCAATTGACCTAGTCCCAAACTAAGCTCTAGGCTTGTACTATGGGTACTAGACAACAATCTAAATACTTATATAGAGAAATGTATACTTAAATACATAGAAAACATCCATGACCCAGGAACAAAAATATTCGCGCTCATCACACAAATATCTGCCCTTACTGGATTTGAGCCCAAGAGCGCTAGCTTTGAAGGCAGGGTCACTACCAACTACGCCAGCGAGTCGTCAAGCGCGTGTTGTTAGTGGGCTTAACATATTTTGGACGGTGCAGGATTTGTCTTTACAAGTAATTTTTTTACGATTATAATTGGTTTTGATTGTCGTACTTTTACCTGATATATTAGTAGAGAAATAAAAATCAAATGTAAATCCTGACGAAATTCTAGAAGACGTAGAGGAGAATAAATAGGACAATTTATTTTAATACGTTTCGTCAATTTACTATAAATTAAATAAAACTATACGTATAGCGATTATAGTTGGATCGCTGCCACTATCATAGCCATTACCCACTGCTTCCCGGGCCGGTAAAGTAACAGTTCTAAGCTACTTTCCTTGACATTCTTCCAGTAATTGGCACGTAATTGGGCCCTAAATTTAATAAATTCTAAGGGTAGTTTACCATCTTTAGCATATTTAATCCTCCCTTTGGAAAAGTTTTCAAAACATCTTGATACTTTATATCTTACCTTATAGTTTCGCAACGAAATACCCTTACCACACTCAACAAGTGTCTCCTTGTCCTTTCATTTTTCCATGACACATGGCAAGTCTCAACTCTCCGTTTCCGGCTGGGCAAGCCTTATTACTTCCCTTACCCGAGTGAGCCGGAATTCGCTTATTTTCCCCCGTTAATTGAAAGTTCCCAATCAAATCTTCTGCCAGAGTTAACACAGATTGATATTATTACTGTTTTGCTGGTTGCGTGATTTCATCCAATTTATTACAGGTCATTTTACTTGAAGAATGTCGTTTTTGTGTGTGGTGGTAGACTAGACGATTGAAGTGAAATTAACGCATCGACTTCACGACGGTTTTTGTTAAAAAAAAATGCCTATACTTAGGTATTGTTTTATCTTATGAACTAAGAGCAGTTTTAAAAAGTACTTTGTGTCTGGGTCAAGTGTGAATAGCATAAAAGCATAGAGCATAGAGTGAGTGAGCGACAAAACATTTCAAGAATAGTTACACTAACGCCCAAAACAAATAAATTAAAAAAAACATTTTGTAGATCTAGAGTTTAAGAATATGAACAAAACGCAATACAAGTATCGTATGACGTATTTTGACACCGACAAAAAAAGGAATTTTTCGCGACGTGCATGATTCATCTTCTCGGTCTTGAATCTTAGAAAGTTCTTATTACGTTTCCTGTTAATAAACTACTACACATCTTAGCTTAGCCTGATTATGCAAAATGTGGTTAGAGAATTATCAACAAGTTTTTAGAGTTCTTGGTAATTTTTTAGCTCTGCCTACCCCACTCTGGGATGAAGGCGCGAGTTATTGTATGTGTATGTATGTACTAATAAACTGTATATAACAAAACATTCCTTCAACAATTCACTCGTAGAATAACACGTCTGTCATGAAAACACTTCCAAATTAGCTTAACATCTTATCAACTTATCCAACTTTAGCAGTCTTCAATGCACAGTATACCAAAAACTCCACATCGAGCCCACATTACATACAAACCCCAAACCTGGGCACTGGATGTCTTAAAACATTACATGCCAGCGACTCACGTAGCGTGGTCAATACACATACAAATTGTAGTTGTTGGTACTGAATATCAGTATGGTATAAGGGGTTAAGTTCTGACCAATAACCCGAGGCAGTCATAAAACTGACGGATCGTTGGCTCAGCTGCGATAGTTTGCTGCGAAACTAAGATAAGAGGCCTTTAACCTACTAATATTTATTTAACAGGGTCACAGAACGCAGAAGACAATATTTAACAGTTTTATAAGAGTTTAACACAGTTTTATGATTGTTTAAGCTATCAATCTTCACTTAAATTACTATTTCCATGTTCATGTTCCGTGAAGTTCATTATGCCAAACCTTAGTTCGAGTATTATCTTGATTTTTAAGATGTAAAAGTTAAGCCAAATTAATTCAAGAAAATAAATACTATCAGGGGAAATATTAATACGTGTAGTTTTGTAAACTGGTATACCTTTTTTTATTAGAATTAGAATTAGAATTATTTATTTGTAAAACATAGGTAGAGAAAATTAAATAAAGGTGGAGGAAAAAATACAGTTTGTATCACTATGTTTTGCCTGTTGGCATACAAATATCAATGTCACGTAGATACATGTAGTAACATTTTCTTTTTTAATAAAAAAATACAAGTGAACGAATAAATCAATCCTTATAATTAGATGCATGCATGTCAATTGAACAATAATAATAACAAATTTATAGATCGATGTCACTTAAAAAATCTTGGGTACTATAATAACATTTTATAATTAATAATTTGGTCAGGTTTTCCTTAAAAGGTACAATGTCTAATGCTCTTATGCATACCGGAATTTTATTATAAATTCGGGGTGCCATTCCCAGTATGCTTTTGCGCATTAGCGCAGTTTTTATGGCAACGAGAAGGCACGCGAGCACTCAGGCCACCTGATGATAAGAAGGATCTGAGACCCATAGACCTTGCGGTATCCAGATGAACATACTAAAAGTCATCAAGGGTGGGGGGGGGCGCTGAGGGTGAAAGTGGGGTTGAAGGTACCTTTTTCAGTTTTTTTTTTACATATCTCGAATATCTGTATGAATATCATTATGATTACTTCTGACAAACACACAATTTTCTACAAAATTAGCCATATTCAATTTTACTCTAAAATCAATTCTTTACGAGCTTCAGGTGTTAAAGCTAATAAGGAGATACATCCTGTAGCTCCTAAACTAAAAATCTGAAAAAGGGTTATGTCAACCCCCTTTGCACCCTCAGCGCACCCCCCACCCTTGGGGGTTTCTAGTAAGTTCATGTGGATACCGCAAGGTATAACTGTACCAATTGACCAAACTACACAAATTATTTCCCCTCATTGCCCATATTCGGTTCAATTATTTGACGACGCGGTGGCCTAGTTGGTAGTGACCCTGCCTACGAAGCTAGCGGTCCTGGGTTCAAATCCCGGTAAGGGCAGATATTTGTGTGATGAGCGCGGATATTTGTTCCCGAGTCATGGATGTTTTCTATGTATTTAAGTATATATTTCTCTATATAACTATTTATATCGTTGTCTAGTACCCATAGCACAAGCCTAGAGCTTAGTTTGGGACTAGGTCAATTGGTGTGACATTGTCCCCTGATATTTATTTATTTTATTTTATTTATTTAATTTGAACAGGGTAAAAAATCCTTAATTCAAACGAATATTTCATAGGGTAAAGCCACCAGTAGTCAGCCAGACACCAGTAGTCGACCTTATATGAGTGCGAAGAGTGGGAAATATATCTTTCATATTCTCCACACTTATACAAAGTATAGGCAGAGGCCGACTACAGGGCTCTGGCTGACCATTGGTGACTTTACCCTATTCAAAGGTAAGACAAATAGCCATGGGAGAGTAAATTGCAAACAATATTTTTTAAATGAATGCTGTGAAATGCGAATTGAAACGTGAATATTTTTCAACCAATTTTTATAAAGTTTAGCTCTCTACTGCTTTAACCACAGCTCTAAAAAAACCCATTTAAGTGGTATGCCCTGTTGTAGGGTGGCAGCGAAAACCCATCCCACTTTCTGTTTTGATCGGGGATTAAACCTTAAATAACAAAACGACATAAAGAAAATTAAGAAAAAAAAAACAACGGGATGCCTACATTCTTCAAACTTAGCATACTAACATCAACAACAAAAAACTTAGGTAAATATTTAAAGTATAAACCAAAACACTATTTATTAACAAGTTGAATTCAAACTCAAGCGCAATTAACGAGCAATTAAATTACACAAACATGGTAACCGTTATTAACGTAATAACGTTACAAGCCGTAACGTTACCCATGTTTGGTTGAAGTTATAAAGTGCCATCAATATGGGTTATAATTGATACGATTAATTTTAGTTGGCGGCATGTTTGTAACACTTAATATCGTTACGGGATGGCAAGGGGTTAGCAGTTTCAAGTTGTTAGTATAAGTGACGATTTAATATGAGTCAAGCTATGATGTCATGGGAGTCGAGTTGTAACGAGGTTGTTATAACCTCCTTTTTACGTTGCTGGCCACTTTTACATTTCATTTAAATTCTATCCAAATTCAAAATTGTTCATGATCTGTTTAATGCGATCGATAAAATCATTCTCTTTAAAATTTCGATAAGTATCAGACACGGCTGCCGTGTCATGGTATCTCATTTTATTTTATTTTATTATTTATTTAGTTATCATTCTGTAAATATTTTATTATAAAAAAAGTATTAAACTCTTTAATAAATTCTTTAATTATTTTTAAAGAATTTATTCAATACTTCATTATCCTGAATAATAACTTGAAACTCCTAGATACTTACTATTATAATGCTAGAAATGGCTCTCCGACGGGGAATCGAACTCCGGTCTCCCGCGTGACAGGCGGTATTTACCACTATACTACCGAAGTGTTTATTGTTTTTAATATGTCAGAGTCAATACATACTATAATATCTAGATACTGCGCTTCTATTCCGAGTTATATATTTATAATTTGGGCTTGTAATTAATTAATACAAGTAATACTATTTAATATATTTATTAGCACTCACAGCTTATAGGCAGTTCCGATGACAACAGAGCGAGGCAAAGTCTGCGTTTAGTTACCACAGCTCTCCCCCAGCTCATAGAAATTCACTTAACTAATCACTTGACTTAACTAATAACATTTGGTTAACATGGCGTTTAATGTTTCTCCCCTCCACCTCTACCAAATATGTTACCCCCGGTGTCAGGCACTCCTTGATCTCTCCTCCAATCCATTTCCTTTTCCTATCTCTGAAGTCTCTGACCATGACTTTCATTCCCACTTCAAAATTTATGTTTCGGTTTCCCTTACTGAACTCCACCAATTTCTCACTATTTACTTGTAACCTTGAACTTATAGGCTGTGGTCTGAGTAAGGAAAATCTTGTCCTTAATTCTCGCTGGTACATTAACTTAGAGGGGCTGACACCAGTGGCCCGGTTTACACTTGTACGATAGTCGAACAAAAATAAATTCATGGCATATTCTAATGTGTTTCCACTACTCATAATTTTCTTAATGTGACTTTTAAAAGTCTGCACAAAACGTTCAGCCGCTCCATTAGTTGCTGGATAGTATGGTGGAGTATAGCTTATTTTGATATTTTTAGTATTACAATATTCTTTAAATTCGCTACTTGTCCACGTTGTCCCATTGTCCACCACCAAGTGGAGCGGATAACCATATCGTGCAAACACTGATTTAAAAATTCTCAAGGTGCTAGTAGCAGTTATATTCGACATGACATATGCCTCTGGCCATTTCGAGTAACTATCTATTATCACCAAAAACATTTTACCACAGAAAGGTCCAAGAAAATCTGCATGCAATCGTTCCCAGACTGACTGTGCTGAGGGCCATGGTGTCAGTGGTATTTTCTCTGGGGCCTTTCTGTTTTCTAAACAAACCGTACATGTATTTGTAATATCTGTGATATCCTTATCTATAGTTATCCACCAGAAATATGATCTAGCTATTTGTTTCATTCTATTGATCCCAAAATGGCTTGCATGTAACTCATTCATCACAAGATTTTGTAAGCTTCTCGGTACTATTACTCGTGTTCCCCAAAGCAAACAGCCCTGATCAATGCTCAATTCATTTTTCCTGGTGTAATAATATTTTAATTCATCATTAATAATCTCTTCATCAGGCCAGCCATCAGTACAATACCTCATTACAGTAGATAGAACTATACATTTTTTTGTTTCTTTCTCTATTGATTTCCAGTTAATATTTTCAAAATTTGACAATGACAAGAAATTTAGCACACTCAACTCACTGCTGTCCAATAATGGATGATTAAAGTTATTCCTATCTATTGTAGGGTTGCGTGATAAATAATCAGCTGGGTTCTTGTCTGTCTTTATATGTTGAATGGTGTAGGTAAACCCTGATAAGAATATTGCCCAGTGTTGCAATCTTTTACATGCCATTTTTGGGATACCTTTTTTTGAACCAAATATACTTACTAATGCCGCATTATCGGTCTGTAACTCAAATGTTCGCCCAAACAAGTATTCATAAAACTTTGTTATCCCAAAAATGATTGCATAAGCTTCTTTCTCAATGGTTGGGTACTTGACTTGGACTTCAGTTAACTTTTTGCTTGCATAGGCTACTGGTTTCACTACACCATTTTCAGACTTTACTGAGAGCACAGCTGCAACCCCACAATCCGAAGCATCACAGGTCAAAATAACGGGTAACTCCGTACTGTAATGTGATAAGGTGGCTGTCTTTGATAAAGCTTCTTTAATTTTTACAAAAGAATTATCACACTCCTGGCTCCAAATAAAATTTTCATTTTTCAAACAATTGTACAATGGCTGCAATATTGTGGCCATATCCTTTAGAAATCGGTTGTAATAATTAACTTTTCCTAGAAAGGAACGCAACATTTTTAAAGTTGCCGGTCGGGGGGCTTTTAATAAAGGCTCAATATTGTCTTTAACTACACTGATACCTTCATTTGATACCTGATATCCAAATACCGTAAGTTGTTGTTCAAAAAATTTACATTTCGATATTTTTAATTTTAGTTCTGCTTCAGCAAAGCGCTCCAAAACAGACTTTAATCTTGTATTTGCTTCCTCTATTGTTTTTCCTGCAATAAAAACATTGTCAATATAAACTTTGACACCCTCCAGTCCTGACAATAACTGCATAATTAAACGCTGGAAAGACCCTGGCCCAGTGCTGACTCCATACGGTAAATATAAATATTTGTATATTCCCTTTTCAGTTATTATTGTAGTTAACTTTTGTGATTCTATGTCTAGTGGTGCCTGCAAGTAGGCTTCTTTTAAATCCAACTCACAAAAGTATTTATTTCCCTCAAAATTTGATAATATTTCATTTATTGTTGGGAGGGGAAAATGGTCAATTTCGAGGTAAGGATTCAAAGTTACTTTGTAATCCCCACAGAGACGCACTGAGCCATCACTCTTTAAGACTGGTACTACTGGTGTTCCCCATTCACTAAACTCTATTGGAGCAATACGTCCATTCTCTAAAAGCCTATTTATTTCTGTTTCGACTTTTGACTTTAATGCAAAGGGCACACTTCTAGCAGGCAAAAATTTTGGCTTGGTATTTGGTTTAAGTTTTAATGTTATATTAGCTTTTTTAAAATCACCCCAACCCGGCTCAAACACAATAGGGAATTTCTTTTTTATTTGTTCTACATAATCTTGTTTGGAAACTACAGAGGCACACACATTTATGTTTTGTTTAAAATTTAATGGCCATAATTTTAATTGCACCAACCAATCTTTTCCTATAACTCTTGGTAATCCATCCTCTACTACTATTAGGGTCATACTATCACATGTTGTTTTGCCATATTTAACTTTTAAATTCTTTAATAATCCAGTTGGTTTTGAAATGGATTGGTTAAAATTTATCATGGTAATGTTTGATTGTACCATGGGTAAGTTATGGAAAAACTTATTCTTGTCAGTTTCATTTATTGTTGATATATCAGACCCAGTGTCCACTTCAAAATCAAATGGTATTCCTTGAATTTCTAATTTTAAGAACATGGATGGTACCTTTTTAAATGACTTACATTCTATATTAAGTACTTGATACATGTCCTCTTGTTCATGGTTTTCACAAGTTATATCTTTTTCCTGGTTTTCAGTAGAAGCGCAAGTCAAAGCTTTTACATTTGCTTTTTTTTGTTGTACACATCCTATAAATGTGTCCTTTCTTCCCGCATTCTGAGCAGTATTTATACCTTAATGTACATTGGTCCCGCATATGTCCAATTTTCCCACAGCAAAAACATTTTTCTTGTAGATTTTTCTTTTTAATCGCTCCTCCTTTCTTTGAGTCCATGGAAAATTTAAACATTTCTACCGTTTTTGTTACATGTGATAATTTGAAAGCTATTTCTGCTGTCTCAGCAGCTGCTGATAAGTGTGCAAGGGATTTATCAGCTATTTTTAGCACCTCATAACGAATTGTTTCATTAAATACACCATTCAGTAGTCTTTCTTTTAAGTGTTCATCAACATCTTTAAAATCGCAATCCTTCGCCATTTTGCGTAAGGCCAACAGATATTCCTTGATTGTTTCTGTTTCTCCCTGTTTCCTATCCATGAACCTTGCTCTATGCACTGCTAAGTTAGCTTTAGGGTGGTAGAAATCTTGCAGCTTTTTACACAGTTCTTCATAAGTGCATTTCAACGGCGACTGCGGCGTACATAACCCTGATAGGTTATCGTAAACATTCCCACTTAATTTTGTCAACAATAGTGGCACCTTTTTCCCGTCCGGAATGTCATGTAATAACATATAACAATCCAATTGTTCCATGTAACTACGCCAGTTTCCGCCATTAAAGTTCTCCAAACTGGGTGATAATACTACATTTTGTTGGTTCGCGGGCATCGTGATATTCATTTTCGCTGTTTTTACGTATTCTCGAAGTAATTGTCTTAGTTCCTCTACGTTAGGGTTTGCAGTTATGGATATCCCCAATTCATTTGCTAGATTTAATAATTTTTCCTTGTTTAAATCCTGTATCCAGGCTGTTTGTCCACTGTTTATTTTTTCTTTAATTTCCTCCATATTAGTGATGTCTCTTTATACAAATTTTAACATGACGTGACATTCTTTCTACATAGAAATACGAGACGGGACAGATTATAGAAAATAAATAGGTAACACGTAACACCTACAGTACTCCACTGACACAGTACTGTACCACAGACACACTTTCTTGCGTTTTGTTAAAGATGTTATGTCATAGATAAGGTATTTGACCCACGATTGTCACCGATCACTTATAATCTGTGTCACCGACTCTGCTAGGTTATAAATGTTATAATTTGTATCGAACAAAGATAACCTCCAACGTTAACTTCTAATGTTATTGCGTTGGTTCGTCACTGTCTCGTCGCCAATATAATATCTAGATACTGCGCTTCTATTCCGAGTTATATATTTATAATTTGGGCTTGTAATTAATTAATACAAGTAATACTATTTAATATATTTATTAGCACTCACAGCTTATAGGCAGTTCCGATGACAACAGAGCGAGGCAAAGTCTGCGTTTAGTTACCACACATACAATTAGACGCAAGCTACAAAATGTGTTCATTTAATAATAATTAACATAACTTAGTAAAAAAAGGGTTGTTGCGTTATAAGTAACAATAATGATATGCTTATTTTCTTAACTTAAATTGTTTGGGAATAGGACCCGGAAAGCCAGAATTCCACTCATTTGCAAGTTTGTAGGTAAGTATACATTTTTTTACATTACAAAAACTTAAAAAATAACCGTTACAGATTGGTATAAGTACACTATAGAGGATTATTCTCATAAGATTATGTTAATGCAGCGGTATGTTATACATTCTTGAGAGGGTAGGATTCGGTTTAGAGCTGCGTAGAATTGTGAATGAGACCGAGCGTGAAGGAAACACTGTTTATATCGACGTTTTGAGGTTAGCAGCAACTTAGAACGTGAGCAGTTTCAAAATGGCGGACGAACAATCGACACAATTTCACACTTAGGTCTATACACGGTGTTTTTTTTGATTTACGATAACTTTGGCATATTACTAGGTATATAGAAACTAATTGGTAGATTAGATTTTTAAATATTGCAAAAACATTTTTTTTTTCAGTTAAGAACAAAATAATGAAATCTTTTATCTTTGGGCATTCTAAAAGGGCCTTTAGAGTTAACTAATAATCAGTGTCAAATACGTCTATGTTGGCGTGACATACACACACAAGTAAAGATAACACTTGACAGGTACAAGATTGTCACTTTAGATTGACGCGTATACAAACCTAACAATTGGAAACTCTTTACTCATAAGTATTAAAAGAAAATTGTTGTTATCAATTAAGAGCCTTTTACACTAGTTTAACGTGATTAAATGATTAAATTTAAAAATTAAATATCTTTAAAACCGTTAGACTTATTATTTGTCTGTCTTCGGGCAATTAACTTTGTTTGACCTAAAGAACGTTCCCTTAAAGTTATCGTAAATCAAAAAAAACACGGTGTAGTGTGTTAATTTTAATCTAACCGAGATAACAGATGTTTAATTTACACCAAACACGTCAAAATTGCACGAACGAAACACCTAATTAAGCCACAGCGGCATAAATTGCGCGGTTAAAATGAAAAATGGCGGACATCACGCGGGTTGCCAGGCTCGCCGTTAAACGGGTTGCCAGTGCAAAAAAAGGTAAATGGCTGACGTGATTCTGCAACCAAATGACCAGTGGACATTGTTTGTTTACGTGGGCATTTGTTGTTGTAATAAATGGCAATGGTTTATTTTGTTTAATATGTGTTATTGTTCAGGGTAATAGCGAGTCTAATATGGACTCGTACAGCAAAGGACTGTAAAGATAACGTTTCGGTTTTCTATTGGTTTGTTGTATGCAGTTGATCTGTCGTCAGTTAACGTAAATCCTATATATTTTGTCAATTTTAGATAATCGCTTATTTGGTGTTATGCATCTGGACTAGTGATGTGCTGTTGCCGATTTCCCAAATTCCCAGGATTCTACCATCGGCAATATTGCCGGCAACATAGGCAAATTTCCGGCAATGGCGGCAAAATTTGCAAGGCATTTTTTAAGGATCCATACCTCAAAAGACAAAAAGGAACCCTTAAGGTCTCTGCGCACTACACAGTACGATACCATGACTAAGCTATGAAAGTATCAGGCCCGGAATGTAATTAGTATTAAAATGTTGGTCGGTGACAGAACGGTGTACGTATAATGGGCATAGTCTCATACTTTTCAATACAAATAATATTTTTTTGTATGACACGTTCCTATTACGGTCATAGTTTGGACCTGGTATAACACGGTGTAGTGGGCAGAGACCTTTATAGGATCACTCCTTTGTCTAGCTGTTTGTCTGTATGTCTATTCTCGACTAAGCAAGCCCCCAGCACTAAACCAAAATCTTTAAGGGGAGTCTTTTGTCGGTAGACAAGATTACTACATCACACACGACATTTCATCAAAACGCAAATTGTTAAGTAAAAGTTTCTTGTATCATGTAAAACTAATAACAGCAATGAAGGCTTTTTATTTATTTATGTTATTGTTCAATTAAAGTTTGTGTGTTAGTTTGTAACTCCTTTATGCTGCAACTACTGGACTGATTTAGAAGAAATTTGAAACTTATACCCTGGATGTGCCTATGTGTTAACATAGGCTACTTTGAAATATGTATATGCGTACGAAGTCGCGGGCAGAAGCTAATGTAGCATAAAATTACACGTCATAGTGTACAACGTTCATATTCCACATCTTACTAACAACTCTTAATTTAACTTACGATTACATCGTTTCAGACTGCAATCTTCCCAAGTTCCCACTCTCCCTTAAAATGATACAATAGGCAATAAATAAAAGTCAATTTAACGAGAAAACCAATAAGCCATCTTTTATGTTTTTATAGCCAAAACGTCTATCATAAAATTGTATTGCGTACATTTTTTACAGACTCCGTTGGGCTATGGAATGCGCCCGAACAGCCACCCAAATATTAGGCGTGCGATATTAATAATATCGATTAGAACATCTTGGGCCAAAGGGTGGTCGGGTAATGTAAGGAAAGGAAAATAGGTTTTGTGCCATCCCTATAAAGTACCTATTTAGAGAAACGCTTAGAAAGTATTGATCCTATAGATGCTAAAATAAAACCGTAACTGGCTAGTTTAGTTTTGAATTCGACCTTAATAAAACAACTGAACTGCGGAGTTAGTAACTTAATATTCGTAATTATATTGATTTGCCAGTTTTATAATTAACGTTCATATTGTAGATGTCCTTCCTTTAGTATTTGGGTAAAATTCAGTTAAAGTAGAGACCTCGTCATGTTGTTCTCCTTGTCACTATTTTTAATTTAATGTTTTTGTAATGATTTTATTTGTGTTGGTTTTAAAATAATGATTTATTACTTTATTACCTTGAAATGTTACTTTTAAGTATTATTGTATTTTATTATGGAAAAAAAAATACCTTCTTCTACTCAATGATGGTCTTGTCCGAAGCGCTAGGAGATTCACTCTATATTACCGACGTGTAAAAGAGCCCCCATGTGGCTAATTTACTGAATAAATATTTTAAATTTTGAATTTTGAATTTTATCTGAAGCCCTTTGTTTTCCAGGAAGATAAGGAGCAATCATTTAAAAAAGATTAAAAGTTATTCCAAGTAACGTTAAAAATGCGAAAGCGTGTTTAGAATAGATTAGAATAGAAAATATTTATTCAACGTACACAGAAAAAATACAATAGAAAAAATATAAAGTGAAAAGAAGACATTACGTTGAACTGGGAGGTCTAATTATCTGTTACAACTTTTGGCTTAAGTTTTAGTCAAACCGAGCTAATATTATGATATTTATATTATTATATATAATTAAAAACGTTACGTAAATCCCATCACAGGTGATATGTAGACATAGTCACAGGCAATAGCCGTAGGTATTCCTATTATACAGAATGTATCCGAAACCGAACCTACGTCCTCACGTTCAAGAGGCTCTACCAACCTCTAAGCCTTCGTATTGATCGCACTTATCTCATCCTCCCTTTGAAATTGCGGAATTGAATGTTAAGGAAAATTCTTTGACAGATCGCTATCTAGGTTAAAATTTAGTCAAAAGGCGAAATTGGGTCCCCTTACCCTTTTTTACCCGATTACCAAAGGGGGGAGGTTTACCAACACATGTTCCGTGGACGTGTTTTCCCAGCAAGATTGGAGATGTTCATATACGGGTCTGCTGTTTGGGCAAAAATGTGTTTGGTCTAATTTATTAATCAGATTTAGGTTCAAATTATATAAAAAAATATCAGGGGACAATGTCATACCAATTGACCTAGCCCCAAACTAAGCTCTAGACTTGTACTATGGGTACTAGATAGACAACGATATAAATACTAACATAGAGAAATATATACTTATACTTAAATACATAGAAAACATCCATGATCATCACACAAATATCTGCCCTTCCCGGGATTTGAACCCAGGACCGCTATCTGAAACGCTCTTACCTATACCTCTAGCAATAGAGACGTGTCGCATATTTTTGAGCCCAATGTTGGATTATTGCTGTTGATTGAACGTGACGTAATGTGACGTGACAATTTTGCTCAGTTAGACTAAAAATTGAGCAAAAAGATCAAACGGGAAATAAAAGTGTGAGAGAGAAGTACAAACACAGACTGTAAGTTGTTTATTTCCATCAGTGTAATTGGTAATTTATGTAATCATTTTTATTCGATGGAATAAATATGTCCTTGTTTTCTTCTTGTGGTGCCGTCTGACTAGCGAAGGTTGGTTTGTTGATTTTTCCTAAATAGGTTTGTTTTTTTTTCTTTTGTAACTAAACTGTCTAGTATTTGAAACTACGAACATGTCTAGCTAAATCCTAGTTTAGACAGTGTGCAGTGTATAAACGTAGCTGACACCGCGCGGGCGCGGGTTCGGTTCCCGACGTGATTATCGACACGCATGCCGTGTACCGGCTCCAATCGATACGTCATGAGGGGTAGAGAGGTTTTTCGGTACTTGTGATTAATTTTAATGGTACCCATAGCTGAAGCACTGCTTTAAGGGAAGTAACTTTGAAGATTCTTTCCATGCGTGCCGTGAGGATTTTAATAGGGTATCATTTAAATTTATTTAATTTATTGTCTTTCAAAAACTATTTTAACGAATACGATTACTGACCCACTTTTAATCTTTCATATTTTTTTAATATTTATTCTTCGGTAAGTTAGTACCTATATTTTAATTGTTGGTGTTATTCGACCTGAAGGATTTTTTTACAAAAGATATCAACGTTTCCGAACTTTAAACAATGTTTACCTATGAGGAATCCATCCATAGTAATATGATAAAACGAAAAGTAACTAAGGTAAAACCAGTTTTTTTTTTTTAATGAAAACTTATATGTGACTGAACATTTTATTCTAATAGTAGTAATCCCGAATAATTTAATATAATCTAATTGTACCATTAAAAACAATACCAATCTCAGAAACATATATTTATGGCGTTGTTCATAACTGAAGCACTGTCCATAACAGGAGCTTTTACCTTATCTGTAGGTTCCACTATCACGGTTGAACCGCTGAACCTATTAAAATAAAATTAAGTACGGAGATAAGTTGAGTCCAAGGAAATTACAAGAAAATATTCTTATCCCGCTATATGGTATCTTAATGTTGCTGGGCCCAACAGTGTCCATAATTAAGTTGTATATTTATTACTGCAATAGCTTAAGTTTTAGCCTGTCAACTGCCAACACATTGTGGAACGCAATAAATGTTTGAGTGTTGAGAATTGTTCAATTCCTAAGGGCATAGCGATAACCTAGTCCCAGGCGGAGGGAGCAGGCAGCAGTCATAAATTTTCAAAACCGTAATCTGATTTCTTAACATTACAAATATTTCAATATGCCCATTATTGTTAAGATTTTTTAGGTATCCCAAAAGATACCTACAAAGTAAATAGAAACGAGGGTAATTATTTAAAAGTAAAATAAACATGCGATTGCATAAATTTACTGCAATTCTGATTACTGCAATACCCTGTAATGAACAAATTAAATAAGATGAAAAATACACCTTAGCGAGTAGGTCAGTGAGGTACATTTTTTAACTTATCGTTTTTTTTGTTAGGTACACGATAGTATAATATTACTGACATTATGTCTATATGAGCCAGAACCACCCGAGTCGATATGTCTCCTGCTTTAAAAGCATCGAAATGATCGATGTGTAACGTAGAAAGTGGAGAATTCCCTAAACACCGTGGAACCATAAAATAGAGTAGGAAACGGGAAATACAAAATCAGTTTACAAAGATATAAAAGCTGTTGCCTTAATAATAACTTTTTTATGTCATAGGGAACCTAACTGAGTCTTTATGTCTTCTGTCTCAACAATGATATGACTGTTTGTCTTCTATCTCACTGTGTTTTATCGTAAAAGAATACCAAATACAGAGGAGAGAGAAAGACAAAACTTGGCGAATTATAAAACAACTATTAACGTCATGTTACATCTTTAAAATAAATGCGGGTGGTAGGACCTTGTGCAACATCCTGCCTATTGTACAATCGGGTTTCAGAAAGGGGAGAAGTACAGTAACTGCCTTACTGGATGTCACAGACCATATTTTGTGTGCTCAGGACAAGGGAATGTGCACATTGTTGGTACTCCTTGACTTTTCCCGCGCATTTGACTGCCTTAACATTAGTCTTCTTTTATCTAAGTTGAGTTATTATGGCTTCGACAATAATGCATTGCGATGGTTCGACAGTTATCTTAATAACCGTTGGCAATCGGTAAAAATTAATCTTAGTGATGGATCTACGCGAGTGTCCCAACAAGCTGGCCTCACTAGAGGAGTCCCTCAAGGATCAGTAATTGGCCCCATCCTCTTTATTTTATATTCTGCTGATATAGGGTCACATATCACTCACTGCAAGTACCACATCTATGCGGATGATGTACAAGTTTACGTCTCATGCAGGCCATCCGAAATTGACAGCGCCATAGAAAAGCTTAATGCGGATCTTGCAAGAATTTCTAAGTGGGCAACAGATAATTGCTTGCTGCTCAACCCCAGCAAGACAAAATATATGCTTTTTGGCAGCAAACAACAGCTCGCTAGCACCAGTCTCACAAATGACGTTATGATTGTAAATAAGCCTATTGAGCGGACATATGAAGCGCACAACCTAGGTCTTTTGATGGATGGTAGTCTTCGTTATGAAAAGCATATTGCCAATACTGTCAGAAGCTGTTTTTATAAGCTTAAAATACTGTACAAAATTAGACCATTTTTAACAGAGACCCTTCGTATACAGTTAGTAGAATCACTAGTTTTATCGCGACTTAATTATATGGATACTGTTGTTGGTCCTCGACTTCTTGCTAAGACAAAGAAACTCATCCAGCGTGTTCAGAATGCCTGTGCTCGCTTTTGTTTCAGCATTCCGTTGAGGGCCCATGTCACCCCATTTCTTAACAAGCATAATATCCTGAAAATGCAACACCGCCGTAAGCTTCATCTGGCTTGTTTGCTTTTTGGGGTAGTGAAGCACAAGGCGCCGGCGTATCTCTTCGAGAAACTCTCCTTTAGTAACACGTCTCGGGATAGAAGCCGTCAGCGCGTAATTTGTTTGATAACTCCCAGACATTCTTCTGCTGCTTTCCGAGGAAGTTTCCGCTATGCAGCCACGAAATGCTGGAATAATGTTCCGCCTCCACTTAGAAGCCTGCCAAACGTTAAAATATTTAGAAGTAAGCTCAAAAAGTTCATACAAGAACATCAGTTAAAAGAGGAAAATATGTGTCTGGAAACCAGTTGCTTTTAACACTCACCCGTTGGTTATGCTCCATATTTATTTCCATGCATTGCCATACGTTTGTAGGTCACCATAATTCAATTTAAATTTAATATTTGTTGTGCTAATTAGTCATAGGTAATAAAATTGTTATTATTGTTATATGTTTTGTAGCCTCAATCCCATGCGGTTTTTATTTGATGTTTAGTGTTTGGTTTGTTTATGGTTTGTTTTCTGTTCTGTTTCGTTGTGATCCCGCTGGCGCTAGTAGTTAACAGTTGTGTGTGGGCTGCGTTCACTGTTACCGTAAAGGCCCATACACACGTAGTGCGGGATGCAACTTTTCGATGTTTGTATTTTTGTTCATTATTTCCTTCTAATTTTTTTATTTTATTTTTTTGATTATTATGTGTGTACTTTAGTATTTTAGTTATATTATTTCTTAGTCCTTGTCATTTGTGTATCTGTTGTTGTTGCCCACCGTGCTCTCACCGAATGGGTCCTGCGGAAGACCAGCGCTGGCTGTAAAGCTGGCAACATGCTGAGCAGGGTCCGTTTCGTGACAAAGTGTGTTTTTTTATTTATTAGTTTTATTTTTATTTTTGTATGTGTTATTTTTTGTCACGAATAAAGAATTGAACTTGAACTTGAACTTGCAGGGTCCGTCCGTATCGCTCACCATCGTATCCATCCATTAACCTACCGCCAAACAGCAGTGTTCGCATTGTTGTGTTCCGGTTTGGGGATAGACAGCCGGTGTAATGACTAGCATGGAGGCATTCCATCTTAGTCCTCAGGGTTGGCAACGCATTTGCAGTCTTGTGAATGCGAATGTCTATTGGTCACATTTCCCACTTACCATCAGGTGGCCTGTGTGCGCGTTTGCCTTCTCTATGCCAATAAAAAAGAAAAAAAAAAATTACCTAGATACAATTTCAATAAAATTGAAATAAAATTATTGTAAAAGAAATATGTTATGGACAACAAACGTAATCTAAATAGACTTTATTATTTTATTGCCATAGACAATATCCGGCTGCGAAGCTAATTGTACAATTTAACGGTTACGTCCCTTTACGACGCCGCCGTAAGTAATTTTGCGTGCTTTTACAACGGCCGCAAACAAGTGGGTCATCTGATAAATTCGACAATTCAATGGATTTGTGCGTTTAGTTTTAGTAAGAATAAAGATAACGCTAAACGGTTCAAAAAAGGCTACTTTATTGTTAAATTATTAAAATTGACGTGGCCCCAAATTAACCTTTATTTCTTGTAGGTACTATGAGTACTACACAGTGATAGTATGGTCGTTTGAGATGGTCGAGATAATCTCGAACAAATTATTGTATTTCATCCTTGATGTTTTTCTTATAGCGTTGTTTTGTGTTAATTGTGTCACTTTCCGTCTTTTCACCAAGCGGTTCCAACGGAAGACCAGTGCTGGCTTTACGGCTAGCGAATGCTGAGTTGGGACCGTTTCGCAACAATTTCTCTGTGTCTTGATCTTTTTGTATCTATGTAATGTGGTTTTGTTTTGTTGCGAATAAATGTCTCTTTATCTTTATTTTAAATTAAAAAGTACTAAATACTTTAAAAAAAAAATGATTTTTTAATTTGGAGACAAAGTGCTTACCATTCAAATAATTAATCGGGTTAGTAGGTACATGTCACTAACACGAATCAAACCTGGAATATGCTCTGGTTTTCAATAAACAAGACACACTATCATGAATATCATGCATGATCATTATCTCGATATCGCATGGAGTCAATGTATCAGTGGGGCTTCGGTATCGAATGTCTTCCGCGGGTACCGCCGATCGATTCCCGGTCATATGCAGCATGTATAAATAGTACCCATAGTCAACCGGTGTATTACATTTCGATGTATGTAAGGGTTAATGGAACTGTTCGGTTTGATGCTGTTGGGTGGCTTTTAGTAATGGATATAATCTAAATGCTCACTAATATTAATATGAAAGTACGTCTGTTTGTTTGTTTCGTCTTCCCGATTCCAAATTTTGGTACAGAAAAACTAAAAAAATCTCAAACTCACACCATTCAGGGCCGTATTAATATACTTATCTTGACTGTGAAGCCCGTCACAAGATACGTCAAAGTAAACGCCAAACCATAGAACAGTCATTGTTGACGCATCTCGAGACGATCATTTGAGTTGAGATCAATTCAATACGGGCCTTTTTACACAAAATCACGCTGCAACACAACCAACCGAAAAACTAAAAAAAATAAAGAAATAAGTTTATAAACTGTACTTTGAGTACAAACTTTTTCCTTCTGTAGAATAGGTAACATAATGTAAGTCTATGTATAGGCAACGTGATCGAGAAAAAATTGTATGTATATTGGGACAGCACCCTATGTCCGTATTCAGTAGGCCTAACTAAAAGTCCCTAGCATGAGCTAGTTGCCATCTTGTATTGTCTGTCACATGAGTCTGCTTTAAGGGTTCATGCTACTGATTGATTCCGTAAATAAAAAGTATAGGTTCTCGAATATTTAAGGCGATTCTTAGACGCTTAGGCGTAACTGTGTACATTTCAAAGAAAAAACACATTCTTCAATTATTATTTTACACAGGCGACCTGATGGTAAGTGGAAACTGTGACCCATAGACATTCGCATTCACAAGACTGCAAGCCTAAGACTGCGTTGCCAACCCCGAGGACTAAGATGGAATGCCTCTATGCCAGTCAATATACCGGCTGTCTTATCCCCAAACCGGAACACAACAATGCGAACACTACTTTTTGGCGGTAGGTTAAAGGAGAAGATAGTGGTAGCGATCCGGACGGACCCTGCACAAGGTCCTACCACCCGCAAATATATATTTTTCCTTTACCCTAATTTAGATTTAAGTCATCGTAATAACATTTACATGAATATGCCTTAATAGGCCTAATATGCGCCGTACTCAGTTTAGAAACAGAGAGAGAGAGAGAGAGTAAAATCGTTGCTAAGGAACGACTTAATCGTCATTAATGGTGTTTAGTTGTGATTGTAAATTATATCAAACAGACACAAACACATAACAGTTGTTGTCAACACAGATTATAGCACCTATAATCATAATATATAAAACCTAACCTAAAATTGTAGACCTAAGTATATTCTCATTCCTTCATAATGAAAACATGGACGTCTGCGGAGATTGTCTCATTGTTACCATAATAGCGGGCTGACAATGAAAATGAAAGTCTTTACGTAACAAAAGCCCAACGGTCTCTTTTGCATGTCAGATTATGCGATCACTCGGAGGAATGCTAAGGAATCGAGGCAAGGAACACACTGGAACTGTTCAACCATTTGCATTGCTCACGCCGCTACACGCAGTTTTCATGTTAATTAATTTATTAATGCATGAAATGTGCAGGAAAAGGGTGGATTGAATAAATGTTGTGCTTCATTATGGATTTAATAAAGAAAGTATTTTTTGCGATTGGATAATGTAAGTTAATTATTTTGAATTGTAATTGTATGGGTAAAATAATGGAAAATATTTACGTTTGTATAATTACGTCCTTTTACTACATGCAGTAAGCTCATTTTCCTTCTGAATGTGTCCTAGAACTTGGCGTACATTTCGCGATAAGAATGCCCCTTTTATACCAGTCCAGAATACGATATTAAGCTATTAATATTATTATGTTTTTTTTTTTAATTTAGGGATTATTAAGGTTTTAATGATACTGGTAAATAACCTGTACCTCGCGGTACGCCTTTGACTCTATTGGCTAAAATTAGCTGTTATTTGTAATTCCAAAACCTGATTCATTTAAAATAAAATCTAAAATAAAAATAAAATATTGTTTATTTGCCAAGAATATAATAGAACATTTACATACGTTGCCCGTTACTCAGCCTGTCAAGTGGGATCCAGTTTTTATGATAATTACCAAAAATGATTATAATTATTAATGATTTAAAGCCTCAATAACCTAAAAATTAAATAAATTACATCGTAAATACAAAATATCAACTAAACATAGTACCATAAGGCCAACAATAAAAAAAAATCTTTACCTATTTATTTACTTGCAACAATAACGTATCAATGTTATAATCACTCTTATTACAATCATCATCATCATCATCATCATCAGCCCGGGGGCGTCCACTGCTGGACAAAGGCCTATTACAATATTAAACGCAATCAAAGTAGAATACATTTTAATATTTCTGAGTTTGCTTTTCCGTTCACGTCAAAGTAATTAATTCAACCTCAGTGGTTTTTGACTAAGTTTTAAAATCATAAAGTTACTTAGGCTGTTTGAATTTAAGGAGGCATGGAGCAATAATCAAATTGTATTGTGAGGAAGAAATAACAGTCAGTATAACGTTACGCAGATAACTTAATATACAAGGATCTTTAAACTTAGAGCCCTTTTTGTTCTAAGTTAGAATAGTAGACTCTACTTTCTATTTGCCAAAATAATTACTTATTTATTTTAGTATGACGCATCATTATCGTTAGGGTAAATAATTATTATTTCAAAAGAGCCTAAAATACTTCACGGGTTTTTGTAAATTTAAGCTATTCCATTTAAAACAAAAATATAACTACAGTCGTAATTCTAAGCTATGTTGTCCTTTTATTAAGATTTCAGTCCTCTAGATGTCATTTAGGACTAAAATAATTTAAAGCCTGATATCACAAGTCCAAAGTTTCGTTTCCCGACTGTTCATTTGACAAAATAAAAAAAAACATTGTATCTCGTGAGGAATCAAAACAAAGTATGTCTAACTAATGAAAGTTCGGCAAATGAAACAGTTGAGAAACGAAACTTCATAATTACAGTGCGACAAGAAAGAGTAGACAACCCCACAGCCTGACGTCATGAGCACTGTAAGTGTAACCCACGCCACACTTCAAGACCTAAAAGCTTTGTATTAGTCAAACTCCTCCCAAGCACTAGACACAACAACCTTGCAAATGTTTGCCCGGCGTGCCTACTTAGCCAAATGGATTCCCTAACAGGACGGTAGCACTAACACTACCGTCCTCAGAAAAGTGAATCGCAATTGTCTGGAAATTCTAAACAAGATATTATTTATTTCTAATTATTTTTTCGTTTTTTAACGTCTGCGTATTATATTTAAGTTGTGTACTTACTTTTTGGAGATAAAAAGTTGATACAATGTTTTGAGACGATTTGTGTTGTTAAAAATTTAAATTCATCAGGTAGCAAATAACCTTTTTTTATATTACAAATTATTTTATTTGAAATACAAAGTGGTAATAAGATTTCTCTTTAAACTCAAGATACATTAAACGTACCTAAAATTGATAATTTGTTAGTTAAGTGAACTCATTCGCATAAAAAAGATATTTTTTTCCAGAATAGTGATTTTTAACATTAAATAACTATTATTTTATAAAAAACCAGTACAACATACCGTTTAAATTATAAGCATACGACACTCATAGTTTATTTTTGAAGGTAAGCCATATCTAAATGAAATCTATGTACTAATAAAATCCCATTTTATAATTGGATAGACATTAACAGCAAAGCCAGAACTGAAGATAATTCTACATAAGCTTAGACCAGAACCTACACTGTACTTACATTATCCTGGTGTGTATTCAAAACTTCATTGGCTAACAAATGCGTCGTCTGCAGCAAATGTAAAGTGCATGTTTGCAGAGTAAAGTTGGGCCCCATGTTGGGCGCCACTTAAACTAACAAATGCGAAAAACGTGACTTTGCTGTAGGACCTGCTGATTTCCACTTCAAATAATGGTCTGGATTGGAAAGATACACCTTTTAAGTCATTATTTGGCTTTTAATTTTATTTTTTGTGCGTTTGTCGTGTTTTGTTTTAATTATTTCTTTTTTTTTAATTCGCTGATTACAAAGTTATTTAATTCATAGGTAAAAAAATGTTTATTGTTCATTAATTATTGCACAAAATGTACAATATTTTGATCATCGATTTAAATAATGAATACTTACAAAAAAATGTCACTGAGCACTATTCAGTTATAACTCACTCACTAGCTCACTAAGATCATTCAGTAACTAAAATACGGTCACCCACTATACCAAAATTCACTTTAGCACTAAAATACTGCGCTTCATACAAAATGCAACGTCGTCCATTGATACGATTGCACCTAAAGTTGATTCACATCGGCACAGCGCGCCGGCAAAGTTACCCAAAGTTATATGCACACACTATGCAAATTCGGTTTACGTATCGCAAAACACGGAGCGAAATCGCCGCCCCCAATACATCCGCTCGTCGCAAGCGCGCGACGTAAACTGAGGAAGCAAAGGATCCTACCCTACAGTTTTCCGCGTGTGAAAAGGAGGAACGATATTTTTACATGGCGTTTACGTCAGCGTGAGGGAGAGGGCGGGAGGAAGTTTCGTGTCTGCACGTGGTGCGATGCGGTCAATGGTATGTTGCAATGCCGTCTACGGTCATTGCCATACGGTGATCGGTTACGGGTTTTTGATCACGCTTCATTATGTAAAACGTAGGTCTTCTGTGCAAGATGGAAACGACAGCTGGGGTGGAGAAACAATTAACCAAACTATTAAGAGGTAAAGCAGCAGTAAATTATGCAACGTGCTGGTTTTATTAAAATTATGCATACTTTAAAAATAATATTTTACTTACATAGTTTTTTATCAGGAGTTTTTCTATGACGCGTTAATTCTTCATATTTGAAAGGTACACGGTAATAAAATGCCATGGTTATTCACTTAAAACAAAAGGGCTTTTTTCTTAAACTTCAAAATGTAGAGCTCGCATTTATTACTTACCACTAAGTTATAAGTATATGTGAGTACAACTCTAATTTTTCGCTGTTAAAAAGACATGTCATGTACACGAACATTATGTACGAAATTACATGGTTCCTAATATTAAAATCACGATATCTCAAAAATTTACTAAGATGACTAGACATGTTCATCCTGTAGCCATTTTGTTGTTCAAGGAGTTAGGGAAAACCTCAGCTGATAATCTGCACTGTGGCTCCGGGTGCAGCTCATGCTGAGCTGAGTCTTGACTTCCCACTATGGCGCAACGTTTTTAAATTTGCTGTAACCTTGCTTTATTGTACGTTTTTTACGTGTACTTGTCAAATAAATGTTACGTAATTAAATCGATTTTTTGATTTTGAGTTTTTCTCAGTGTTAAGCCTTATTATACGCAACTGTCCAGGAAGACAAAATAATGCTTTTTATTTAATCTCTAAATTTAGTAATCTTTATCCTGAATTCGTTAATATTCATATTCATACTAATATTAGGTATGAAATATATGGAATTGAATACACTTACATATGGAATTGGCGTTTTATATGGCAAAAATATACCCATAATATTGGCATTTTTCGATCTTTTTCACCTTTCCAATTTGTATCAGCTCAATTAAAACTGTTTTACCACTCACACCGAAACTAACTCTGACGTAGTTTGCGATGGATCCACGGGTCTTGTTTCCAAAATTTCCATAAAACTTTAACCAAACCAAACCAAATTGTTGGTCAAACATTTCCAGAACGAAAACGTTGGAACCAAAAACGTGCCGTAAATAACGCGATATTTTAAGTTCTCCATATTGTAAATGATGTCAAAGAAAAAACAAATGACGCTATAACAAATGAATCACTACATTCGAAGCACATGACTGTAATACATGACCTAAAACTTGAAATAATTTTTGAATTTAGAATTCTTAGCCAAACACCAGATGTTTGAACCAAAGCCGATATTTCATATGTAAGGACCCACTATTATAAGTTTGAATTCGTTTATTCGTTGGTTTTATTGATTTCATGTTCACGGTTCAACAGTCAATCGACGTGAAGTTATGTACAAAGATAGTTTATGTCCCGGAAACCCACCTCGCTGGTTCCGAAGAAAACATCGATAAACGACTTCTATGCAGACGCAGTCGTGTCCAAACTCTAGCAATCTTCAAAAACTACATACAATTTTAACAAATATTTAAAGCATCATGAAATCAGCACATTGTATTCACTGCCACGATGACACACTCACTATTGTTTATTGTTGTTCTGTTTTTTCTGTGTGTCTTGTGTGTGTAATGAATAAATGTATTTTTCTTTTCTAATCTTCAGTCTTGACTAATTCATGAATATTGTTTTTAATGTTACAGTATTTTTGATATCATTTCAACCTTAAGTATGGGTAAAAAAGGTACAGTGGCCACAAAAGTCTTTGACCAGTGTGTGTTGCCGGTGATGACTTACGGATCTGAGACGTGGGCGCTAACAATGGGCCTCATAAGGAAGCTCAAAGTCACTCAGAGGGCTATGGAGAGGGCTATGCTCGGGGTTTCTCTGTGTGATAGAATCAGAAATGATGATATCCGCAGTAGAACTAAGGTTACCGACATAGCCCTAAGAATAGCTAAACTGAAGTGGCAGTGGGCGGGGCACATTGCTCGCAGGACTGATGGCCGATGGGGTCAGAAGGTTCTGGAGTGGCGTCCGTGGACCGGAAGACGAGCTGTAGGTAGGCCTCCAACAAGATGGAGTGACGACCTCGTCAGGATCGCGGGACCGCGGTGGATGCGAAAAGCACATGACCGGTCTGAGTGGAAAGCCTTGGGGGAGGCCTATGTCCTGCAGTGGACGTCTTTCGGCTGACATGATGAACTTGAACTAGTAAAGTAGGTACCCGCATTTGGTCCGAGTCTTTAACTAACCACGAGACGAGACAGGTAATAGAAATAGAAATAGAAATAGAAAACAAACAGAATAAATTGAACATCAAACAATGAATGGTAACACAGAAAACCAAATTAAACAATGAAGAAGAGGAATGTGGAAAATGATAATACAAATGATATCTGTAATAATAATAGCTGTCAGATAGTAAACAAACTGGTCTAGATTAGGAAGTGATGTGAATTTTAAGGTTTGTAGATTTTATTTATTTCGGAGACACAGTTTTGCAACCGGCTTTACTTCTTTTTGCACGTCATCTGCTTATTAAGAGTTATTAAAGACTTCGTCCGTGTAAATTTCGATTACCGTTATTCGCTTGGAAACTTTTAAATTTACCGGGAATAAAAGTAGCTTATGTGTTAATTTAGTCCTGGGTATAAGCTATCTTCATTCCAAATTTGATCTAAATTCGTCTAGCCGTTGCAGCGTGAAGAAATAACAAACTAACATACACACACGCAAACGTTCACATTTTTAATATTAGTAGGATTCTAAACTTGGTGAGTACAGCGTATTTTTTTAGGCTTTTTATATAGCAAGGCAGGCAGGTCCTGTGGCCAATCATTAGCATAGCCGGGTTTACAAACACAAATATTCTCTACTGAGCTCGATATAAACAAAACACAGAAATAAAAACAAACAACAGGCGGTTTAAATGCTTAATAATTTTTAGCCCTTTGTAAAAACGGGTACTTAATTGTTGAACAAACTTACAATAAAACCAACACACTAAACAATTAAACACGAAAAGCTTAATAAACACTTGTAATGGACTTAATAAGACATTTAATTCGTTGGGTGCATTTTCACTATGCTGCGATTTTCTCAGTCTGTTGCCAAGCTGCCATTGGCTTTGTCTTTTTGGACTTTTTTGTATTGACTGCAACTCTTAAATTTATTTTTACTTGTGTCATTATCATGCATGCAATCTTATAGAAGAACTATAAGACTTATAACAGGATTTACAGCCGTGGTTTTTGGCAAACTTTTTGTAAAACTATGTTCTTTTTTGTGTTTATTTTGCGTCGCTGTGTGAACCAATCAGGAGTTTTGTATGAACTGAATCTTGCAGAAATTAAACAACTTGCAAAATTACTCTCGTGTAACCCTAAGATAGTAGTAGCGACCCGGGTTTACTTGGCACGCTCAAAGCAAATATACTCGTACGTATGTACAAACTAACATCTAATAACGTCGAATATTAAAATGTTTTGTTATAAAGTACGTGTTGGAACAGACTAAGCTCCAGCAGGCTTAGCAGGCTGTCTGCGAACAACAAGAACATACTAAGAACGTGTCTCAGAGGTTTAAGTCAACTTTCAAAGAGTTCTCGTGTCAAGTATTAACTCTTCTGTGCGAATTGAAATACTTGTTTAGAATTCAATTATATTATAATTGGCGTCGTACGATACGATATAATAATATTGTACGTATATGAAAAAGACACGGTTAATTTATTTAAAAAAAAACAGCGGACAATGTCACACCAATTGACCTAGTCCCAAACTAAGCTAGACAACAATATAAATACTTATATAGAGAAATATAACTTTAATACATAGAAAAGATCCATGACTCAGAAACAAATATTCGAGCTCATCACACGAATATCTGCCCTTATCGGGATTTTAACCCAGGACCACTAGCTTTGTAGGCAGGACCAGGCCATGCGTCTTCATGCTAGCCTAAATAATGCTATATTGTCCCTTAGGTCACCGAATGAGTTTTTTTTACACAGCATGTAGATGGCAAACAATCACACAGATTTAAATCGACCCAAGTATTTATATCTTAAAGATCAGAAAATAGTTATAAAAATCAAACTTGAAATAATATTTTCCAGGGAAAAATCAACTTTTTTCAGCGCAACAATAATTTTCTGAAACAAATGTAAATTGTATTAATATTATATATCGAGTATATCCAGGCCACCTAGCTATACACGTAGTTTCTTGCAAAATACAATATTCCGACCGTGATCTCCACCGCTGACATTTTGATTTCTACTTATAATTCTATCCCCACTCGGCCAAACGTCCGCAAAATATGTTAATTGTGTCAGGGAGAAGTGACGTAAGAGAAAAATATTAATTTGCGTAAAATCAGGCAGCACGCGCACGCGCCGGCTGCCGCGGACAAAAGTTAGCGGGATGAGATACGTGCGCAGCACACAGCGCCGGGGCAGTAGCACAACTTACTGCATACAATGATTACGGTCGCGAACGTTAATTTTTGACCCATTCCCAAATAAAATATGGTTGAAGTCGTCAATGTCATTAGAGATGTCGTCATTTGTAATTTGTAATTTTTAGGAAACTCAACCTTATTCATGTAGAATGTCAGATTGACTTTGGACCTAAGGTGGGTCCCAAATTTAAGTCTTGTTCTTCTCAAAGTTGCTTGTAGGTACTTGAGGAAATATTACGTTACCTCAAGTACCTACAAGCAACTTTGAGAAGAACAAGACTTACGCAACTTTATTCTGCCGGTTAATATTTCATGGACAAATTGAAAAGTTCAAGAAATAACACTTCTGTGCCCTTAACGTGAGTTAGCAAGTTGAATGCTCTGTCCCTCACGGTATTCTTATAAAGTGCGAGGAACAGAGCATTCGACTCGCTAGCGAGTACGGTAATTGTGACTCATGGTAAGGGTACTGTTCTAAGTATGTCGACCGTGTGTGAGTTTGCTCGCGGCCGGGGCGCAAACGACGTTGCTAATACAAACGGACGCGCAATGGATGCTCGCACGGTTATACACTGGCGGTCGTGTTCATTTACACGTGTCAAAAATTAATTGCTGCATGACTAAAGGAACTGCGGGGCTAGACAAGTTGCCATCGAATACGAACGCTAACGTTTGGTGATCACCTGTCACTTACAAATATGTATGGAATTGACGTGAGTCACGTGATATATCACTCGTTACAACTGACACGCTGTAATGTCAGGTTGAACTCAACACGAGCACTATCACGATATAAACATTGGAATCTAAGGGCAGCTTGACTAGCTTTTTTAATTTTGACAACGCAAAGCGATAGGTGATCACCAAACGCTAGCGTTTGTATTCGATGGCCACTTCTCTAGCCCCACTGTTATCGTAAAGTCAGTCAACGTTATGTTAGGTCCTATTTACGTGACAGTAATCGCAGCTCATTTAAAAACAATACCACACATCAAAGGCAATATGTTTTTTCCCTTTGGAATAATGCCCAGGACCTTAATTCCACTCAGTGAATCATATTGCTTTGACGAGCTATCGTATTATTATTAACTCAGCCGCTAGATAAGGTAAGAGCTATCAAAACGTTGACAATACGGAAGCGCGATAAAAGCAATAAGGTTATCCATGTAGAATTTCAGCCCTGAGGTACAGTTCTATTTTCAATTTATTTCTCCAATTGTTACCGTACGCAGCATGCAACTTGTCTAGCCTTTAGTTGAGCTAGGGGCGGAAACGTCAAAGTTAACCGGTCTGGCGATAGGGTCACCTCGTCGGGTCCGATCCTCGCTCAAGATATCATTAACGTCTTCAATGGTGCGTGGAGTGAAGGGCAGCCCTAGGGCCGCTCTAGGGCTGTCTGTGGGGTTGTAATGGTGTTAAGAGTTGTAGGGTTGTCACTGTTGTATAATTTAAATGTTGTTTTTTATTTCTGTCTGTTACTATGATCTTCTCTTTCCCTTTCTTTCGTTGCCTCAATGTTACTAGGCGTTTAAAAAGTCGATCCAGACACATTGCACAACCATGAAATTTCCGTAGGTTGACAGCATTCAAAGCATTGTTATACTGCTTCCAACATCATCAATATTCAGCAACTTCATGGTTGTGCTATGGGTTTTGATTAACGTCTTATCCTAGTGCTATAGGTATTGTATCTTGTGCATATTTTAGCTTTTATGAACATAAACCTCATGTAGTTTTTGTTATAACTATGAAGTTTGTTTGTTCGCAAACAACCAATTTAATTATTTATTTCTATAAGAGAACAATCATGACCAACAAAATTTATTTGCTTGTCAATTTGTCTTCTTTTTTTACGTCAAATTGGATCAACCGTGCCGTAGCACAGTGTGCTTGTATTCTAAAAAATTACACAAATTTCTGCATTCCTGAACTATAACCCGATTCTATACTTTAGTACTTGGTAATATTTTATACCGACCTAGGGCTGTCACTACCATAATAGTGTGGTAACCCTACCGAGCGAGCGTCCGCGCCCCGCCGATCAAAGCCGATCGAGTTATCTCCCAGCCTTTACGGCCGCTGGAACTTTGTAACGGTTTTTATAACCTTTTTAGTAGATAACGTAATTACACATACTTCGAACCTGCAGCCATATGAGGATTCAGCTTTATTGATGTAAGTACAGACAAAGTCCTAAATACGAGTATATACACGTTGCTAAGACACCAAAAATATCTACACGCCCCTAATACCACTAACAATAAGGTCTATGTATACATTTTTATACTTTCGACTGTAGAATAAAGTGAAAAAAGGTGTATCACCAGAATCCTCTGATTAATATGTTACGAGGTTCTTATTAACGTGGAATATACCTACCTACATATGTATTGCGAATTTTTTTTAAGATGTTGCCTTTTCTTATATTTGACTGTGCATACTTGACTGTACATAAGTTTTAGGCAAAACACCAAATAATGATTCCAATTCTGACAATTTCATCTTTAAAATAAAAATAAAGTAATTCAGTCGCTTTTCATTTTTATTAATAAAATGAAAAGAAAACTAAGCTATCTAAATATATTTTTTTTAACACAACTATAAAAAGAACATCCTCTTTAATAGGTCCGCTCGCGGCATGGTCCCTATGACCCCGGCTGCATTG
The DNA here is from genome assembly GCA_923062465.1 of Acleris sparsana. NCBI lineage: Eukaryota > Metazoa > Arthropoda > Insecta > Lepidoptera > Tortricidae > Acleris > Acleris sparsana. Next base: position 16,352,542 of record OV281301.1, on the reverse strand, counting down.
CCTCTCTGGAGAGCTAGCCCGATCCTTTGGGAGAGGTAAGCACCAGCTTGAAGATCTCCGAAGACATCTCGGCTGCCCTACGGAAAAAGAAAGTAACTGACATTTTTTTCAAAATCGATGTTTTTACATTTTTGGCACTTTTAGACAGTAACAGATGTTGCTACATTTTCGGAATCATCAAAAGAGCTTTAGTTTTAGAGATACAGTTTCGCTAAAGACAGTAATTGCAGGCACTGGTACAAAATATCTACCGAAAAACAAAGCAAAACACAATTACAAAGCATAAATACAGTAATTGCATGTCGATTACTTTGTTTTTCTGTTGTAAATTGATTCACTTCGTTTTCTGTTTGGTTAAAATGTTTATATTAGGACTGAAATTTAGCTAAAAAGAAATTAAATAGCATTGCTTGATTTTTGTTTTGTAAAACAGTATCAAATTCACCGATGTGTCTACGCAAAAACAAAGTAAACAAAATGATAAAGCAAAAACAAAGTAGTTTACTGGCAGTTACTTTCTTATTATATTTTTATTTCAATAAATTGGTTTTTAACCAACATTTACTTTGTTTATAAATTGTTAAACTCCATTTTAATATTTTCAAAATATAATTTAATGGCACTTACTTTTTTTTTTGGCCGAGTAAACTAACAGTAAAGTTGTTAGTCATACATTTTCATACGTTAATTTTCGTGATGAAAGGATATATTACCGATTCTTAACTTTAGTCCTTTAACTTATGTACCCTTTTTAGGGTTCCGTAGCCAAATGGCAAAAAACGGAACCTTTATAGATTCGTCATGTCTATCCGTCCGTCTGTCCGTCCGTATGTCACAGCCACTTTATTCCGTAACTATAAGAGCTATACTATGGAAACTTTGTAAGTAGATGTATTCGGTGAACCGCATTAAGATTTTCATACAAAAATAGAAAAAAAACAATAAATTTTTGGGGTTCCCCATACTTAGAACTGAAACTCGATTTTTTTTTTTCATCAAACCCATACGTGTGGGGTATCTATGGATAGGTCTTCAAAAATGATATTGAGGTTTCGAATATTTTTTTTTCTAAACTGAATAGTTTGCGCGAGAGACGCTTCCAAAGTGGAAAAATGTGTGTCCCCCCCCCCCCGTAGCTTCTAAAACAGGGTGGCACATTTAGATCAGTAAGTATGGGGAAGTCTGTAACTATAAGTGATACAAAGATCTGTTCTTAGGAACCATGTCATAGATTTTAGTGACAATAAAAACTGCATACATAGATTAAAAAAAACTTGTATTTTGTTCGGGAATCGAACCCGGTCGTATTGAAAAAGAAAATGCTATATAAAAAATGGGTGTCATTCGAAGTCCCATTTTATTAAACTAAAGGATATGAAATTTAATGCATTTTATTCTTTTAGATATCATGTTTCGTACTTAGTAACATTTACTGCTTACGACCTACACAATCGATGTCCAAAAATATACAAATAATGTAAGTTTCATTTTTCAATATGACCTAGTTCGATTCTCGAACTGAGTACAAGGTTTTTTTTTAAATCCATGTATGCAGTTTTTCTTGTCACTAAAATCTATGACATGGTTCCTAAGAACAGATCTTTGTATCACTTATAGTTACAGACTTCCCCATACTTACTGATCTAAATGTGCCACCCTGTATACATAATTAAAACGAATTAAAGATGGAAACTTTTAAACTTCTTTTATTCAAATCTTCGTTTCAAAGTTGCTACGTTTTGTCATTGAGCTAAACAGGATCATGTGTCATGACATGTATGCCAGAGGTTACGTATAGTATTTGAAGAGTTTCAAAAAAATAGCACACCTTTTACAAATTCTTCAGATTTGTGAAAAAATCTGCACGAGGGTTGGGATCTTGGGATCATCATTCTAAGTAAGAAAAATAGATAGAACTCACGTGCAGATTTGAAAAAAGCGGCCAAGCGCGAGTCGGACTCGCGCACGTAGGGTTCCGTACCACTATACATCTAAATAAATGTTTTTCTTTATTCTTTATTATATTGGAGTTGATTGAATGATAGGTAAAATGCGGTTTACGATTTATAACGTATTAAAAAAAAACTAATTATTAGATCTCGTTCAAACCAATTTTCGGTCGAAGTTTGCATAGTAATGTACATCATATATTATTTTTACATTTAGTATTCCCTTATTTTAGAAGTTACGGGGGGGGGGGGGGGGGGGGGACACACATTTTTCCACTTTGGAAGCGTCTCTCGCGCAAACTATTCAGTTTAGAAAATATATATAGCTTAGTTTTATTTTATTTTATTTTAAATAAGTTTAGTTTTAACTTTAACTTTTAAATTTTAATGTAAAGTCCGTATTTATAGTTGTATCAATTTTAATATTAGAAACCTCAATATAATTTTTGAAGACCTATCCATAGATACCCCACACGTATGGGTTTGATGAAAAAATAATAATTGAGTTTCAGTTCTAAGTATGGGGAACCCCAAAAATTTATTGTTTTTTTTCTATTTTTGTATGAAAATCTTAATGCGGTTCACCGAATACATCTATTTACAAAGTTTCCATAGTATAGCTCTTATAGTTACGGAATAAAGTGGCTGTGACATACGGACGGACAGACGGACGGACAGACATGACGAATCTATAAGGGTTCCGTTTTTTGCCATTTGGCAACCCTAAAAATTGTAAAAGGTGTGCTATTTTTATGAAACTCCCCATTAAAATTTTAATAAAAATAAAAAGTATGTGATAATTACAAGTAAAAACTGTGCAATATGTAATAAAAAAGTTACAATTTACGCCTATCATTTTTTATTGTAAATTGGTACCTACAGTAACATAATATCCTATTAGTAAGCCACCCGATCCCTCATGATGACAATCTTAAAATTCTATAAAGCAAACGCCAATACTGTGTTTAGTAAAGAATTTTAATCTTGGAATGGCCTCCTAACACTTCTAAAAACAAGGTAAGTACTATTACTTCATTATTTAAATTTCAACTTGTGTAAGGGATATGCTTATACGCAACTTAAAAAGAAAGTAAATGTACTTTACTTTGTTTTTGATATGACACATTTATTTTTAACTAAATAATTTACTACCGAAAAACAATTTTTGTTAATTTAAAAGATAATTAAAAACAATTTGTCATAAAATTATTACACAGTAGGTAGAGCAAATTATTTTACACATTATTAAATGTTAAAGCTGATGAAACAATGAAAAATACGTTTTAAATAAAGAATGTTTCGTTTTTTCGCTCTCCTGTAAAATTTACTCGACTGTAATTACTTTCTTTTACCGTAGGGCAGCCGATCTGTTTAAATACTGGAATTAGATTTGAGAAACAATGTCTATTGCATAGCCCGTGACCGCTGGGCTCTGCTTTAAAGCTCCTATTATTGTACTTTAGGTTTGATGTTTTTTTATTGCAAAATAATAATATTATGGTAAAAATTAAACTTTGCATGTAGCGTTCAAGTAGCATCGTCGTAGCAGCGTAGCGCGTAGATACGCTACGGAGCTACGATCTGGGCTTCAACTGTCTACTGTTTTTTTTAAAAGTCAATTTGGAACCACGCTTGGCAGGATGCCTTTGGAATGAACTGGAATATGCAATGTGATGGTATTTAGGAGCTCCTCTAAAAATAGAGTAGGATGGTGGCTGCAGGACCTTCGCTGTACTTAATGTCGACCCACCTAGTTTGGACCTCCATTGTAGCCGTTTTTATTTTATTTTATTTTTATTATTTATTTATTCGCGTTAACAAATAGTAATCCTTAACAGTAAGGCCTTATCAATAGATTATCTTAAGTATATAAGTGATTGTGCCACCAACACCGTTAACCACATTTATTACTTTAAGGGCCTGTTTCACAATCGACCCGTAAATTTATCTGCAATTTAAAATTGGTTCTCTCCTTGTCTATTTTCAAGTGTCAGAAAAGAAAAGGGCTGGGAAACAGGCGGTGAACAAAATATTAAAGGTGAAAAGAAGTGGTCGAAAAACATTTGGTGTATGTGGGGTTAGTGTAGATGAGCATTCTTATACTTAACTTAATTAAGTTTAAACTAACAACTTTATAGTTTAATTGCGACCTAATAAACTACGTACAATACATTTAAGATATTACAGAAAAAAAAAACCGCTGCTAAAAGCTTCTCTTCACCATTGTGCTAAGCAGCTTGCAGTATTGCCAATATTACTTTTTTAAATACCCCGATACGCGTTGCCATAATATCAACTGACAAATAACCCCGATGATTTTTTTTTATGGCGTAGAGGAGGCAAATGAGCACACAGGCCACCTGATGGTAAGATGACCCATAGACAAGCAAGCAAGCAAGCCTAAGACTGCAAATGCGTTGCCAACCCTGAGGACTAAAATGGAATGCCTCTATGCTAGTCATTACACCGACTGTCTTATCCCCAAACCGGAACACAACAATGCGAACACTGCTGATTGGTGGTAGGTTCATGGATAAGATGGTAGTAGCGATTCGGGCGGACCCTGCACAAGGTCCTACCACCCGCAGCGGAATGTATAAAGTATAGTTCGCCACGGAACTGTTCCCCGAGCACGAATTTTTACTTTCTACGTTGTGATTTAGTAGTAGTTATTACCATTTCCATTGATTTTCATAGAAAATGAAAATCAAATTACTGTTATAATTTTCTATTTATTTTCTTTGCCAATTATTCCACGAACAAAGTCACAATACGAAGTCCGTGCAACCAAACACGATCACTTTCACTTACCGAATAGAATATTGGCCGTCTCCCTTGCACCCGCTGGCCGGTCAGCGCAAATGAAGCGATCGCGTGATGCGCCGTCATTTCTCAATATCTGCCTTCTCGTACAGGGTGATGTAGTGCCAAATGCGTAAAAAAATAATTAGGCTGTTTTTTTTCAAAGAAACAAAGTGTACTTGAAATAACCTTCCTATTACTCTGAGTTAACCTTAGCTCGTAACCCTTCTGTGAAACAACTTCATGTAAGAACTTGCTCATGTATAATTTCAATAAAAGGAAGAGTTTACGATTAGTGAACGTACGTAACTTGTGCATTTTTTACATGTTTATACATACAAAAAGACATTTGACACCGCAAAGTTATTCTATTGAATTCCATCATTTAATGATAAAATATAAATTTGTACATCTCATTGGGTTATTCATATATTATTCCTATCCTGCACATTAAAATTATTATTTTAACATTGTTTATTACATTGTTATTTCATGATTACTTTAATTTATAATCGATTTTGCGTGAAAACAGAAAAGATTGTCTTCTCAGAGTGCTAAATATTCACTGTGAAAAGGCATTAATAGAGTACGGTACGGTGGTGTACGGTGGTGTACGGTGGTGTGTTAACTTTTTCTATTTTTGCTTTTATCATTTTATTATATTTCTGACGACCTCAATGTAACCGCATACAATTTGATGTAATGTAATTTATACTGTGTTATATTGAGTAATAAAAAGAATCTGAATCGGTCACGATCTTTAATTGATGAACCACTATCGAACCTTGTCGTTTACCTACGATTAATTCCCATGTAGTAATTTCTACCTCGTCACTTGACGCTGTCATTATGACAGGGTTGCATAGTGGCATAACGATTTAGGTCCTTGACTGCACGAGGCACCAGAGGCCGGTTTGGCTTTGAGTTTATAAGTAAATGCTCTGTCGCTACAGGCTTTTTTTTTATTTTTTGGTGTATCCCGTTTTATATTGTGGGTGACACTGTACGTAGTTTTTTATTTGGCGAGTCTCGTCAGAGGAGCCGTTGTTCACCATAGGTTGCCGTTGTTCACCATATCTCTTAATAGTTGAACCATGCGCGATACCATGAATTGGCAACTCTTGTACTGCTTTAGTTTTGATAGCGGCGAAACTAAAATGGTAAATGTAACTATGATCACATGAACATTTTGAACAACGCAGTTAGATCAAATATTATTTGGTATACTCCAGGTCAAAACCCGCGCACCCTGTAGCAGTAATTCGGGCCGCGCTGACGTGCGGCGGTTAAAAACGAATTACTCCGGAGCACCCTGTAGCCGCGCCATTTGTCATGCTCGGTGTGCACGCCCCTTATGTAGGCTAAGAGATAGGAAAAATAGAAAAGAAATAAAGAGGTACAGTCCTGTGATAAAAGGGCTTTAGTTATAACAATGTGTAAGAAATTCAACAGTATAAGCAAATCTGTGCGACTCATTATAATGCCACTTCGACACGCCATAAACCAAAAAAATACCTGCATATTTAGGCTACATTTACTTTATTTCATTTATCTCACGTTTTTTTCATATGAAACAAAAGCCGTAATGGACGACGTGGTTTAAAAATGATTTTTGTTTTCATGAGATTGATAATTTAAAAAAACACCCTTGTAAACCTTGGCAGCGCATTGACTCCTGCACTATACTAATCCAGACGCCGGTAGTTTCTTTCCAAGTTCTTAACAAATATAAATTAACCTTATCAGCGCATCGGGTAATTCAATTTTAATTGCTATGTTTGTACGCCGTTTGTAACTGGAATCTGCATTCGTTTCACATTAAACCTGGGGAACCAGTTTACTCATACACCACAATTAGTAAGTTAGTAAATGGGACCACATCAAAGCTGTTTAACACATCTGTATTATGGAGAGAATCTACTACCACTTCAAACAAGATCAACATTGCAAGAACAAGGCGCCGCTTGAAACGTACTAATATAGTAGTATACAATTTAAAAAGTTCAAGTATTCTTTCTTTTAGTGTACAGTATATGCCTTAATTTAAAGTTCACTGTACTGTACTGTAGTTTTTTTTTATGGCAATGAGAAGACACGCGAGACCTCGGGCCACCTGATGGTAAGTGGACTCTGAGACCCATAGACATTTGAAATCTCAAGACTACAATCTCAAAACTGCAATCCTAAGACCCCAAATGCGACTCTATCAGTTTCCCAGATATTCGTAATTTAATGTAATTTAATGCCTTTTTTTCTCTTAGCATAATTACTAATCTTCTATTATGATCATAAATTAAGAAAAAAAAAAATTGTCTATGTATACGTGTCAGTCAGATTATTTTCTCAAGTTCTGTAAATCCCCGCAAGTGTACACCCCGATCATGCGCGCAAGCGAGCACGTCCGCGATCCGTCTGAGCGGCGCTCGTCCGGCGGTAAATCTCAATTCGGCGCTGGCGCCGCGCCAGCGGGCTGTGATCCTTACAGCGCCGAGGACGGCCGTCGCACAAGATGAGGAGCAGCAGAAGGGAAAAGTTGTCTGTACAGTTTTGGAACTGTTGCAACGTTGCAACCTCTTAGTGGTTTCATTGGTTTGTTCAGGGTTAAAGAAACCGTTTAAATTGCTAGCACCTTTTCATCTTAAGGTCTCTGTCCACTACACTGTACCATACCAGGACCGTACATTAAATAATAATATAAGGCTTTTATTATCAGACAACTATTAGGGCCCATAGATGTTAGTTTACACAAAAACGTATACCTATTGTTAGTAACTATGACACAATTTATATATAGCCTCAAGGACCTCGAGCGACCCCGCCGGGAGCGCCCGCGTGCTGCCGGGGCAGTCGCTCTCTCACCGCGCTTGCCCCCAGCCCCGCGGATACCTCAAGGCGGCTGCTGCTGCTGCCCTTCACTCTGCGAACGGCGGACGCAACTTTCTTGCGCATCAGCGCATCGGCAAACATGCCGATAGCACTGCAACAAAATGGCAGCCTCAACAGCGCGCTGAAGGCGTTATTATATTGAACAGTTAGAGTATTATACGCTTTTTGGGTAAAGTTAAACCCACAGACAGCTGGTATAAGACGTGTGACAATAGGCCTTAAAGAATGTGAAGTATGAAAGTATCAGGCCCGGGACGTAATTAGTATAATGTTGGTCGGTGACGGAACGGTCTAATGGGCTTGGTCTCTTACTTTTCAACACGTTCCTGCTACGGTCATGGTATGATACGATGTAGTGGGTAGACACCTATCCTTAGACGTTTCTGTGGTTTTTTTTATGGCATAGAGAAGGCAAACGAGCACACAGTCCACCTGATGGTGAGTGGAAACTATGTCCCATAGGCATTCGCATTCACAAGACTGTAAATGCGTTGCCAACCCAGAGGACTAAGATGGAATGCCTCTATGCTGGTCATTACACCGACTGTCTTATCCCCAAACCGGAACACAACAATGCGAACACTGCTGTTTGGCGGTAGGGTAATGGATAAGATGGTGGTAGCGATCCGGACGGACCCGCAAAGATCCTTTCTACTTCGGCTATAAGTATTTTATTTGCAAGTATTTGGCTACAATTCTAGAGACAGTTGAAGATGAAGTCAGCTTTCTTAGATCAGACGCGGCCGCAGTACGACGAACACCGTGCCGTAATTAAGGACTCCGGACACAGATCATCTAGATTAAATTTACTTACATGAAGAGTCAAAATTTAATTTTGTTTATGATTAATTCTTATGCAATACTGTATATACTCGTATATCCTAAACAGCAGGGTGCTGCTTACGCTACTGCGTATTATTCCCGCTACCCCAATAGACAATTCACAGGCACTTTTTGCCTCTTGAAAAATAAAAAGGCACGTTAGAGCAAAGCTATAAAGGTCAAATTGGCGCAATGGAGCAGTGCACCGGAATTGAATCGAGTTAATCGCATAATAATAAATCGATATGTATTTTGTATGGATTGTAGCATCTGACGCGGGTTTCCGTGGAAGTAACACTACCTTTCATGATAATTCTGATGTAACATGAAACACGCGAATCAAATAAAAGTTTCGATTGGACAGGGAATAGCAATCGTAGGTTCCGTTTTTGGATTTTAACTAACTGTTAAACATGACTTGTAAAAGTCGTTTTCGCTCGTTCCTCGGGAATCGTCTAATTTTCCGAAATAAAATGTACCCCATGCCTCTTGCCACATTTCATTTAAATCGGTCAAGCGGTTAAAGCATTTAGTTACAATATAAGTAGATTTAATAAGCATTTTTAATCAACTCCAACAAATAGGTAATATTTATCACATCTTCATAATGTTTCTAAAAATGTTTAAAAGAACGAGTAATGTATGTGATATTTTTAATTTTGTGGACCTAAGGGACCTTCAAGAGATAAGCATTATTTTTTCTCGAAGGCCAGAGACAAATATTTCGATTCCCTCTCGTGGTGTTCCAGGTGTTCATAGACGGCGGTGACCACTTTCAGATGACCCTCTGACTGGTTTGCTTTAAGACCACTGTATGTACACAAAAGACCAATGCAGTTTCACAGTTGTTGCAACTTCACAGTTATTAATGTCAACATACTGTACACGGGGTAACCTAACCTCCCATTCAGCTAATTTCCCTGTTAGAATTTAATAAAACGTGGGGTTACCGCGCGTCAAACGTCAAGACATTCGTCACGCATGTCGCGCATTCTGTGATTGCATTTGGTAGGGAGAAGTGCCAGTTTTGAATTAGATACACCATTTACTCTTCTGTTAGGTATTAAATGGAGATCGGTCCACGTGGCAAAGTAAAGTCTTACCCCTTTATTCATAAAAGCATATTAAGTCTATTTTAATTAAAGTATGCTTTGACACTTTTTGTCTTATAATGTCAAAGCTTAACGATTCTGCATTTATGAATAAGGAGTAACAATATCCGTAACATTGATCAGCTCAAAAACATCGTATCATAATCAAAGCTGAATCTTTCACATGTTTTTTTTTCAACGCTCCTTTTTCTTTGCACCGACCTTAGTTTTTGCCATTGGGCATTAAGTCCGCCTTTTGTACTTTTTTGTGTTTTGTGCAAATAAGTTGAAATAAATAAATAATAATAAATAATGCAGCATGTTATCAATTAAAAACAACCTTGAACAAACTACAAACTTGATGCTGTATATTGACGAAATATAAGCTGAGTAAGAGCTATATAAGAGCTGTCATAACTTAGACAGCAATAAAGTAATGTCAACCCTGCACCGATACCATGTAACGCTTCCAAGACGAATCGTTGCAACCATACTCTCTTTTATCGTTTTTTTTAAGAACACAACAGAAGAAATTCACTATTATTACCCTTTTTCACGACCAAAGATACTCAATCAGAGAACACAATCCCTCAAACGGAATTGTGTCATTCTCCTCCATTTTTATAATGAAAACACAAATTCGAATGCCCCACTTCCAACCCTCACTTTTCGGTGAAATCTAGATACGATACCAACGTAACATTCAAAATCAAATCTAATACCTGGGGAATAAGGTTGACGTGAACCTCCACGTACTCTTTACCCCCCAGGGCGAGGCATCATGATAAATTACACCAATATTTCATTTGTCACACCATTATAACAATAGTATAACGTAAACACTCACAGATAAAATATGTTCATATAACGCTAGCCCAAAAACAGGCGTGTGAAAAATAATACTTCAGTTTTATTTTAGTCTGTGACTTTTACAAGTGCTAAAATAACAAATTTAGAATTTGGAGCTACAAAAATCGCTTACAAATGTTGTGGACTTTATTTTTATTGCATTAAGTCTTGTTTTATTCTAAGTTGGTGATTTGTAGGTGTATTGATTACGTTCAGGATCGCTTTAGATAAGATAAGGAATCATGTTGCAGCGTGATAATGTGGTATCATAGGTTGATTGGTTATTATTAATGATGACTTATTTTTGTGTTTGGGAAAATGATTAAAATAACCTTTATCTTTCATGCCATAACATTCATCAGCATGCTATGTGCTACGCAACCAGAGGTACCATTTTCTTTATTATGTCCTTTTCCAAATATTTCAGAAGCCTGATACCACCCTGATAGGTGACAGATTACAATTCGGTGTAACGGTACAATTCGGTCACCAGAAATAATATATTTATGTTCCAACATTGGACTCAAAATATCTGACACATCCTTATTATTGGAAACAACAACGTGTCAGATATTTTGGAGTTCAATGTTAAATTATATATTATTTTTGAGTCCAATGGTGACTGTACATAACAGAGTTCTCTTAATGTTGCTGTGCGCAACAGGGTCCATAATTAAGTTATATATTTATTACTGTAATAGCTTAAGTTTTAGCCTGTCAACTGCCAACACATTGTGGAACGCAATAAATGTTTGAGTATTTGAGTATTTGAGTTAATACATTTTTACATCACTGGTATTCATATAAGTTCTGGGCGGTAAAAACCTAATCACCTTTGACCTGAAATGGTGTTGTTTTAACTTAGCCGCCATTACTTTGAAGTGAGGCTGCGACCACACCGGAGCTTAAGGCACTGGTCCCACCGCCGGCGAGTGAGATATGAACTATCGACTTTTTTCTAGCCCAAGCTTTTTTCTAACGAACAAAAGATAATCGCTTCCGTGTAAATAAAAGAGAGAGATATATATTTATAGTTCATCGCTCGCTGTTCACACTGCCGGCGAGCACACTCTCCCAACGCCCGGCGAGTAAGCTATAATTCCATAGAATTTTTACTAGCCTCTCGCCGATTGTCAACTGTTTCTAGTACAGAAGTTTACTAGTTGCTCACCGAGCTCGCCGATATCTGGCGGTGGGACCGCTATTTACTAGTTGACCGCAGCGATTAAAGCTATCGACTATAAAACTAGCTCAGCGGTACTCGCCGATGCCGAGCGTCAAACTATCAAAACTTTACTCGCTTCTCGCCGCTCGCCCACTCTTTTGTAGTTTATAGTTCTACTAGCTTATAGTCTGTAGCCGGCGGTAGGACCAGTGCCTAACAGTGGGTAAATTACCGTCAAAATTGGCGCCATGTACCTAATTAAGTAATTACTATGACCCGTTCTTTTGTTTACGCAACGACGCCGTATTTTACGCATCGGTGTGAGCGTGCCTTTAATAATTAGCTATCAAAACGTTGACAATACGATTACAGGTCAAAAACAATATGGTTAATACCGCCTAGAAACTCGGCCCTGCGCCCCGTACACTGAAATGTCCCGTGGTCACCAGTCGTTGTCACGATAGTGAAAAAGGGATGTGCCAAGAATTTTAAATAATTTGATTTACCGTGGTTATAATATATTAATAAAACCCATAGGCCAATTTATTACGAGGGAAATAATTCGTCAACGTGTTGTAAAGTGATGTCTTTAAGTATTTTCATTGGCTTGCAAAGACGATAATTTTACATTATTAGGATATTCAAAAGCAACAACAAGAAATTACTGAGTTTGCTGAAAAATGGTTTAACAGTGAATCAAAATGCCTCTATTTATAATTTGGTTGGAAAATAATGTCGCCGCCCTTTTTGTCAAATTACGCACATAACGTCGCGACGGCTGTTTCGAAAGCCTTTTTAATGTTTATTCTGACTGATAGGATTTAAAAATGCTGGAACAGGCTTTAATTCTATCCAACAATCCTTTTCAGGAATGGCGAATGTTCGCTGCCATTTTTCGTCCAATTCAATAAATAATCGTCCGTCGAGATATGTGACGAATCTGCGGCGCAAGTTACAGGGTTTTATCGAAATTTTTAATAATTCATTTTAACTTTAAATTAAAGTTATTATGTATGTGACAGCGGTGAAAAAATTTCGTTTTTTTTTTTATTTAATTTATACAGCGCTTTAAAAAAATACCGAAGGGACGCGTATTAAGGAAAGAAAACTCATCAACCTCGTTCTTTTCCGAATAATTGGTCGTCAAGCCGTGCCTGTGTTAAAAGTTAAGTCGAGCCATTTTAAAAGATCCGATTTGACGTGACAGCTGTCACCTCAGTACAAAATATGTCTATTGAGGCACGTTTGTACGGTCCATACACCGCACATTGCATATTCAGCATACGTATTATTATTAGTAATATTTCCCTGAAATTGTTAAAATAATTATGTTGCCGCGCGTTAGTTCATGAATAGCACTCATTCCGCGTGTGCTCATACCTTTAATCGTTAATGTTTGTGTGATTGACTACTTTGGAAAAAAATATATTTGTTATTACAACACATTTCGACATGTCAAGGTGAATGCTGTAGGTTGCAGCAGCCCGTCCAATGTTTGTTTTTATATTATTTACTGTGTTGACACCTTTTAAATCGGGCTATAAAGAATAAAGAATCGTACATACACACATACATGAACCCTGAAAACATTAAACTCCTTTTTTTTGGCAGTCGTGTAAACATTAAGGGTAGATTTTCGATTCCGCTTCCGCTTATTCCGCCCGCTCTCGCCCCAGCGTGTGCCCCGCGCCCCCCGCGCCGTGTCGCGCCCGCATCCAATATCCGTCCGCCAGCGACTTTGGGCGAGGAGTGCAAATGACATCTACGCGATTATTTTTATACCCGCACCGCCTCCGTGCGGTGTGTTCCGCTCTGCACGGTCTTGAGGACAATATGTTTTTATATGCAGAGTGAAAACGAGCACACAGGCCACGTATTGGTAAGAGGCCTTGGAGGACAATATACATTTTCAAATTCGTTGCCAACCCTGAGGACATTTTCACATCGACTCTCACTAAATCAGAGCCGAGATTCTAGGCAGTAAAAACCATATCGTATTTAATAGCTAGTTTTTTAATAGTTCTTATTTACTTGACAGTAATGGCGGATGACGTCAAAACAATACCATAACAGGTCAAAGACGATATGAAGGGTCCACGGAAAGAACATGTCTAGTCACTTTCGTAAAACAATAGTAAATATATTCGGCCTTAAATTTTTTCGGCAATGTAAAAATTTGGAATTATGAAATTCGGTATTTTAGGATGTTCCCACGTCACGACGTCAAGCATATATTTCTTGAAATAGGTCACAAATTGAAGTTCGTGATAGTAGTTAACTATAATTGAAATTGAGCTACTGTATTATTAAACTGTTATAAATACCCCCCTGCTAGGGGGTTGCGCGGTGCGTTACGAACCCAAAGGTCGTTTTTAGAGCGACGTATTGCATTGTACACATTGCAACTGCTAGGTTTTATTGCCTGACCTTTTTACATACTCAAATACCTAATGTGAAATATTTTACGGACCCGACCGGACCCCGACGACCGGTCATAAAAAATACGTTAAAACTGCAGCTGGACGCGTTATTACTCATTTTATATACGAATTAACGGCTTTCCCCATAAAAATGCTTCTATGGTGAAAATAAAGTGATATAATATATGAGTATTCCAGGGTCCGCTCGGGAACGGACCCTGTTGGGACAGTTTTTTGTTCTCCGCTTTGGACTCCACAATAAATAGAATATGGTTTTTGTGCCACTGTGTGGAGTGAAAGACAGGAAGTTTGTTTTTCGGAGAAATATAGGGCATCTGGCATTGTTTTAGCGATGTACGGTCGAGGAATTTACTTCAATTTGCCGCGTTATAAATTTTCCACGTGTTATTAATCGTATTATTTCGGGAAACCTATAACACGGCTAATTTACATATTATGTCAAACCGGTAAGCAATCAATTTCCCTGACCATACCAAGTCTATTTCTACCTATTTTTAAAAAGGTTTGTCGGCTGATATTAATCTGTAACTTAAAATTCTAACTAAATATCAGGAAGTTATATTAAACTATCGAATTACTCCTTAAATACGCCCTATACTTGCACTATGGTTAAATAAATACTTACTTAAATACGTATTAAATAACCAAGCTTCTGGAACCAACCTTCGTGCCCACGTGTTTCGTGATACTTTGTCCATGCCGGTAATTGTACCCGGGACATTTCATGAGGATCACCAGCAAGCTCCATGCGTGTTTATTATGGCATTGAGAAGGCACGCGAGCACCCAGGCTACCTGATGGTAAGTGGGATCTGAGACCCATAGATATTTGAAATCTCAAGACTACAATCTCAAAACTGCAATCCTAAGACTTCAAATGCGTTGCCAACCCTGAGGACTGAGATGGAATGCCTCTATGCTATCTCTATGTTGTATCTAGCCCAGTTTTCAAAATGTATGGCATATTAACTATGTTTCGTCATGTAACTAAAGAACTACGCTTTGGTCTATAATATGTAATCTATTTATGGTCAAAAATCAAAAATCCCAAGGTCAAAAGTCCAAAAGACCAAAACTTTGATATTTATTATTCCAAAAAATAGGACTGACTCAAGTTAAACAAACTTGCGGCACAAAATTACGCATTTGAAAAAACCTATAATAATAAACCTTATTGGAAAGCAATTTGAAAAATGCTTAGCTAACAGCCCAATCTTTACCCAAAAAGCAATCTCAAAATTCTCAAAGAAATAATTTACCTTTCTTAGTAAACATTAGCTTTCAAATTTAACGAAACCCAAACTCGGTTTAATCAGCTAATTGCTTCTTGTAAATACTCGGAATCCTAGCTTTTAGGGTTAAACGGGCGGAACCTTTGGCCGGTTCCGTGGCGTGGGCAGACTGCAATCTGCAAATGGGCGGTGAAAACATCGTGTTTGGCTTATAAGTTTTGCTAAGTAATTACTTTAAGAGCAAATCACTTTAAAGGTGAAACATGAAATTATTTTTATGTTGAATGCAAGCAGCGTAGATCCGTGCCTTGAAGTCAACCTTGGGGCAGGCCTATGTCCAGCAGTGGACGTCTTTCATCATCACCCAGCCGCAAGACGTCCACTGCAGGACAAAAGCCTTCCCCAAGGTTTTCCACAAGGTTGTCCTCTGCTGCTGTCATCCTGCGGTTTCCGAAAATAATGATGATGATTAAAACGTTAGTTCTGATTCTGTTAATTATAATAATTCGCTATGCCTCTACTATTTCAATCGATTAGTACTTTTACTTGACCGCCGTTACTGTCAAGTAAATTCTGTAAAACAATGGGAAACGGCCCAGATACCATCATCATCATCATCATGTCAGCCGAAAGACGCAGGCTTTCCACTCAGACCGGTCTTGTGATTTTCGCATCAACCAGATATAGTGAATATTAAATGATATCTCATTGAAAAGGATGTCACGCTCTCATGTTTACTCAGATAGCTTTCGTACTCACGACCCGACGCGGTAAAACCATATTACCTGACGATATGGTTTTTACCGCCTAGAATCTCGGCCCAGTAAAACCCAGTCAAACAAAGGCCAATACAAAATTATCCGAACAAATACGTCGCCGTTTGATTGTTCACAATATAACTCCGGCGTCAGCGAAAGTTCAATGATCCTTTTCCACAGATTCTTCCAACAAACACCAACCTTTTTGTCCCCAAATAATTGTCATAATTCTACCCAACTAAAACAAATACTCGTACCATTACCATATTCCCGGGTGTGAATGCGACGCAGCCCGGCCGTCAAAGAACTTTAAAATTGCAGCGGGGTGCATAATTGCATAACGTCGGACAGGCACCACGTGACAACTTGCGGTGTTACCCTCTATCAAATTTATACTGACTTTGGATGTCGCAATTCTAAATTCAAATGATATTGGATTTTAGAAGGTTTTAAACAGGGGGAAAAGTCATAAATAAAGTAATTTTCTTAAAACGTGACGTTTGACATGGTTTGTGAGGGGATGTGATGGTTGAAAAATATCCGGAATGCATATTGTGAGTGTATTTAAATTAATAAACATCTCATAGACGTACTTATTATATTTTTTCTATTATACTCTTATGGACACTAAGTTAAAGAGGGAGAATAACATTAATCTGAAGCGCGAGGACGGGTACGAGGCTACAAAATTAATTCTATTCTTTCTCTTTAGAACGTGCGTATCGTGTACTCCGTCTTTACTGTAATTAGTTTGAAGCTTTGTTTAAAACAAAAGATGCTGGGAAAACCAAATTCTCTATTCTTGGCGGTAATAGTACATTATTGCCCAGGCGCGGAAAGTAAGGGATTTCCTGGCGAGGTGGTTAGCAGGCCGAGCAATAGCGAGGCCTGCTATAATACGAGTCAGCAAATCCTCGTTCCATGTTTTTCTCAAACAATGCGAGGAAATAATACAAATACATAATTTTATTTTTAAAAACTTTTGAAAAATTTGGAGAGAATGTTTGTTTGAAAACTACGAGTATTAGGTAGATCTATTTATTTAATCCCAACCTTTATCATATCTTGAAAGAATGTAGTTACCGTAAACACCTTTAATACTACCCCCTCTAGTCTAATTTAAAACTATCCCTGTAAATTGCAAGCAAAGCTTCCGCATTAGCTCTCCACTCAAATCTATTTTGAGCCCTCTCAGAATCGCACATGGTTCCACTCGCACCAGCCGGGAAGTTAAACAGCCACAGTCAGAGCTGCCTCTAATCAAAGACGTCGGAAGTCAGCTCTTTCCGAATCGGTAATCAGCAGCGATCGGTGGCTGAACACTAGTGGCAATTACTAGAGCGAAGCACTGGCTGCACTAGTGCATACTGATGGTATTCGAGTATTCTTATTTTAGATAGATATTTACATTATTGATTTTCTGCAATACACAAATTACTAATCACCTACCTACAAACTACAAACTGTTTGTGCAGTTTGGCGAAGAAATGTATTATCCCATGCCAGTTTTTTTGAATAAATGATTTATTATTATTATTATTATTTGTATGTCTTTACCAATCACGGGACGGGACACGGGGCGTACATGGAGCCGAAGCCAACACGCAGAGGCCCTTTAGACAAGTTTAATTTAGTAAAGTTATGGGACACCAACCGGCGATTGTCCCTGAGTTCAAACTAAAGAAGTATGCTCCCACGGACAACCACCGGTTTGTGTAAGACTATTTAAGAAGGATGGGAATACTAATAATAGGTTCTATGAATGAACTGATATGGATTGGTGAACTAGGCTATTGATGAAACTACGGCGCCTGCCTGGCCAATGCTAATTACTTTGGTTTAAATGGCAGGCGGTGACTCGACAACTCAATGGAATGGACCTCCCGAAATAGCCACATATATGTAGCAGCAGGGAGGCAACAGTTCCAGAGGGGCTAAGGGTGGAGAGGTGCTTCTGGACTTTAAACGACCATAAGGTGCCCACTCGCCACTTATGCAACACATTATTATTATAGGAAAGGACATGTACATGGATTGTACAGTCAGCTGCAGAGAAAACTAACCCCCCCTGCATACAAGTTGCCTTGCAAAGGGGGTTACATTTCTCTGCAGCTGACCGTACCTTAATGTAATCGCAGCATCATATTTAATATATTCAGCAGACGAGTGTACAGGGCCACTATTCCCGACGGTAAAAAACATATCGTCTTTGACCTGTTATGGTATTGTTCTGACGTCATCCGCCATTACTGTCAAGGAAATAAGAGCTATCAAAACGGTGACAATACGATAGCAGCTGAAACACGATATAGTTTTTACCGTGTTGAATAAAGGCCCGGATATGCAGCGAAGAAAAAGAAATATCAAAACTCATATTTTCAACTCATATTAAATCGTTGAAAATCAAAAACTTAGTACTTACAAATCAATGTCGCAATTTCTTCACGAGGTTGTTGTAGTAGACAAAAAAGAGTCATTCTTGAAATATTGCACTACCGTAAAGTTTCTGAACATCGATAATTATGTGTTGTAGGAAAATTGGTAAAAAAATTGGTTTACTGCTGTCAACATTATCAACATTCAGAAAGTTCATGTTTGTGCAAGCAAAGGCAATGTTTCAAGAGTTACTTCTTATCTGCCTACTACATACAATATTTATAGCTCTCTTGTGATTGGTTTGGACGTACAGAACATTTTTATTAAATAATGAGTGTATTTTTTAAAGGCTTATTAATGTTTCATTTTAACCGACGAAAAAAAACTGAGTTTGTTATTATTTAGCTGTCTACAATTTGGTAAAATTAGGAAACAAAAATAATTACTGCATGATTAATTGTCATGTAAGTATTTTGTTGAAGTAGTTTCTCTGTTTTTCTGATGTGTCTACTACACATTTTTTATTTTCTATTATGTTATTATTTTGTCTAGCTTTCTGCATTGTCCTTGCTTATTCTACTCTAAGGTTTACTGGCAGAGATCCTTGTATGGGATAAGTTCACCTATGTATATTATCTATACTGACGCTAGCATGTTATTATGTGCAATAAAGACTTTACATGCGTGTACTCGCACCTACGCCACATTTGCCAATTTACCCAATTTTTGCAAGTTCCGCCAATAGCTTTACAAGATGTCCACACAAAACGCCAGCAAATGGCGGTATGGCGAGTGAGTGGTTTACGAGCGTGTGACGGACAGACCGACGGATTTATTATTATAGAGCGCTGGAGAGGCGCTGTGTTTGACGACCGACCGGACATATCGCGGGTCACTGGATAGGGCACTCGTTGTTGACGTCGTGATGTAGACGGCATCCGTGATTAGATTCGTATTACTTACTATCGTTTGTTTATTTTTTTGCGTTGGTTTATTATTTTCCTTTGGGAACTATCAATATGTTTAAAACGTGGACAATACACGATAAATTATGTTTAAATATAAAGTACAAGGCATTAAAGTTGGTAAATTACGTTTTTATATCACACTGTGTAGAAAAAAACCTTGGTAAGTACGTACCGTGAAAAAAACAGAAGACAATGTCACTCAAATTGACCTAAGTAGTACCAGGTTTGTACGGTCAACAACTTCATTGTTAAGCACCTATAGAACCCTGTGGCAAAAAGACAATCGTTAATTTTTCCTTTTTTTCACAAGGTGTATTTCGCCAAATCGAGTCTTAGACAACCACCATGAATTTATTAGAGAAATAAGTCCATGGATATCACACGCGAGGACAGTTGTTGAGTGAAGGAGTATTTTACCCGTGGACTAAACAGAAGCACCTGGGGTCAGCTCCACGCGCTTCTGTCAAGTCCAATTTTGAGATTATTTATTTCTTTAGATGCTCAACAATTAAAGTTGTTGACTGTACTATGGGTAGATACTAAAGAACGATAAACATACTTAGAAAAAAAAACACATAAATAATTCATTAAAAAAACACAAAAGACATCGCCGTCCTTGTAGAATATAAAAAAGGTAATCCTTGCTTTTATTTAAAACAAACTTACTAGTAACAAACTTTCAAACACAATACGAACTTCTGTTGAACAAGTGAACAGAGGCGAGAGAAATTTTAATATTCTCCCAAACAAAACTTTAGCTGGTAGGCCACTAAGTAGAGGGGAACTTTACATTTAAACCCAGAGAGCAAGACCTCAGTTCAGAACTCGTTACATTCTGATGGCCTTTAATAAAATTAAAACTAACAGCGCGTGCAATATTACACTCGTTCATAATTATGAAAAGGTTCGCTGTACTTTGTCGTAGAATAATCTAGAATGATCTTTAAACCATAGATGAAGCAAATGCATCTAGTTCGCGTGTCCGACTCCCGACTTAAACCCCGACCAAGCGTTGGGGTTGGCCGTCACTACTGACTTGCATCAGCCGGTCGGCCTTGAAAATTAAGAAAATGCCTCTCACCGTGATAATAAACTGCACTAGCCCAAAAAAGAGAAGACTTTAAATCGATTTTGCGCTGAAAACGGAAAATTCTCTTCTCTTGGCATGTCCCAGTTGGTAGAAAAAAGTGACACAGTTGGTTTTCATGCCACATTTCATACCGCATATATGTGTATATATATATATCTGTGCTTTAAACTGATAAGGCAAGATGAAGCAATTATATGCATAGATAGGCTGGCGTAGGTTGGATGAGAGAAGCTGAAAATCGGGAGACGTTCATTGGGAGAGACCTTTGTCGAGTAGTGGACAAATACGGGCTGATAATGATGATGATGACAAATCTTCAACTCATCGTCAGCTATCAGTGGAGTCGGGGCCGATCACAATCAACTACCGTCTTGCCCGATCAATCCTTTAACCTAGTGCCAAGTAGCAATGTCCGCATTGTTGTGTTCCTATAGGTACAGTCATTGTTATGCTACTATGGAACCATTTCATAATGACATCGTCAAGTGACGAGATAGAAATTACGTGGGAATTAATCGAAGGCTTTATACGACAAGGTTCTATAGTGGTATATCATTTAAAGTCCATGACCGTACGTACAGGGGAAGAATATTAGCATAACGCGCGTTCTATCTTAGTCCTCAGGGTTGGCAAGGCCTTTGCAATCTTAGGATTGAAATTCGTAATCAGGATACTTTTTTTTTTCATCGTTCAAAAAATGTATTTTTTTTATTCATCCTTCCCAATTACAAGACACCAGCAAGTACATTATTTCTATCCTATTCGTCTCCTCTAATAATGCGTCCAATATCGCCTGCCCTATTTGCAGGTGACCTTTGCAGAAACGAAGCAACCTTTATCAAAGTTCAGCGGTGTTTACACTGAGCTGAACCTTTACCGATTGCTCGGACCTCCCACATCAAAATTATAAATACTAGCTCATTTCATCTTTATGGCCGTAATTATAACAAACTAATGTGCCTTTACTAAGAGTTTGAGTATAACTTATTCAAGCTTTGAATATGGACCTACTTTCAGGCTCTGCGGCCCAAAGTTATTTGTAACGTAGTCTGCAAAAGCATTGCTATCCCTAAGGACTCAAAGCTGGTTCAGACTACATAAGTTATTAAAGTCTAATAGCAAGTATATTAAAAATAAAGTAAAACGGATCTACTCGGTTAAGACATTAAGTGATACACCCAACCAACATTATATGTATGTATGTATGTAAACACTTTATTGTACAAAACAAAAACATTACAATGAAGATAATTAGAGACATTTAGAAATATTTAGTTGCTAAAATAGTCTGAACTCGAGTGAATTACTAATGTAGTATGAACAAGCATTAATGGTTTGTACAGACTACATACATAAGGACCTAATTTAGTCGAAAAGTTAATATTTCAGTTGTTATTTTGTCGATTAGGGATAAGTACTCACGCTCATCACACGAATATTTTTCCATTCCGGGAACAGAACCTAGGGTCTCTAAGTTTGTAGGTAGGGTCACTACCGACTAGTCTAAGCAAGTGGTCGATATGTATATGGATGGATGGCGACATTAAACTTCAAACGTCCCTGCACTACGCGCACCAAATCTTCGGCCTACCTTAGAAAGCTATCTATGCTTCGTCTTCTGGTGCACATTTGCCACTAGTGTATAATGTATGCAAATACAGGGTGCACTCCTAAGTTGTGAACACAAATAGGCTTTTCTGGCTCTTTACCGTTAGTTGAAGCACTCGTATGCAAAAATCTGTCAATGTAATATTTTGTAATAATTAGGGTTAGAATTTTGGTGGCATCTTGTGGCTCTAGAATCCATGGAGTCAGTATTTCCCTATTATTATAATACCCTCATGACACTTTGATTTTGTCCTTGTATTGTTTATTTTTGTATTGTTATATTTATTACTAAATGCATTTTTAGTTCGGTTATTTCATGTCTAGTAATGTTTGCTTGTTAGTAACGCTTTCACAGCAGAAATATCCTCCATACCAAAATTAATTTTATCTACGCACATATCGTAAGTCCTCTTTTATGCGTTCAAAACCCGTAGGAAATGACCAGCATTATTGCAACTAATTTTACTATGAAAAGTTTCTTGTCTGTGGTAGTAGGTAAAATTTGTACTGTAATGGTTATAACAGTATAGATTTTGGTAAGGTTATGAGTTTCAAATTTGGAAACTGTTCCAAAATTAACACAATTTAAATAGGTCCAATTCTAGTATCAATTGGAACGTCAACTCGGTATATATTTTAGTACAATATCGTGGGATATTTGAATTTCGAACGACATGAGAATAGGGACTTTATTAGTATGTCTATCATATGATTTAAAAAAAAAAAACCATTTATATTTGTGACACATGACAGGTTTCTTTTGCCGCCATTTTTGTTGTCAATTCGTCGTATCGTAAGTCGTAAATTGATTTCATTAAGTTCATTTCTTTGTAGAGTTTATTGTGCCACTTGAAAATTCTGCTTATCCAAGTCGACAACAATTGATTAACATTGATTAAATTTAACATCGTTTGGTGAAATTGGTAGGTACTTAGATATGTTACAGGTAGCGCTGGTAGCAATGCAGGTCATTTGCCTTTCGGCTTCTGAACCCATCTTAGAGTACTTATAATATGTGTGTAGATAAAGTATTGTACGCGACTCTGCGTAATTGGCATTACAACACTCGTGTCATCTATTATGAAACTCGCCTTGCGGCTCGTTTCATAAACCACACTCATGTTGTAATGCCTGTCATTACGCAACCGTCACGTAAACTACTATTAATTGGTTTAGCGGTTTAATAAACTACGTGCACTTGCCGTCCCTGGGCAAGTCTAAATGGAGCGAAGCTGTTTGCTGCCATCATTTAAATTTAAAGTCTACGGGAACAGATTTTCGGTGATCATTCCTCCGTAGTATGTCCGATTTTCAATTTTATTTTTTCTAAACTATCTATGACTAAATGTCGTATTACGGGTTAAATTTGATCCCGATATCTTTAATAGTTTGGGAGGAGTATGCGGACAAACGAAAATCCGAATCGGCGAAGAATGGAACTACGCTGATTAAATGAATTTTGAAATATTAAAATAGTGAAAGTAAAAATCAACTCTAGTAATAATTAATTAATTAATTAAAAAATCAAG
The DNA here is from genome assembly GCA_923062465.1 of Acleris sparsana. Lineage (NCBI taxonomy): Eukaryota > Metazoa > Arthropoda > Insecta > Lepidoptera > Tortricidae > Acleris > Acleris sparsana. Next base: position 16,328,977 of record OV281301.1, on the reverse strand, counting down.
TCTCATGGTTACCCTAGTTCTTACGTTGAACTGTCAGACCAGAACACAAGTTGGTAATTTATGGTTTACTTCAACAAAGTTTAATTGTTGGTTTTTGGAGTTAATGCAATGAATTCGCCTTGAAATGCTTCGTTAGAAACCATAATTTCGGTTCATGTCTTAGGAGTCACCCTGCATGTACATGAAGAAGAAACTGACTAACTGGCTGACTGATCGATCGACGCACAGCTGAAACCGCTGGTTCTAGGGAATTGAAATATTGAAAAAAAAACATCTTGTATATTCTAGGGTTTTTTTTTTTTTTATGGCATAGAGAAGGCAAACGAGCACACAGGCCACCTGATGGTAAGTGGAAACTGTGACCCATAGACATTCGCAAGCCTAAGACTGCAAATGCGTTGCCAACCCTGAGGACTAAGATCGAATGCTTCTATGCTAGTCATTAAACCGGCTGTCTTATCCCCAAACCGGAACACAACAATGCGAAAACTGCTGTTTGGCGGTAGGTTAATGGATAAGATGGTGGTAGCGATCCGGACGGACCCTGCACAGGGTCCTACCACCCGCAGAACGGATACGGGATGCACTAAGAAGGATTTTTTGGAAATTCAGGGGTTCAAATAATGGGGACGGGGAGTAATAATTCTACGCGGGCGAAGACGCGGGCGACCTCTAGTCCGTAATAATAACCCATATGCACGTAAAATTAATAACGTCGCCATGGTTAAAACCTGTAACTGTGGTTATGAGTGTTATGACCGTCCACAAAATGGCCATTACCGGTGTTAAAATCACTTCATACCATTTTCCTCGTGGAATCACCCGCGTGCCACGGGAATTGAATTATTTACTACATTCCTTTTTTATTACGCACAGGTTGCAATTTTCGAATATACTTTCGAGTGAAATAAAGAGTCTTCATTTTGTAGTTCTTTATAGAATGCTTTATTTAAGCTTTATGGTACATATTTTCTGATGATAATAAATCAGAGAAATGGTTACAAGACGACGATAAACAAAACTAATATTAAGAAATAGATCGAAAAAACGTAGACTACAGTAGGAAGTAGGTACTTAATTTGTTTACTAGTAAATTTTTTTCATGGCATAGGGAAGGCTGACGAGCACACAGGCCACCTGATGGTAAGTGGAAACTGTGACCCATAGACATTCGCATTCACAAGACTGCAAGCCTAAGACTGCAAATGCGCTGCCAACCCTGAGGACTAAGATGGAATGCCTCTATGCTAGTCATTACACCGGCTGTCTTATCCCCAAACCGGAACACAACAATGCGAACACTGCTGTTTGGCGGTAGGTTAATGGATAAGATGGTGGTAGCGATCCGGACGGACCCCGCACAAGGTCCTACCACCCTAGTAAAAACTAACAACACAACTAGTAACAACTTTATACTAAATTCTTAGAGAACTAAATGTGTGCTTTGCCTAATGTTAAAACAATAGATTCTAGTATTTTTTCTAAATGGAGAGTGTTTGCAAATGGTAGATAAGGCAGTTTTCCTAGGTATAACAAGAGATAAAAAATTGCAATGGAGTCCCCACATAGCTGCACTGGCAGGTAAACTAAGTTCGGCAGCTTACGCCGTTAGGAAAATTAGACAGCTAACTAATGTTAAGATAGCTCGCTTAGGTTTATTATAGTTATTTCCATAGTGTTATGTCGTACGGTATTCCGGTTTGGGGTAAGGCAGCTGACATACAAACTATATTCGTGTTACAAAAAAGGCCCATTCGTTCTATTTACAACTTGAATTCCCGTGACTTCTTAAAAGAACTTTTTAATAAATTAATATCTTATCTGTAGCGTCTCAATTTATTTATGAAAATATTATTTATGTTCTTAAGAATTTATAGCGAAAATCTTGTCCGTAAAGTATATAAATCATTTGTTGGTCAATGCATTCTTTTCTATAATAAATTCTGAAGTAGTTTTAACGTTACCCTTTCCAGCACTTTAACTTTAGAAAAAGTCGTTAATGTCTAAAGCGTATTCTAGGGTCGAGGATTATCGAACAGACAAAAATGCATGGCCTACACCCGAAACTTAGTCAATAATAATTTGTTCAAATGCAAAACTTTATCTTGTGTAGGAAAACATATTGAAACGTTTATTTTGTCGTCTTGCACCGTCTTATATACACAAGTAGATGTTTTTTTTTATTTTCTCCTCCCAAGATTTTTGCCATGTTTTCCTGCTGTACTACGCATGTTATTTGATAATATATTTAATTTAATATTTATAGATGCTTAGACTAAGTAGTACCATTGTAATATGAAATATGTTTAAAAGCGATTGTTTGCCGAGTTTCTTGCGGCGTTTCTTCTCAGCAGTGGTCTCCTCTTGGGAAGCGCTGGCAGATTCTAGTCGTGTAAAAGTGCCCTTTGCGGCCTACTTACTGAATAAATGACTTTTATTTTTTTATAGATAAATAAATATGTAGAAAACATCCAAGAACCGAACCCGAGACCGCTAGCGCGGCAGGCAGAGGTACTACCGACTAGGCTGAACAACTCGTCATGGTAGAGGAAGAAATATGAGGTGGTATGAAATAGGAGGAACACCTTAAATAGTCTCACAGACTTAGCAGTAGTCTTATAATGGCCTTCGGGCTTGTTCTTTCCTCTCACTCGGTCTCATAAGCTCTTAAGCAAGTTTAACCAAGACCAAAGATTTGATACACTATAGCAAGGTGGGTCACAGTCGTTTTCGACATTATTTTGTTAGGGAATACAAGTTCACAGTACGTAATCTCATCTCACGCACAGTTTGCGCACTGCGGCGGCTTACAACAATTTATACTGGCACGCGGCTGCGAGTCCAGCTGCGCAGAGTAATGGTGATCCAGGCTGACTGCACCATGTCAGGCTAATAGAAAAAAAGATTGAATGTAATATAATTGGGGAACACATGGCTGCCCGCAACAACTTGCAACTGGTGGCAACGAGTACGAAAACTGAAGGAAAATGGAAGAGAGGGGAATTACTTGAGCATTTAGAAACGCAGGAGCTCAAAAATGTTACCATAAGTAAATAGTAAGTACGGCCACGAACGATAACGTGGGACCCATTTAAAAAAGAGATTGGAGATGTCAAGTCATTTGTAACTGGTAGGAAATTCAACCTTATTGTTGTATAATGTCACGTTGATTTCGAACATAAGGCTGTGCATAAGGTCTTTGACTGTACCAGAGAACAATCTTACATAAATGGACCTATACTCGAAAATCTAATTGGAGACCAAAGTCCTAACCTCAACGGGCGCACATTCGCTGTGATTACTGCGTTTAGGTTTAAGTGTAGGTATTTTTATCAATAAAACCTACCCTAACATTACTGGCTACACGAGTTCTCATTCATGTTTTTGTGCAATAATGTTAAAATAACAAAATAATCAAGATGGGAACTGTCAGATTTTGGTCTTTCCAAATCGTCTTTGGTTGGTGCCAAACTTAGGCTTGTACTTTCGGTATACTTTTTTTTTATGGCATTGAGAAGGCAAACAAGCACACAGGCCACCTGATGGTAAGTGGAAACTGTGACCCATAGACATTCGCATTCACAAGACTGCAATCCTAAGACTGCAAATGCGTTGCCAATCCTGAGGACTAAGATGGAATGCCCCTATGCTAGTCATCACACCGGCTGTCTTATCCCCAAACCGGAACATAACAATGCAAACACAGCTGTTTGGCGGTAGGTTAATGGATAAGATGGTGGTAGCGATCCGGACGGACCCTGCACAAGGTCCTACCACCCGCGAATACTGTACTATGAGGTATCCAGAAATAAATGATTATCCAACTTTAGCGAGCGCCTGTATTTGTGCCAAAGTCCTGGATGTACTCTATGTTTTTAAGAATGTATGTATATCTATGTCCATATAAGTAAGTATATTTTTCGTTGTCTAACTAGTACCCATAGTACAAGCCCAAGGACTCGATCAATTTGCATGAGATTTCCACTAATATTTACTAAAATAAAAATACTTTGACATCCATAACAAACAATAATTTCGAGCATCATACAAATACTCTCACAAAGACATCAACCAGCTACCAGCTGGACGCACCGCGTCAACCATGTATTAGGAGAAGGTGACACTCCTGTTCTATCAGATTATCTTACTGCACCGCAACCAACAGAATCCTACAGTACCAAGACGCCAGCTACTGCGTGGCTTTATAAAAACTAAAATTGTCATCCGCCCGCTAGATTTTGACAAAATACACTCAGGAGCAAAAATACCGGGGCAGAGTGCGTTTTTCATACAAACGAGACTATTTCGAAGCCTTGGTTCCTCGCCAGGAGTTGTTTCGACTGAGGTTTAATGGTGAATACTCCGAGGTTCAATAGAGATCAAAAGTTCTTAAGATACCTAACTGATCGCACAATCAGTTAACACCACAGCCGGACAGTTTGGGTCAGCATTTGGATTTCCTTACATTTTATTGCCATATTAGATGTTTTTCTGAACATGCACAATTCCGACGTTAACCGCAGATTCATTCAGTTGGGTATCCTAGCACTCTGGAAGTCCTGTATCGATGCTCGCGGTATTCATCATCAGAATTCACTAAAAGCATTCCCTGACGAGGAACCAAGGCTTCGAAATAGCCTCTTTAGTATGAAAAACGCACTCTGACCGGGTATTTTTGCTCCTGATTGTATAAACAAACTTGGACAGCGTTTAATACAAAAGTCTCATTTACGCCTAGAGTATTTGCCGAGCCACATAATAAGCGTTTTAAACTCGCGTTAAGAGAGATTTGAACAGCGATTACGCGTAATAACGCGGTAATAAATATTGCGGAGCCACTCCAGGTAGCCCTGCAGTTTGCTCCGGCGCGGGGCCCAAGGCAAGAGAATAAAGCCTCAGTTTCATTCCTATGACCAATGAAACTAGGCCTTTAAGAAACATAAAAACAAAATGATTAAGTAGTCACACGCATTTCATAGATAAAGCTTGACTAGTCTTATTGTCTTTGGTAATATTAATGAATAGCAGTATCTAACAGCGAGATTAGGCGTAAACAGCAGTATCGAAGGTAGTTTCAAGCTTTAGAATATAACCTTAGATAACGGCCATGGTAATCCAAAGGACGCCTATGATTAATAGTATTAATTATTCTGTATCGTAATACTTACTCACATACTCATATGCATCTTCAATCTTGTTGAAAATATAGACTACAAAGTTTCGTCTTACCGTGCTATAAATATATCCTCTACCTTCTTAACAGTATCTGACCATCTTGCAAAGGCCTTGTATTATTTTGCATTATTGTTATATTATTAATTATTGTAAACCTAATTTAGTTAAAATATTGTTCTGACAAATTTAAATGTAGTAATGATTAGATAAGGACAGAGTATATTTTAAGCACGCTTTAGCTATTGCTGGTTTATGGATAAGAGAGTTAGTTTATACCTCTAAACTTAATCACCACGTCACTAAAGTGATTATAAATAAATAAATAATTAACGATTATTGTTTGTCGCCGCTTCCGCCCATGCCTTGCTACGGGTGTCCCCGGCTCGGCTCAAAACGATAATTTAACCCCTAATTAGCACTCGTTGTGTTCTGACAAAAATGACCTTTCATTTCGCGTTCTGTAAAATTTATTTTTTTATTTACGACCCCCGTTTTAATCTTAACGAGGCTCCAGGCCCGTTTACAGACAATTCTGGCTTTAGGTAGAGTTTCGTTTAATTTATCCTTATTAAGAAAAGACTTTAAAATTATAATTAAGAAAAAAAAATAGGTAAACGTATCGAAACTTTTATGTGGACGTCTTGCACCGTCTTATATACACATAAATACGTGTGGTTTTTTTCCTTTTCTCCCTATACCTCTCTCGTAAGATTTGTGGCATGTTTTCCCTTTCAACTGCGCATGTTATTTGTTATTAAATTTAATATGTATTGTTTTATATAGGTAATGCTAGACTAAGTAATATGTTTAAAAAATGTCTGACTGCTGAGTTTCTTGCGGCGTTTCTTCTCAGCAGTGGTCTCCTCTTGGGAAGCGCTGGTAGACTGACGTGTAAAAGTCCCCGTGTGGCCTATTTAGTGAATAAATGAGTTATCTTTTTTTCAAACAAGACCAGTGAATATGGATAGTCTTTCCACAGGCAGAGGCATTATTGCGGTCACTATTCTAACCTATCCTATGTCATAAGACTAGAGGTGTAAGCTCCCGATGTATGCGGTGGCCCCCACTCTCTTTCCAAGAGTTATATGTTTTAAACAACAGAATAGGGGTTGGGGGTTGTCACTAAAAATGTGCTCCAGGCTATTTTAATTTAAAAACTATTTCAAATTCTATTTTCTGCTGAAACCAAGTTGTTTTCAGGATATCTTGAACATTAATTACGTAGGCTAGGTTAGGTTAGAAATGTACAACCCAAAAAAAAAAAACATGCGGCGAGAAATAAAAATTCTGCGTAAAGGTACGTTCGTTGAAAGATCTCTCTCGATAGAATAAAAGGTACCCTTATTAAATCAAGAAAGACGAACGTACAAATTATTGGTAAAGTGCCATAACATTGTAATTTTCCCATTAAACGCGTTAAGCGCCGTGCGCCCCCCAACGTACCCTTTCTTCCCACGCTGTAGTTTTTACAGAATAAATTAAAATAATTAATTCCCTCGGCTAATGAAATATTTTGCGCGCTCGGTTTCTTTCGAAACGCGACACCTGAGAGAATATTAAATTATACGAGGTATACAGCTTATGAACTTTGTTTGTAATTTATGAATATGTTACATGTTTCAGGGTAAGTAGTCTTTGAAGACTTGTTTCCTTTTTAGGGTTGAGTGTAGAAAAGGTTACAGTAAACCTATTAGGTACTAGGCCTATATTTCCGACTGTACGAACACGTTTATTAAAAAAAAAACGTTTGATATGTCGCTATTAATAACTTTACTCATTCGGGTATGGTACGTACCACTGCTGCACTGCTTTAGGTCTATTAGGCGTCATTTGCTATAGCACGTGTGCCACAAACTGAAACTGCCAAACCACACTTTCAGTCACTGGGTATCTTGACGCTGCCTTCACTTTTGATTTTTCACGTGGCAGTGCATACACGAGAAAACCTAGACACAACTCCTAGGATGGACGCCCCGCGCAGGCACATGACCCGCGGCACGCTCGCCGGAAAGCTGCCGCTCGTTCCACACAAACTGGCGAAATCCCGGAAGCTTATCCACGTCATGGGTCCTAAGGTGTACAACCACCTCCCGGGGAATTTTCACCACTATTTAAACGTAGGCTTAAAAATTGGCTTGTCTAGCAGGCGTTCTACGACCATAATGAAATGTTTACGTAAACAATTTAATATATTTTATTTATTAGCAATTGTAAACTGACATGTAATGTATATAATTATTACCAATAAACAATTTGTATTTGAATTTGAATTTAATCCTGAGTACCAATTTCACCAAACGATGTTAAATGGTAATCAATGTTAATTGACTGCTAGTTCGTACATTATGACAGCTGTTAACACTCTAATCGTCTGTTAATTTGTCGGTGAAACTTGACATAAAAGTGTTATTTTTTATTTACGAATAATTATGGTTTTAATTGATTTATTTCAAAGGCTCTTTTCTACTCGGATAAACAATATTGCTTTTGACATGTATGGTATAGTATATATATATATATATACGTACTTGACAGTATTGGCGGCCAAGGTAAAAACTATATGATACCATGTCAAAAGCAACATGATTTTCAAGCATAGAATAGCCCCGATGATTAATGTAAAAAAAAACTTGCCTTGCCTCCAGGAAGAGTATGTATCGTAAAAAGTTTGAAGTTTCAAATATTTGTGCATCATGATGATTAGTTAATGAATAACACACGTGAGTACAATAAATATACTTTCAAATTAAAGCGCACCCTCTATCATGAAAAGATCAAAAACTATGCAAAGAATCTTAAAGTGAGGACTTCAGACTTTTTATTGAGAATGTTGATGTAAAGAAATCAGCCAGCACCTTGCACGACAATTAATTTCATCGGTGTAAGTTTAGACCAATGATACTGTTCAGATGTTGTTTACTGAAATTTAGTAACATCTCTAAAAGAAAAGTCATCATAACGTTAACCTTTTTATTAATTCAACAATCAGTCCAGCTCTTACCACTTCCAAAATTAATTACAATTTATCACTTTTCTTTTGAATAAATAACACATAAATACCGTCCATTTACATTAGAAGCTAGTTTTTCCAAAAATAAAGTTGCCAGCAGCGTTCACGTCGTCAGACGTGAAATATTCTTGCCAAAGACTTTGGAACTCTGCCCAGGACACGTTAGTCTTGCCCTTAGCCATCTTCTTAAACGCCTCGACCGACTCATTCTTGTCCAAACCAAAGGACACATATACAGAAGAAAACTCTTCGTTGTCAATCAAACCGTCGTTGCTAGCGTCCTCTAATGCGAAGATAAATTTGCTGTAAAGGGTCTGCCACTCAAGAGGTGAAGCAGGATTCTTGGCAAACTCCTCCCACATGGCAACCCACTCTTCAAAAGACACTTGGCCATCATTGTCAGCGTCAGCACGTTTCTGTAGACCATCCCATATCTTCAGCAATGATTCCTGGGTCTCCTTAAACTTGGCGTCTCCGGCTTTCCAACCGCGCAGTTGAGAAATTTTCTCACTGGCCAGTTCGAAATCTTTCTTGTCGATGGTACCGCTGCCATTTGTGTCAAAAAACGCGTTGAAAACGTGAAGAAGTTTCTTTTTTCTGAAGTCGGACACCATTTTGATTTTTGAATTTAGAACGGTTTAACAATTTTAGTACAATGAGCCAGAAGCGGTTGTCGGTTCTTTTATAGGTTTTTTAAGACTGCATCAAAGATACGGTTATCGGATTTGTTTGCAGAATGACGCAGAAGAAAGCCGATTTAACTTTATCGTCGCTATCTCTCTGCAATGCAGGTTTTTGTTTGAGTAAGTCATACCTTGACAGTATTTAAGCCAAGATAAGAATCATTTTAAATTGTTGTGCTCAAAGTTATTGCGAGACTAGCTTTATCCCGCGGGTGTCAAGTCATCTTAAGATAGCGTTATGAGGATGAACAAAAAAAAATGTTCCTCCAGGCTATGCGATGGCAACCTACTATTATCGAGTATTCCTAAGTAGTATATGTCTGATCTGCCACCTTACGAGGTAAGGTTTAATGCAGTAGGAGTAGGAGCTAAGACCCATTTTTTTGTGATTTAATAAAAAATGTATAGTTTCAGATTTTTCCCTATACTTGTAGTATAAGACGGTACTACTTGCCAAATTGCATAATTCTAGGTTAACGGAGAATATAAACTTTGATTCCTTTGAGTGTTCGAATATACGGGATGGGTTGTAAACTTCTTATGGATTTAATTTCAACTTGATATCGCCACGCATTCCCGAGATAAAGGGACAGACAGCCAGACAGACAGACAGACAGACGAACGGACTGACGGACCTACGGACAACAAAGTGATTTATTTAATTATTTATTTGTTTATAATACAATTTAGATAGTGTATTAGATCACGGACCGGAAGACGAGCTGTAGGTAGGCCTCCAACAAGATGGAGTGACGACCTCGTCAGGATCGCGGGACCGCGGTGGATGCGAAAAGCACAAGACCGGTCTGAGTGGAAAGCCTTGGGGGAGGCCTATGTCCAGCAGTGGACGTCTTTCGGCTGACATGATGAGAGAGTGATTAGATCAAAATAGAGTTCATTCCACAAATAATTACGCTGGAAAGCTATTTACTTAAAAAGAGGTTACATGCATGCAATTTGGTTAGAGTTTATAACATAAACAAAGAAAAAACAGTTTAACAGGATTGTGAAACTAAAAATCTGCATACAAAATGCGGAAACGAAAAGTTTCCCGTAAAAGTCCGATTTGTACGATATTTCGTTTAACAATGTTGTAGATATCATGAAAAACTGTGTCTGTACGTTTACCTTTCCAAGAGTATTACTAACATCAATCAAATAAAAAATAGCTTTATAATAACTACAACATATTCAAAAATCGTGAAAATCGGACTTGATTTAGGGGGCGACAAACGTTTTCGCCCGGAGCTAAAGTATGCATTTATTTGACAGCTACGCGATTTTATCCTCTTAAAGCAATTAGGTATCACTAATCCTACAAGGGCTCCGTTCTTTCCTTTCGTACACGTCAGTTGCTGCACGAAAGAAAGACAAAGCTTTATGTGTTCGCAGTCACCGCGACGCAGTGTCTCCAACTCTCTCTATCAAAATTATGGTGCTGCCGGTCTAAAAATACGGTAAATGGTAGAATATTACCGTAGACAAAAAATAGAATTGCAGTAAAAATAAGGTAACCTTTTATTAATAAACTTGGAATTGTTTCTTATTCTAAATACGTTTATTATTATTTATTTATCAAAACAATGAATTCAATCACCTAAATCAAGTTAAATATCGACTGATCTGTTTTTTTATGCAAATGAACACAGTTTTTGCCATGATTTGAATCTTGGGGACTCTATTGCAGTGTTGTTGCCGTAATAAAATAGTAATATTTAACTAAATCAAGTTTTGCCAATATAAAAATAAGGACATATACGAAATTACGGTAGAATATGCCACCGTAATAACATGTCTACGGTAGGTGGCAGATCTAAAAAAAATACGGTAGCTCTACCGTAATTACGGCGTGGTTGGAGACACAGCCGCGACGGGACCCTACATTGACTGAGCATGTCATGTCATGACATACTCTTTCCCCCTTTTGGGTTTAAGTTTTCCCTCCATACTATATTACCTTCCTTTATATTTCGTAAAATAATAAAACTGTTCTATATAATAAAATTCTGGCTGATACAGAAGTCACGAATGTATGTGTACTAAATCCACAATCAAATATAAGATTAAACGTCTTTTAACTATCCTTTTGCAGCTGTCGCATACTGATAATGGAATTAAAAAGAACATTTCAAAATTATAGAATATAATAGAGAATATATTTTCAACGCACACAGACAAATAACAATAGAATAAAAAAATAAAAAGAAGACATTAGGTACGTTGAACAGGATCCGTCTCAACATTGTGCCGCAGTGAAACCATAGCTCTAGTTTTCAGAGTTCCCTAATGAAACAGGAGGTATTTAAAAACTAAATTAAACAAAAAACTGGTAACAATAACCAGGTAACTAACAAACACGCATCAATTTGATACAGAAGATGAAATGAAATAAGAAATAAATACACAATAAAAACCTTATCGACTAATTATGTGAGTGTGTTGTGTATTGAATTTTACATCATCAGTTCTATCATCTTATCGAACCATGACATTTTTAGGACACCTAAAGGGTCTGCAGGGTCCGTCCGGATTGCTACCACCATCTTATCAATTAACCTACCGCCAAACAGCAGTGTTCGCATAGTTGAGTCCCGGTTTGGGGATAAGACAGCCGGTGTAATGACTAGCATAGAGGCATTCCATCTTAGTCCTCAGGGTTGGCAACGCATTTGCAGTCTAAAGCTTGCAGTCTTGTGAATGTGAATATCTATGGGTCACAGTTTTCACTTACCATCAGGTGGCTACCAAAAAAATTCATGCGGTGAAAAATATCTTTCAATGAAATAAAGATTCTGTGTAATGATACGATCGTCGAAAGGGCTTATTCCCAGTTGTCCGCAGTCCTTTGTTCACACTGCGAACAACTGGGAAGAAACATCCCAGTTGTTTGCACGCTAGATCCGAATTAGCAGCTCTAGGGTGTGGACAACTGGGTTTTTTTTCCCCACTTGTCCGCAGTGTGGACAAAGGGGTGCGGACAACTGTAAATAAGCGGTCGAAAGGTATTCTGATGAAATAAAAGATAATTTTAAGTATCAGGAAAGCGTTTTATTGTAGATCCGAGATCTATGATCCTTAACAGTCTTAATGTTTATTTATGTTTTATATTTTTATGTATTAAACTTAAATGTTTTCAATGTCACATATAAGTATGTATAACTCAGAGAATCAGACTTTTGACAAATGACATCTCCCCTAGCATTAGCATTACTATCGTGTTACTAAGCCAACATATTTCCTATTCCATTAGCACTGGGTCTTACATAGAGCCGCGGCCGCACCGCTCTCTCCAAGCGGCGTCGACGTCTCCGCGAGGGTGACAGATAGTCGCATCCGTCATGTCTGTTGCACGCCGCTGGAGCTACGCTACAGTGGATGCGGCAAATAATGTGTAAAATAATAAGTTTACTTTAGAAAATCGTTTCAGATCCATCATCTGCTTATTGAGATTAAATGACGAATCCCAATTCGGTAGGATACAGTTTTCTTATTTTAAGTTACGTATAGTGAAGATCTTGTTGCCACCCTCCGTCTTCATCATCAGATAAAGCTTCTAGATAGCAAAATTTAATGCATATTTATTTTTGGTAAGGTTATCTGGGAGATTATAATTATGTATTTAACGATAACACCGTCTGTTACTACTTTAGTAAAAACTCGTATCTCATATATCGAGATGTTTGAGTTTGAACTTAATTCACTTCAAATTGAAGAATAAAATCGTACGTCACGAATTGTGAGATACGATTTGTATATCCTTTCCTTGCTGTATGTATAGAACAATAAAGAGTATTTGTATTGTATTACAACGGCTTTCTTTACTTGTGTATTCGCAATCTAGCTCACTACAATAACGGGAAGTAGTTCCAAATGAACTTGGAACATTTGAACCTGAGTACTCAATACTTAATTATATATTGCATTCCATAATGTATACAGGTGGTACAGATGTAGTGCATAATATTGTTTTCTTTCGTATTTTCACGGAAACGTACGAACGAGTCTTGCTATTTCAGTCGGTCACAGTACAAAAAGTACTGAGGTTGACTGAAGTACCATGACACGTTCGTACGTTTCCGTGAAAATACGAAGGAAAACAATTATGCACTACATCTGTACTTAAATTATCTTAAAACTTATAATAAATAATGTACCCTGTATAGCACAACTTGTAAACTAGTGAGAGAGATATGCTAATAATACAATTATCTATTAACAGTATAACTTTTCGTGTAAATATCAAAGAATAACAGACATACAAAGGAAGCTAAGCCAAATTAAATCAAATTCTTTTAAAATAGTTTACAGGACCATTATCAGAAGACATTGCTGTTCAGTAGTTAACAGCCAAATTCAAATTCAATAGTTTATTGCATATCACATAATCATTTCTGATTCTTGATTAAAATCATAGCACCGTATTTAGCGGACTCGATAATGTATAGGTTATTTTTTTTTTATTATTTTTTTATGTCATATAGATGGCAAACCAGCACACAGGCCACCTGATGGTAAGTGGAAACTGTGACCCATAGACATTCGCATTCACAAGACTGAAAGCCAAGGACTGCAAATGCGTTGCCAACCCTGAGGACTAAGATGGAATGCCTCTATGCTAGTCATTACACCGGCTGTCTTATCCCCAAACCGGAACACAGCAATGCGAACACTGCTGTTTGGCGGTAGGTTAATGGATAAGATGGTGGTAGCGATCCGGACGGACCCTGCACAAGGTCCTACCACCCGCAAAGTTATTCCTTAGACATACCTTAATAATCTGTGGTTATTCCAGCCTAGGCTATTTGAAGATTTTGCAACTAATAGAAGTCATCATCAAGCCTCTGGATCTTGAATTATGGCTGACGACGGCTAAGGTGTTGTTTTTATTTTAAATTTAATCCAAGGAAAGCTTGAGGACGAGTAAGAGGCAAAATTTGATCAATTTTAATTTACTATTAATAAACATGATTCAATTTTAATTCATGTTTGATCTTATTGATTACGAGATAACGTTTTGCGGCGTTAGTGTTTGATATGACGAACGTAATGATTCATCATTACTAAGTACTTACTTCAATAATGACGATCCCTGATTGTCAATCTTTATCATTATTGGGTGTTATGTGTCCACATAACAGTATTTACAAAAGATTTCAAGAAATTACACCAAGCAAACATATTTACTAAAAAAACTATTTTTTAGTACAGACGAGCTTATCCTTTCGAGGCAGAGATCACAGCAAACCTTTGGATTGAAGAGGAAAGAAGTACCATACGAGTAGTAATATACAATATAGTACCAAAAATAATGGCTTTAATAGTCTTATATGAGACTTTTCTTTATTTTTTACACATTAGAGTACGTTTTTTTTAACCATTCTGTCCGAAAAGAATACTTATTATATTAAAAATACTCGACGAGACAACGAAATTCAAAATAAAAATGAAGTTTAAGACGAAACTAAAACATCGCAAAACTTATAAATGTTTGTTTCCAGCACCGCTATCAGACTTACAGTACAGCTCGTAACATTTCTCAATCTAGCCTTTAAAACTGCTAAGAATTTTATGCGCTAAGTGCATTCTGCTTCTTTCCTACATCCGACAGCCTAATGCGATAAAAGAGAGCAGTAATAGCCGTAAGGGAGCTGCCATGATGCCACTCATTTACCAAATTGTGGGGAATTCAGAATTGCAGGAATATAGAATTTTTTATTGCCGTCGTGGCGGTAATGCGGTTTTAGTGGCGTGGTGCTAAAATTGGTGTTTTTGTTGAGATAACTGCCTACTGAAACTTCGTGTAATACTCCTGTATATTTTAAGAAAGATTTTTATATGACTTCCCAAGAGGTTAGTATTTTTGTTTTATGTAGGTATGTATTGGTATGTTGTTATAAATGTCTGATTCTTAACTTAAACGATTTGACGGATGGCTAAATTCAAGATATCGTTGAATTGATCTTTAATAAAAGGATATACATAATTAATTAATTACGAACATAGGAGTAAATAATCTATTATATTTAAAAAATATAGTTTGAATTTTATATTTGCTTTATGTTTACACTTGTTACAAAGTACAATAGCCTTTAAAATACATTAAATAAATGAGTGTACCTTACTTGTGTCAGCAATAAAATGAGTTACTATGTAATATATAGTCTATAAAATTAATATTTAATATCCACATAATGCCCGGGACATCGTTAATACTCGTAAATCATAATTATCTCCTCAAGCGTGAAATTATTTCACTGGCAATTCGCATTTCAATTAGTACAGTCAGCAAAAATGTGGTCTACCACCCTACGGTTGAAGTTCATTTGCACGTCATGATACAACAACTTCGATTATCCCTTGCAATAATATTATGACAGTGACAAGTGTCAGCCTTAGTGATAATTAGATCTCACAGAAACTGTTGCCAAAACTGGAAGACCACTTTGGTGGCATTACGCAAGTAGATAATTTTAGTCGTTTTTTTTATGACAAAGAGAAGGCGAACGAGCACACAGGCCACCTGATGGTAAGTGAAAACTGTGACCCATAGACATTCGCATTCACAAGACTGCAAGCCTCAACCCGTATTAATAAACTGATCTCAAATCTAATGCTCGTTTCGAGATGCGTCAAAAATTACAGGTTCTATGGTTTGGCGTTTACTTTGACTTTGATTACACCGGCTGTCTTATCCTCATTAAATAAATAAATAGATTAATAGTAGTAAGTAGATAACATAATACCACTAGAGACTGAAAACCAGCGCTGCGAAGACTCGAGCACTCGCCCGCGCTCGCAGCACATGCTGAGTCTGTGCCTTTTGTCACACCTTTTTTTATGTATAAAATTTTGTTATTTAGTATTTTACTGGTTTTTTGGGTGACAATAAATACTTCTTATTCTTATTCTTATTCTTATTCTTATAATTACAATTTTAATGTGTTGCGGCACTTGTGCTGCAATGCCAGTTTAAGTGCATGCTTAAATAGCTTGTGTGGATGTTCCATCTATACCTACCCCAATATCATTTGAACTGTACTGCTTAACGAAGAATTTTTTCTTAATATACAGATATTAAGAAAAAATTCTTCGTACCGTAAGGAAATTAAAATAAACATAGCTGATTAAGTTGTATGCCACTACATTATTTACACATTCACTGGCGGAGCCGCAAAAGCTTCGTTTTAATTCTTACTAGAACAGAGAACTTACTCACTTCGCCAAAAGAACATATTAATTAAAAACTCTGCGTTGTAAAATTAAAAACACATAATGCAGTGTTCACATAGACCAGAACAATTGCGGGCCCTTGGGCACAAAGGTTTTTGTCCTTTGTTTCTTGTTTGATGTATTGCGGGCCCGCCGGACCGACGCAAGACAGGGGAGCTAAATTATCTATTTGTGACTGTGTTGTGGAGTCAGGGAGGGTTTGTAAGTCAGGTTGGGAACTAAGTGGACACGTATCTTTGTGCTGTGCAGCCTGTGCAGGATAACAAAAACGTTCACAAAAAAAAAGTCGTTTGTAAGAGCACTGACCTCTAACACGATGTAAGAGATTACAAGAATGCATTTCAACGTTTAAAACGAAAATATTTATAGACCCAGCGAAAGGTTTTTACTGCACGGGGTTTTGGTAACATCCCGTAAAACGAACTTTTAGCTTTACCTTTACATTCTTTCTTTGTCTATTAACTTTGTGTAAGTCTGTCTGTTTGTGATGGCTGGATTCAAATCTCAAATGGAAGGACTGATTCCAATGTGTTTTTTTCTTAAAAAGAAGGTTAATCGAGCCGCTCGAGATTTATTTATTCTGAAAATAGAGGTCGAAATTTTCGCCGCGAGTTTTTGATATAATTAACATATTGTTTCAATGACGTTATTATAAAATGAATTTAGCTGTTGCTTATTTCGTTTCATATAGGGTACTTTTCTGGGGCGGTGGCTAATGCAATAAATAATACACCCGTAGATCATTTTTATTATCAGCCTTAAATAAATGGCAGAAAAACGTCATTAAATTTTGACGCAACATTAAACATTGAACGGTCCATTAACTTTTTGTGCATAAGCCGATTAACTTGAGACGTAAGAAAGAAGAAGTCTGAAGTGTTGGGAAGCAAGCACGAATCAAAGATACGGATCTGATTCTACAATTATATTGAACTGCGTCACACCTTAAAGCGGGCTACATACCATCAGTATTAACTGCACAGTGTCAACTGTACAGTTTTATCTAACGGAAATGTGATATTTGTTCGATTGTCAGTTTAACTGCAAAGTTTGCAGTGCCTACACACATACATTTTAACTGAACAGTACGACGTCAGTTAAAACTGATGGTCTGTAGCCCGCTTAATATCCAGTTTAGGACTACCCTATAATTACTGTTACAAATTTACCCTATTTTGATAACCACAATAATACGCATACCCTACACTACGAAGTGCAAACACGCTTTTTAGTACCCATTATGTTACAAAAAGTGATAATTTTGTTTTACTTATTTAAGCAGTCAGTTTTATTTAGTTGCAAAACCAGCGGGTAAGGCCACCAAGGAGGTCTTAGATATTGGTTGTATATGTATGTGTCTTAGATATAGGTATGTTTGTTTGTGATTTGTATCTGTGGGTGTATAAGGGTATATAAACCTTGTCTCCCTTATACACCCTTGTTCACCTACAATAAAACTTTTGCAAGAAATGGCCAAGAGCAGCTTGCACGTCACTTGCAAGCCACTTGCTAGTGCAAAGTAACACTATCCACACTGTCAAACGTTTCTCGCAGAAATTTTCTTGGAGACAATAAAATAACCCTCGTCTCGGTGCAAAAAAAAAAGAAACTTCGTACCTAATTATAAAATTTTGAGTGTCATATTTTTAAATGATTGATTTGAAACCTCAGTCCTATTTTTCCTGTAACATTTATTTACACTAACTTTTTACTTAAGTGGCTAATACCGTTGGAAAAATATCTTAACAATTTCATCTTACTTACCCTCTAACATCTTGAAGGGGACATATTGGTGGAAGACCAAATAATAATTCGATACGGTGCAGGCACAGGGTGTTCCGGCCGCGCGGCTGCACTAAATTGCAATATGATGTGCATTCAGAATATTGCACTTTTTCGGGGATCTCTAATAAAAGCTGGACGCTAACCGTAATATAAGAAACATTCAATTTAATCATCACGAATGTATCATATGTTTAAATTGGTTTTTCCCGTGACTTAGCTCGCGTAGAATTTGTTAAAAGTTCAGTTGATTCAACAAAAAAAAACCATTTATTTTTCAAGTATAAACATACAAATGTGACTTTGGTTATTTCACCTTCACAATTAAAGGCTCAACTGGTATAGAGACCATGAACGTATTTTTTCCTAAGAAAATCTGAATATTTTGTCTATTGACATATTTTTAAACTCGAAAAAATTGGTGATTGGATCTTAGAGAAAATCTGCACCAATAGTCAAGAGCCAAAGCTAATTTAATATAATAAATATGTTATTAGTAAACAACTTCTCTCTCGTAAATATGCTTGGCTTTATTATATCAATAACAATGAAAACCTTCCCCAATTCCGACTCCATAGTTAAAATAAAACCGCGGCGTATTTGCCCAAGAGATCTGGAGCGTGCAGAGACGTCATTCAGTCGCATCCGCAGCCTATACAGAATGGAACTACCTTCGATGCAGCGGAATGCAACAAAAGAGCATGCAGGTAAACGTCTTTCATTTGATATTTGTCTGTGCCAGGGAGCTGGGCGGCTGGAAGTGGCTTGGAAAAAAACGTCCATTATTTGACCTACTCCTAAAGTAATTCTCCCGTCCTCAAATTCACAGTAAAGCAATTATTAACATGGTTTTTCGTGACCATATCTAGTATATCCCTATTGTTGTCTTTGTCAAATACTGTCAGAGAGTTTTGACACATTTTCCTGCTCAAGCTACGCTTGAATATATTTTTTATTCTTATTTTATGTTAGATTCATTGTTTTATATAGTGCTCGGTTAAGCTTTATAATTGTATAATATCATAAGTAGTATTTAAAAAAACGACTGACTGTTGAGTTCTTTACGGCGTTTCTTCTCAGTAGTCTCTTGCGAAGCGCTGGTAGATTTTTGACGTGTAAAAGTGGCCGTGCGGCGTACTTACTGAATTGGCTTAGGGTTATGTTCCCGGGTCATCTATACCATCTATAATTATCTTCTTACACATGGACCCGACGAGGATCTCTTGTGCAATTACTTCACCGTAGGAGCATCCGGTAATGTCCTTAATTAGAAACACTCATTGGTAAATGGTGACCACGGGGGTTTGTACTCGGTACCTTACGATCACGAGTCGACCTGAACCAGTAGGTCACCGACGCTCTCCAGACTACCTGATAATTGTCATCGCAGTATAATTGATAAGGGTGACGGCACCAATGTTGGAGACTTAGCTGAAGGTAGGTACCAATAATGGACACTTAATTTTTAATTCTAATATCATAAGGTTATAAGTAAATTATAGTAGATTGTTCAACAAGGGACTAAAACAAGCCATAATGACACGAGATGTTTAGCCACGCGAGCGAGCTTGCGAGCGAGAGTGGCTGTAGTTCGAGTGTCATTATGGTTACTTTTCACTTCGAATGCGAGAAAAAAAAAACTCTTTTATATTAGTAATCATTAATCGTGTTTCACGAAATTAAATCTTTTTGTAATAATTTTGCACCGTTGGCATTTTGAGGTTATTTCCACGGCCTAAAAATGGTCCATACACAATCTCTGAAAATGGCGATAATCCTCCATTCATTAACAACGTGATGTTTAAATGCTTGCATATTTAGCCAACAGATACAAACTTGAAAACTATTTGGACCATGCCTAATAAAATAGATTTTATCCCTGATATATTTAAATAGATTCATATTTGTAATCATTAATCGTGAAATTAAATCGATTAATTTATATTTTTTGCAAGAAAAATGATCCATATACAATCACTGAAAAAGGCGATGATTGGCAGTTTAAGGGTTTCCAAAGTAAATTAAAAAGAAAAAGTACTTGCGGTGGATGCGGAAAGCACAAGACCGGTCTGAGTGGAAAGCCTTGGGGGAGGCCTATGTCCAGCAGTGGACGTCTTTCGGCTGACATGATGATAAGTAAATTGATTGTCTCAAATAAATAAAACCTTATCTTCTGTAACATAAGAATCAAGAACCTATCAATTATTAGTACCTATCAAGTCGCTATGCATTTCATCGTATCAACTATACTCTTTTTCGCCTAAGACGAGTCCAGTGACAGCCGCAGAGCCGTATTTCGTAATTTCAATCACTTACCATAATATTCTCTTGCGAGGTTTTTTTTAAAAAGGCGATTACTGATTTAAGTTCCTGAACGGCGTCGCTAGGTGTGTACCAGTGTATTTTGTATTTAAAGTTAAAAAACTAGTGTAATACGTGTTTATATGATCTATCACAGGACTCATCTTAGGTGAAAAGGAGTGTAGTGATGTTTTACTGGACAGACTCTAACAAGGTTTATTTCGTCAATGTCGAATTTTAGACAATCACTATGAACTTAAACTTAAACTAGAAATAAGTCTATGCATACACGCGAGGACAAATTGTTCGGTTAAAGAGTATTTACTCTGGTGGACAAGGGGTGGGCTCGTCGCGCTTCTGTCAAGTCCATTATTGGGTTTGAAGTTATAATTTGTACTTGAATGACAGGTGTCAGAATTGACTTCTTACTTTCCTTGTACTATAGTTTATAAGACGCCCTGCCTCTTCCGGGCACTCTACTCCCGCGCTGTGTATTATTTTTAATCCAGCCCGCGGCGACCTCGTTGCTCGCTGCTAATCCCGAGACGGGGGCCCGGGTCCATCATCACACGGCATCGCTACAATGGAAGAAAACTCTTAAATGTTCAGGGTATGAAAGACCAGTTGGGTAGTTTTGTATAATTTAAGCAAGCGACGATCTAGGTGGGTTTTTTTGGAAACGGTTCTTGGAAACAATGCCATAGAGACGCAATATTTTGGACCCTAGAGCGAGGCTCAGGTTTCCAAATACTTTAGCTTTGTGCAAGCTTGTTTTACTCACAGGGAATCGTAGATAACGAACCAGAATCCTATGTATACGCAGAAGAAAATAAATTACTCTGCTTGAGACGCTAATCGAGTTCGATTTCCGCTAATGAAGATGAAGAAGCTGAAAATTGGAATACATGTGTGTGTAAATGGGTGACAATGCAATATCATGGTATCTAAGAGCTGATCTAATGATGGAGTCGGAAAGTGGCGACAGGATCTCTTCTGTATTGTACCCATTAGTTTAATTTTGATAAGCAGAAAAGCTTCTCCCAAAAATGTTTATTTTGACAGAAAACTATTTTCATGCTTCCTTATTGTTATTGTAAATACACGTAGTGCAATGGAGCCATGCCAAGACCCGCGAGCCCCGATCGAGCGACCTGCGTATTATTTGCTACCCTACTTACTGCGTTAAGGCTGGCTGCATTACATACATACAGCAGCAACATTCAGCCCGCTATTCGAGAGGCCACATATAATATCATGTTTTGCAAATGTGGATAATAATAGAAAGGTTTTTAAACGTAGGTTTTCATTTGTAATTGTTTTGTTTGTTTTCATTTCCGTTTTGCCTACCGTAGCACTCTTTTTACTCTGACTTTTATCATTATATTATAAGTGCCTAGCTTTTGCCCGCAGCTTCGTTTGCAAAAAACATATTGCATATTTCTAGGGCTATAATTATGTCTAAAATCTTTAAGAACAATGGCCGTAGTATGGCTCTTTAACGAAACGTAGACGGTGAAAGTTGATAAAAGACGGAAGTCGCGAGTAAGTTCACAGATCACTATCAGAAAAGAAGTTTGAACACCTAAATACACAAAAATACAAAACTAAAACAAATTACACATCCGCCATCTTTTGACGTTGCAAATGGCCAACGCGTCTTACGTCGTTGTTGCATTTTTCTAGGGTTATAACTATGTCTAAAATCTTTATCAACAATGGCCGTAGTATGGCTCTTTAACGAAACGTAGACTGTGAAAGTTGATAAAAGACGGAAGTTGCGAGTAAGTTCGGCACAGCTATGAATCAGAACCAAACACGAGGATGAGGTTTGGTGCCAAGTTTTTGTTTAGTAAGTAAATTGTTGGACACTTGTGATATACAGGATTTTGACAGTTGTTTCCACAGACAGGCGTTTCCACAATGAAGTGATTTCGCCAGTGTCAAGTATATATAAGTATACATCAATATAGCAATAAAACACAATCCAATCTTCTCTAGGAAGATTGGTGGCAACGTTGTACGGTGATATGTAGGACAGAGGCCAAGATAGTTTTAACCTCTGTGCCACTGCGAGTCCACTTGAAACGAGAAGTAAGATGCCAGGATACACGAAATAAGTCCAAGTCTTCTATTACTGTGCAACACAAAAGCATAAAAAGCATAGATCACTATCAGAAAAGAAGTTTGAACACCTAAATACACAAAAATACAAAACTAAAACAAATTACACATCCGCCATCTTTTGGCGTTGCAAATGGCCACCGCGTCTTACGTCGTTGTTGCATTTTTCTAGGGTTATAATTATGTCTGAAATCTTTAAGAACAATGGCCGAAGTATGGCTACTCCTTAACGAAACGTAGACGGTGAAAGTTGATAAAAGACGGAAGTCGCGAGTAAGTTCGGCACAGCTATGAATCAGAACCGAACACGAGGATGAGGTTTGGTGCCAAGTTTTTGTTTAGTTAGTAAATTGTTGGACACTTGTGATATACAGGATTTTGACAGTGAAATTACATGCCAATATATGGAGGGTTATAAAAGGAGGAAAGCCTAAAAGAGATGGATTGTGTGAAGTGGGATATAAAAGAGCGGGGGTGAACGCTGAGATGACGGTTGATAGGGATGTGTGGAAGAACTAATATTTAATATTATATAGAGGTAAAGTTTGTGACGTTGTTGGGGACAAACTCTGGATCTTTTGAACCGATTTAGAATAATCTTTTACCAATACAAAGCAACGTTATTTGTGAGTGTCATACTGCCGTCCGATTACGTTAGTTACGTCACGACACTAGAGAACGTTTAAAGTCAAATAACTGTGTTGGTAACAGCTACAACTGATTCTCAGTGCAATCTTAAAAGACGGTTACTGCAACCAACTTCACTTTAAAACAGTTATCTTACTCTAGCTGTGATTTACCAATTTATTTTATGCAAGTTTCGTCAGGAACTACAATTTAAAAAAAACGTTATCTATATTGCTAATTCTCTTAAAGACCGTTAAAGGTTCTTAACCGTTGCGTCGTAGTAGAACACATAGGTGTAACATACATTTACAACGCTTAAAGACAGTCACCGCTTTCAAGTTTTGAAAATCCATTAAAAACGATCAATGGATGCAATACTATAACACGGCAAAGTGACATTACAACGCTAAAAAACGGCAAACTTCAGAGACTCAAAGGGTCAACCGCGCGCCCGCGCAGGTGGTCGCCATAACGTCAGGAGGGCAGGACGTGCGCCGTTTTGGGTCGAGTTCCCGCCAAAAATGACTTCGAAGGCAAGGTAAGAGTTTTAACTAGCAATTTGTATTTAAATAGTAAGTTTGATTATGTTTGTTGTTAGTTTGCTTATAAAGTTTATTTTTTAGATTATTTAACTTCACATTAGTATGTATGATGGTAGGTATGTATGTTTACTTAGTTTAAATCTTGTAAACAAGTTTAGAACCAGAGGAGCTATTGTCTAACGCACTCGCCATCACGATCGTATTCATTTTGAAAATCGAAGGCATGTCTTCATACAAAATGAAAACAATTGTTTCGCTTTGAAGCCGATTGTCATTGCGAGTGCGTTAGGCAATAGCGACGCAGTTCCCAGAGGTCGATTAAATTTAATGCTTGATTAAATTTGCTGCTGTTACTTCCTTTGCTATATGAATAGAATAAGACAACAAGCATTAAATTTAATTGACGTCTCTGAGTGCGGGAGAGTAAGATATATTTAATGTAAATTATTAGGTATTTATTATTTTATTAAACGCTGTACTGTTGTACTACTAATTGTTATTCTATGTGGTTCTTTGTTTCGAGTTAAGTACAGTCAATAGCGTAAATAAGTGATCATTTATGTACCTTGTCGCTTTCAATCGTTTCACACACGACATTGAAAACACGACGTTAAAGTGTCAAGGTAGGTACACTTATTTCTGCTGTTGACTGTACCCCGTGATTGGCGTGGCTACATTTAAAATCTGATTCTGTCCAGGAAAAGCCTTGTGTTATAAAAACAAACTGTTTATGTCTATTGCTGACCTGTAACCAAAATACATCACATATTAAAAAATAGAAATATATGTTATAATTTATTTATTTATTTTTCTTAGGCTCTGCGGTTCGAGAATAAATAAGATTCTAGATCTTTGCATGGATCAATCGAGTCCCGAAAAAGAAAACCAACCTCCATTGCAACAGCCCGAATCCACCCCACCATCAACTAACAAACAGACAAATGAAAAGTTATGGAGTAAAAATGGCCCTGGAAATGATCCGCTATCAGAAGTGAACCTTGTGAACTCTCTATATTCTGCAGAATACAGTATGACCACTTCAATTAGAGTCATCAAAGTTAATCAAAGCTTGTAGTGCAGCTTTGCCTTTGAATAGGGAAGACTTGGCTCCTGCGGTTCAGATTCCAAATCGCCATCTTCCAGACCCCGATTCATGCAATAAAACTAAAATGACTGACCAAGAAGCATCTATTCTTGAGCCAAATCAATCGCTTCTCGATTTGGTCTGTCATGAACAAATTGAACGGATGTCTACGTGTTCATTGTCGTCATTTGAAGAATTATTGGATTATCATGATTTTGTAAAAGATAAGCACCAAGCCAATTCGCCGCAAGCCTCACTACATAGTTTATCAGGAGACTATTCTTCAGACGATTCCGTCAAGGATAAAGACTACATTCCAAGTGAGGAATCCGAGGATAATGACATTGAGCTAAGTTTCAAGAGACCCAAGCAATGCAGTTCTAATATCGAATCTAGTAATACTCACATTTGCCAAGCTAATATCACTGGGCAGTCAGAAGTTTTAAGAATTGTTTAATTGATCTCATATTAAGTATCTACCTACCATTGGTAATGCTGATCTCTTTTTACCAAATAAGATTTATTATAGTAACTAGTAATTATTTTTTCGAATGGCTTTAGAAAAGTTTTTTAGTTTTTTAGATATTATAATTGTCATCAGAGTTGACTTTAATTTAAAGTATTTAACTAAAATGTTAAGTAATTGTTGATTTAGTACCAATTTCACCATACGATGTTACATTTAATCAATGTTAATCGACTGTTAGTTTATATATTTTGACAGCTGTTAATGCGCTAATCGTCTGTTAAGTTGTTAACAGCGTATGGTGAAATTGGTACTTATTTTGATAAAAATATTTGTATTAGTATACAGTTCCTATTATGAGTGTAATTATTACAACGATTATTTTTAATTAGGATTTAAAAAAGTTATTGCGTTAACGGTTTTTAGAGGAGATTATTTTGTTACCAATTTTATGCGAATATTTGCCTGTTTTTATAGATTTGTTTGTAACAATAAAAGTTTTATCAACGAAGAAGTGTATTATTACCAATGATTACTTAATATTCTTCTTTAATAATAGATTTCACTTGCTTCTATAGCAATAATAAACATGTTTGACCATAGTTCTTGTTACTGTTACAACGAAAGAAGTGAGATCTAACCGTCTATTTACCTCAATGCGTTCAGTTTACGATGGAGTATTCCTACACTAAAACACAGTTAGCATAAATTGGATTTTATAAAACCCTTTTTTTTGTAGTTGTGTTTGTATTTTACTTTCTAAGGACACAATGATAAAGACAGTATAAGCTCATTAACGATTTTGTTCAAAGTTTTGATGATAGTAACTTTTACTAGTTACAATTCAAGAAAAAGGTTAAGTGACTTAACCGTTTTTTAGCTGTGATATTCTTTATAACTATGGTCTGTAATGCCACAGTCCTCCAATAACAATATATTACAACACATAAAAGCGGCTACGATTCAGCAAGCCGTCTTTAAGAGTTGTTAATATATTATTTTTTAATAGAAAAATGCTAGGCTAAAGCATAAAACCCTTTATAAAAAAATTACCATACAACCTATTAATATACTTCCTACACTGATGGAAAGTGCAAAAATAGACCAATAATTATCAATTACAAAAAACGTAACAAGTCTTTAAAATATTTAGAAAATTAAGTTATCACCTTTTTTGCTCATATCTCAAAAAGTGCTTTTTTCACTTAACGGCCTTTTAGTGATCGGACGGCAGCATAGGCTCACCATACCAACCCAAAAAAATGTTTATTGCCCAAAGAGGGCACGGGAGCAGCTAGTATCTAACAAACTAGCTCTAAAATGTTCTACATCCGAATATAAATTATAGTATTATAGGTATGTGTCCAGGATTATGCATGAGTAATTGAGTATCCCACTATAGACATTGAATATATTAATAGTTTCCGGCGGAGCACTAACAACCATTTCAAGTTAAAGTACCAAGACTCTGAGTTAAGCCAGACGAAAGGACAGACGCGCATGGCGAAATAAGGGTTCCTTGTTGACTACGGAACCCTAAAAAGGAAAGGAAAAGGAGGAAGGAGGAGAAGGGGGAGGTTCGTCATAATAATAATTGTTGTTTATTGGCTCCTGAGAGAAAACGGTTAACATAATTGTAACAATACGACAAGTAAATAGCCTTGACATGTTCAGTCAAAAAAAAACGTCAGAGGGATTTGCCGTGGCGACCGGTGGAACTACAATATTCTAAAGTGAAAACCGGGACCCCATTGTCAGTTTGATTTTGAATAATTGTATAAGGCATAAATAACTTTTAACATAAGTGTAAATAAGCAAAAACAGAGTTAGCATTGAACTGTTTCGCAGAAATCGTTTCGCGTAAATTCAGTTGGATGAATAATCTTTACGCATAACATTGATGAGTGGAATGTTCGTAAAGAATACACAATAAAACGCATAAAGTTATTCAGCAGAATAATATTTCGGTTTAAACGTTTTCAACATAATTAAAAGCATATATCAGATAAAAAATAGCAGGAAGATGTTCCCGGCTTATGAAAAAAGACCTAACTACCTTACCTACCCGAATAGCTTCTTCCGACCCATGTTGCTCGCTTTGCTCGCTCCCATTATGCTACACCACAGTATGCAATAATGACCATACGGAACTAAATTATTCATTATGACATTTTTATTGTTTCTCTCATTTGAACCTAAGGCATTAACTGCCGCACTCAGAGACATCAATTAAATTGAATGATTGTTTAATGTGTGTTGTCTTATTCTATTGCTATAGCAAAGAAAGTGACAGCAACAACTTTAATGAAGCATTAAATTTAATTAACGTCTCTGAATATTATATACAGACATTTGTACTTATGCATTACGAATAAGAGGTAGCTCCTTAGTGATAAGATTTTGAAATCTTGGTGCATTATAAACATTGCACTATTGCACTTGCGCCGTCACGGGCCATTTGCGGCGATTATGACGTCGAGTGCATTCCGCGGCTAGAGTACGCAATCGTTGAGTGCGCTCCACACGGCGCCATCTTAAATCTCTTTTATGATCGGGTTCATTTTATGTTTAATAGTACAGGTGCCCCCGTATTTTGTTGTATGTTATTTTCATGCCAAGGACTTTAGTTGAATAAAAAATACATCAGTCTTCATAGAAAATAATAATTATG
The DNA here is from genome assembly GCA_923062465.1 of Acleris sparsana. Classification (NCBI taxonomy): domain Eukaryota; kingdom Metazoa; phylum Arthropoda; class Insecta; order Lepidoptera; family Tortricidae; genus Acleris; species Acleris sparsana. The sequence goes on along the minus strand of OV281301.1, from coordinate 16,301,285 downwards.
AAAAAAAAATCCATAAATATATGTGAAATCAACCGTTAACGCCAGTGACTGATAACTGAGATAATGGATAGGGACCACCTTAAAATTCCGAATTAGTTTTTTCCGAATATTCTTCTGTCCGAATTTGAATTGGATGTTACGCTATGTTACGCTGGAGCTCTTTTATATTAAATACAAAATTAAATTGTCATAAGTAGGTTAGGTTATGTTAGGTTAGGTTTGATTTGAAACCGATAGCAAAAAGTTAAGTCTTCTATCAAAAAATTGCGTTCGGAATTATGAAATATCAGAATTTTAATCGTTTCGGAATTATTACGTCCGACTGTTACTTTTACCACCATAAATAAATAAAAACCCGACCATCGCAAAGCAAAGGGATGGGTAATGATTTTGACACCCTATGTATACAATGTATGTATGTATGATGTATGTATGTATATTTATGTTTGGATTTTCCACTCTAGCGTCGTTACTTATTCATGTATTAATATATTGATATGTACAGTCACACGGAATTGTTGAGCCTCTTGCCTGCTTGAGTTTATCGATATAGGTGATCCCTGTCATCTAATTTTGCCCCGTATATTCCGAGGTCTTCAGCCATACTAGGCGGCTGCGTCTGTATCGCGTGTCAAATGTGGATAAAGCGTCCATCACTCTCGTTCTTATTTACGCGTCAGAAGGTGTCGGATGCCTTATCCACACTTTATCACGCGCTAAACGCAGCCATATTAGGCCCTCTGCCTTGAAAAGTTAGGGCTTGGATTGACTACGCTTTGTGTCGTTTTTACATTTTATTAAAAAAACAAAGATCTCGTTTATGCGTTTTAGGGCGTAGTTCACCGACCAATTTAAAAGACGGTTAAGTCTTAATCAGCTGTTAGTTAATACATATGACAACCGTTAAACTGCTAACCGTCCGTTTAATTGTTGGTGAACTCGGCCCCTTAAAAACAGACAAAATTTAGCGCATCTGTTAACTTGAGCAAGAAGGTGCGCAGTGCGGGATCTCGCAAACGCCGCTTCAAAGAGAAAAAAACTAAACTTCACTCAGGCTAAAGTCAACAGAAATGGTGTAACTAAAAGCAAAGGACGAACAATTTAAAGCATCAAATTATTCCTATAGTAACTTCGTCTCACCCTAGCTAATGGCAGGAGTGGCCAGGGTGACAAGGGTCGCCCTCGATTTAGCACTTGGTACGTATAACACAAATGTGTTTCGGGCAACGTCGAAGGAAATAGAGAAGCCCTAAGCTTCGTTAGCCCTTATCTTATCTTGTCCCACGAAAGGCTCCTTACACACTCAGCGGTTGGAATGTGCAGGTTTCCTTGTGATGTTTTTTCGTCACCGTCAGAACACCGGGTAATGTACTTAAGTTAGAAAAACTCGGTGACTTCGGAGATTCGAACTTAGTACCTCACGATCACGAGCCGACTTCCTAAGCCACCTCGGGTCGTGTCATATGAGGAGTTGAGGAGGATGGTGCAGAATAGAGGAGAGTGGTAATTTCGCCACCGACGTAGCGAGTGATCGTGATAATAGCGTGTCCCTACTGTCAAGATATGATGACGTAAAATGATGATGTTAGATGTATATTCATCGGGCAGGAACCGATCACTCCAGCATATTATGCCGTGTGTTGACATGGTGATAATGATAATAATATTATTATTTTTATGTCTACCAATCACGGGACATTGGGAATCCCGGATTTTTGGAAGGCGTACATGGAGCCGAAGCCAACACGCAGAGGCCCTTTAGACAAGTTTAATTTAGTAAAGTTATGGGACACCAACCGGCGATTGTCCCTGAGTTCAAACTATAGAAGTATGCTCCCACGGACAATCACCGGTTAGTGTAAGACTATTTAAAAAGGATGGGAATATTAATAATAGGTTCTATGAATGAACTGATATGGATTGGTGAACTAGGCTATTGATGAAACTACGGCGCCTGCCTGGCCAATGCTAATTACTTTGGTTGAAATGGCAGGCGGTGAATCGCCAACTCAATGGAATGGACCTCCCGAAATAGCCACATAAATATAGCAGCAGGGAGGCAACAGTTCCAGAGGGGCTAAGGGTGGAGAGGTGCTCCTGGACTTTAAACGACCATAAGGTGCCCACTCACCACTTATGCAACACATCCGCCCTTCGAGCATATAACTCTTGCGACTCCACTCTGACCGGCCTGATATTATTATTATTACAAGGGCAATCACTGGCACAACGGGTATCGGTTTACATACTTGTGTATACTCAAATACATAGAAAACATCAAAGAGTCAGGACCAGATACTCGCCTTCATCACACAAATACTTGCCCGTACCAGGAGTCGAGCCACCAGACTCTGCATCATCCATTAATTCACTTTCTTTTTTGCAGGTGGTATAAAGTACGCACAGCCCGTGATATGCAAAGCATGGTGTGCATCGAAGAATCTTATAATAACTACTAAAGCTCGTCCTTTGGTGGACAACAAACTGGTGTTAACGTTGGAGGATAAGCTAAGCTCCTTCACATTGTATATACTGAGCAAAATGGAAACGATACGAGATAAACAGTATTATGGCGAAAAGGAGTATCTTGAACAACAATTAAAGATAATAGATGAGAAATTAAAAGGCAAAAAATGCTAATTTAATTATTACTTAGTTCTTATTTATCAATCACTAGAGGACATCCGCGACTGTCTGCGCCTAGAATAGCTTCTTTCTTCCCTATGGGGTTCAAGTTTCGAAAAATCCATATATATAATCCATCCCTCCAAATTTCAAGTTACTGCGGGAGTGCTTTTTAGGCTGTGCTAGTCACGGAAGTATTTCATATAGTTATAGATAATCAAATAATTTAATACCATACCTGCATTATACCATCAAATATAGCGCGGGCCTTCTGTAAAAGAGCGCGGGGCAGGAGCGGCGCGTGTTAACGCGTTTCTAAACAAGCCTTGATTGCCGCGCCGCCCTACTCCCGAATTAAAAATGAAATTTTATGGCCAAAAGGTTAACTAATGTTTCACAAAAACATTTGCCGAAAGATAATGCTTTAAAAACAACATAAATATACTTACTGCCGCGTCAATTTGTGTTTCCAAATCTAACCTAACCTAACAAGTAATAATCACAAAAATTGCAAGCTTGTGAAACGGACCCCTGGCCATAATGGAATTAATAATACAACGGGTGGTGCCTGCACCCTGTCCTGCCGTGCGTCTGGCTGCGGTAGTTCTGCCTCGCGCTGCTTCTGCCGCGCGCCCCGTCTGCCTTCTGGCGTCGCGCTCGTATTTGTGTATGTACATGTATAATATTATTTTAATGTTGTTAAAGGTTCGTTGCTTTAAATATAGAATATACTTTTTGCTATAATTACTTTGTATTACTACGTTCAACAAATGCATCTGCATCCAACCTACTCGTCGCTTTATACTTGCGGATGAGTATTGGGGACGAGTTGATTTTGTAGAGGAAGGTGTCCCGACCTTTTTTGCACGTGGTCCTACTGCGTAGTCCTACTGATCAATGATTTCTATTTGAATATCAAATTAACGAGGACCACGGAGATCCTCTAGCGCGGAGCTCCTGTTTCTGGGATTCTTGGCCCTCCGGGCCAGCTGCAGAACTAACATAACCTAAACCTACCTACGCAGTAGGACCACGGGCAAACCACCGTTCCCGACACCACTGCCAGGAGGGAATACGTACTATTGTTCTAACGGCCCTTTTTTGTAGCCTTTATATTATACGCATAGCTCCTCCCCCAAAACTTGATACTGTACCTTAAACGCGATTCCACAAGGAGTTAAAGCCCACTTTACATTATCCTTCCGTGATGTACGTCCGGGCACGATACACGAAGCAAAACGATAGTGCGTTGGCTTGCTGGACGTCAATAATTATTATTATTACCTTGACGGACTTTCATGACCGAATTCGTCGATCGAGCCCCCACACTTCTCGCACGACGTGCGGCTGGATGGTGCGTAGCCCTGACGTACGTCAGTAGAATGTGCATCGTGCATGCAATTTTAGAATTTCGTTTGTATAATAAAATAAAATAAACACATAGGGTTCTTGAAGCGAGTGTAGGAGCCACATCTTTGCCATTTAGGTCTGTGACAGCATGAAGTATACTTTGCACGATAGTGCGTCCAGTACCATCGCATCGATGGTCGTGCACAGTTATCTTCCAAGCTAGCTAGTGCTGCTTCACTGTGTTTTCATCGCAAAGGCTCCGGAGAGCGTAGCACGCAGAATGAATGCTACTCTCTATTGCTCTTGAGTTCATCTTTCCAATTTAGGTCTGAGTCTATCTTTACGCGTCAGAAACTTAACACACCTAGCCAGAGCCACATCTTTGCCGTTTAATTTCACTTCCAAGGATTCTCTGTCTAGAAGTAGCTCTGAAGAGTATGATTTGTATTTTTACCGTGTTCAGTTACAGGTATTTCGAGTTAAACCACATGTCAAACAGATTAATGGCCTCATTAACCTTTTTATTTAAATAATCAACATTATTTGAGGATATTATGGCATTAGTGACATCTGCAAAAACCTGAAGATGTGCTTTTCGACGAAGTCAATGAAATCATTCAGGAATAAAATGGGACCGAGAATGGAACATTGTACCTTTCCTGGAACCGTTCTACTCTGTAAAACCATATTTGGACATGTCATCGTATTGTCGACGTTATGATAGCTCTAGTTTACTTGACAGTAAAGGCGGCCAATTTAAAACCAATACGAGAACATCTCAAAAGCAATATCGGTAAAACTATAGTAGCAGAATAGCCCCGGCAGGCTTATTGCCTAACGCACTCGCAATCGCAGTTGTTTTATTTTGACAGTACGAAGGCGAGTCTGCGTTCAAAATGAAAACGATTGTTCCACTTTGAACTCCATTGCGATTGCGTGTGTTAGGCAATAGCTGGTCTGCGAAGCGTCCTGTGGGTTCCATAGCGAGAGCAGCATCATCAATGCCGACCGCTTCGACACGTGACCGAGCATCACTGAGCGACACCATTTCTTAACCGTAGTACCATCAGAGTACCATTATTGCCGTGGTACCATTGATGCTCATGCCTTAGAGTAATTAATTGTGCCTCAAATTCCATGAAAAAAAATGTATTTAATGTAATGTTTAATTGTAGAGCAATATGACTTTTTGATAATTTATCAGCACACACCTGTATATTTAAAAAGGTTTGAAATGAAGACAGTCACTGTGTATTAGTAGGTACAGATGAAATAAAAAATCTTCATCAGGCAACAAAAAATAATATTAGCCGCAGTCCCATTGACATAATGGAACCACGGCAAATTATTTGCCCTAGTACCATTGATGGTAACATCTGATGGTGCTACGGTTAAGGAATGAGCGAGACGCCTACTTAATTACGCCCCGTATTATGGTCGCCTTTATCGCGATGGATAAAGCATCCGTCACTCTCGCACTTACATATTGGTCAGAAAGTGACAGTTGCAATATTCCGTTTATCCACAACGATAAACACGACCATACCGGTGATCTTCATCGAGGAACTTTGAGCCAAGAACATGGCACCAGGTCAGTAGCCGCTGGTAAATATCCCCGCGCACCCCGCAGCTTATTGAGAAGCGCTTTACATTACACGGCCGTGGTAAATATTCCAAGTCCCACTGATGACTTCGAGAGTCTACAGACTAAGGCAGTTGTAAGCGGAGCAAAACCTGAAGGCACGGGCGGGCCATTTCAATAATTACTGGGGCCGCCCGCGCACTCTTACCGAGCATTTTAGAGCGCGATACTTACGGAGCATTTAGCACAACGAAGCCGTTTGTGAAGCAATTAAATATGCCTTAAGTGGTTTGGTACATACGAAGACAGTTGAAGTTAACAAGTGTACCTAAATATTAGCTTCCGGAATTTTCAACGGGTCCCGTTCGGGAGGAACGAGTTGTTTTTTGCCCTGATAAGCAAAATGTCCGAGTTGTAAAATGACTAATGGCCGAACCCTTTATTCAATCCCGGACGGATAGGTTTACTTCGTCGAAAGTTTTTAAACCTATTTCCGTTCTTTTTCCAGTTATTTTTTTTTAAAACAGGCAAATAGTTTAAAAACTTCGCTGATTCGTTATTACTGTAACTAAGTAAGATACCACTGAAAAACTTATGAAATAAAACATGAAATTAATATTTTTTCGTGACATGGACATAAGGGAAAACTACAAACTTTAAGATTAAAATGATCAATGTCTCCGAAATCAGTAAATATCGCTGAACATACACGGGGGTGAATTGGGTAGGTCTATCACGTCCTCTATCGGCCTGCTTCGTTTGATCCACACTTCCAAATACACACTGTATATGTCTGCCCTCTTAAGCTAATAAGCAGTATCCCAAATTCAACAGCCAAAGCAGTTTTAATTCTATTCGGTTAGTAATAAGGTTGATATTGCTACGGGAGTTTTATCTGACATACTGCCTATTGGCTTAGGACGGCAGATGTACACCTAAGACGTTTTGGTAACCAAGGCAAAATGCAACAAGTCCTGCTGAACCGAACCTGTTTCAACTTGATAAGTATTTAGTGAGTCTGATTGATCATCAGCCAAAAATAAACATGAATAAATCTCTTACTGTCGCGAATTAGGCAATCCGTAATGCGTATATAGTCTATATTTTTGTCCGATTTTGAAATAAAATTAAAAAGACCTTTTGGTACGTAGCCGGAACGGGGTAAAGTTTTTTTGTTTTTGTTATTTTTTCACAACTGAGTATAGTGCTTATCCTAAGGAAAACAACAAATTATAATAACCAACGGTAAGAGCTGGGTGGTAAGAAACCCTCAGTGCGCGAGTTCAACTCGCATAATAAGTCTGTTATGCATCCAATCTAGCCAATTTCCACTGGTATTTTATCTATATTATATTTCCGATCTAGCAAATAGAGTTATTAAGGTAAGCAAAGAAAATAACACCAAATTATTTCTAAAAATATATTTAATTACTATAATAAATCTATAATACATTGTTATATATCATGCAATAATATATTAATTTAAACATTTTAATCGTCATTTCAGTACAATAGGACACACGCATACATTATTTGATTCGTGTCTTTGGAAGTTATTTAAAACAAATTCACTTAAAACGCACTATCCGACAAAATAATTATGTCATACCACAGCAGCGACACTAGCCAGGACTTAGCCACAAACCTACCTATGTAAGGCCCGCTTGCACGTTGTGCAACCGTAGGATAAATTATTCAAGAACGTCAGATTCATATACGAACTGTAAATTATAACAAAGTAACCTTTCAACTTGGGGTCAACCTACAGTTAACATTTACGTGCAGGCGGGCCTTAAGGGCTTCACAGACTCACAGCACAGTATAGACAGTAGTTCGTCTTCAAACTCAGTTAGGGTTACCACGACATACTAAAGTAGTTCAGATTAGGATGAGCGAAAGGGACAGAGCTATAGCAGTTGTATAGCTCTATCCCTTTCTTTCAACTGAACTGCTTTAGTATGTCATGTCACCGACGCGCATCGACGAAACCTTAGCGAACCCCCCGAAGGGCAATAGGTAGCAGAAACTCTAAAATGGCAAAAGACGAACTACTGTTTATACTGTGCTAACAATCTACGTGACAATCCAAAATCCGTAAAGTAATGTACGAAACTTTTAAGGGTCAACTCACACCGAGACGCGACGCGCACATGCGACTCAAAATATACTTTATTTAGTACACGAAAGCGTTGAATCCTCACAATGAAATGTGTACCTTTTCATCTAGTAAATAAAGTATATTTTGAGTCTAATTGACCCTAAGAGAAACTAATAGTCCAGTGTTCTAATACAATGAACTGAGAGAGGCCCCTTAGGTTGTCGTTCCACTAGATCGAAGCGGAGAGGCGCGGAATTCACCAATCAGATGTGTCGAGCGCTCACTCACTCAAGCGAAGCTCTTATGACCAATGAGCAGGGGTGTGATTCTCTAAAACGCGGACGAACGAACGGGTGAATGTCGCAGCGGCGAGTGTAAGTAGTCCCGCCAGAGCGAACTTGGCAGCATCATTCTGTCGATAAGATCGAACGTTTAAGGCTGCCTAATTGAGAATGTTCAGACGGGTGACTCGTTCGTTCGTCCGACCGTGTTTCTGAGAGAATCACACCCCTGCTGCAAAATCATAATCTATGGATAGGTTTGAATAAAATGCGTCAAATTTTGAATCCGATTATTGATTATTAACTATTACTACAGATGTTGTATGTGGGTGACGCAATGTGGATTTCAGTGGATGAGTGTCGACGCAATCTGAAATAGTGTCGCTACTTAACAATAAGTACTATTAATTTATTATTAATTTATTATACACTACCCTTGCGTGGGTAAACAATTGTTAAATGAGAAATAAATATATCTTATTAGAAAATAAGTAAGCAAACAAATGGCAATTGCACAACTAATTATTTAAATGCACCAATTAACGATAGTCTCCAGCTCCAACTTTAATTAGTCATTAAATAAAGTTTCGCTTCAAAAAATTGTACTAGAAAAAATCGTCGATACAAAGTTAATTATCTAATTATAATTATATGGTACTGTTATTATACGACTGTACCCTTTCTCGGAAGATATTTAACTAAGTAGTATTACAAGATAGGCACCATTGTTGAAATTGACGGCACGCGTCAAAGCTAATTCATTTGAACATCACTGGCTACCACTTTGGTAGAAACATTTCGAAGACGCGAAACTAAAAGAGGTAGAGGTAATGCTGTCAGCATTTGGCATTATGATGTTTATTGTCATAGATTTATTTTTAAAACTAAGAATAGAATTAAAATCTATGAAGTCACGAGTCAACCCTGATAAAAAGTCAGTTTGAGGCAAAACAGAAAATTTATTTGTGAAGACATTATTAGGCATAGTTAATATGCCGTTTCATTAGTTGCCAAAAGCTTATATTTTCAACATGCAACCCTTAGGGTGCGGCTCCACTGAGGCGGAGACGAGCGGAGCGGAGCTGTGCCAATATTAACCAATAGAATCTAAGCTAACGTGCGCAAGCCGCGCTCGACGTGACCGCACGCGCCTTCTATTGGTTAATATTGGCACAGCTCCGCTTTTTTCCGCCTCAGTGGAGCCGCACCCTTAGAAGGATTACGCGGTGTATTACATCCCACTACAAACTGGTGTACAGAAATCAAAGTTAAGTTGCATTATTACTGTATAATTGAGAACAAAGCTTCACTTTCACTGGTTTTCTTGCGGTCATGCTCCACTTAAAACAACAGTTTTGGAAGAACAGATGCGGTGGAAAGTTTCCAGTATATCCTAATATAATTAAATAGGACTGTGTTGGGATGAGGAGGCTCTACGTGTTTTCCAATAACATACTTCGTGCTTGCACTTTACAAAATCATTACTCTATATGTCATAACGAGTCGTGCCAGGATAAGTGAATTTATTGCTTTATTTTTTTTACCTTTTGGACGTAAAAGTGAAATAAACCTACCACTTATTACTTAAGTGCACCATAAAATCTTTCTAAGAGTCAGATTCAGATGGAGTTACAGCAACTTCCAGATCGCATTCAACCTATCTCTTATCTACAACATAGCAAGGCAATTGTCGTCCTACTCAAAATAAGAAAATGAAAACAAGATATGACATTATATCTTCAGTGAGTCTAAACAAGAGATGCATTGAATATCATCCGGCTTTAAACAATCGATAGGTTTAGAACCAATGTCAGTAGAAAAGTAAGTTTAAAGTAAGTGTATTTGTTTCGGTATTCCAACCGCTTAATAACTTCATTATTGCACAAACATTGTCTTTGCGCACATGAGGTCCACTTAATGTCAAACACTCTATTTTGACCTTATCGCAAAACCAGTTTGTTTCGCAGGCAGTGCAGATCAGCTTTTCAAACTTAATAAATGTACAGTACTACCAGTCTTTAATTGCTATCGGAAATTTACCTTTTTAATACACTTTTAGGTCCGCTTGCATGTAATTTTAACCATAGTTTAATCCCAGGTTAAATTATTATTATGTCAGATTCATATAAGAACTGTAAATTTTAACAAATTAACCTGTTAACCTGGCGTTAACATTTATGTGCAAGCGGACCTTATAACACCCCACTTGTAACAACACACTAACAATGTAGGTAATCAAATCATGGAAATTTATTGTTACTTTTCTGACTTGAAATTTTGCATTGTTATGCAATTCTTATAACAATACAATACTGGGCTGCTGGGAGCTGGTATTACTTATGGAGACGGAGGGTGGCCATAGGAAATCCTCAAAGGCTCATTGTAGATTCATCGAGTTATTCGTCTCGTCTTTTAATAGTGATTTAAGTACAGTTAGATTTAAGAATAGCTAAACTGAAGTGGCAATGGGCGGGGCACATTGCTCGCAGGACTGATGGCCGATGGGGTCAGAAGGTTCTGGAGTGGCGTCCGCGGACCGGAAGACGAGCTGTAGGTAGGCCTCCAACAAGATGGAGTGACGACCTCGTCAGGATCGCGGGAGCGCGGTGGATGCGGAAAGCACAAGACCGGTCTGAGTGGAGAGCCTTCGGGGAGGCCTATGTCCAGCAGTGGACGTCTTTCGGCTGACATGATGAAGTACAGTTGGTCAAAACGTCTTTTAATAAATTTTTGAATGGAACTAGTGTTACAAATAAACCGTCAGCTAAACTGGAAGTACTGCGCTTACTTTTGACTTGAACCCCAGTCGCACCAGCATGTTTGAAAGATGGCGCGATACTGGCATTGACAAGCGCGCGTGGTGCGGGGGCGCGCACTACCGCGCGTGCAGCTGCGCGGCGAGCTGGAACAGCGCCTTGAGCCCGGGCACGAAGCAGGCGGCGGCGGCGAAGTCGGCGCCCGAGGCCAGCGCCGTCGTCAGCGCCAGCGCGCCCGCGTAGTCCGCCGCGCGCGCCGCCAGCACGCACGAGTGCAGCGAGCTCAGCGCCGTCTCTGACAGCTACAGAAATAATTGGACATTTTTATGCAACTGCGGGATTCTTGCAACTCTGGCCAAGACACCTCGGAAATAGTAAAAAATGGCGTACGTACATTTTTGCGAAGAAAATTAATGTTTACATCAAAAAATAAAGGCTATAATTGCTATTGATTTAAAATTATTTGGCGTACGGAAGCCAACTGTTCCGGCTTGGGCATGAATCCAACGTAACACTCATCTAACCAATCATTGGTAAAATTCGTAATACTCTATGAAAACTGTTTTAAAGTTTTTTTAATACGTGTATGTATGTGTGTGTTTGTGTGTGTAAAATAAAACATCTAATAAAATCCAACATTCCACACGATATACAGCTACAAAAAGTACCACTTTTTGAGCAACTGTTAAAAAAAAACATATAATAGGGACGTCCGCGACATCGGACGTATAGATTTAGTCCCCTATTTCTTCCAGATGCGGGACGATTCCACTCCTATGGCACCCAAGGAATATTTCCTCCAAACTTTTAAAATCCAGCGGATAAGGCAGTGCGTTGTATGTCAGTCAATGACCCACTTAAAAGATATGAGCGGTTAGCAAGTTATGCTCACGTCACATTAATGTTAAAACATATTTTAATAATTCCATCTTCACTCACCCTGTACTCTCGCAGCATGTCGTAAAGCATCTCCAGCCTTCTCTGCACGTCTTCTAACTTTCGCTTCATTTGCTGTTAACAAAACACAAGTTATCGTACTGTTTTTAACTTGGCCGCCATTGCTGTCATGTAAATAAGAGCTGTCATAACATTGACAAGAGCTATATCGTTTTACGGAATAGAATGGAGACTTGCTGTGTCCTGCTACTACTACTACGTTACATAACTCTACGGAGGCGAAGGAACTGGTAGAGTATGTACGATTTAAGATCGGAGTTACTCCGAGGGTCGAGTGGCTGGAGCCCCGCCACAAAGTTAATTTTAAGTCATTTGTGCTGGGAGCACCGAACAAAGATCTGTCGACCTTTTTAAAGGAGGAATTCTAGGCAAGGCGTGTCATAATTCGTTTTACGTTATATATTGTCATGTATGTTAGTCTGTGAGGTATTTGCCTTGTAGCCTGAAATAAAGTTATTCTATTATATTGCGTTGTATGGTCGTATGTTCGTAGAGGTGTACTGACCGGGTTGGTAGCCCTGCTGGAGCACTCGGCGCGTAGTGCGTCCAGCACGGTCTGCATCACGGCGTGCTGCTCCGGCAGAGCCGCCTTCTGCACCGGGGCCGCCTCCACGGCCGGCGCCGGCGCGGGGCTCAGCGACTGGGATGAGACTTTGTTTAGGAAGGTATAAGGTGGCGATTGTAATAGGCTACACTGTTGTAGATAGATCGTTGTTCAATTAAATGTGATGGTAAACAAAGTGATGCAAACATTTCTACGAATATAATTCTTCTCTTAACTTCTGTACTTAGACCAAAAACCTCACATTTGATGTCTTTTTATACCTTAAAATGTAATTTTATTGAGCCTAATTTGCGCTTAAGACTGATCGTGGTGGGCTTTGGCATATGTCCAGTAGTGGTCGGTCGTGTTCTAATCAACATGACGAAGATACAGTATTGCAAACTTACTGCATCGAATCAGCATTAATTTAATGACGACTCTACCTTGGATAATGGTGACACCAAATGGCACAAAAGGTTATGAAAAACAAACAACGCAATTGTAAGCCAATTTGTAAGCCAGCAATATTTCTGTGCCTCCTGTGACAAGTGATACAACTCGAGTTGTAGCAAAATGCGGTTTTTTTCATGAATCAACTTAAAAAACAATTACGCATCTTTTGCTCCAACTCCCGTGTTCCTAGGCCTTCTAGTTCCCAAGATACATTCGTGTAAAATGATACAATTAACCACTTTTTTTCCAATTTTGAGTGTTTAATGCTATTTCTCTAGTTAAAACACTCAAAAAAATAAAAAAAAATATTTTTTTTGTGCCTGGATATATCAAAAATTGTATTATTAATCACGATTTTCATTTACCTTTAAAAAGTTGTGTTTTTTGATATAACTTGAGTTGTATCATTTGTCACCAGAGTTTTCCGTTCTTCTTAAGAAAGATTACTTATTAAATTCCCTACACCTTATTAAAAAAAGTTGTATCAATCATCACCAGACCTCCTTTTTCACACTTTTATGTGTTAAATAATACAATTCGAGTTGTAACATCTTACACGAGCTAAATGGAGCTCAATCTGAAATGTAAAATGATACATAAAGTATGTTTCTCCGAATATCTCAAAATCTATACTAGTTATCAATATTTTTGTGAAACCATGTAATAAAGTCATATTATATGATATAAAAAGCAGCAGCAATTTAAAAAAAATATATTCATGTAAGAGCAGTATTTTTTTAAAACTTGTTTTCGCTCTCCTGTAAAATCGTGTTTTTCGAGTTGTATCACTTGTCACAGGAGGCACAGATTTGCTTTCAATCAAACTGTTACAACAATATCTTGTAATAATGCTGTTATAAGCTCTTTACGCAATCACACCAATTCGAAGTTTTTTCGCCAGTTTTAAATATCAAATCAAGCAAGTGCGTCTCTATTTATACCCGTGTAAATGTAGGTAGTTTAGATTGGCAGAGTTCACTAACCTGTTGCGGATAATGTTGTCCCTGCGGATACTGCCCTTGGTACTGGTCATATTGCCCGTACTGTTGTTGGCCCGCGTACTGTTGTTGGCCCGCGTACTGTTGTTGGCCCGCGTACTGTTGTTGGCCTGGGTACTGTTGTTGGCCCGGGTACTGTTGTTGGCCCGGGTACTGTTGTTGGCCCGGGTATTGGGGAGCGAGTGGCACGTGTTGCGGCTCCACCCCGAACAGTGGATGCGTGATGGGCGCCTGTTGCTGGACTTCTTGCTTTGGCTGTTGAGGGAATTAAGGTTACGTATAATAGAGTATTTGTTAGGGCGGGACTTTTCAGGATAATATAAAACATTTTATGGTATGTCGATGCCATTTTCGAGATGAGGTAATAATAATAATAACTAACCTAACTTCACACACCTAGTCGTTTATAAACCAATTGAGGCTAGTTTTTACGAAACAATATACAATAATATTCACCTCTATAGTTATCTAGTAATGATTGTGAAGACGATGAATAATTTCAAGCAGTAAAACTTACAAAGTCACGTCGTGTTGCAAACAGAACCATAATTCTGAAGACGCGTTCTAAGATCGAGTCGATAGCTTGGATCGGCAGGCATGTACTTTGAAGTTATGTTTAGTAATGTGCTATGCCTCAGTAGTGTCCATATACGAGTATGTACTAGAAATTTCGAGGTCACCTTGTAATATTTAAGTTTGCAAATTTTTTAATAAATAGTAATATGCACTCCTTCAGGCTTTTAAAAGCTTTGACTAAGTCTATTCAAAGTTTTTTTTTCTCTATAACTTAAGCAATACTCAATTATGGCCATTTTACAGCAATTTTGAAAGCAAAAATAATTCGCTATATCCATCTACTATTTTGGGTGAGTGCGAAACAAAAAATAGTTGCATAGCCTAAAGTGTCTGCTAATGTAGGATAAAAAACAAACAACAAATAAAAACCAAAATTGTACACACGATTAATTAGAAGGCCCGCTATATTCAGGTTGCAATAAAAACACCAAACATTAGTTAGCAGGGTCACACCGAGATGATTGGGAATAGAGTACTTTACGTGCGCAGTAAAGTACATAAGTAGTTGAAAAATGATTTGGATGCTACGCAACTACGGTATTTAGTTTCATATGGACATTTCAACGGGAACCTTGCAAATTGAGACACAATTTGCTAACCGTCTCGAAAAATACAATTTATAAAATAACTGCTGTACATGTCATTCTAGTACAAATTATAACCTCAAACTTAATAGGTTATAAATTGTACTGTGATGACAGCTGTCAGGATTGACTTTTTAACGGCCGGCCACTATAGCGGTCCCGTGTACGGTCGAACTCTACAGTAGCCGCACACTTTAGTACTATGTCACAGCTATGGATATACTAAATTCAAACCACTCTCACTTTAATACGTTACTGCGACATGGTACAAAAATTTACAGCTTCTTCTTCTTAACATCTCGACGGCGTGTTAGATGTGACCTGCCCAATATTCTGGCACGCGAACGGCATTGCGAGTCATATAGGTCCTGCCGCGTGCAGGATTTGGGGCACGGTAGGAGACGCGGCCTGTCCCTCCACAGGTGGAACAAATGTCGGCAGAGAATAATCCTCTTTCAAGAAACGGTAATGCTGCCACAGCTACTAATGAGTTTCACTGAAGATGGACGTCGAAGTGATAGCGGCTGCTGCTATCTATTTGTCGTGCGACTGATGATTGGCGATTGTGTGGACACGAGCACGATCGTTGGCACGAATTCCTTTAGGCCCCTCTCCACGATGGTCAATCGTGGGCCAACATAGGGACAGACTTATGCGTAAGAGTGAGATACAAGAATATGCTGCTCGCTCTAATGTGTATATGCATATTGTGAAGAAGCCATTTTTGATGTTACGGTTACAGATGGTTATGTCCTCTTCACAATGGTGCGTGCCTGTATTCGCCCACCATGGGCTATTGTGTAAACGAGCCATTCGATTTTAGTACCTATTTAAACATTTACGGAACTATGTTATTAAGCTTCGTATTGTTGTTTACTACCTATCCCAGAAGCCCACAGCTTAGTTTGGGACTAGGCCAATTTATTTAAGATAGTCCCCTATGATTTGTGTCCATATGAAACTAGATCGAACACGAAAAGACCATGGCATCATGCACACGCTAGTTCGGCACCCGCTACCTCGTGCAGGCGGCGGTGCTCGATGGCGAGCGCCCAGCGCCGCGTCCCTGCGTGCAGGGCCGACATCTCCCCGTCGCAGGGCTACGCAACAGGGCCGTCACATCACGATCACTTCTATTAAAGACACGAGTAGGATCTTGGACAGCCTTCATTAGATCATAGGATCAGCCTAACCATTCAGTCAGTGATTAGCGCTGATATGAAACTCGTCGCGGCATCTCAAAGGGCGCTTCTGAACGGGATATTTCCGCAAATGGCTGTCTTGCTCTAAATACGTTTATTAACCGCGGATCACACTGTAAATACTTTTTTTTTTTTTAGTTTATTCCGCATTTTAGAACAAGTATTCCATATAATTATAGCCGGCAAAAACTTGCAAAAAGTGTCTTGTTTAGGAGTTGTAAAAATTAGCACAATACGTATTTTTACGCATTGGCGAAGTGAGTCGCGCGTTTCGCTTATAGCTCAATAGACCCCTTACACTAAGCTGAAAGTTACTATTTAGTTAGGTGCCCGAGCGTAAGCGAGTGCTCTACAGTTAACACTATTTGTAGTTTAAAACTAAATCATGTAAAGTGAATATTATCCCTAATACAGATGTGAATCCTTGCAACGACCGTGGTTACGAGGCACTCACCTTAGGTTTGCCAGTCAGCAGCGGCGGGTCGTTCCACCCGGGCGCGGCGCGCTGCGCGGGCGCGTCGTGGTAGTAGCCGCCGTTGACCTGGCTCGCGGCCGCAGGGGGCAGCGGGGCCGCGCTCGGGAACTGGCTCGGATTGAGTTGGCTCGGGTTAAGTTGGCTCGGATTATGTTGGCTCGGGTTAAGTTGGCTCGGGTTAAGTGGTGGGTTGTAGGATTGGTTGAGCCCAGCGCTGGGCACGGTGGCCCCGCTGTACTGGTCGGGGAGTGGGCTGTTGAACCCGTACTGAGGCTGCTGAGCGTTGTTGAAGCTGTACTGGTTGTACAGTGGCGCGGACTGTACTGATGGGTCCACTTTGTATTTCGATTTTGAGGTTATTCCGCCTGAAATTATTAGAGGTAAATACCAATAGTGTTTAACAATAACGTAGATATAAAACTCTTGGGCTGTATTGTAGTGTCATATCATAACCGCCAAGGCTCTAAGCAATGAGAGACAATACTATAGCAGTTAAACATCTCCGTCCTATTGGCTGCCAAGGAGTTACTGTAGTATAACTTTCGGTTTCGATTTCGGCCTAGTTTCGGTCAAAAACAAGTTTCGGTTGAGATTCGATTTCAGCTGCAATCCGGCCGAAACCAAAATTACGTTCGGGAGATTCCGTACTGCGATCGGGCATAGTTGGTGCAAGAAAATGCGAGCGATGAAACCTCATTTTACAATTCCCTTATGGCGTGAGAATAATAATTTGATAAGTGAATGCGAAAAGCACAAAACCGGTCTGAGTGGAGAGACTTGGGGGAGGCCTATGTCCAGCAGTGGACGTCTTTCGGCTGACATGATGAAGAAGATAATCAGTTAAAATGTCAGAGAGTCAGAAATTAAAATATAAAGACTTTTAAAGATAATTTAGGTTTTATTTTCCCCGCTAAAACATGATCTTACTGGTCTTATATGGAAGTTTCGGTTTTGGTCATAAAAACTAGTTTTTTTCGGACAATATGCTCATGTTTTTGTCTGTATGTGTGTCTGTCTGAATAGTTGGGATGCTTCTAACCTTAGTTTAATGAAAAAAGGGCTGTGTTAGTTAGATGGCCAGATCAAAATGATTCGAATTCAACGGTATAGTATAGCTATAAAGACATGCGTATTGAGCCGGACCTGCGGGCGGGCCCACGCTGCCGGGGCGCGGCGGCTGCGGCGCCTGCCACGGACTCGCCTCGAATGCGGGAGCCACTGGAATTCATGGAATAATATATACAACTTTAATCATTAAAAATCATATTACAATGATAATAATAATTCTCATTTGCTACCCATATTGAATTACAGTTCCATCTTTGTAATATTCTTGACTTACCCAAGTTTATAAAAATTATAAACGGAAAAGCCTAAGAAAAAAAAAATCAAATAACATATTTGCTACGAGCGGTGATCCAAAAGTAATGATAATCAGAATGAAAGGCACATAAAATGTAAAAAAACCTATTTTATTTTTCAACATAGTCTCCTTGCAAGTTTACACACTTAGACCATCGTTTCTCTAGACCTTGAATTCCCTTTAAAAAAATAATGTTTTCTTGACTTGTCAAAAATGCCTCCACAGTGGCCATCACTTCACTGTCATCCAAAAATTTGTTACCTCTAAGATCTTCCTTCAGGCGTGGAAAGAGATAGAAGTCGCTGGGGGCTAGATCTGGCGAATATGGGGGGTGTTCAAGCACTTCGAAGACTGCATCACGAATAGCAGCCATCGCAACACCGGCCTTGTGGGGGGGTGCATTGTCCTGGTGAAAGAGGACACCAGCACGAAGTTTGCCCCGCCGCTTTTCCTTGATTGCTTCTCTCAATCTTCGTAACTGGTCAACGTAGAGCCTGTAATAGTGGTTCCTTTTTCGAGGTATTCTATCATTATGATTCCTTCGGCATCCCAGAACACGGAAGCCATGATCTTCCCAGCTGAGCTTGCAACCTTGAAAATCTTAGGTGTAGGGGAACTGGGTCGCTTCCACGTCATTGATTGTTGTTTTGTCCAGGATCAAAATGATGGATCCAAGACTCATCCATGGTGACAAATCGACGCAAAAATGTTTTGAGATAAGCTCGAAATTTTTCAAGATTACACTTTGAAACCTTATGTCGTATTTCCTTTTGTTCGGCCGTTAACATTTTAGGTACCCAACGGGCGGAGACTTTTTTCATGTGTAGTTCATCAGTTAATATTCTTTGAACACTGCTATACGAAATCCCCGTGAGCTCAACTAGATGTCTGATAGTCATTCTTCTATCTGTTAACACGAGTTCATTGATATTTTTTACATTATCTTCCGTAAGGGCCGTAGAAGGGCGGCCTTCGCCATGTTCGTCTTGAGTGGATGTTCTTCCTAAGTTAAACTCCTTCGACCAGCGTGCTACTGTGGAATACGGCGGAGCAGAGTTCCCTAGTGCCCCCACTAATTCAGCATATATGTCTTTAGTACTCATTTTTTTTAAACAGAAGTATTTAATGACCGCTCTCAACTCAATTTTCTCCATTTTTGCGTTATTGTTCCGACCGCTCGTGAAAAAACAATTGAAACTCAATGACAAATACATTTTTTTTTTTAATTTTTCTTAATATTTCTGAGGAGTCTCTACTGCCAGTAACGCTATATGTCATTATTGTATATCGATGCAAAAAGTATTTAGTTATCATTACTTTTGGATCACCACTCGTACATGTCATACTTAAGTTCTTACAAAAACGAGTTTTTTTATTGAAAAAAACATTGTAATTTAAAAATAAAAAAATATTTCAACACGATCAACAAAACATACATTAACATACTCGTATTAGCAGCACTTTGTCAAAAATGTACAATGTCTGTGAAACAAATGAAGTCATTGTATATTTCCCCCCTAAAAATAATGTAGAAATACCAAATAACCCTGTATAAGCGAGTTCACTAGCTGGCGCGGCACTGACCTGCACTGTACGTGTTGGAGACGTCGTTATGCGCCACGAGACGCTTCTGCGGCCCGCTGACCGTGCGCGCGCGCCCGTACTGCTGCGCCGGTTGCTGCAACAACAAAACAACCCTCGGTGTATTTAAACACTGATCAGTGCACCCATCGTTGCCTGCTTAAGCACTGATCAGTGTGAGGTCACATGATCAACATTTCATTTAATTTTGAATTTAAAACAATAGAGTCTTAAATGTTTTAATTTTTCCACACCTATAAAACGTATAAAACTGTTCTAAGTTTGACTCATCATTTTGGGACAGCGGACGGAGCGGCTATTAGATATCCTGTAGCTTGACACTAATTTTGGGCCAAACTACGTATTTGAGGATGAAAGTTCGGATGGTCGGACTCATCATTATGGCCAGTAAAAAAGGTTTTCCCAATATAATATATGGATCCTAAAGGATTTTTTTACCATCCCAAATACATTCGGTCAAAACTAAGCTACACGTTCTTCGCAGGCATGAATCTCCACGCAAGGTTCGAGTTAGCCAGTTCAATCGAACGGACATGCTGTTATTGTGCAAAAGAACACCTGACTGCAGACAACTCTAAGCAGCTAGTGTTACTGTATTCCTTGTCTGATATACTCACGTGGGTCTGTCTGGTCTGCGCCAGCCCCAGCGCGTAGCTCAGGCGGGTCCGCAGCGTGGTGTCTTCGACGCCCTCGAGGCTGTTCAACGCGGACTGCAGACAGCCCTGGGCTGCTAGTCGCGAAGCATACTCTGTTAGGACCGCGTCCAGTTTGCCACCACTCTGAAAAATAGAAAAATATTTACTTGAAAATTTATTTTAGTCAGTGTCATATTGAGTTGGAACCTAAGGTGGGAACCAAATTTAAGTCTTTTACTGTACATGAAAGGAAAAAAGAATCAAGAAATCCAGAATAAAACAATTAAATAAATCGCATGAACTAATTTTAGTAAGCATTAAATCCTCCTTCAGCACTTCATTTTACGATATCCAGTTCCACAATGTACACAAATTAAAGAACGAAAACAAGACCTATAGCAGCAAACGCTAGCAATAAAACCCACCGGCATCTGCCTTCCTCTGGCTGCAGCAGCTCTCCTCGCCAGCAGAGCCAGCTCAGTAAGCTTCGCGAGGGCCGCCGCGCCGCGCCCGCGCCGAGCCGACCAGCGGGCCAGCAGCGCGTCCGCGCTCATCGCGCATAAGTAGCAGATGGTTGCCGCTTCAGAGAGAGACGGATCCGTCTCTTTGGATAGACGGTCGCCGAGCATCTCTAAAAAACACATTCACATAAATAACTAGGTTCGTACCGACAAAAAAACAAACAAACTTGACTTATTAACAAAGTTTTCGTGCTAAGATATTTGACTACAAAACTCTTAAAGGGACTTTACAAGGGCTAAGGGCTTATAATAATGCTCCTCATTTCAATACAACAGCAATGTTGTGTTTCATGGTGGGGATTGCATAATAACTAGCACAGAGGCATTCCACCTTAGTACATAACTAAGGTTGGCATATTGCAATGCATTTGAAATCTTGGAAAAGAAAGAATATGTCAATGAGCACCAGAGCCCACATATGATCAGGTGATATTTGTGTGACTTTGCCTTTTACATGCCATTAAGAACGGCAGACGCCGTAACGTCTCCTTTCATTTTCGAAGAGCACAAATAAATGTCAGAGACAATATTAATGATTGGTTACACAGCTATTCTCACTTCTCTTCTCCAATATCCTTCAGTGCAAGAACGATGCGCAGATGTCATATTCTGGTATTTAACAGGTGAAACAGAATCCCTATTCGGCACCTTCTCCTGCCCTGCCATATTTAGTCAGAGAGTTCCAAGATTTTCTCCACTTCCTATGATGAGCACTTTTATGCACACTACGGAGTGCCCCAAGGCAGCATGTTGAGCGCTACTTTCTTTCTGATTAGCATACATGCCATTTTAAATACTCCCATCAATAAAATCTATGTGCGGCAAACATTGATTTAATATACACTAGATTTAACGTCAATGCTTAAACGGAGTGACGGAGCAACTGCTCTCGAATTCCTTCCGAGAGCAGTTGGGCTGTCAGTCGCACGCGATGCGTTGACAGGTCAACATGCCTAAATGCTCTGTGAAGAAGTGTAGAAATAGCTTTGTAAGAAAGTCGAAAAAGGATGGCATATCTTATTTTCGCTAAGTACCCGTTAATAGTTTTATAATTTAATGTATTTGTGGCCAAAGTCGCCTTCTAATTAAGAAAGGTGATGATGTATGTAAAAAGTGGAACATAGTTAAAAATTGAATGAATAGAGTCGCTTATTGATTTTTATTTTACAATGTTTTACGCCTACTTATTTTTGCGGTCTATAATATTAATTAAACTTCTTATAAATTACTATAAATACATGGATCTAAGAATAAAAAATATCTCGTAAATGTTCTTTATATTGTAAATTAAATAAAACTGTATTATTATTCGAGATTTCCAAAAAACGAAATTGAGCGAGAAAAATAGCGGAAAATAATAGCAAATTAAATGTTGAGTAAGCCCGTAGATCAAAGAAGTTTATTAAGTTATTTGTACGGGTAAATCGCTGTTACTTTTTTTTCGTAGACACGCAAAGTTACACCTAGGTTAGATTTTTTACCTATAAAAGTTATTTTTTATCGGTCTAGTATTAATGTGTTTATTTGAATTTATTTTAAAGAACCAAGATATTGCAAAGGTAAAGCACAAAAAAAAATACAGGCTTTGATACAGGCTATACAAGGTGTTTTATAAAAAAACTCTGGCGAACATAGCGTTTTTTTTTAATTAAAAAAATGGCATTATCTTAAAATCCGTGAAACTTCGCATAATAGTAAATGTGGTCAAAAATGTTCAGAATGACTCTACCTATCATCCCTTAAAACCACTACACTCTACTGGCAAACACCATGTATTAGTATTTTTGTTCCTAAATAAGTATGTATATCGTTGTCTAGCACCCATAGCACAAGTTTCGAGCTTAATTTGGGGTTAGGTCAATTACTCTGTAATTGTCCAAACATAATTATTAATTTATTAATATAAAATTGAGAAATGCGACTCCATTCTCCGTTGTTCAATTTTGACGTTAATATTACGATAATGGCCACTTAACTAAAAAGATTTCAATATTTTGAAACCTTAGTTTGTAAATTTGACACTTGACAGCTAGAACATTGAGTTCATTTCAGCATGTTTTTTTTTTCGTATTACAGGGTTAAAAATTAGCGATGTTAGCTTCGTATCGGAATTCTTATATTATCTGTAAATGTCATTTTGGCACCGATTGTTACGACAATTTGTTCGAGATTGTGTATCTAGTGTATATTAAATCAATGGCGGCAAATCACCTATATCCATGATGACATTAATAATTTAATGGTTCATTGAACCAAGTAACCTTGCGGTTATATTCCACTCACCGCAGTAGTGCGCGAGCGCTTCATCCTCGCAGTGCGTGACGAGCGCAGCGAGCGCGTCGCGCCAGCTCCCGGGCGCCGCGCCCTGCACCAGCAGCTCCCACCGAGATTGAAGCAGCGACCCCGCGATCAAACACACCGGGTCCTGCGCCGAGTGGTTCAGGTGGTACTTCTGGACTTTGTACAGGAGGTCTTGACTACCTGTGTAGTAAACATTTGGAAGGGATGTAAATCGAAATCCATTCGTAGAAGTAGTTGAATCACTTATGCCCGATTTGACATTAGAAATGTATATAGCGAGTGATTCATGGCTTTCCAAGGAATTTTGGATTATACATAAATTTAGAGTCGCTTTAAGAACAAATCTTACGGTTAACAAGCTTTAAAAATTCCGACTCCCTGTGTTTTGCTGTGTGGTATCAAAATGTGCAAGAATAAAAATCAATCCATTGATGCGTCGCACTTTAAAAATTGACACTGAACAAGCAGGAAAACTACCACTCCTTCGACAGGGGAACGTTTCACGAAACCTACTAGACTAGTCTTTATTAGTCCAAACGGCACATTTCACCAGTAGACTTATAGAACATTGTAATGAGTGAAATAATATTATTATTATAGTGCGAGTCGAGAACGGGCCTCAGTTAGGTAATAAAAGAAGCACTGACCTAAAGAGGCGATGATGAGGGCGTCGGCGACCCGCTTGGCGTCCAGGCACAGCTCCACCGCTTCTTCTAGGTTCCCGCTCACCAGCGCGCGGCAGATCAGGCTGCTCGAGTCTGTACACAAACCAATCAAGTCACAATGCAGTTGCAATAAGATTTAAGGACAAATATAAAGATGTCAAAGAAACCGCAAGCGCACCTCAGAAATCTACCAGCGCTTCCCATAGAAGAAACGCCGCAAGAAAGTCCACAGTCTTTCTTCAAACATATTAATTCGTAAAATAAAACAAAGCCGATAAATTTTAAGAATTAAAACAAAACATATATTCAGTAATAATAAACAGCAGCGGTATAATTCGCAGCTTAAAGTGGCAGTGGGCCGGTGATTTGTGCCGCGAACCGATAATCGCTGGATTTATCGTATTCTTGTGTGGAGACCCGCGAATCGGCTCGGCAAACGTAATGTAGGACGCCCGCAATCTAGGTGGAGCGACGATTTTGGCAAGGTGGCTGGCAAGAGCTGGATGAGTGCCCATGAATCGTGCCCGTTGGCGTGCAATGGGAGAGGCCTACTCGTATGTCCAGCAGTGGACTAATAAAGGCCGATGATGATGATGATGATGATGATGATGATGATGATGATGATGATGATGATGATGATGATGATGGTGATGATGATGATGATGATGATGATGATGATTAACATTATGGTGATGGTGGAGATGATGATGATGATGATGATGATGAACATTGTGGTGATGATGATGATGATGATGATGATGATGATGAAGATGAAGATGATGATGATGGTGGTGGTGATGATGATGATGGTGATGATGATATATTCAGATGAGACAAACCTTCTCCGGTTGGTATGACGACGTTTTGCGGTGTCGTTTCGAACTCTAGATTCGCTAGTTTTCTCTCGATCAATGTATGTGCGTCCTGGAAAGAACGTGCAACATATATTTAATACACAAAATTCTCGTGTCACGGTGTTTGTAAGACATCTCCGGCGAAACGGCTTAACCGATTCCTATGAAATTTTATGTGTATATTCAGTAGGACTGAGAATAGGACGTAAACTATTTTTCATAAGGTTTGTATGAAAAAATATTACACCCGGGCGACGCCGGGAACGGACAGCTAGTTTAAATAAACAATACGAAACATAACACATTAAACACAAAATTTCAAAGTAAACCCACATTGGCGGTAATTAATTTAAGAGTCACAGAAGAGTTATGTTATAAAGAGTATCAAGTGTTAATAAGAAATGCATAGTGTAAGAAGAATAAATAATGTTGGCAACCTCACACACATAGCTCAAAAACTTGTCATTATTTGCTGGGTCAAAAATTCCCTTTGGAAAGGGACATTAGTTCCCAAATGAAATTAAATCTATGTCGAGTAGTCGGTTGGTACCCGTTAAATATACGATCAATTTAGTAGTCCAAAAACTTTTTTATACTTTTAATGTTTGATATTTTTGAGCCACGGGGTAACGTCCCACACTCACCGAAAGGTCTGTGCTGGTGTCAGTAGAGAGTTCCGCCTCAGTTTCCGTGGATTCGCCCTGTGCGGTAGCGTGTTAGTCACAAACAGAAATGGCCTTATGCAGTCGGTGCAAGTTCTGAATTACAGGGTATGTTGCGTTATGAATAAAGTCTGCCCTAGTAAGTCAAAAAGGTGCAATTGCAACAGAAAACGGTAATAATATATTATTGTATAATCTAAAACCTAAATTCGATCATCTTCGTATAGAAATAAAGTAACATGTGCATTATAATATTGTATTACAGTTGCGCTCCTTTTGTTTTAAGATGGCAGAAGATATGCAAAGAGTTGTAGATATTGGAGTTAAAATAAGAGCAAGTTAACAATGTAAGCGTCACACTTAGTAAGTTGTATACTATAGTAGGTACTTGAAAAGGTCCGAATGTATACTTAGTCGGTCCTTAAGTTCTGTCACAAAGGTTTAGTCAAATAAAACTAACATTTGTTTATTTTTTAATTTCAAAATATATAAAAGTTAAAAGCTTAATAAAAATACATTTTTAAGAATTAATAATCGTTCCACATAGTTTCCGCTATTTCCGATACGATCTTCTAACATTCACGGCCGAAACCGATTAAAATACGCACCAGTTTTCTGGAAATAACACTTATTCAAGACGCTTTAAAGGTTAGTTTTTGTTAACTAACAATCTTTTTTGTTTAATATTGTGAAGACTCTCATCTGTGGGTATGTTTAGAGATCAGCATTATTTTCTTAACGACCCTCAAAAACCAGCTAATGAAGCTCGAAGTTTGGTTTGTTTTCGTATTGCTGCAAATTGATGTGAAATCGTAGGGTCGATTTAATGAGTCGTGAAGATTGACCGGTGTACAAGCGGATCTTATTTGCTTGGAAATACATTTGCATCAAAATTTAAAGGTAAAAGTCTGATCAATATGTCACGCAAATTTCGACTCAATACGAGAACTTTTACGAAAGTTATAGCCATTATCAGTATCGTGGTCGTGCGTGTTTTGACCCATGATTTCTGGCCCCGAATGGAATGCTTAAAGCTCGTTCATCAAATTATTGCAATAGTAAAGAATATCAATTACACTTCTTTTCATTCTATATAAAATAAGGTTTTGATTGATGTACTACAGGTTTATAAAACTCTTTTGTTTATTTTTTAAATTGTAATAAATCTCAGTGACAGAACTTATGAACCGCCTAGGTATACTAAAGAAGGATGGGTCATTTAGTATCAGATCTGGGCCTCTATTGTAGGCGGTTAAAACGATATCGTATTTGACCTGTTATGAAATTGTTTGTAAATCGGCTGCCATTACTGTCAAGTAAATAAAAGCTATCAAAACGTTGACAATACGATAACAGGACAGGTGAAGGGCGATCTTGTTTTTACCGTGTTAAATAGAGGCCCTGCTCCTTTGGTCGTATTAAACTAAAGATGACAGTTGTCTATGGCTTGACGTCTACTGACATATCTTGGGACGGATATAATATAGGGTGTACTTTATGCCATATTCCTTATGTTAAGTGTTATTGTGTCTCTTTGAACTAGGACCACAGATGTACATTCGAATATTATTCGAGACAGGTCAATGACGTAAGGTCGATACTTACTCGACTGAGCCCAAAGCTTTGCTCTGGCTGGTCGCCCACGTTATTGACGCCTTTGAATTTGGAGGTTATTTCATCCTGCTTGAAACCTGGATAAGAGAAAATGGTCAATAGATAAATTATTAGGGAAGATAGATAGATAGATAGATAGATTCATTTATTCGGCTATTAAATAATACAAAGAAAAAAAACACATGCATTTGACACAACAAAAACAAAAGTAACTTATTTATAACTAATTAAAATTAAAATGAGATAGCCGAAACGGAGTGCCAGCTCAGCATGTGCTGTGGCACGGAGCCGCAGCGCTGATTTTCAGCTGGACCCGTAAGAGATGGTAAGATAGCAAACAAACAACAAATGAAATATAACAATCACATAAAAAAAAAACATTCTGGACACACAGTTAAAATAATAAAACAATCTAGATAAATACTTATAAATCACAACATAACAACAAAGTGAGATCTAGCGCTCTAAACGCATTCTTATTTGCTTACATTCATAACTAAATATTTATCAAACACAACAATAAAATAATAATAATAATAATATAATAGTTAAAAATAAACCACAAACACAACCATATCATAAAAAGTGATCTGTGCAACCGTTTATTTGTAGCGACAAAGCTAGCTCTTTTAATTTGTTCTTGAAACTACTTATGTTTGTGATGTTACGAATAGGCGGAGGAAGGTTGTTCCAGATCTTGGTCGCTGCGTACTTGAAACAGCCCCGGAACGCTTTGGTATGGTGGCGTTGAACAACGAGGCGGCCAAGCCGAGCTCGAGAAGACCAGCTTATTTTTTCAAATAAGTAGGCCGGTTTTTTACTTTTAATGATACCGAACAAGAGAGCAGCAAAATGACAATAGCGCCTAGAGGACATATTTAAAAGATTAGCTTGGTTAATGTACGGGGAGACATGGGTTCTAGCCGGTATCCTAAAACAGAATCGGGCACAAGCATTTTGCACCCGCTGAATTAAGGATTTTGTTCTAGCCAAAAGTCGCGGACCATAAACAGTGTCTCCATAGTTAAATCTTGACAAAATAAGAGACTCAACCAGCCTTATTCGCATATCTACGCTGAGGTAATCCCTCATCTTGTAAAGCGTTTTAAGACGGTAGAAGCAGTTTGTGGCAACCTCCAAAATATGGGATTCAAATCGCAGTTCACTGTCGATTAACAATCCCAAATTTCGGGCTTGTTCGGTTCTCGTTATAGAATCTCCCCTTAAAACTATCTGTGGATTATGAGATGTTATTTTCCCTATTTGATGCTTGGAACCCAGTATGATAAACTTAGATTTAGCAGGATTTAGCATTAACAAATTGGAGCGCGACCATTGGTTGATCCTCTCTAAATCCTCATTTATCATCTTTACAGCTATATTGATATCACATGGCTTACACGACAAATATATCTGCAGGTCGTCTGCATAAAGGTGATATCTACAGTTTCTTATATATGATGAAATATCAGCAATATACAAAATAAAAAGTAATGGTCCTAGGATAGACCCTTGAGGTACACCTTTAGAAACCGTAGCTAGTTGGGAAGATGATATAGAACCATCGCTTTTACATATTTCGACATATTGGGACCGGCCACGGAGGTAGCTACTGAACCATTTTACTGTAGGAACGTCGAAACCATAATAAACCAGCTTAGACAGAAGTACGGAGACACTAATAGTGTCAAAGGCACGAGAAAAATCGAGTAAAACCAGTATCGTTCCCATACCCGCATCTTGCGCTTCCAATATGTTTCCTGTCACATCAAGTAACGATGCAGCTGTACTGTGACTTTTTCTGAAGCCTGACTGGCAATTGGGAAGTAAACCATTAGATTCTAAGTAATTCGTAAGTTGCTGGCTTACGACTTTCTCTAAAACCTTCGACAAGCAAGGAAGAATACTAATAGGCCGAAGATCTTTAAAAGATATGGGATTAGAATTTTTAGCTAGGGGACGCACAATAGCTGTTTTCCACATATCGGGGAAAATTCCTGTAGTTATAGACAAATTTACAATACATGTTATAGAATCCAGACTATGAGGCAATGTCAACAGTAACATGTCTAATGAGATCATGTCAACCCCTTTAGCATTTGATTTTAGACCGCGAACAAGTGCATGGAGCATTTACATTCAGCGTCAAAGATTAATTGTTCTTTATTCCATTGAAATAAGGTGGAAAATATAGACATATTTTTGACGTCGACGAATATCGAGAAAGAATTCAATTTACTGAGTAAGTTGTGTATTTATCTAACAGATTGAGCACTGAGCACGAATCGAATAAATTAAACATTTATCGACCAGATTGAGCACTGAGCACGAATCGAATAAATAAAACATTTATCGACCAGATTGAGCACTGAACACAAATCGAATAAATTAAACATGCATCGACCAGATTGAGCACTGAGCACGAATCGAATAAATTAAACATTTATCGACCAGATTGAGCACTGAACACAAATCGAATAAATTAAACATTTATCGACCAGATTGAGCACTGAGCACAAATAGAATAAATGAAACATTTATCGACCAGATTGAGCACTGAGCACGAATCGAATAAATAAAACATTTATCGACCAGATTGAGCACTGAACACAAATCGAATAAATTAAACATGCATCGACCAGATTGAGCACTGAGCACGAATCGAATAAATTAAACATTTATCGACCAGATTGAGCACTGAACACAAATCGAATAAATTAAACATTTATCGACCAGATTGAGCACTGAGCACAAATCGAATAAATAAAACATTTATCGACCAGATTGAGCACTGAACACAAATCGAATAAATAAAACATGCATCGACCAGATTGAGCACTGAGCACAAATCGAATAAATAAAACATTTATCGACCAGATTGAGCACTGAACACAAATCGAATAAATAAAACATGCATCGACCAGATTGAGCACTGAACACAAATCGAATAAATAAAACATGCATCGACCAGATTGAGCACTGAGCACAAATCGAATAAATTAAACATTTATCGACCAGATTGAGCACTGAACACAAATCGAATAAATAAAACATGTATCGACCAGATTGAGCACTGAGCACAAATCGAATAAATGAAACATTTATCGACCAGATTGAGCACTGAGCACAAATAGAATAAATGAAACATTTATCGAACAGATTGAGCACTCAGCACTAATCGAATAAAAGAAACATTTATCGAACAGATTGAGCACTGAGCACAAATCGAATAAATGAAACATTTATCGACCAGATTGAGCACTGAGCACAAATAGAATAAATGAAACATTTATCGAACAGATTGAGCACTGAGCACAAATCGAATAAATAAAACATTTATCGACCAGATTGAGCACTGAGCACAAATAGAATAAATTAAACATTTATCGAACAGATTGAGCACTCAGCACTAATCGAATAAATGAAACATTTATCGAACAGATTGAGTACTGAGCACAAATCGAATAAATGAAACATTTATCGACCAGATTTGGCATTAATAACCGACCACACTAAGCACTTATTGACCAGATTGGGCACTTACCGAGCAGGTTGAGCACTTCTGTCCGGAAGCTAGGCAGGAAGTTCGCTCGGAGGAAGAACCATGTGTAACGCTCGTTCTGGTCCGCCGCCGCGTCGCCCTTCGCGCGGCAATATCTGGATACACCGCACATTAGTTTTGACATAATACATTCTCCGGTAAATACTGCAATTTTCAATTTTTCATAGAATAAAAATGTTAAGGAGAAACCCACACAAGCCACGTAAGTGGTAAGCGGGCCCAAAGACCCATACACATTTGCAATCCTCAGACTGCAACCCCAATACTGCGAACGTTCGCAGTGTATACTCACTGAGCTAGCGCGTCCACAGCGCCAGGGTCCTGGCTGAGACTCGAACCCAGGACCACGTCCAGCTCCGCTGCCAGCTCGATGATCTCGGGCTCGCTCACTACCTGCACGATGGATCAAATACAAACACTGTTGTTCATAAAAAGACAACAAGTCGTTGTCTATATTCGGCCGTAGAATGTATTTAAAAGACGTTAAAAAATTAAAATCTTAATGCGAGTATTTAAGAACAATCTTCCTTACTATCAATTCAGCAAATTCTGTACGAGCCTCCTCCTTTATGAGACATTTTTGAAATATTGAATTTCAATTTTAATTTTTACGTACCTGACTAATATGTACTGTCGTTTGCGGATGTCCTTCTTCCGAACAATTTTCAAACGTGACCAATTTCCCTCCGAACTGCAAAGAAAGTAAAAATATTACCTCATCGTCTTCCAATTCTTTTCTTGTGGAAAATGCTTTATCATGATTTGATTGACATTTGTTTTAATGATTTTGGCATTACCCTCGGTAGCAGATCGAAGATTTGGAGCGGGTTAGGCTCACTTTCGAATGTTAAGTCATGTTCTTGTGCTGTGTTCCCTGTTATAACTAAGAGGTGATTTATAGAAGGGATTTAATATAGTCAAGTGCAATGATAACGGGTCCCTTGTATAGTGTAGATTGAAGGAAGTAAAAAGTTGCGCGTAGGCAACAGTTGACAGCAAGTAGAATGTGTATTTGCCACAGTACTGACCGAGAACCGCGCGCCGCGGGGCGTGCGCAGCCAGCGCGGCGCGCGGGGCAGCAGCGCGCGCGGGGGGGCGGCGGGCGCGGCGCGCGCCACGGCCGGCAGCTGGCCCAGCGACGCCGCGCCGAACGCTTCCAGGATGTTGGACTGGTTCTGGCCGCTCTGCCGAGGTACAACACAACTAGTATACACCACTCATTACTGTCACAATCTTTTAATTCTTAACACAAAGAAACATTCGATACAAACTTGTAAAAAAAGCAATATAATCATCTATATTTTAGCTGAATGTCCACTGCTTGCCAGAGGCCTCCCCGAAGGTTTGCTACAATAACTTGTTCTGTGCCGCTTGCATCCGTTACCCGTAATGTAATCGGGTAAAAGTAGAATCGCAAAATGACCACATCGCTGTAGCCTTCATCAATGTCACAAATCGCAAAATGACAGCTAATGCCCAATAATAGCAGCCCCGCAATGCGGAGGTCCATTGATTTTGCTAACACAGACAAAAAATGAACATAACAAGGCGGATACGTCGCGATTTGAAATTTTTGAATTGTAGGCTACAAGCGCTTACCCCCTTTTACATCTACTAAGATGATCGTCTTCTAGATATCGTTCTCTGTTCTCATTATTCGGTCTTGACCGAGCTAGCTGATCCTCTCTCTAAGATCGACCCATACCATCCCCCTTTGAGCATCACGATAAATTTTCCCGTTATTAATTATTTACAGAATGTCAATGTGAACAGACGGAACTTTCATGTAGCAGATTCCTCAGTAATCAACAAAGAGCTAGAGTCAGTTGATAGGGAATCGACCTTGAACAACTCAAATACCGTTGACGAAATGGTTACTGCATTTTACTCTATATTGGAGGATATCATCGCAAATCATGTTTCTCTTATCAAATTAAAAAAAGGTCAATATCCTGTCTGGTACACAAGAGAATTAATTAATCTAATTAAATATAAAGATAAATTGCGGCTCAGGTTTAATAAGTTCAAAAACCCAATTGATGAATTCGAGTTCAAGGCTGCAAGAGCTGCATGTCATCATCAAATCGACATTTGCTATGCCAGGTACATGAAATCGGTTAAGGATTCTATTTCAAATAATAACATGAAAGCTTTTTGTTCTTTTATTAAGTCTAAAAGGCAGAATAAAGGTACAATACCCGGCGAAATGATACTACACGGAATCAAGTTTTCGTCGCCTAACTCTACAGGGTGACAGGAAATTCGCCGTATTCCTTGAAAGGGGTTATTCTACAGCTCATTTGTAATGATTTAAGTCCAGTTAACCAGGGGTCAAAACTCATTGGTTTTCGAGTTATTCACGCTTTTAGTTTTTTTTTTAAAATACCCTCTTTTGGACCTAAAACTAGTAATTTTGTAAAAACTTCGTCATTTAGAAATAAAAAAAAGTATTTTTCGAATAGCCAATGAACCACTGATGACATAAAAATGCGAAGTTTTGCAAATAAAAGGATTTGAAGTTAGAAGTTCTAGCAATTATTTTCCAAATTTTGTGAAGTAATCAAATTGACGCTGTATATACAGATATTAGCAAGGCATTCGACAGAGTTGATCATGATATGCTAGTTTATAAATTAAGTGCCTTTGGTGTTCATGGCAAACTTCTTGATTGGTTTTTAAGCTACCTTTCTGCCAGGTCTCAAAAGGTACTTGTTTGCGGCAATAAGTCAAAAAGTTTTGAGGCTCCCTCAGGGGTACCCCAAGGTTCCCACTTGGGCCCCACATTATTTTTAGTATTTATTAATGACATGGCTGAAGTGATCCGCCACTCGTGTTTCTCATTTTTTGCTGATGACTTGAAAATATCTAAAGTGATCAAATCTCCAGCGGACTCCCTTCAACTTCAGGAAGATTTAGACATGATATCTGGATGGTCTGAGGGTAATAAGTTGCCATTAAACACAAGCAAATGCAAACATATAACGTTTACCAGGAAACGGTGTTTGTAACGTTTACGAGAAAACCTGTTCAAAGTGTAGCACAAACTACCATTACCAGTGTTTAGGCATCTCAGTGGAAAATTTCGGTAAAGAGTCAAAGGCCTTCAAGGGTGCGTGGAAATGCGCTGACTGCAAACCAGCGGACAAGCGAAGCGATAGCTTGCATACTCCAACACAGGCCAAGACTCCTACAGAGAGCTCCCTCCCTTCTGCTACAGGCACCATTGAGGACTTGAAGCACTACTTTGATAAAAAACTTGAGGAGTCCTTATCGCGGCTTCATAGAGAAATTAAAAGAGATCTTGTTGCGGATAACGCTGACACACGCACCAGGATCCAAGAGCTTACCGAGAGCGTAAATTTCATGTCAGCGAAGTACGAACAACTTAAAGAGGCATTTGACAAGAAGGATAAAATAATCAGCGAGCTTCAGGAAGATAATAACTTGCTGCACTCTCAAGTTGGCGAGCTGCGCACCCAGGTGGGAGACGAGAACACCCGGCTGAACCAGTTTGAACAGCAATCACGCGACTGCAATATAGAAATTCAGTGTGTCCCGGAGCACAAATCGGAAAACCTGAAAACTGTGGTGATTCAACTGGCCACTACTGTAGGACACCCTCTGCCTGAGCACGAACTAATTAACTATCATCGTGTTGCTAAATTGAATAAAGAATCCAGCAGACCAAGATCAATTGTGGTCAAATTTTTCAAGCCCGATGGTGCGGGATTCTCTGATTGCTGCGGCGAAAACCTACAATAGATCCACCAGAGCAACAAATTGAACTCCTCTCACTTGGGCATTGCTGACGAAGAAAGAAGGCCGATCTACGTGTGTGAGCATCTCACTCCTGCCAGCAAGCAGCTACACGCGGCCGCTCGGAAAGTGGCCAAGGATAAGACCTTCGATTTCGTGTGGGTGCGTAACGGCAAAATTCTCATGAGGAAAAACCCAAACTCTAAAAGCTTTGTTGTTAGGGATCTAGACTTCTTAAATTCAATTTAACTGTATGTTCACATCATCAAAAACCAATTCTATATGTAATTTGACGATAATATACCAAAATGTAAGGGTTCTAAGGACCAAAACCGAACATGCACTGAATCAAGATGCTGATTTAATACTGTTGACCGAAACTTGGCTAAAAAATTCCATCTTCGATCATGAAATCCTCGATAGTAGGTACACAATATACCGGCACGACCGTGCCTCTACAGAGAACGGAAAAAGTGACGGAGATGGAGTCTTAATAGCTGTCTTAAAAAAATATGAACCTACTCGTAAAGTGAAGTGGGAGACGATTGATGAGGACCTGTGGATTGTCATTAAATTAAAACAGGGTACCACCGTTAAACATCTCTGCATTTGTGCTCTATACAATCCCCCTCCCGTTTCCTATGACCGACTCGACCGCATCACAACTAATATTGCCCTTGTCGTTCAACACAAAATGCCCGAAAAAGCAAAGTTGTTGCTTGCAGGCGATTTTAATTTACCCAACTTAATATGGCAAGCGAATAATAATAATACAAATACGCTTGTTTCCAACTGTGCCAACTCACAAATAGACCACCTCTTTGCGGATGCTCTTTCTTTCAACAACCTCCACCAAATAAATCCAATTTCCAACCATAATGGACGCACACTTGACCTTGTAATAACCAACTTTACAAATATTTTCTCCGTAAAAGAACATGCCACGCCTCTAGTTCAAATAGACAAACACCACCCAGCACTAATAATCACAATGAAATTTCACTTCAACAAACCCATAAAATGTAACCGAATTCCTCACCTCAATTTCTCGAAAGCCAATTACCATCAGATCAATCAAGAGCTGGACAAGATTACCTGGAGTGACCACTTAAATCCAAAATGTACAGTTGATGAAGCTGTTGATATATTCTACGACTTAATCATCCCCATAATCACTAATCACACACCATTTACCATTAAGAAAGACAACAATTATCCGTATTGGTTCAGTAGCAGTCTACTGCGTACGCTCAAGGAGAAGGCCAAATTCCACTGTCGATTTAAAAAATATGGTAACCCAAGGGACCGCTTAACATACCGAATGCTCCGCGACCGCTGCGACAGAATGATAGTTGAGTGTCTGTCGAAATTCAGATCAGAAGCCAAAACACATATTAAACGGAACCCTAAGTATTTTTGGACACTCATAAAATCATATCGGTCCAATACCCACGAAATACCCGACGAAAAGTTTCATGGAGACAATTTTTGCGGGTGGTAGGACCTTGTGCGGGGTCCGTTCGGATCGCTACCACCATCTTATCCATTAACCTACCGCCAAACAGCAGTGTTCGCATTGTTGTGTTCCGGTTTGGGGATAAGACAGCCGGTGTAATGACTAGCATAGAGGCATTCCATCTTAGTCCTCAGGGTTGGCAGCGCATTTGCAGTCTTCGGCTTGCAGTCTTGTGAATGCGAATGTCTATGGGTCACAGTTTCCACTTACCATCAGGTGGCCTGTGTGCTCGTCAGCCTTCCCTATGCCATAAAAAAAAAAAAAAAAAAAAATGTGTTCAGGGTGGCCAACAGATCAGTGACACATTCTCCGACTATTTTCAATCTGTCTTCAACAGCACTAACGTAGTATCCAACCCGCTTATAAATAACTCGAACAATTATTCTGAACCATTTAGCATTTGCTACATTTCGAAATCTGACATATGTTTATCTCTAAAACGAATTGATATTAACAAGGATCCTGGTCCTGATACTATACCTCCACTCTTTCTCAGAACTTGTGCATCACAATTGACTGAACCTCTACACATCATTTTTAATAAGTCCCTCAGTTGCGGAGTATTCCCCACTAAATGGAAAACTGCACATATTCACAAAAAAGATGACCACGGAGACATAGGAAATTACAGACCTATTTCTATCCTTTCTTCCGTAGCTAAAATTCTCACTCACACCTAAAACCAAATATCAGCTGCCACCAGCATGGCTTTCTTCCAGGGAGATCAACCACGTCGAACCTCCTTGGCTATGTCAGGGACATACTCGAGGCGTACGAAAACAAAAAGAAGTTCACGCCATTTATACCGATTTTTTCAAGGCATTCGACGTGGTTGACCATGGTATTCTTGTCCGGAAGCTCGGACATGCTGGAATTTGCGGGTCTCTGTTAAGGTGGTGTGAATCATACCTCCAGAATAGAAGTCAACTGGTCATTGTTCGAGGTTTCAAGTCCCAAGCCAGGATCGTGCCCTCAGGCGTGCCTCAGGGATCTCATCTTGGCCCTCTGTTTTTCTTGATTTTCATCAATGACCTTTGTTCTAACCTAACTTCTAAGTACAAATTATTTGCAGACGATCTTAAGATTTACAGAATAATAAACTCCGACCTCGATCGTGAATCCCTACAAAGTGACTTGAACACCGTCAATCTCTGGTGCCGCAAGAATAATATGGTTTTAAACTCATCAAAATGCTTTCACATCAAATTCTCACGAAAGAAAAAGATCATAAACTGTAACTACTCCGTAAACGACGAACTAATTAAAGAAGTCACAAGCATACGCGATCTGGGTGTTGTTGTGGACCAGAAATTACATTTTCGCGAACACGTAGATTACATTGCAATGAAGGGCTCACGTTTGGCAGGATTTACTAATACGGCAAACAAAAACTTTCAAGGATCCAGAAATACCAATGATATTGTTTAACTGCTATGTCCGTAGCCTATTGCCGTAGCCGTTTGGAGCCCTTCCTATGCAGTTCACATTAATAGGCTATAAAAACTACAAAAAAGGTTTTTATACTGTTTGTGTTACGCCAATAATCGCTGCCGAAACCTAACATCTTACGATTCGAGACTCGAACACTAAAAAATGATCCCGCTTGTAACAAGGCGCAAAGCTGCTGACATAATTTGCCTACACAAAATAATAAGCGGGGCAGTGGACAGCCCTGACCTTCTTGAAAATGTAAAGTTGTCTATACCACGAATTAGTAGCCGCCTGCATAACCGTAAAACATTTAGTCTCCCGCCATGTCGCACTAACTACAGCCGTCACTCACCACACCACTGTTCCGCATGTGTGCAACCTACAAAGATGTTTGCCAAGAGCTAGACATCTTCAGTGCATCGGTTAAAAACATTAAACAATTTATCTTTTCTAAATTATAAGTACCTAACCAACTACTTTGTTACTAGACTGTAATTTTTTTTTTGTTTTTTTTTTTGTTGTAATTTCTTCATTTATTTTGTTATCTCTAAGTTTAGTATTGCGGGCGATTACTCGTGTGCATGTTGTGTTCGCACCTAGAAGGCGATGCAGCCAAACTTGTTTGTTTACCTCTATTTATAAGTCACAATGCTGTAACGTCCAGTTTGCGAAACAATTAAAAAAAAAAAAAAAAAACGGTGGCCTATTATTACCTCATACAACATTAATAACCTGGCGCTTGAAAAGGTTTCTAGTATCCGGGATGTTGGTGTTACCTTGGACAGCCAGCTTTCTTTCACGGACCATATTAACAATAGTACATTGTGCATCAAGGGTAGTATGAAGGGAATTGCTAACGAGAGTGTTAGAAGCCCGACGCCGAAGGCGGAGGGCTTTTAATGACTCGAGTTAGTAATCCCCTTACTGCCTGTGATACACACAATGGTTTTCATCACATTTGCGAGGAAAAACACTTTAACTCTGCAAAATATAAATAAATAACTTTTGACGAACGGGAACGTAAATGGAAACGATATTTTTTTTGCGACCACCACAGATAATAACTGCGTTTAGTTTCGACCTGGATTCGAGCCAGATTTAGCCAATTTGATAAAAATGTATAATTACTAAAATTAATGATAAATGTTGATATAAACTTGAAATAGGTATAAAAATAATGAAGTTTAATGAAGCGTATAGGTTTTGTGTAATGTAAGTTAGTCTATAGCTAATTTTTAAAGATGAAATTAGAAACCGATTTAATTTTTGGCTGAAAATTAAACCTCCTTAGTCAGAAATGATGTACGAAAGAGTTGCAAATTTTAAAAAGAAAGTCATTACTCCCTAGGGATGACAAACTCGCCATAATTCCCGCGGGAACAATTTAGGCCATTGTCCTTCTGTATACAGGCATGGAATAACACCATTTACGAGCAAGTGTGATGAAAAATTATTAAAAAAGCGTATAGGCTTCTGGGCTTTATCTGGCGTAATTGTAAACACTTTAAATATATTGCTGCTTTAAAAACTTCATATTTTGCCTTAGTCCGCAGCCAGCTTGAATATACCGCTAATATCTGGAGTCCGCAATATAAGTGCCACGTGAACAGAATTGAGAGGATTCAGAGGCGCTTCTTGCATCTGCTTTCGGTACACCAACGTAAAATTTCTATGTTACCCTCATATTCAACTAGACTTAATTATTTTAATATCACGCCCCTAGAAACCCGTCGATGGATCTCTGACCAGATATTGCTTCACAAAATTTGTAATGGCACAATAGATTGCCCTCAGCTTCTTGAAAAAATTGGGTTCACTGTACCAAGGCTTAACTCCCGCTTTTTAAACTACAGACCTTTTTCTTTGAAACCGTCCAGAACAAATCTTGGATTTCAGTGTTCTGAATAGAATATGCAGCGAGCACAATAAACTTTTCAAACAGACAAATATCGACTTGATGTCTATCTCTCAAATTAAATTTAAATAGTAGATTGTACAACAAGTGCATAAAACGAGCCATTTTACCCAAGATGTGCATATAGCCACACGAGCCGGAACGGCGAGTGTGGATAGTCACGTCGAGGGTAAAATGGGTTTTATGCTCGAATTTTACACTCTGCTTTTCACTTCGATTGCAAGGAAATAAAACAAGAAGCACATACTTACAGGATAATTTATTAAATTTTTATATTTAATGTAAGTAATTAAAATGTTATGTTTGCGCATGGCTGTAAGGCCTGATTACCTTCTTAACTTTTTTTTTTTAATTTTCGACTATGTGACGTTTGACAGGTTTGACTATGGTCTGATGCTTAATGCCAATGTTGTATTTTTTTACCGTAAATGCACGCCGTGGGTATTATTCCTAAATTTGTATTTAGATAGTTATACAAATGTCGTAATTAAATTAAGATGTAACCAAAATCTCATAAAAATATATCAATTAAATGAAGGTGTATTGTGTGAAGGCTGTAAGGCCTGATTGCTTTAGTCTTAAAAGAAGAAATTACTTTATGCACTAGTGCATAAAATGCGATTTTATGCAGCCTATACCTAGCATAAAGAAGGACTTTACGAGCATGAGAAGTGAAAAGATTATTACATATTTATAAGAAGTAGTTGGACGCCTGTTAGTTTTAAAGTAAGCCCTTTATAGTTATAGCCCCTGTTTATTTTATTTAATGTTATATCTCGTTAGTTGTATCGTGTTACTTGTGATTTTAGTTTATTATTATGATTTGCCTTAAAAGTGAGACTTATCAAAAAACTATTTATAGATAGATTATTCCATATTCTTAAGAAGTAGTTTAATAGTATAATATTCACTGTTTCAATTACTTGAATTTATGCCCTGAAATGTTTTATGTATGTTTTATATGTGTTATGTTTTGCTGTTTTTTTTTCGTTTTTATCTTTTTTGACATATTTTGATTGACAAAATTTTACGTTATGTACGGTTACTTAGTGCTTAGTGGTAGTACTGAGACTGTTAAGTGTGTTAGGTAGTGTGTAATTGAGCCGCATCGGCACTTAAGCGAGTGTTTTTACACAAGTTGAGTTTGCCTATAATTGGGTAAGCACCCTGGCACTCTTCTCTACTTATATAGTTTTAATATAAGTTAATGGTGTTATATCTGTTGGCGAACCTAATAAATAAATAAAAAATAAAAATAAGACCCATCCGACCACCAAAAAGCATAGATACTCAATCAATAAACTCACGCTCTCAGGTCTCGCGCTGCCGCCGCCGCCCAGCAGCGAGTGCACGGCGACCTGCTGCTCGAAGGAGCTGGACACGAGCAGGCCGGGGTCGCGCGCGCACCACGACACGTCGAACACCCACTGCTCCTGCTGGGCCACCTCCATCAGCAGCTCGCCGCCCTGGGAACACAACCACATTTACAACACATATAACTTGCGTTTTATTTAGTCAATTTGTATACAGCTTGATTATTGATCGATTGAAAATATAGTAATGGATTTTGCTCAACATATCTGGTGTCACGACATAATGACAAAGCATCGCAATATTGTCGGACTTCGCTCAACATGTCTGGCAACACCGTAACGTCTACCGTGTTTGCGCAACGTCACTTGAGTTTTCAAGCAATCTGCTGGTGCAATCCGTGCATACATAAAGAGGCCCTCACCGGCTGCGTGTTGTTGGGGTTCCAGCAGAGCACGCGGCCGTCCTTGCCGGCCGACAGCAGCAGGTCGGGGTCGCGCGCGCTCCACGACAGCGCCAGCACGCCTTTCGTGTGGCCCTCCATCGTCGCTAGTGGGGACGCCGCCAGTCTGACGCAACACATTTTTGTTTTTTTAATTTTCTGTTTTAAAATCGAAATATACATTTAACCTTTTTAACGTTATACACAAAAAGTACACTTATACGCCATCCATTTTTCAAACGTTCATGCAACAGAAAGTCTGTTTTAAAATTTATCTCCATAAGCGTCGGTAGTGTTGAAGGCAGAACTGCTCATGACGACTTTGAGTGTCGTTGGCGTTTAAAGGTTTATAGTTTGGGCCTCCGCATTTGCCGATATTTTACTGATCAAATCGGAAAATAAAATTACATCGTATTCCAAATATCAGCACATCTTAATGAAATAGCTGGTTCCAAAAAGGTTTGCCACAATTGAACAAAGCCTAGTTGGTAGCGAACCCCGCCTTCAAAGCAACCCGTCCCGAGTTCTACTCGTCAAATATTCTGCTTTATTACAGATGAATAAACAAAGTTACTGCAAAAGTGTACGCAGTGATAGCACACCAGTAGCCTGTATAAGGAACACTGACCTGAGGTCCCAAAGCTGTATGACGGGCACTTGGTCGTCTTCGGATGCGACGCACAGCTGTGTGGCCACGGCGGGGTGCCACGCCAGCGCACGCCAACGTGTCCGGGACTGTGAATCGCTGTAACATAAGGTATCGTGAGCTCTCTGCATCTTGCCTGCTGGCTGGGAACTATTATAGACCAGCAATATTTACGGCGACATTCTTGCAACAGTTGCATTATCAAGGAGTTCAGGTGCGTGAAGACGGTCAGATCTCGGTTCTCAAAGATGTTCACTCAGTATAAAGTCTTCGCTACCGATACTTTGGGAAACTACTCTTAGATTTCTCTCGAGCTTCATCAACAAATCAACATTTCTCGTTAAGTTAAATTACAATACACAATATACAAAAAATCAAAATTCAATTTCATTCTCGTTTACACGTCGGTAGTATGGAGAGAATCTACTAGCGCTTCGGACAAGACTATCATTGCGGAGAATAAGAGTAGAACACTTAATACATACATCAGCTTTTTTTTCCAAGGATACAAAATCCAAAATGTATCCATTGCCCATAATAATTGACGTGATGAAGTATGAGTTAATAACGTACCATAATTTCATGATAGGCTCATTCTTCCTCAAATCCCAGACGACACATCTCGACGAGAACGTCGAGCCGAGGATGTGTTGGACCTGCGACCGGATAACACACAAACGTCCCATTAACAATTCAATTTAAACTTTAGATATGTACCGATTAAAATAAATAGAATCAATCAAAACGAACCCTCGGTTAGTTCCCCAAATACAAACAGGGATAACAGAATGACTTGACTTGTATCCATCATCGCTGGCATTGTCGATTCATTGTAGTCGTCCTGGGCACTGTCGTCGCTATCTGTCCCGTCGTCTTTGTCCTCTTTTTGACCTTCTTTATCTACCTGTATTGTATTTATTTACCTTTCTATATCGTCATTGTAGTTATGTTTATCGTCATCTCTATCATTGTCGTCATCGTCGTCATCTCCGTCATTGTCGTTGTAATCGTCATCATTATTGCCGTCGTTGTCGTCCTCAGTCCGTTGTTTTCGTCCTTTATCGTCATCGTTGGTCGTCATTTTTATCTTCATCTCCATCATTCTCGTCATTGTCGCCATCTCCGTCATTGTCGTCGTCAGTCCGTTGAAGTCATCCTTGGCACCATCGTAGATTGTCATGGTTATCGTCATTGTCAATATAGTCGTCATACCTGCTGGTTCCAGTGCAGCGCCTGCACGTGGTCGAGCGGCTGGCTCTTGTTCCCGGGCGCCATGGGCTGGCTGGTGTTGTTCAGGTCCCAGATGAAGATCTCGCTCTCGGACGCTCCTGACGCGAGGAGATTCTTCTGGTACGGGTTTATGTCTAGCGCTGATACATGATCTGTGGAAGTAATGATGAGCATAAAACAATCCCGTAAAACATAAAACCTGTCCCCAACGCTGTGACAATGCTATTAACGCATTCACTGCCAGTACTATATTTCGAACTTTCGCCTGGTGCCTCATCATTTGTTTCTAACAGAGCTTGCCTACTG
Source organism: Acleris sparsana (assembly GCA_923062465.1). Classification (NCBI taxonomy): domain Eukaryota; kingdom Metazoa; phylum Arthropoda; class Insecta; order Lepidoptera; family Tortricidae; genus Acleris; species Acleris sparsana. Next base: position 16,258,472 of record OV281301.1, on the reverse strand, counting down.
TAAGAACGCACATATGCGTTGAGGGCTATCGGAGCTTATAACTCTTAAACAGCACAACCGACTTTCATCAAATCTAGCTAACTAAAAATAAATAGATAACTTTATTGTAAAATATATATAAAATAACTTACATGCTTTTTTTTACAATAGATACAACTTATGTCATGGGTTTACAATTCATAAGTAAACAATAAACCTCGCACTAGGCCTAGCCTGTGCCACGAGATTAATTTCTGAATAAACTGTTTTTACTTGTTTACTTATTAATCTTATTATAATATAAACAACATAGCAGGTGCAGAACGCGCAGCAAAGCGTCATGAGCGAAAACTTTTTTTCCTTTCTTTCTTCTAAGACCTAACCTGATTAAGCTTTCTATTTTTTTTTAAACGGCTTCCGAGTCGATGTATCGTTTTAGCATTAAAGGACTTACAATCCCACATACAAGTTCTCGTTAAACTGATGACACCCCTTGTATTTCCGTCGGGGGTGACATACTCACTGTTGTGTTTAGTGCTGCTCCCAAGCAGCGCGTTCTCCGCGCTACTAAGCAGTTTGTCCGCGCTGTAAAACTCGATCAGGCCGCCGTCACAGCCTCCCACCAGCACGCCCGCGCCCGACCATACCAGCTTGTGAAACCTGGGAACAGATCACAATAGGGAATTTGCAGAAATTTTTAACATCGCATTTTTTAATAAATTATGAAAATACCATGAAAAAGATCACCAAAAGTGCGTTTTTTTGAATATGAAGTATTTATTGGTCAAAATATTAACATTTTACAAAAACAAACGACAGAACTTACTAACTGACTTAAAACTACACTAATCTAACAAACCGCCTCTAGTAGGCATTGTTCCCAAAATGCTGGCAGGATTGCCACGTTGAATGGCAATGTTTAATCTTTGTGCCAAGTACAGGCCAGCATTTTGGTCACGAGTTGTGTCGATCAGGCGCTTTGACAAATCCTTAAAAATACGGTGTGCTCCTGTTCCCCACGGTCCTAAAGTTACGACCCCAAAACGCTCAAATAATGTAACTTCTATAAAGATGACTGTATTTGCGCCTTTTGAGGGTCTCCGCTGATTCCGCCGCAAAACCTGCCTTAGTACTTGTTCCGGGAAGGAGTGACGGCGCAAGGGTGTCCACGCAAGTGGCATCCCAAACCAACGGCCGGCCCAACTTCCAGGGATGGAGTGGACGGAGTCATCCCAGCAAAGCTTTTACCATCGTCAAAGTGAAATTAAAATTAAAAACGTCCAAGAAATATAGATACCAGAATTTTAAACAGCTAATTAGACAGCAATTAGACAGATATCAGATGCGCCGTGTAACGTCAAGTAACACGTCGGCCATATAAACTCCATGTTAAATTCTGTTTTGCTAGAAAGAGATAGAAAAAATATTGTTGCCTCATATCTTGGTTACTTTGTAGCTAATAAAAAAAAAAACTATATGAATCAGCTTTTATTGAAGCGGTTATAAAAAGTCATGAATATTCCCTATTCAATGTCTAAGCTACAGAATATAATAAAAATAAATGTTTGTATGTTTGTGCTCTTTGCATTCTTAAACCATCAATCAGATTTTGATAAAACTTTACTAGGGTATTCTGAGGAAGCCCGCGGGGGTTTCTAGCTCAAAAAAACGATGTCAATTTTTTGTCTTTATAAGGCACTGCAATGTAATATAATAAACAGAAACTCGAAACTTCATTCATTCCCGGTCAGTCCAAAGGATTTGGCAGAAAATTACTTATACAGATAACAAATTGTTTGCATGTTAGTGCTTATTAACGTGAACTTTATGCATGTATCATACCTGTGTGAGCGAGATGAACATATGTATTGGATTAAACATGCATCCAGTTTAGGCACTATTTAAAAAATAAATTTAAATAAGCACTATACTGACTCCTGGATGTCGCTTTCTTTTTCTTTTTCATATGAAAGAAAACAGCAGCGCATTATCAGTCAGACATTATAAATTCAAACTTAACGTAATCAAGAAAATATCTTTATTAGTTCCAAATACAATTCCCAACATTCTAATTACAAGTTGCAGGTATCCTTAGTCATGGATGTACGGAAATGAGTTTGAGATTGGCCAGTATACCTGCCAGATTCTAAATGACACAAAAAAATATTTCATAATCTATCCTGACTTTTCATATTAATTTATCAAGGGAAACACAGCAATTTATTATAATAATAGATTATAGTAAGAACATTGCCCAAAACAGTTACAACTACCTTTACAGATTACACTTCAAAAACAAGAAGATTTTAGAGAGAGCATTAAAAATCTTTTGATAATTGTTTTAATAAATAGTCAATAGGCTATTTGACTAATTTTAAAAAGTCTTTTTAAATGATTATTTACTACTATCAGCCTGCGACTTTGTCCACATAGATTTCAAACACCGTTATTTTAAGTTTTAAATTTTCCGGAATTAAATGAAGTCTATGTGTTAATCTAGGGTATAAGCTATCTCCATTTCGAATTACATCCAAATCCGTCCAGCCGTTGCAGTATGAAAGAGTAACAAACATCCGTCCATACATACAAACATTTGCATTTATAATATTAGTAAGGATTACATAACAAGCAAACTACATGGATATTTCCTTGAGATTCTACTGTACCAACAACTGTAGTATACTTGCAATGTTGCTAAATAACCTATTGATTTTATTTCTCTTAGTAACTCAGTTCCGTAGACTGTGAGAGAGTTTATAACATGTAGCATCACACAAGTTCTTATTTTACAACAAAAATGTGGTTGTGATCATGATACAAGAGTTAGTTAGAGTTAGTTAGTTAATAATATAATAATATAATGAGTGTTCCTGAAGCCTCACAAACAGTTAACTAAGCATTCGAATAAACATTAGTGATTAATAAAATGACAGTTTATATTACTAATACGATGAGAATGTAAACTTTCTTTAGTTTACACCTAAATTCCACAGATAACCTACATGTAACATTTTGATGGCAGAATAATCACACACAAACAGTTAGAACTAAATGTAAATTGACTTGGTGTTTCTTATAAGAATCAGAGTAATTTTAGTGTGTAAACAATAAACAGTTTACAAAATATGATATCATGTGGACCACAAACTAAGCTAAGCTGGTATCTCATATGAGTAAGTACTGGAATACCAAAGTGCTTTAACTATATTATTGTGTAATGATTACAGATAATGTTGAATAATTAAAAACTTGAATATCGGACACATTATTGCATTCCAAATGACAAAAGCAATCAGATATTTACCTATCATGTTGAATCATCAAAAAAAAAACTGTTAATACTAATGTAAAAACATTATATATTGCATTGATCATCAATTGGTTAATAATATGAAACTTAACATGTGACCTGATTTTTCAGTTCTTTAAATATAAAAAAATTGTCTTAAGTCAACATTTTTCATCAAGCTTGTTTTTATTTAAAGAAACATTTAAGTAATTAATTTGACCTCCTCATTATTAAAATGACCTCCCGTGATCACAAAAGTTCATGATTATGGAGTAATAATGGTAAATTGGTTTGTTTGTTTTTTTTTACATCTTTGCCCATTTCAATTGATGCTGACATTAACTGTGTACCGCATAATCAAACTCAAAACTTACCGGTCCCAGTTAGTGCCAAGATACTATTACAAGTAGATCAATGTGTGCTTACGATCAATGCATCAATTAGCCTAATATAGTATCCCACTCCTGGGCAAAGGCCTCCTCCCTTGTTTTCACACCTCTCTGTCTGTGGCAATCTTAGACCAATCCTTCAGAAAGAATAGTCTCTCATCTATCTCTTATCTTCAGTTAAAGATTTATAACCATACTTGTCATCATTAAGATTAATGAAAGAAACATATACGTGTTATGTCAAGTCAAGGCTGTATAAACATTACAAGATGAATATTTGAATGTGCCATAACACACATCAGTTTAAAAATACAAAACTTACTTATGCTGCGTCTGCACACTGGCCTTCAGTTCGAGATCGAGACCGGGATCTTCTAAATTTAAAGCATACAGCTCCAACTGCGATGTCGAGCTAAAGGAGGAGTCGACCTGCTGCGCGGCCGAGCCCGCCGCCAGCAGCACGGGCGCGCGCTCCGCCGGCGACCAGCTCACGTTCACCGTCCGTTTTAACTCCTTAACCTTCATTATCACGCGCCGACCCCGCTAAAACAAACCAAACACGACCACCGAATCACCGAATTATGTCACCACTATAACTCCGCGAAAAACACTATATAAACAAATATAAATGTACATCCAAACAGTGCCAGTAGCTTTTGGAAGGTTCCCAGAACGTCCCTTATGTTAAACTTACGGTATTTAGACAAGAAAAATAAAATATTTATCATAAAAACACCGAGTTGGCACTTCCAACGTGGCTGACGTAAATACGCTGTCAGAACTGACAGCTGGATTGGACGGAGGCTGCGTTCGGTTACCGCTAGGGGGAAATTTAAAAAACTAGGTAAGTATTGGATTGTTATATTCCTGTATGATTTGATAATTCAATAGTGTTGTGGTTATTTCGAAGTCATTAGTGTTCGTATTTTCGTATAACAGCAATAATGTTATTGAGTAGCACATGGCAGCACCATTATTGTATCGATCAAATATATTTTGCTATTAGAATCTCCTAGGCGATGTTAAATTTATTTGTATTGTATTGGAATCTGAATACCCCAACTGCCTACAACGCACTACTAGATATTATTGTGCAGTATAATTAATATCACAAATAAGTGTCAAATATTTTAAACGTTTTGCAAAGGTCTAAAGCTCTTAGGAATAAAGTAAAAAAACAAAGAACCATTCTGGCCACATCAAATAAAGTAATTCTTATGTCAGATAAACTTTTTATCTTCTATAACTGACAGAAAGAAAAGTTTTGTCAGAAATATAATTGCATTTTTCTAACGAAATATACTAGAAAAATGATCATTTTATCTTCTTAACAGTTGACTGCTTTGTCGTGTGTAGTAAAAAGAAAAGGAAAATAAGAAAAGTAAGTACCTACCTAACTATATTTAAGAGTAATGAGTGAGAATTACTAAGTAAAGCAACCATTAACAAGAAACATGATATAAGTAATTTAATTGCACGTTAAAATCGTTTGCTAAGGTACCTCGACTATGTTGCGCAATAATTAAAGCTTCTTAACAAAACCACCTGCTTTCGTCTTTCGCCGACTCAGCTGTCTCCGTACGTATGCATACAGACGAGTTCATAACATAACACTTTAGTACCTTGTCACTTTACTCTTTTGTGATAAATCATATATTACTATTCAAATATGACATCAAGGAACCTTGTCTAGTAGGTACTAAAGTGTACACATATTTATGAACTCGACTGTACATACGTAACTAGGTAGGTACTAAAGTAGGTAAAATCAAACCGCTATCTACTTGTGATTCTGATAGCTAAAATCGGGTACCTACCTATTTACTAGCGTGCTGTTACTGTAACCGAGTATTGACAGTAACGAATGAGGTTTCAAAAATATTAAAGTTGAATGTTTTTGGCGTACGTTTCCGAACCGTTTGCCCAATTTAATGCATAAGTTTGTGTCGTATAAATAGTGTTTACTAGACCTAGAATATTACATGTAAAAAATTTAACTTTCACGGTAATAAATAACGAAATAGTAAACCGATGTAGTCTCGCGAACTTTAATTTGGTATTAGGTCCAAAGTCAATCTGACATTCTACAACAATAAGGTTGGGTTTCCTAAAAGTTACGTATGACGTGACTTCTCTAATGACATTGACGACTTCAAGCATATTTTTTGTGTCATCTTTATCCCTAACTAGTGACCCGCCAGCGGCTTCGCCCGCTGCAAATTTCCGACTTTCCCGGTGGTTTTTTTTTCTTTCATACAAACCTTGCCCTGACAATAACGAATACAACTGAAAAGGAATCAGCCAAATCGGTTCAACCGTTCTCGAGTTTTAGTGAGACTAACGAACAGCAATTCATTTTTATGTATATAGATACGTAACTGACATACAGTTTGTTATATTTTGTAACTTTCGTTATTGAATGTTTTAATATAAAATAAAAATAAATGCCACAAATGAGATTCCTGAAAACGCATTGTATCCGAAACAAAACGCAAAAACTTTGAGTACCTACCTATTGTATCTACATGCAAAAAATAAGTAGAGTTTTGCAACTTATGAAATAGGGTAAGAGCACCAAAAGATGAACGATTAAGCGACTACACCAACTTTAGACAGTTTATATTCAGTGAAAGTAACAAATTTCACCCTATTTAATTTTTTTATATGGTACAGTATATGGTCTAGATTGAAAATTACTATTATAAAGCCTGTTATTATATCTCCGTATTTTTCTAAAAATCATTGAAACCAAAAATGTACCGATTTGCCCAAAAGATGAACAGCGTGCCCTAATTCTGAACGATTGGGGCCCAAAAGTTGAACTAACATAATAAAATACCTATGTCATTTAAATTCTTTTCATTTTTAGCAATAAAATGCGAGTTAACGAAATATTCTTTATTTTTTAATTGTTTACATTTATTTAATATTACTTACGTACATAAGGTTCCTATTTTTTATGTTATTTGTGTCACAAAAACAACGAATTAGTATTTTTTATCAATAATCATTAGCAAAACTACTTAGTTACTTATCTTTTTAAACAGATAAACCGACAAAAAGTGTTACTTTAACATTTATAATATTAGTAAACATTTCCATAAATACTACTAGTATACTACTACTAGTGTTCATATTATAAAACTATGCCTAAAAGTTGAACGACTGAATTTACTTAGTTCAATTTTAGGACACAGAATTTATGAAATGAACAAACAAAATCAATTAGGTGTTCACATATTGGAATAGAATCCAAAACATGAACTAGTAAATTTAATTCGTTCAAGTATTAGGCACACATTTTTTATTGAACAGTGATAGTTTTCATAGTATTTAAAACTCCAAAATCATTGGATTAGACATCAAAAGCTATGTTCATCTTTTGGTTTAAAGATACAAGAGCATTTAACGATCATTTTAAGTTTTAAATTTTCCATCTGTCATTTTGGTACGATTTATTAAGAAGCTTTAAAAAAAGTACGCCTTGCCTAGTAGCTGAACACCGTTCAAGTATTGGCTTAGGTATATATTTTTGAAACCATTACTTGAACGGCATATTTCTCGTTAACTAACAAGAAAAAAGAAATATCGTATAACTCCAATAAAAGAGTGATTAATCAAGAATACATACCAAGCAAATCCTTCTAAGACTGACAATTATTGAATTTTATACGTAATTAAAAGCTTAAATTTGGAGAGCACTGTCCTTAGCTATTTTCCCATACTATCGACGTTTTCGGCGGGAAGCTCCACAACAACGACCGATCACGGCCAAAAAGAATATAATACTATGTTAAGATTTAATGGAGGTGTAAGCAAAGAGTTGCTGTTTAAGAAAAATAAATTCCGAACTATATAATATTTGTCACGATTTAGTTATGTGATTATTTCGATCGAGTGTTCAGCTTTTGGGTGTCGTTCATCTTTTGGTGCCCCTACCCTATGCCATCTCCGCGTAATAAGAGGTTTATCTGAATTAAATCGTGCTCAGACATTAGTGCACACCTAGGTACAAAATGATTCAACTATGTTTCACTCCCCAATGTTAGCTGCAATGATATAACAGAGTAGGTATATACCGTGTCTTAGAAACTGGCGTCAAACCGCCTAGGGCTGATAGAGATTTTTCCATACAAAGTGAAAAGCAAACACTGGGACAGCTAGTATGGAGAAACAAACTTTATGTGATTACTTAAAAAGAATAGGTACTGATGCTTGAATACGATATGATTACTTAAATAGATTTAAAAACTTCGCTGATTTGCAATGATTCTAATTATGTAAGATACCACTGAAAAACTTATGAAATAAAACATGAAATTAATCATTTTTCGTGACGTTTATGTCCAGATAAGGGAAAAAAAAACCAGACTAAAATGATCAATATCTCCGGAACAAGTAAAAATCGCTGCATATACATAAGGGTTAAATCGATAGCATTTATTTATTTATTTATTTATTTATTTTTATTTATTGTTCTTGGAGATCCAACAGCTTACAAAACAAGATAGAACCTAAATTACGTAACAAAAAGCCAATTAAAGGTTCTCACCGATAGAGACAAAGTATTTAAATAGCAGAAAAAACAGCCAACGCAGGCACACACGCCGCGCTACACCAAGAGCACAAGAGAACAACCACATGTACACGCAACAATAAACAATGGTAGAGAACAAAAAGTGAATAATAAACACTTATAGCCTAAGTGAAGAAGTTTTGACTGAGTAACCGCCTAAGCGTAGATATAGGTGTGTTAAATAGATCCAAATCAATATCCTTAGCACAAATGTTAAGGGTTTTACCCGCTCACAACAAAAAGGAGTTCCGCCGATAGTTAGTCGACACAAGAGGAATTTGAATTAGTGGGTTAAAACGCAGTGAGGCCGCTGGTACCCGGAAGCTAACTTTCCTCAAGAGATCTGGGCAATCGACTTGTCCAGAGACAATCTTAAGGTAATATGTTAGGTCAGCAATCTCACGCCGTTTGTACAGTGGTAGAAAGTGGTGACGTTTGCAAAGGGTAATATAATCCACAGACTTATAATTTATTTTTAGCCGGAAGGATAGAAATCTTAAAAATCTTAAAAAGATTAAGATGCTCTATCAGCCATAGGCGGAGTGACGTCGGTTTCTGGGACACCCTGTATGTAAGAGTTCTACGTCGAAACAACCTACTACCTACCTACCTTGATTGTCCTCTATTCTTTATTTATTATTATTTGTTCCTTCCAATGGCTTTTATTTGTCAGCGCCATGCCGATGGTAATGACAAGCACGGAGTGGGCGCGCCTGCACAGTTGGATGGAGCCTGGCAGGGACACCGTCGAGGCGAAGCGCCAGTGGGAACACGTACGCCGGCTAGACGAGGCCAGCAACAAGATGACTAAGACATGGCCCAATTCCGTCGAGGTAAGGCAACCAACCTGGGTTTGTAAGTTGTCCTCCCTCTATAGGTGTAGCGTCATGTCGAGTGTGGAGTGGGTAAAATGGACATCAGCCGACCAAGAACTGGCCCAACTCCGTCGAGGTCTGGCGACCACACCTGGGTTTATAAGTAGTCCTTCCTCTAGAGGTATCCGTAATATTCAGCGCCATGTCGAGTGTGGACTGGGTAAAATGGACAGCAGCTGACCAAGAACTGGCCCAACTCCGTCGAGGTCTGGCGACCACACCTGGGTTTATAAGTAGTCCTTCCTCTAGAGGTATCCGTAATATTCAGCGTCATGTCGAGTGTGGACTGGGTAAAATGGACAGCAGATGACTCAGAACTGGCCCAACTCCGTCGAGGTAAGGCGACTGGCACCTACCTAGGTCGATTTTTAAGATGGTCATGACAAGTGCGGACGGGCCCCGTTCCTTCCCGGACAGCCAAATTGAATGAATAGGAGTTAAGAAGACAAATTGACTTTGTTTGAGTTGCGTGGTTGTTCTGATCGCGTAAAATAAGTTTTATAATGTTGTTCATTGGAAGATGAGAAAATTGAGTCGAAAAGAAATCTTGTAGACGAAATGAAATCTTGTAGGCGTTCTGTCTAGTTATGCCCTTAGGCTTATAATGTCCTGGTACGTTTTTGTCCAGAACGTGAATAAACGCAATGAGGAGATACGTCGCGCCCGTCTCGCGGTGGCCGAGCAAGCCAACGCCAAGTTTTACGCGCGCTACATGAAGCGCAAGCGCGAGGAGCAAGCGCGCCTTCTGTACAGCGCGCGGGACATCATCTTTAAGAACAAGGATGCGCCAAAGATGATGCTCGGGTACCTTATCTTTAAGGCTTGGTCAAACACACGGCGCGACGCAGCGCCGCGGCCGCGCCGCGCGACCGCGGCGGCTTTAAATACATGCTAACAGGTTAGCGACGTCAAACATGGGCGCGATGCCGGCGGGACGCAGTCTGTCGCTAACCTGTTAGCATGTATTTAAAGCCGCCGCGGTCGCGCGGCGCGGCCGCGGCGCTGCGTCGCGCCGTGTGTTTGACCAAGCCTTAAGACAGAAGCTTTACAAATACGCGCCCCTGTACGATGTTTAGAATTTTTACAGGTATATGCGCAGATTTCCTACCAATGTCTTTTTTCTCTGATAGCGGGTGGAGCGATAGTATGTGGGCTAAGCTGTAGAATTCCTCTTAGCACGGCCGTGAAACACTATTCGCTTGTCGCGCCGAATCACGTCCTCTGATGTAAATAGGCTTCCCTGATGATCTCCATGTTCTGTTGGTCTTATCCCGTCCAAAATCATGCTGGTTTCCTAACCCTGATTTCATATGAACACCGAGCACGTTGGCATTTTACCGCGTTAGACAAGGATCTTGATTGTGCTGCGCTAAAGTGCTTTACACTGTCATCTAGATTTGAGAAGTGATTTACACAGGCTGGATTAACAGCTGTAAATGTCTCTCCCATTGCACCTTGGCGGTTCTCCTCCAGTCGCCACCGGTAAACATGCGTGCGTATATCTCCGCTTCACCTAGTCACTGAGGCGACTTTAGTGTTAATGCGACACAAACACAGCTAGAAATGTTATGCATTTTTTTTATTGTTTTTAGTGCAGTATTGGAGTCAGTAGCGCAAGGAGAGAGGATAGCGCAACTCAAATTCAAAGCGGAGCGGAAAAAAGAAGAGAAGGAGATTAAAGAGAAGGAAGACAACGAAATCATCCGCAAGGCGGCCGAGTGGCACGAGGCTAACGCGGCGCGACGTCAGAAGCGGTTCGAGGTCAACAAGCAGCACCAACTAGAGATCTTGGCCCAGTGAGCAAGTTCAAATATAAATTTTAGCCTTTAAAATATGCTGGCTGTATTATTAACGTCGTTAATAGTAATAGTAGTTTACGTGACGGTTGCGTAATGCCAATAACGCAGAGTCGCGTACAATACGTTATCTACACACGTCATATTATAAGTAAGTACTTACTCTAAGATGGGTTCAGAAGCTGAAAGGCTAATGACCAGCATTACCTGTGGTAGTAGGTGACAGCGATGACAGCTGTAACGTAATGAAATTACGTTATCGATTATTGTAAAGTAATGAGATCCAAATTGGGAAAATCTTCTTAAATTAACAGGTCATCGTTGTCACCTACTACCACAGATAATGCTGGTCATTACCTACATGTTTTGAATGCATAATAGAGGATTTATGATATGTGTGTAGATAAAAGATTAATCTAAACTTTCATGATATTAACCCACTTTTAAAGGATCGCTATTAAAAGAATTGAACAAATCCAAACTCGACGGTTCTACTGTAAGCCATTAAGAAGTTCCTTTAGCCACGTCTTCTGACTCCATCACCATACCCAGCTTGATAGATGTGTACAGGTTATTTTTTTGTCACTTGATCATGATACTGTAACTGGCCACATTTTTTTTAAACAGCTTGCATCCGAATGAAAATGATCTGTGGCTCGTTTCACGAAGCTACAAGTTACAAATAACAAGGGGAAGTCTCTTTCTGACAAAATTAGTTAGAAAGATACTTCCGCTTGTAATTTGTAACATTTATTCATGAAACGGGCCTCTGGTGCCACCTTAGGAGATTCGGTTACCAACCCAAGGGCTTTGGCGTCATCGGCCATCATTACATTCCTGTGCCTAAAGGCAGTTGATCAAAGCCTTTTATGTCCCAGGCAGTAAAAAGGACAGACACGACTTCTGAAACTATCCTCTTCACAGGCTGAAACTTGCCAGGATCCGATTAAGCCGCCTTTATTGCTATGTATAAAACACCCGTCTTGTAAATCAATCGTAACTTCTTACTTAGAAGTCATGATTGATTTACAAGACGGGTGTTTTATCAACCTAGACCCAGACCTATTAAGTTTAATTGCGAAAGTGTGTTGGTTGATTTCTTTGTGCCGTCGTCACAGAACGCATCAACCGATTGACGTGGGTACAAAGGTAGTTTATAAAGCTGGACGACGGACATACTTGTATCGTTTATAAAAGTTAGCCATTAACGTCGATGTTTTTACATAATGAACTCCCTTATTTCCTTGCCGTTTAGCTACATATATTATGTATCTCGAAAGTAAGGATAATCAACCGTAGAAATGCCAATGGTGCCTACTTCGCAGAGCGCGTGACTTGAAGGAGCGCCAGCGCAAGGAGTACGAGGAGGAGCTAGCGTTCCAGGCAAAGGACTGCCTCGAGGGGAAGCGCCAAATGGAATCGCTGGCCAAATTCGACGCCGAGTTCGTGAGTAATTCGTAGATGTACTTGACATCAAGCTCGAGAGTCGTTCGTAGTTTTGTTCGACACCGGCGAGCTCAAGAGTCATTCGTAGTTTTGATCGATGCTGCTGAGCTCAAGAGTCATTCGTAGTTTTGATCAATGCTGCTGAGCTCAAGAGTCATTCGTTGTTTTGATCGATGCTGCTGAGCTCAAGAGTCATTCGTAGTTTTGTTCGATGCTGCTGAGCTCAAGAGTCATTCGTAGTTTTGATCGATGCTGCTGAGCTCAAGAGTCATTCGTAGTTTTGATCGATGCTGCTGAGCTCAAGAGTCATTCGTAGTTTTGTTCGATGCCGCCGAGCTCGAGAGTCATTCGTCGTTTTGTTCGATGCCGCCGAGCTCGAGAGTCGTTCGTAGTTTTGTTCGATGCCGCCGAGCTCGAGTGTCATTTGAAGTTTGCTTCGATGCCGCAAAGCTCGAAAGTCATTCGTAGTTTTATTGGATGCCGCCGTGCTCGAGAGTCATTCGTAGTTTGGTTCAATGCCGCCGCGCTCAAGACTCAATCGTAGTTTTGCTCAATGCTGCCGAGCTCCGGAGTCATTCGTAGTTTTGTTCGATGCCGCCGAGCTCGAGAATCATTCGTTGTTTTCGATGCTGCCGAGCTCGAGAGTCATTCGTACTTTTGTTCGATGCCACAGAATTCGAGAGTTATTCGTAGTTTTGTTCGATGTGTTTGAGATTCTGTTGTTTTCGAAAACTTAATTAATTACGTTAATTATTTTCATTATATTGCGTCAATTTAGAATAAATGGTCATGACCAAAATTTTACAGTATCACACAAATAATTATACTTCAGACACATTCTTCAATAATCAAGAAATAAGAAAAGAGATAACTACATTTCCGCTTAGCTTTTGTAAGCAGCCTCCATCCGTTCCCAATATTCAAAACGCGGATAGAAGGCTACTTCAAATTAAATTTTGAACCAATTTGTAAGCAAAACTTAACTGTAAGCGCCCTAATCTATCCGAGATTTGCGTCGTGAAATCGATTGTTAATGTCTATCGCACATTTGCTAGAAAGCCGCGGAGAAGGCCCGTATTTTCGCGGACATGAAGCGCGCGAAGGAGGAGTACGATGCGCGCATCGCCGAGAACAATGCGCGCGACGAGCTCGAAGACCGGCTGAATCAAGTGCGGCAGAGGTCGAACGCGCGCATCGTCGCGCGCCGCAAGAAAACCGAGCATGACGTGAGTATGAGTATTAAAGTCATCGGACACTACAACGCAACGCAAAGCAACTTTCTTAATATGATACGTTTTTCAGTGGACGACGCGAGGCCCGCGCCCCGCAATTGTTTTTACTACGAGTACTTAGCTTGGAAAATGTATCGTACTAACACAAGTAGCTTAAGATAGTTCACTTTTTAACCGACTTCAAAAAAGGAGGAGGTTATACGTTATGTATTTAAACCGATTACTTGCCCTTTTTACAAATAACAAACAATATCTAGCTAGTCAAGTAATGTCAAACACTAATATGTTAAAAACCTAATGATATCAACCATCATCACCTTTTTTTCCGTCTGTTGCGGCTTTGGAGAATTGCTTAATCAATTATACAAATTTATCCAAGAAGTTGTCACAGTGTGCACCCCTAAATATCAACAGTTGGTAGAATTATTGTACAATTAGTAACTAATTGTTTTGACAATTCGAGTAAATTCATTAAAAAATGAGTTATAAATTAAACTCCTTAGTAAGTTTGCTAGCTTGGGCCCTCTTAACTAGTATATCCGCGTAGCAAATTTTCCAATCGCATTTTTCCATGTTTTATTTTTAGCCAGTTGCATATTTTCCATTTTGGATTTTTCCAACTAGGTACCTAACCTAAACATAATTACCTATATTGTGTATCGACACGTTGTAGCCTATTTTTAGGGCTCCGTATTTCAAAAGGGGAAAAAACCGGTCAGGTGCCACTCGGACTCGCGCACCACGGGGGTTCTGTATTTAACATCATATGCTAGGTAAACGAAAAAAAAACTGGTTTTGTTATTAACTTTATTTGCTATGAAATAAGGTCCATTTTGACTAGCCTAAAGAATTTTTTGTTCAAGTCATCATCGTTCTCCTGCCCTTGTCCCACACTAAGCGGGGTCGGCACAATGATAGTCATTTTTTGTCAAAAAGCACATCACGTTTTGAAATGTGCAGATTAGCTCTTTCATATTATGATATTACACCTCATTTCCTATAATCAAACTATTATTATTTTTCAGCTCTCCATTCTAGACCCCTTATAATTTTTTTTTTCTCAAAACCGATGTGGGCAAGTTTTTTGTATGAGTTTCGGAGATACTTATTAATCATTATAATCTGCATTTTTTAAATTTCCCTCGTGTCAATGTCACGAAAAATCATTAATTTCACATTTTGTTTCATAAGTTTTTCAGTGGTATCTTACATGATTAGAGTTATTAGAATCAGCGAGGTTTTAAACCTATTTGTAAAAAAAAAACCCAAAAAATTCCGATTAAAATGATCAATGGGATAAATTGATAGCTTTTTAGCTGCGCTCTATCAGCCCTGTTGACGTCGGTTTCTGGGACACCCTGTATAATGTTTTATACTCTCTCACCACGTTTATACAAAATACTTATACAGTGCCGAATGCACTCCCATCTAAGTATATGAAACTTTTTCGACCTCTGCTCATAATCCAGTGCCCGGTCTAGATCAAGGCAGCCAGGTGGGCGACGCTGGAGAGAGTCAGCCAGATGTTGCGGTCGAGCGCGGGCGCGCGCGACGCCGCCGAGGAGGCCTGCCGCGCCAAGGCCGTCAAGGAGTATGAGGCCGCGTAAGCGCATCTAAAACTCCTTCTAAATCCGCGTATCCACTAGCTCAAAGGCCGCGCAAATTCGTCGCCGCAAGCCGAGCTATTTTATCGGGTTTTTTACCGTGCTCAAAAGCCTCAGTCCGAGCCGTGCATTTTATGGAGACGGGCGTGTTATCTGCGCATATTGTGGATCTAGCTAAGGCTCGATCGCTTCGAGCTGATACGCAACGTGCCTCGAGCCTTGCCTCAGAGCGAGCATGACTCAAACTGAGGCTGTTTGACTCAAGTCGAGGCTGCTCGGCCTGAGTCTGCTCAAACGGATACACGGCTACAAAAGTAGTGATTATATTCTCTTTGACCCCTGTTACACAGAACAACTGAGAACATTCTGTTCCCCAAACTGATTCATTTCGTGTAGCAAACTTTCCATTATCATTTTTCCCATTTGTTTTCTCCATTCGCTTTTTAATTTTACCGTTTTTTTTTAACAAATGCATATTTTCTATTTTGGATATTCCCTATTTATTTTCCCATCTCTAAATGAATTTCACAGAGCCGACGAAGCTCCTATTTATGACCTGATATTTTGACCACATTCACGGGCACGCCACTCCATTCAGTTTCCGCTTTCTTACGTTCCAGTCTTAGAAAATGGCAGCCAGAGAACGCATTTATGACGATGCCCTTTAGCTTGGCGCGGAGGCGTGGCGTGTTCCAACGTTGAATATCGATATTCACGATAGTTCCATTTGGATTGCGCGTTGGCGCATCGCGCTAGCTTTCCATCCATTTGTACCGGTCCAAGTACTTTTAAACGCTACAGTTTTGGCACACGAGTCGATTTTGGCGCGACACTACTCTATTCGGCTTGTTGGAGCCTACGTGAATGTCCAGCTTTAGTTTTTAACTGCTATTTTATATTGCAGCGTGGAAGAGAGAGCACGTCGGGACAAGCTCAAACGGCTGGAGTCCAAACAGAGCCGGCAGCAGGATCGCAAGAATTTCCTTGCTTATGAGGAACACCGTCTGCACAAGGAGCGCACGCGCCGGCAGTGGGATATCATGAACCGGTGAGACATCATCTTACTTTCAAATAGCGCTATTTAAGCATAGATACAGTTATAGTAAATTGTAATCCTTCGCTACAAGTTATAAAACCCATCCCTGTAGCGGCGCCGATGAAAGTCTCGCATCTCCACTTATCAAGTCATCACAGCTGAACACACCGCTATTGCTGGGGCAATCTGGGATGATGCCTTGCACAGCTCTTACAAACGTGTATAGTCAAGGATACAAATGAATATCAGCAAAAACGTGCAGAACTATGTACACAAACTTTATTGCCAAAGTAATAAGGTCTTTGTCCTACATGTTTTTGAGACTTTAGGGTGTATACATATGCATGCCCTTAACTGTACGCTGGGTTCAACTTACATATAGGTGCTAGGTACAAACCTTGCGGAATACTATTTGTAGTTAAATTGAGATTTACCTTATCGCCTAAAATAATCTTTGATTATACAGGGTTATTGGTAAGTCGACCTATTCCCGTTAGGAGGTGATAGGGGTGACTATTTGCGATAATTTTGACCCTCATATGCATTATGCAAAAGTGAACCATTTTTGAGTTATCGCGATTATTAGATTTTTTTTAAATTAGTCGGAAATTCAACTTGAAAAATTTATTACAAAAAAAGTATCAATTTAAATCTTTTTTTTTCTTCTGATTTATAAAACCGATCAAACACTTCTTACTCCTCAATATTAAAACAATAATTATCGGTCCAAATTTGAAAAAGCGAGACGGAAAACGAAATTTTTTCAATATTTTTTGCGATCTCTTTCCATTAAAATGCCTTAAAAACAAAAAAAAACGTTATGAAACTTGGCTTGCAGATTATTTTTAAAACTTAACTGTTTTCTTAGCTCTCCAAAAACGCATAACAAGTAGAAAATTATTTTAAAAAAACCTGAAGAAATAATCATCACAAAGGAAGCGGGCGGAAACAAAAGTCACAAATGCAACTTCAAAAATTAAAATTAAAAAACATACCAAATTTAAATCATACGTTTTTAATTTGCTTTTGTACAAGATGAATTTGTTGTTCGTATGCAAAACTAAAAAAAATATTATCTGTACACGTTTGAGAATGCGAGGCCGAAAACTAAAAAATACATGTATTTTTATCAAACTCCAACATAAATTACACGAAAACAGAAAAAATTACCAATACATTTGGCGTACAGATTATACAGTTAGAAAGCTGGAAAAAAGTCAATGTTTTATGTGTATAAAACATTGACTTTTTTCCAGCTTTCTATTAAAACTAAAATGAGTTTTGTTAAAGATTGCTGGAAAAAATTGATCACAAAGGAAGCAACAAGGAAGTCACGTCCGAACAAAACTTAAAATTAACTAACTACTTAAATCTATCAAAACTAACTGTTATACTCGTAAACACAAATAACAACATTAACTTATGTAAAAAGTTACAAAATTAAAACTAATAAACAATTAAAATTGAAATAATCAGGATTTTTATAGTTCATTTTCAAAATGGCTACCTCCATTTCTTATTCTCACATAAGTTAATGTTGTTATTTGTGTTTACGAGTATAACAGTTAGTTTTCATTGATTTAGTTAGTTAATTTTAAGTTAGGTTCGGACGTGACTTCCTTGTTGCTTCCTTTGTTATCATTTTTTTCCAGCCATCTTTAACAAAATACATATTAATTTTAATAGCTCGTTAGAAAGCTGGAAAAACGTCAATGTTTTATGTGTAATCTGCACGCCAAATGTATTGGTAAATTTTTCAGTTTTCGTGTAATTTATGTTGGAGTTTGATAAAAAAACATGTATTTTTTAGTTTTCGGCCTCGCATTCTCAAACGCAAACAGTTTTTTTTTTTGTTAAATTTTGCATAAGAGCAACAAATTCATCTTGTACAAAAGCAAATAAAAAATGTATGATTTAAATTTGGTATGTTTTTTAATTTTAATTTTTGAAGTTGCATTTGTGACTTTTGTTTCCGCCCGCTTCCTTTGTGATGATTATTTTTTCAGGTTTTTTTAAAATAATTTTCTACTTGTTATGCGTTTTTGGAGAGCTAAGAAAACAGTTAAGTTTTTAAAATAATCTGCAAGCCAAGTTTCATAACGTTTTTTTTTGTTTTTAAGGCATTTTAGTGGAAAGCTATCGCAAAAAATATTGAAAAAGTTTCGTTTTCCGTCTCGCTTTTTTAAATTTGGACCGATAATTACTGTGTTAATATTGAGAAATAACCAGTGTTTAATCGGTTTTGTAAATCAGAAGAAAAAAAAAGATTTAAATTGATACTTTTTTTGTAATAAATTTTTCAAGTTGAATTTCCGACTAATTTAAAAAAAAACTATTAAACGCGATAACTCAAAAATGGTTCACTTTTGCATAATGCATATGGGGGTCAAAATTATCGCAAATAGTCACCCCTATCACCTCCTAACGGGAATAGGTCGACTTACCAATAACCCTGTATAATTTTTGATTTTTTGAATCATCTCTTTCTCCCGATCTAGTCTTAAATTATGGGATGGTGCATTCGAAATTTTGAACTTCTACCACCGTATTTAGAGACATTTTAAAGACAATTAACTCGTTTCTTTTTTTAACTTTTGTTTGAAATTCGTCATCAAGGGACGACTTTACCTACCTCGTAAGGCCCCCGTCGAATTTCGTAAGTTCGAAAAATAATCTTGTGTTGGTCAACTAAAGTCAAAAGTCACTTTGACAAAATCCTGGTGCGTTCCTATATTCAAAACCGTTGGGAGATTTGTGACGCCTCGTTAAAATTTGACACATTTTGTACGTAGCAAATATCATAAGTATCATGAATCATGAAGCTACTGGCCGTAAGGAAAACGATTCGTTTCCTGAATATTTCCTATATACCGGGCATTAGTGACTCTGAATGCAGCCCTAAATATAACCTGCTTCTTATATATAACCCCACTTCACTATCCAGATTTAAAAATGTGGAGCTGTACAAAGAATATCTGGCGGAGATAAAAGAGGAGAAAGCGCGCAAGGTTAAGCAATTTAAAGAAGATACTCTCAGGCTGTGGGTAAGGCGATTTATTTATATTTAACTACTTATTCACTTATTATATAATACGGAATTAATCGTTTAACATTGCTATGCACTGCAATAAATTAAACGGAGCTCCGCTATGCGGGGCTTCTATTTCTAAACTGTGTAAGCTGCCTAATAAACTTATCAAGTATAAAAGTATGGCTTCTACAAAAAATGATGCTAACGACCTAATCAATTGGATATTATACACGAATAACTGTGTGTCGACAGAAAGAGCGCGACGAGCGCGACGCGAGCGAGCTCGCGGCGACGCGCCATTTCTACGGCGAGCAGGCGTTGGAGAAGCTGCGCTACGCCGACAACCGGCTGCTGACGTACGCCGACGCGCTCATCGCCGAGGCGCACCGCGAGAACCGGCCCGACCTGCCCATCCGCCGCGCCATCGACGTGAGTACATTATCTACTGCGTAAGGTTGACGCACCGGATCGGCACCACCTCAACTCGAGCCGTTTAGCACATATTCTTTGTATAAAACTCCATACTGCAACGCACACTTGTCGGTATCGGAACGGCAACGCCTTACCTCAGCAGAAGCTAGCAGATCAGAACTCACTTTGAGTTGATCCGTTGCCGACCGGTTGTGTTATGTCTGCCCAAATATTAGGAAGCAGTAGCCAGACGCACTATTCTGTTGGAAAACAAGACGTTGTGATTCGTACGGGCTTAACATGGCTTAACCGAGAGGAACAGGACGGAATCACCGGAGCAAAGACGCAGAAGAAAGAGCAGTCTCTTCTGCTTCAGCTGGGCGTTCCGCCTCACCCATCATATTTAGTACCTATCGTAGAAAACTGGCTTAATCGGGATGGTTCTTAGTTTCATGGCCATTGGTTAGGCCCTTTTAATATATATACATCATCATCATCGTTTTAGCCAAAAGATGTCCATTGTTGGACATAGGCCTCAAGGTTTGCCACAAGGATCGTTCTTGCGCCACCTGTATTCTTGCAACCTTAGCCATGTCGTCATTCCACCTTGTTAGAGGCCTGCGTCTTTCGGTACGCAGACTCCACTCGAGAAGTCTTCGATCCCGTCAGCCATCTGTTCTGCGAGCATGCGTGCCGTGCTGTGTGGTGCCGGCTAAGAATGCACCACCCCATCTCTTCCCGTGGTTATCGTAAGAGGCGACCGACAGACGGATAAATCGGGGACGTGTAGCAGTCTCTTGAGAAAAAAACAAAGTGACAGGGAAATATCGGAGGATTGTATCGATTTAACTGTTTATGTATTTTTGTTTCAGGCCTACTGCAAGATGTACGGGCTGTATCCGTCGCGGCCCCTGCCCAAGTCCATGCGCGAGCACTTCACGGGGTACGGGCCGGTGGACGCGTCGCGGCCGGACCCGGGCTTCCGCGCGCCGGCGCCGCCGCCGCCCGACCGCGGGCCCGACGCGCCCGACGAGCCGCCCGCGCCCGGCAAGAGGGACGGCCTGCAAGCTGCCGACAAGGTTCGGAACCTGCCGTTTGTTGCCCACCTACCGATTATTGCTCCCATCAACTTTATTATAACGGAATATAGAGACGATAGGGTATTCGACAAAAAAATATATATGTTGCCATTCGATTTAGTATATTTGAGCAACTAAGTACGCACTGCAAAAGTCAGAAATGGGAGTCAAAGACACTCCTACAAAGAGTTGAATACAAGCAATTTGTAATTTTGGTCAAAAAAACAATCCTGTTCTTGGATACTAGGGATATCGGTAGTGCGCTACTACACCGTAGGTACCCATTTAGGGTCTCCCCACGTCTATCGACGCGGAATCGGCGTTAGCTGATCAAAAAACTCTTTATGTCCAAGCAATAAGAGCGAAAACGACATAGTTCCGTTCGCATCGATAAATCTTATTGATCAGCTAACGCCGATTTCCCGTCGATAGATGTGGAGAGACCCTAAGTCGGATTAGTTAGTTTTTGTCTTGCTGTCTCAATTTGCTCATGGGACTTGTATGCTCCAATATATTTGAAAGCAATACAACCTGCGTTTTCGCAGTGCGACCGGCCGAAGTCGAAGGCGCCGGAAACACAAGAATCTGTTGAGGACTACAAGCGCGCCGGCCGCGCCAACGGGCTGCAGCGGCGGGACGCTCAGGTACATCTCATCAGAAAGACACTACTGCCAGCTTCGAGCTGTTTTTTTCAGGCTTTCACACCTTGTTTTAATAAGATGTATTTCGCTAATGTCCTCATGGGGTTAGTTCCACGCGCTTCTGTCAAGCCCAGTTTTTAGTAAAACCTTTTCCGCTTGACGATTAATTTAAATTTATACGATTTAAGTACTTTGATTATATTATAATGGCAGATATACACTGTGTGGCCCAAAACCGGGGATAATATTAAAAACAGGGGCTCTATAGATCACCGGTAATTACATTATAATGGTCTTACCTAATTAAAATCATAACTTAACTTTCAGTTTTTTTCTAACAAACTTTATCGCAAATTCAATGTAATGCAAACACCGCTAAATCTTCCGCGTGTTGTCAATGGCACCCTGTACTCAGATATACCGCGTACCAAGTGACCAAGCGACGATATCGCGACGGGAAAATACATTACCTACGATTTTTAACTTTGTAGGCTGTTTTCTCCAAAATTATAGACTTTGTAATATTAGATTCCTGTGATAGTTAATTGAAATGTTCTAAAGAATCCCCATTTACTTTTTTCGCCCCGGTTTTGGGCCACACACTGTATATCTTTCTGTTAACTGGAAAAGGGTTAAATGCTATGTAATACGTTTATTTTACCCTAAAAACAGGGTCTCAAGATACAGGCTCTGCTTAGATTGGATTAACAACTGTTTTATTTATTCGTATCTTAGTAATCAGGAATCTTCGTTTATCCACGTGTGACGAATATTGTGGCAACATTTCTGGAGTTGTGAAACTTCCGAAGCATTCGTTCGTATAACGCATTTGCAACAGTCTTTTTGGCTAAGATCTTTCCCTAGTTGTAGTAGGGGAGCTTACCAGATGATGAACACGAAATGGCAATGCTGCAATGCGAAAAACTTGGCAGAACTTTTTTGTTTTTAGTTTCAAGTTCGATGTCTTAATTCAGCAGTGGTTTATATTACACAGAAATTGATGATCTTTCAGATGAGCTTTGGTATTTTGAGGAGATCGATCATAAAAGATATTTAAGTACGAGGCGTCGCTTATCATGCTGCTGCCATTGATTAGGCCAATCAGAGGGGTGCAGCACTGCATTCTTACCCCTCCCGTGTTCCGAAGAATAAACGAAACTTGGGAGTCTTATTATAATACTAGACATCGAAGGTACAAATAAATATATAAAAATGCTTAGCCAGGTTTTTTGAATTGCAGCATCACCATTTCGTGTTCTCCCATGACGAGTAGTGTTACTTTATGAAGTTGCACATTTTAAAAACGCACACACGAGTTAAAACGCAGGAAAAACTCATTGCCTGCAGCGAATGCGTTGAATAAGCTTAATGGTATTTGCTTTTGTTTATTACAGACCGACCTCAAGCTCCCGCCTATCGTGGTCCCCTGCCAGACCGCAGGCTGTACCTGCGACCTCAAGAATAAGAAATGAAACAACCTCGTACAAAATATCATTAATTTATTTATGTATTATGTCTAACAGTGTGTCGAGAGAGCAAGTATGGCACGGTGTGATAGCGTGACTAGAGACGTGGTGGATGGTTAAATTTCTGTGTTTCGTGCGTACAATTAAATTTAAACTAGCTTACTAATAAATCTTTGGTCACATTGAGTGTAGTTTGTCCACGCCGAGAGCGTTAATAGTGGTCGTGCCATTGAATGAAGGCAGCGCACTGACGGTTTCGAGTTCTAAAGTCGTAAAGATTGAGCAATAGATAATATTCTGTTATATTTTAGTTATTTAACACAAGTATCGGTAACGCTACAGATAGTTAAACACATGAAACAGCATTATTTAGGGAACAATTGCTTGGCGGATCGTCGGCTATTGTACTTGTGTTATTATAATTTATAATATTGCAAACTAAAGTTATTAAAAATAGATGTTCTTTTTTTGAAATAGTGTGATTTAAAATAGACAGTGCGCTGCCGTTATTGTGGAATCGATTCGCTTGCACAGCATTCATAATACTTTCGTTGGCTTTGGCTTATATAATATTGTCTATCGTTAGAATAATAATAAATTATCATTACCGAATTACAATGACTTAAATTTCATTTCAATTTAATATTTGAAATTAAAAAGTTGGTACTTAAACTCTTACATTAACTTCACCTATTCATAAGATTCAATTGACAATACCAAAAGTTTCTAGAACATTTTATTTCAAATAGTTAATCAATTGTATTCGTCAATAATAATTCATAATTTGAACTGGTGTTCAATAATCGCCTCTACGTCGTTCGTGTTAAAGCTCAGAAGCGTCAGGTCGTTCGGTCGAGTCAGTCGCTGCTTACCTAACTTAACCTAAATTGTACTTTCGTGCGTCCCAATAACAACCTACGGTCGGATATGGCATTCGTTTTGTAAGCCAATAATCGACTAGTTCATCATTTGAAAGTTTTTGAAATGCTAAAAAGTTAAAGGCAAAGTATTAGCAAACAAGATAAATTCATACGGATCAATTTAACCAATTTAAATCCATTTAACTCTGCGTTTGCATTGGTGTGTTATTCACAAGCTTTCGCATTTATTAATAAATAACCATCGCCGTCGCCGTCGACCGTCAATTGGCTTATTTCATTTAATTTCCAAATATTTCATAAAATGCTTAAGGGTTTCTTGATTAAGCTTTCAGACTTAAGTTGACTTTTACAACAAAAAAAAGGTGACTCACAAAAAAAACAATTGCAAGAAAAAACTAGTCGATTGTGACTTATCTGGTAACAATTAGTCATAGCACATTCAAATATGTCATGGTAATAAAGATAAATATGTCTAATACTAATAGTGTCTTATAATTTTAAAATTAGGATCAAAAATAGTGTTTATTGTAAAGAATCGATCTAAAATCTATTACTAAGGCAAGGTCGGACGACATGTTTTTTATATAAACTAAACGCAGCCACTCGCATTCAGACAAAACATCAAATAGGCGGAGTGGTAACAACCGAAACATCCTGGAATTGGGTCCTCCGACAAACAATCTTAACTACATACTCTAAAAATAAATTAAGTAACATAATTACAACTAATACATTCAATTTGGCACTATTCTAATACTTAATTCTATTTCTGGCCAATCATAAGGAAATGCTAGGTTTTATAAATAAAATGCAACATTAGAACCTCCAGTCATCCATCAAAAAGTTCAAATACTGACTTCGAACGTGTTCGTCCGAAGTCGTTAAAACATAAATCTCCGTTTCGATTCAAAAAGAGAATCTCAACTGTCAACTGTGGAGTGTCGGCCAATCGGGGGCGGGATCGCGCACGATTGGCGGGCGGGCGGTGACGTCACAGCGATGGCGGCATCAGGGCACGTCGCGGGCGGCGTCCATGGCGTGGTTGAGGCAGCGGCTCACGAGCCCGAGCTTGTTGAGGTACGCGGACGCCTCGCCGCGCGGGGAGCTGGAATATTACAAAAATATCGTGGCACGAATAGATCCACCAATGGCGTTGAAAAGATCAGGCAAACAAATACTGGAGACGTTGGGGTTGAAAATTTGAATGCGATTTCATCGTCATTTTCCAAATTACTAATCATGCTCATTTTTTTGACATATATTTTGGATGAGACAAATGATAAATCTGAAAAATATCTTAAAGAAATAATAAAATTAGAAAGAGAGCAGGGACGGTGACTTACCTCAGTGAGAAGGACTCTTCATGTTGTGGCGTAGCATTGTATGATGACCGCCTTATTAAATCGCTCACTGAAACAAATGCAAACATTACGAAGATGAGATCTTTTCGGTTCTATTCATACGACACTGCATAGATAGAGCCAATGAAACTATACTCCCACCGCTGTAAAACGCCTAATTTGACAGCTCTCAACGCAGTACAAAATATAATCCCAATCATACATCTGGCCCTACAGACATAGACAAGTTACGTTTTGAGATCGTTATCGAAAATGCATATGATCGGCGTAAGCTACCTGATGGTCGTGTCAAGCGCTTATGTCAGTTCCATACACTGACAGTTTTCGAAAATCGTTTACGGTAGCGTTAAAGTCTCAACACATTTTTTGTACCGAGTTGAGAGCTGTCAAAACGGGCCTTTTTACAGTAGCTGGAGTATAATTTCACACCTGTAGTGTTTGACCGTTAAAGTGATAATTCTGTTTTCAAACTGATAACCTTTATTTTGTTACTACATTGGAAAAAAACTCAGTTCAAAATGTATGCGTTAATTTTTTTCACGGTTAAGTTTAAAATCGTACGTCACAACATATGAGATGCCTCTAGTCCCAGTAGTTCGGTTGATTAGTCCGGGGCCGAACTACTGCCACACTTTTCTTCCCATTAGTTCGGTTATGACGTCAAACCGGACTATTGGGAAGTGGTTTGTAGTTCGGTTAATGATGTGCAAACAACTTTTATTATTAAAAAATCCGGCCAAGTGCGAATCGGATACGCCAAAAAATCTGTATTTTGGATTGAGGGACAAACTTAACTTCGCCATTGAAAAAATATTGTCCCTATACCTACAATATACATGACATAGGTCGTGGTTAGTTTATAAACTGCAATTTAGATTGTAATTACAAACTTAACTATTTGAATTGTGATGTAACTATAAAATTACCATTATCGGATTATTTTAGCCGACTGCGGCGGAGCCCAAAAGGAGGGTTAAGTTTTTCACAGTCATGTATGTATGTCCAATTCTATGTTCCCCGCTAAAGTAAAAACGGCTTGGACGATTTTGACAAATGAGGTATCATTGGATTTGTCTTCGCAGCGAGAGTGTCATAGGCTACATTTAATCCCGGGAAAACGTCCCGTTTTTTTTTTTGGGGATATAAATATATTAGTGTCGGTACAGAATGAACGATTGTAAGGCATAGATACCATTCCTTCTGCTCCAAGTTGAACACTTTCGTGCACTTGCTCGTACCTATTAATTTTAAAAATTAACTAAAAAGTCAAAATTAAAATAATAATAAAAAAAGCAAAAAACCCGACTGCAAAAACGTTTTCTTGACGGAAAAGCAAAAAACAAGCAACGTATTATGCTAAATAAATTCAGCACTGCAACGTTTAGGCTTTATTTTATAGTCAACGCAGGCAGGACCCACCCATAAAATAAACATGTTGTTTTAAGCTTCTACAGCTGTGGGCGGGGCCCGCCTGCTGACATTATTTAGCATAATACGGGTTGGCAAATGAAAAAGTTGTGAAACGATACATTCGACCAAACGTATTTCGACCAAAAGGCAGAGAACCGTTTCAACCTTTAAAGCGTGAGCGATCTAATACGAAGAAGTTACTTAACCTTTTTTTTTTATTAAAAAATGTAATGAAATAAATGTCTCTTTGATTTTTTATTTAGCTGTGCTGTGTATGTGTGTGCATCCTTAACCGTTCTTTTGAGTCGTTTTAATTCTCAGTAGTTCGGTTTGACGTCATAACCGAACTAATGGGAAGAAAAGTGTGGCAGTAGTTCGGCCCCGGACTAATCAACCGAACTACTGGGACTAGAGGATGAGATGCGGGTTTTTTTTTCAAGCAATGACTATTTATCATACACACATTTTTAGTTCACGAAGGCGCACAACGCCACTCCAATTTAAGGAGTGCGCTTTTGTTGATGTGAAAATCTATGTCATTGTTGCCAGCTTTTGTGTCACCTATACTTCTATTAGATCGTCAAATTCAAGCAGAAGAGAAACAACATTTTCGATCAGCCGTACTTACGCATGGGCGTCGCAGGGGACTGCAGCGTGCGGTCGGGCTCAAACACGCGGCGCGCCAGCGAGTCGCGCGCGCGCCGCGAGCGGCCCGACGGCGTACTCTCCGGTTTAGATGACCTGATTAATGAGTACAATGCTTTCAAATTTGGCCTGTCATTCTAGGAACCAATAAAGATTCAAACATAAGGCTGACTATCGATTGAATTCTATCTTATCTGATGGTAATTAACGATGGTAATGAGTGAGGAGGAAACTCTTGGTTTAAATATACTAAAGTTATCTCGTTAATACAAAACTTGGTAAACGTAAAGGGTTGGAAAATCAAAATCCTTTCAAATAACTCTACATTACTATAGGAACAAATATTTAAAACAAGGTATTAAAGGCCACTTAGTTTGTCAGTTAGAAATGGAACTGGGAATTTGGTACAATATTGATTGTTATCAATCAGGGACCGGAACCGCTTAGCGCGATAGGGCTTTTCGATATGGTATTTGATGGACTTGTTTTTACAAACCCCAAGGACGCGCTAAGCTTATCGTCGACGTAGTTTAATGAAAGGGCAACCAAACGATATCGACGGTTCTGTGACTCAACCTCGTATTTAGAATATTTTCCAGTATAAACTGACACTCACGAACTACGCGAGTGCATACTTAGCGCGTGTCAGTTTATACTGGATAATGTTCTATATACGAGGTTGAGTCACAGAACCGTCGATATAGTTAATTCGACTAAGCGGTAACCCTATCCCAAAACCCTATCGTCTGTTACCCTATTCAAACTTAATCGAACGGTTTCAGGTTGGTTTAATGTCTATGCGCAAGAGTTTCAACTTGTACTTAACAATTGATAGGGTAGCGGCAGGTAGTAGCCGTTTAAGCGAGACGGCCAGAATTTTGAATGACTGAAATGAAGAATGGGGTAATATCCAGTCAATGCTAAGCGCTTACATATTAAACACCGAAATCGTTTTGAGTTTGGTACGCACTATGGATGTGGTTAACTAATTCAAAGGGGTTCACCCTAACGTTAAGGTAACTCAATCATAGGGTAACTACATCGATTGGATAGCCAAATGATAGGGTTAGCCTATCGATAGGGTTAACCAAATGAAGGGGTTTTCCGGTCCCTGCTATAAATGTCGCATTAAAGTTGAAAAAGAATGTAGTATAATGTGATGGCATTGTGCACGTACTTGGGCGGGGCGGCGGGCGCGCGCGGGCGCAGGATGGCGGCGGCGGACAGCGCGCGGAGCTGCGCGCGGCGCCGCGCCAGGAACGCCAGCCGCAGCACGCCCACCACGCACAGCGCCACGCATCTGGACACACACTTCCAATCAGAACACACCTTAAATCCAAACAGGCTCAATCTCACATTGACATGACCATTTCAAGCATTTTTTTTTAAATGGGTCACAAATAAATGTTCGTTACCGTACACACCATAATTACAATTTTTTGCTTTACTGTCATAAAGTACAAATGGAAAATCGACCACTCGAAATTATACGTCAATTCAGAATAATGTCAATTTGAAACACAACAAAAATTAAAATTGTCTATCCTGAATAACGTCTAAAATAGGATCACATCCCATGGTTTAAAAAAAAAGGACGATGAACTCTGTTAGAATAAGAAGACCCGACCGTTGAAATTACTAACATAAAGGCATTCCACCTTAATCCTCACGGTTAGCTCACGTAACAGCTTTTGAATTACAGTCTCTTAATTAAAATCTTGAGATTGCTAATTACAATCAGTTGGCCTGTGTGCTGTATGCTAAGAAAGTAATCTCTCATAACTGCTTCCTCGCCTTCCTCAATGCCTTTCACCTTACGGGACGGCTACCCACGAAGTAGTTGGACAATAAAAGCGCTTAGATCTTGGTTTTACATTACACACAAGCACTGTATTATCTCAGTCCTCCACTTACTTGAACCTCTTCTTGCCCGTGACGGGCGAGTCCCGCGCGGTGGGCAGGCGCAGGGTCCTCTCCAGCTCCTCGTATCCTGCCAACACGCGCTGCAGGTACCGCTTCTGCCACACCAGCGCCTTGCGACAACTCTCGAGCTTCAGGCAGCGGCTATGGAGGTAGCGGATCTGAGAAACAATAGACAATGTTTTTGGTCAGGAACTGATTTTTGCCGATTATACATTTTATACAAGGGAGTTTAAAACCGAACAAGACCGATCTAACAATTTCAGACACGATATGATTTTAATGTAAAATACATCTGAGGTTCAGTCATCACTTTCCGATTCTACTAGCTGTTCTGAGTTACGTACGCCGGATTATTCCCAACTGACACCATTCGCTTTTACCACCTCTTATAACTGATAAATAATGTATAAGTAATATTGAGCGGGGTGGTAACAGAGTAATTAACCCCGTATGGCACGTAAACGTACGAGTATGCGAATGGGAGTCGAGTCGAGACCCGGACCGTTCCTTATGCTCAATCAAAATCACCCGTTGAAAAATTTGTACGACAAAACTGGAGAGTTCCTAACGTAACAAAACATGATCTCAAAATAGAAAGAAAATGTTTTAAAATTGAAATAATTTAGTGCCTCGAAAGCTTTAAAGATTTGCATATTTCACTCACGCACAAATGATATTGCTAATGCATGAAATAATCGTACGACAGAACTACTTAACTCTTTACCGCTAACCTATTCTGACACCGTCCGAAAAGTCAAACACCATTAACATTCAAAACGAAATTAAAAATAGAACTGTTTTGATAGACGAGTTGACACCGATGTGACTCAGTATTTTGCGATATTATTTATTTACATTTTTATAATTGAATAGTAAATTACTCCGTTTCATGGCGACTATGGAATAAAGCGGGAAACATGGAGCCCAAAAGTGATAAGCCAAAGCTGCCCGATATGGTGTAAGTATTCGTGATTGGGCGTATTATATCGAACCCAATGTGCATTAAACGGCGGTTGAAACAGCTCGGCGGAAAAACCACTACAGCTAATCATGCGGATTTTTATCGGATTTATATATTTGCAATGGTCCTACGCTAAAGTGTAAAAATATAATTTCACATGAACGCGCACAGTGCACCAGTAGATAGATGACATGTTTGTGGAGTTGTTTGTCAACAACAACAATGACAAATCACCGTACAACGTTGCCCCCAATCTTCCTAGAGAACATTGGATTGTATTTTATTGCTATATTGATTTATATTTATATATACTTGACACTGGCGAAATCACTGTTGAAGTCGCCGTGGGGCAAAGAAGAAGATGAACTATATTTGTCCGAACTTTGATAGATTATATTGCAAAAGAGTAGTTGTTTACTTAAAAAGTGCTAGAGTTTACGTATGTAGGTATGTATATGTATGTATAACAAAGGGAAAGAAATTCTTAGTGAGGCAGAATCTAGTTTATTCAAGGGTTTTTCAAAGAAACTCGCGACAATGCTATTTGTGACTGAAACATATCAAAACTCTGGATTCTCTACCCCTTTCACTTTTCAGTGACAGAATCTAGAGGGAGGGCTTTTGAACTTCGAGTTTGGAAGGCCCAAGGTAAATCTTCTTGCGCTATCTCGATCGGCGTTTAAAACTAATAATTATTACTATTGGGTAATGGAAGTGTCTGTATGTTGGCAGCATGTGCGGCGACCATCCATCCTTCACCAAAACGGAGCTGAACGCCAAAGACCCGAAAGAGGACAAGGATGCACCCTTGTCCTATAACAAGGTCGGACCCACTGTAAGTGTTTGCATAACATTGTCTGAGGCGGAAGACGTCCATAGGCTTTCCAAAAGGTTAGCAGCATGTGCGGCGACCATCCAACCTTCACCAAAATGGAGCTGAACGCCAAAGACCCGAAAGAGGACAAGGATGCACCCTTGTCCTACAACAAGGTCGGACCCACTGTAATTGTTTGCATAACATTGTCTCAGGCGGAAGACGTCCATAGGCTTTCCAAAAGGTTCGCTACAATGATTCCTGCGACCTTCACCAGTTCGTCGATTGGAGCCTTTGGGGAGGGGAGCCTGGAGGCTACCAGCTCGAATTTTCTGGTATGTGGTCAATATTTAAGAATTATAATATTCAGCTGTAAACTTAGTGCCAGTACCGTATGATCGAGGTATAGTCGATGTATTACAACATCCCACAAAGAAATTTACTATTACATCACAGAGCAGCCAGTTGTGAAAGTTCGGATAAGATGTTCTGGGTATTATAATCAAACCTTCAATAAGTTTATGCGCAACCATCAAGCAAAGTGAAAAATGTCTGGGGACGCAACGCGACTGCAACCCCGCACATTCTCGCCAACGTCCGTCACGCGGCCTGGCACTTTAGACCTCGACGCACTATCCATCTTGAAGGACGCCCGAGCGTTAGGCCTGATGGTGCTATACGCACTATCGTGCAAAGTATGTATTATGTGATGTGTTTGGTCCCGCAGACGTCCCGCTCGGAGCGCACGGGCGCGGGCGAGCGCGCCGGCGCGGGCGAGCGCGCCGTGGCGGCGGAGCGGCCGCGCTCGGGCGAGCGGCGCGCGCGGCCCGGCGCCTCCGACCACGCGCTGCGCCCCGACACGCGGCGCCGCGCGCTCGACACGCCGCGCGCCGACGCCGGGCCCGGGAACGGGGCTCTCGTCACCGGTACAAACGACATATACCTTTTTATGCCATGGGGACGGCAAACGAGCACCCAGGCTCAATCTCAAGCCTGCACATGCTTGCCAACGCTGTAAACTAACAATACCTCTATGCTAGTCTTTCACCAGTTGTCTTATCAATAAACCGGATAATAACACTCGCCGCCTAGGATAAGATTGAACTGATAGCTTCAATTTCCACTGATGTAGATCTTCCTTAGCATGTTGTATCGCTCGACTCGGCGAAAGAAATGCCGTCCATGACTACTTTGACCAGCCAATCCTTGTATAAAGCGTGATGCCAGCGACATAACGTGTAATGAGTGAAACCTGTAAGGTATGCGCTGACGAGGCACAAGACTGACTCATCTTTTTTGTCTTCAAACTACACACTTCAAAAGTGCCTAGGGATATTTTTTATCCCTAGACAGTTTACATATTACTACTAGTCGAAACATCAAATTTGTCTAGGGATTCTGAGTATCCCGAGACTTTTATGATGTGTGTACATGTACAGTGCCTTGCTTTAAACTAACGAGACTTTCACACATACTAAAACTATAAATCGAGACTTAACCATGTAAAAAAAAGGTACACAAGTTCTCTTGTGACCGCGGCACGACCCAATCGAAACGCCGAGATAAATATTTATTGTAGTATGTGGTTATGTCCCTATTTATAGTTTTAATACACGCACATATCGGACAAACTGCAAAAAGTTTACGGGCTTACAGCCACAGACACCGACGTGAGCATTTCGCTCCTTGAGTATTTTTAAAGACAATCCGACTGAGTCGAATAGAAGCTGATGTAGTGTTGTCAAATCGTCGCCTTCAATTTATAGTCCGCAATTAACACTGAATCTTGCGCAAGAATTCTAGGGGTCATATTGAAAACTTGTTAGTTTAGTTACGCAATCAAGAGAAACGATCAGGGCTTATTGTCAGTCTGAACTGCGATGGCAAAGCTTTAGTAAATTAAGGTGTAAGGTGGGGTAGGTGTGTAAACTTTCGTTTGTTTCAGCGGCGCTTGGCAGTTTCCGTTGGCCGCCCTACCTGCTGGCCGTGTGGGTGCTGGTTCTGGTGCTGACACACGCGCTGCACTGCCTCGTGTCCTGCATGGAGCGCGCGCTGCCCTGTCTGCGGTTAGCAACTTTATATTCGCAACTAACATTGTCTGTCGCTAATTGCGGGTCTGCAGTGAGCACAACCTTGTGTCTGCCGCTAACGACGGCCAAGTCCGCGGTCCAAGTGAGCATGTTTATGCCCGCTGCTAACAGCCGCTTAATCTGCGCTCAGCTCCTATGTCTGACACCACCAGCTTGCCCTGTCTGCGGTAAGCATCACGTCTGCCCAACAGCTGCTGTCTGCGGTAGGCACCACGTCTGCCGCTGCCAGCTGCTGTCTGCGGTAAGCACCTATGTCTGCTGTTAGCAGCTTCCCTGTCTGCGGTGAGCACCATGTCTGCGGCTGATAGCTACAGTGCGATAGCTCTTAGAAGGTACTTCGGGATTGTCCTTGTTTCTCTTAATAAGAAAGAGTGAGAGAGAAGTACTAACTTGAAGCGCCGTCAGACCGTACTTTTGTATTTCCTACTTTCATTTAGTAGCTAACAGGAAGCCTACAACGATAGGGAATGTGTAATCTGACAAAATGTATTTCGGCAGTCTGTTGTAATGTTTGCGGAATGCTACATACCCGTAGACTCTTTGATTTCGAAGCCCTGGCATTAAATATTTAGTTAGCCTGTATAAGTAGGCGTACGAAAGTGTAATCAAGAAGTGAACACAATCGCGACTCCTTACTTGTAATCCTTATATTAAAAATGCAAACGTGTGTTTGTTTTTTGCTTTTTCTCCCAACCAATCAAAGCGTTTACAAAAAGTTAAGCAACGAGCCTAAGGTGCTTTTTATGCCGGAAAATTGAACAGCTCCTAGCGTTCCACGACGAAGCTAGTATATTATAGTTTTGTCCTCAGCCAACTGTGCCAGTACTTCCGCGCATGGGCCGAGGAGTCGTGGCGCGCGGAAGGCGACTCGAGGCGCATCGTCCCCGTGGCCCTCGCGCTCGTCACCGGCCTGTTCTACGCGCTCTACTTCGCCCTCTACCTCCTCTACGCCATAGCCCTCTGGTCCATCGAGCCGCTCTACAACGAGGAAGCTAAAACCAGCCAGTTCAACCCTCGCATACTATCCTGCGCCCAAGTGCAGTACTCGCAGGAGGGCAGTGAGACCAAGGTCACGGATTATATCGAAAGCACCAAGAGCGATGCGAGTTTCAAATAGAGAGCATTGGAATGTAGAATTGGACAAATTTGGACGAACTGTTATTTAGAAGCCGAGAGCATTGGACAATCGTAATTTAGAATTGGACACTTTTCAGGATTAGGTATACTCTTAAAGCAGTTGCGTTGTTGCTGAATTTGTTCGAATAACAATTTATAAATACTCATTAAAAATTGTTAATCGAGCAGCAACGCAATCAATGATTCAGCAGTTACCTTCAAATAGTAATAGACAGTTGTTATGGATACCGTGAAGAAGAAATTCAAGTGGTATTTTCGACGCCCACGTCTTGGTTTCTTGTAAATTATAATCGTGCAATGTTTTAAATAAATCCCATATAAAATCTAAACGGGTTTTACTTATATTTTGTACACTATACATTTCTTCAGTTCCACTGTGATTTGTTTCAGAGGAAATCGACCAAAAAAAACCTACATACATAAACACAGTGTAATGTAATGAACAAAAGCATGGTATTTCTTTAAATGAATGTCATTGATTATTGACCGAATAACGCTGAATGTTCAAAATCGTAAGACTTTTCAAGCAAGTAATCGAAGGGTAATCAAACAAAGCTATATCCATTTAACTGATTTTATCCGTCTAAGGGCTTGAACACAAAACGGCGATGCGACGTCGCATCGTAAAAATCAGACATCACATCATATGTATTATATGATGTGATTTTCTGCGTTGCGAGTTCGCATCGCGTCGCATCGCAGTTTTGTGTACACTCCCTATAACCTTATTTCCCTCAGTTTTCTCCTCAGGCCCACTATACAACAAAATTTTTCAATGGAATATGAATCTATTTTGAATGAAATTAAGTATTTTTTAACCGAAGCGAAGCGAGGGCGGGTCGCTAGTTAGTCATTAAAAACAAGAAAATCACAACCGATCCGTAGTCACACCAATTGGCCACACTGGTGTGACTATGGTTCATTTTATTTACCCGTAGTCACACCAAGACCAAATTTGCGTCTGTTTCTCTTTCAAAACCAAACTCAACAGAGTCAACGGAGTTCCGCTTACGCGGAGCTCCTATTTCTGCGTTGTTCTGGCCCTCCGGGCCTGATATAAAAACGAACCTAACCTAAACCTTCCTCCTATTTATGTGTTCGTGTGACTACGGATAAATAAAATGAACCATAGTCACACCAGTGTGGCCAATTGGTGTGACTACAGATCCGTTACTGAAATTCCACTTTACTTTATTTGAACTAGATCTTTATTTCAAGAGCCGTATTATGTACTATATTCAGTACAAGGAGCCTCAGAAGCATAAGTTAAATATTTTAATCGATTAATTTCACCTGCGTGGGCAGTAATCGAATGTTGTTTTACTAAATCATGTTTTTAATATCGCTAGAAAAAAAACACAACAAAACAAATAACTTTATAATTAATAAAAATAACAATAAGTACCCTATCCTACAAGGAGATCTATTCTACATGGTGAATCCTTATTGCTTTTGTCATGTTACCGTATTGATTTTGACTCGGCCGTCATTACTGTCAAGTAAATAAGAGCTGTCATCACGTTAACGATACGATGGTTAGCATCATCTCGTCTAAACAAGTATTAGTGTAAAGTCACCAGTAGTCAGCCAGAGACCAGTAGTCGACCTTATATGAGTGCGAACAGTGGGAAATATATATTTCGTACTTGTCCCACTCACACAAGGTATAGCAGTGGACGACTACAGATCTCTGGCTGATCACTAGTGACTTTACCCTATCAAGTCGTCCAAATTGCGAATGGTCTAATTAGCAAGTGTTCTAAAACGCAGCTGGTCTAAGTAGCAAGTGGTCTTAAACGAAGTTGGTCTAAGAAGTTTTAAGTCTTAATTAAATGCAAGAAGCAATAAGCAGTTCAAAACACACACACACACACACACAGACACATACAGCTAGGTTAGGTTCGTTAGGTAGCTATAGATACCCTAAGGGCAAACCGCCCAGAAATAGTAGCCACGCACAGCGGGGCTCCGTCGTCTTTTTAATTAAGAGACGAATTTTGACAATACATATGGCAACTGCGTTTTAGACCGCTTGCTACTTACAAAAGCTGCATATTAGACAAGACAATACCAACCCGATTCGATAACATGTCAAAAGCAATTAAATTTTACAGAGTAAAATAGATCCTCAGGCTGTTATTGTTCATGTCTGAGCCAACTAACCTATTCCTTCACGAAACAGGTTGACCTTTATACACCATGTTAAACACGAAAGTCGTAACTCACCGCTGTTGACAGTTAAATAGCGCAGCCAATTTAAAATATGCAATATTACTGTCACACGAGCCGCTTTTCTAGGCAATTTTCAGTCGACATATGGGCGCCTAGTTCTTTTTAACGAAATTAAAGTAATACAGTTAATACTGTATAAATTGCCGTGAAGACTTGCTCCTAAAACGCGCAGTCGAACGAATCATTTTCGCTATTGAAGAACAGAAGAGCTAATTTGTGATCGGCTTATATCGATTCCGCCTCGATAGATGTAGGGAAATACTAACTAGGTTTATAATAGGATACTTCTATCTATTTCTATCATGAAAATATCAACCCTGAAAAAAAATTATAACATTGGGTTGGCAAATGAAAAAGTTTGGAAACGATACATTTGACATTTGGCAAACATATTTTTGGCAATCGGCAGGCTCCCATAACAAAAACTTTGACTTTGGTCATTCGGGGTCAAAGGAACAGTCCTTTATTCCGTTATTGAAATGGGCTGAAATCTGGAATACTTATGTAAACTAGATGACAATGCAATATGTGTCTTAAAGCTGATTTGATGATGGGAGTCTGAAGGTGGCAACAGCAAAGCAAAGCGAGTACAGCCAACGATCAACTATTAATATACGTGTCTCTTTTACTGGCAGGGGATCTTTATCTTTTGTTCGTTTCTTGGGCGAGAAAATCGCCGGTAGCTAATCGCTTCCTCACCCTTGGTGGGACCAGAGTCTATGACCTCGACGAGTTTGCATGCAGCGGTCCGATTCACGCGCGGGCGTATCACTGGCATGAGTGCATATGGACGGACAAAATGGGTGGCTGGTACCTCGCTATCGCGCGAGCGCTAAAACGCCTCATCTGGAGCTCTTAGATTGGTTTCAAAAATGTGCAAAAAAGCTGGTCTAAACAATCAAAATAGTAAAATAAACATATTTACATTATTAGACTAGTAAGTCAAAGAAGACTTTGACGTGTCAAATACTTCAAACACAGTTTTTTTTAAATATAACTGTTTAAGTTTACTGTTTACTCTAGTGCATATCTTACCTTGTTCTACTGCTAGGTATACTACTTTTTATGCATGGTGAAGAGCTGTACCACTTAATCTTACTCTGTGTAAAATTAAGTAATGGTGTGCGAGAGTTGAAAACACTAGTTACCGTTAAACCTGGATACTTGGGACAGTGTGGGTTTTGAAGTTACGCTGACAATACAACTCATTGGTTTATGGTCCATCTGTCACCGGAATGCGTTGGGAATAACTGGGTTTTCTATAAGTAACTCACACTGTCTCAAGTACCCACGTTTCACGGTATAACAATAGGAAATATGCATGGATTTTTGATATTGCATTTTCACGATTCGATTGATCACTAAGAAATAAGGATGATGCAAGCATTCGACAGCGATTAGACAGAGACGCGGTATGACGTCAACTAACAAGTCCAACACCATGATAAATTCTGTTTTGCTAGAAAGAGCTAGGAACAAATCTTTGTACTTTTTATAGATTTTCCAAAAATTAGTTTCTCCGTTTGTTACACGAATCAGCTTTTATTGAAGCTGTAAACATTCATGAATATTCCCTAGTGATATGAGAAAGAAGGGAGTGAAGGCTAAAATGACGGCTAATAGGGTACTGTGGAAAAAACATGCTGCGACCCCAGATGATTGAGATAAGAGCAAGAGTCAGATGACGGCCTTTAGCGCACTGCAGCGCATCGGGTATGTTTGCGGAGGGGCGGATTGACGGTTTCCATGCGATCGTCAGGAAGCGACGTAGCTCGCTGTTGAGGCGGGGGCGCGCCCGCTCGCACACCGTCCTGTGCACGCGGGCCGACCGGCGGGACTCACCGTGGCTAAAGCACTGGGTGCAGCTACATGCCCCCTTATGTCAAAACTTTATTTAATAGAAAACCTACGTTAATATAATACTAAAACTAGATTTAAGTAATACTGTTACTAACACGTTATGGACTAAGTCCGAAATAAATGATTTTGAATTTGAATTTGAATTTAGCAGTCCCC
Source organism: Acleris sparsana (assembly GCA_923062465.1). Lineage (NCBI taxonomy): Eukaryota > Metazoa > Arthropoda > Insecta > Lepidoptera > Tortricidae > Acleris > Acleris sparsana. The sequence goes on along the minus strand of OV281301.1, from coordinate 16,220,152 downwards.
AGCCCAGCATCTTAAGGTGAATGAGCCCGGTGCGCAAACTCACAGCATGGTCCTTGTCTTCGTGCGCGCGCGTCGCCAGCTCGGCCTGTAGCTCGTCCACCCTGGCCTGCAGCTCGCGGCGCGAGTCGCGCAGCGCAGTTAGTTCGGGGGATGTCACCAGGGTGCGAAGGTTGGTGATCTCGCGGGCCAGTTCCGTCTTGTGCGACTCGATTTCCGTCTGGAACAAGAAGGGAATGGTTAACATGTGCTGACGTCAAGTTGTAAATGGAGTCAAGACAAGCTATTAAAACACCAGTTTTTCCATAAAAGGTTAACAAGCAAGCACAGAAGCCTACTAGTAAATTAGCCTGAAAAACCCATATACTTTGCAATCTTAGGACTGCAATGCGTTGCCAACCCTATGAAATACGATGGTCGGACGTAGTTTAGCCAAAAGGATCCAAAAGACAGTGCAAATGAATATGAATTTCAATTTTATTGCTGTTATTACAATGTCAAAATCTATAGGTGTGAAATTTGTTGATTGGATCCTTTTCTTTAATATACGTCTTCTTATGCTAGGAATTTCACCGGTTGTCTTAGGCGCAAGCCAGACAGAAGAAACGTAGGACGAAGACACGACTTTTTAAATTATATAGAAAAGACTGGACGCGAACTATTCAGAAATGGAGGTGACGGTGTGATTTTCGCCATTCAACCATTTGATATTGACACTGAAGATGAAAATGCGCTAGCGCTCCTCCATCTTGCTAACATGCAGCAGGTAAGTCTTGAACAGTTCTGGTGGCCCTGCGAAGATGCACTACGCTAACCAGCGTTTCGATTAATTTCGTTTTTGAACCAATGGCGTCTCAATCACGTGACTTTTCTTATTTATTTATTTATTTATTTATTTATTAGGGAAACAAACAGCAAAATATAACACATTGAGATACAATCATAGCTTAAAAATACATTAGCCAAAACAGTTTCCACTTATAGAAGAAAAACATTTCAGTTGCTCAGGTAAGACTTTAAAAAAATACTTTTTCATTAACGAACATTTTGCATTATTCGGGTAATTTAACAATGGTTGCAGAGTATTATTATCATGGCCTGATTCTTGTTAATTTTATTTCACTTTATTTCATTTTTCTGTTCTATTTTAAAGCAATTACTATATATATATATATATATATATACTATTTTTAATATACTGTTTTTAAGATTTCATTGATTTATTGATTATAGCAGAAACAAATTGATTCATTTTCATTCTAAATATATCAATGTCAGAAAATAGTTGGTTATGCTTTTTACATGCTCTAATAAGTAGTCTGTTTCTTGCATATGCAGTCCGAATAGAAGAGATGGCAAATAGGTTCGAGGAACGGGTTCGTCGATCAGGGCACCGGAAGAATATGTTTGAAAGCAATTTGGGCGAGTCTATATAACCGTTAATAACCTTATACAAGAACACTTATCACCAGTGACGCGAATAGAGACAGTCGTTAGTGTAATTCATCTGGGCAAGGCCTCCTGTTACAATATTTATTTATTTATTTATTTATAAAGTTTTGTAAGTAGGCCCTGTAGGCACTTTTACAAGTCTGAGTCTACCAGCGCTTCCAAAGAGACCACTGTTGAGAAGAAGCGCCGCAAGAAACTCAACAGTAAGCCTTTTTTTTAAATAAATCACTTATCACAATACTAAACTTAAGCTACACAATTTAAATGTCACAGGGATGTACAGGTCCCAGTAGTAATAATAATGAAATATATCCAAATGTCGGATTAAAATAAATAATACAATTTCGGAGATGTAAACAGTCTCCAAATGTCAAATTTAAATTAAGAATTAAATATAATTAAAAAAAAAAAACACAAAACAAGGGAGATGTAGAAAGTCTCCACGGTCAATTTTGGAGCTGTAAAGAGTCTCCAGATGTCAAATTAAAATTAAATACAATTATAAAAATAAAAAAAACACAAAAAATAAAATAAGGGAGATGTAGAAAGTCTCCACGGTCAATTTTGGAGATGTAAAGTCTCCAGATGTCATATTAAAATAATAGGTAATCGTACAGGGAGATGTATATAGTCTCCACGGTCATTAATAATAAAATTGTACAGCAAAAAATAAAAAATAAAATAATAATCAGTCCCAAGCATTGTCATCATTCATATAATCTTTAATACTATAATAAGCTTTAGAAATTAGTTTACGTTTAACGTAACTCTTAAATTTATTTACTGATAAATGAGTAACACTACTTGGGAGCTTATTATAGAACCTTATACAATTACCCATGAAAGAGTTTTTTATTTTGTGAAGCCGTGTAAAGGGCACTGCGAGCTTATGTTTATTTCTGGTATTAACATTATGTATGTCACAGTTCTTTCTAAAATTACTGATGTTCTTATGAACATGCATAATGTTTTCATAAATATATTGACTGTATACGGTTAATATATTCGTTTCTTTGAACTTATCTCTAAGCGAGTCTCTATGACCCATCTTGTAAACAGCACGAATAGCCCTCTTCTGCAGAACAAAGATGCTGTTTACGTCAGCACCACTACCCCATAGTAAAATACCATATGACATTATACTATGGAAGTAACTAAAATAAACTAATCGAGCGGTTTTCAAGTCTATTAGATTCCGAATTTTATTAACTGCAAAAGCTGCAGAACTTAGTCTATTCGCTAATTTAGCCAGATGAGGACCCCATTGGAGTTTTGAGTCTAACGTTATACCAAGAAATACTGTATCATTAACTAAGTCTAATTTGTCATTTTTAATAGTTACAGTAGTTTGTCTATTTTTCACATTGGTAGTCATAAATTTAATACATTTAGTCTTTTTCTCATTTAGTAATAAATTATTAACACTAAACCAATTTACTACTTTTGATATAGCATTGTTTACATCCACATTAAACTTCTGTTGTCGTTTGACTTTAAATACGAGTGAGGTATCATCAGCAAACAATACTATATCATGGTTGTCCTTTATAAGGTATGGTAAATCATTTATGTAAATGAGGAATAGAAATGGACCCAAAATTGAGCCCTGTGGCACGCCCATTGAGACCAAAGACCCAGGTGATCGTTTTCCATTCACGTCTACCCTTTGTATTCTCCCGAATAAGTACGTTTTAATTAAGTTTAGCGCAGTACTTCTAACTCCATAATGGTGTAGCTTCCTGACCAATGTGTCATGGTTAACGCAATCGAAGGCCTTGGACAAATCACAGAAAATACCTAAAGCATCATGTGACCCCTCCCAGGCATCAAAAATATGTTTAATTAGCTCAACACCAGCTTCGGTTGTCGAGCGACCCCGAGTAAAACCAAATTGTTTATTATGTAATAAATTATTATCTTGAAAATGTTGCATTAACTGTGATAAAATTATTTTCTCAAAGATTTTACTGAAAGTGGGTAGTATCGATATCGGTCTAAAGTTAGTGGGGTCAGAAGTACTACCCGTTTTAAATAATGGAATTATCTTTCTATGTTTCATAAGATCAGGAAACTCACCACAATCAACACAGTGATTAAATATGATCATTAAGTCAGATGCTATGACTTCCATTAAGGATTTAATAGCCTGACCTTTATAGACTCTACGCGGACAGAAGCTAGTTTATATTATTTGAACTCACTAGAGCGTCGTCGAGGGGTCTCTGCTTAAGCGAGGCAGCGGCCAGCTTGTGCTCCAGCTCGGTGATGGTGCTGCTCTGTATGTTCAGCAGCTCCTTGGCTCGGAGCAGTTCCACGCCCGCGTCGTGCTTTAGTCTGTGACAATCAAATTTTATCAACAGGTTAGGTTAGGTTAGGTTCAGGTTAGAATGATTATCAATTATAATGTCATACTAAAAACTACCTATTCTAACAATTTTGATGTGTTTGTACGTGTAGCAGCCTATCAATATAGTATTTTTGTAATTGGAACAGTGTATGAAAAAATACATATATCCAAACTATCTTACGAACGATTAATAGACCTTAAATAAAATAAAATGAATTGACAGTTAGTTTGTTTTTGTATAAAATAAAGTAAGATAACTTTTGCGCAGACAGAGTCGCTGGTAAGTCTTACACTACATTTGTTTAGGTAAAATAACCTTTCGTATTTCGGATGGGGTCCCACACTTGCACCCGTCATCTGTCGCAAAATGGCACGTTGAACGTACAATTCAAATTTATAACTGTTTTATTGGTTTCATTTAACGAATGATGGATGTCTATGGTTTATTGATTCATTGGAGTTGGAATTTAAAATCGAATGATCATTGTTTACACGGATTAGAGCTTAAACAGACAACAACGGGTACACTGATCAGCAGAGGGCGGAATTGCTCATGGCAAAAATCAAATGTCAATAGAGTTGGAACGTTGAATTTTATCGACTATCGAATAAACTGATATTATATTCACCAAGCATAATCTTTATTTATTAAAAAAACTAAACCTTAAATCCATAAGCAAACAATAATAGATTTCATATGAATATTACGAATAACATTTTAATAAAAGACAACATAAAGCGATAATTTTAAAAACCAATTATCTTAGTTCTGCATTATTAAAACTACCTAAGTTTCAATAATACAACCTTAGGATTCAAATCAGCTGTGAACTAATTTTCATCGCATAAAACCGTATCGTAATCTAAGTCTGCGCTAATGACGTTTTCCTCGTCTTCTCTGTAATAATACATGACAGTCATATGTTTTACATGTGATCAGCCTGCATACTGGTTCTGTTTTGCATTGTAAATCCATTTATACGTAGACAAACGTGAATTAGTTGCAAATAGACTAGTGGCAAAAATGACAGTTAACTGCCATGCAATTTACTTTTAATCTAACCAAAGAGGTCAAATGGTCAAATAGCTAATCAAAGAGGTTAATGTTAAAGTCAGAAATGTAAATGGTGACTGAACTTATCGATACCTGAAAATGTCGATAAAATTCAACGTTCCAACTCTATTGACGTTTGATTTTTGCCATGAGCTATTCCGCCCTCTGCTGATCAGTCATCAAAAAACAACGTGACAGTTCGTCAGCCAATAGAAGCAGAACACTCATATGTTGAACAGAGCCACGTGGTTTTGTTTGTTTACATTTAGTGAACTACCTAAATAAATGAAGTATAGTGTGTTTAGCCCGAGTTCGACTAATAAAGGCAAATTCAAACCAGACTAGAGAAAAGAGGGGGGGGGGGGGGGGGGGGGGCTTTGCTCAGCAGTGGGGGACCTTTTTAGTTCGGCGAGCTCGGTCCTAAGCGCGTGGCACTGGTCGGCCTTGGTGTCGAGGTCCCTCTGCGCGCGCGCGCCGCCCCGCTCGAGCGCGGCGCGCGCGTCGGCCAGGCGCGAGCGCTCCACCTCCAGCTTGGACTTCAGCAGGGAGACCTCGCCGCGCAGCCGCTCGGACGTCTCCAGCTGACGGAAATCACAAATTATACATACAATACAGTACTTTAGTATATACTCACCGGCAATATTCGTTTTTCTATGAAACACAAGTCACAAATACACTGTCACAACGCTATCGAGAAGCTGGAATCATGCATTGCGAAGAACGTTATCGTTAGGATCGAGTGAGCAGATAGTCGATAGATAATCGCTTTCTCACTTGTTCAGACGAGTGCCTAAAGGGCCCCGTATACATTAAGATTCGTATGTACGATCGAACTGACGAAAATCGTCACAATTGATCGCATCAAAAATGACGCCCATACACGAAACGATTGGTCATTTACTCGTTTGAAACGAAGGAAAAGACGTGTTCAAATGTTTATGTCAGAGTGAAATCGATTTGTTGATTCTATAGAGCCATACACTGTCGATGCATCGTTACAATATCCATGATTGATGATGACATCGTCTTCGATTAAGTAAATCGTTAACGATCTTGACATACACTATCGATTCGTCGTTTCGATCGGTCTGAAGCAACAAATTATAAAGACAAATCGTACCGTGTATGGAGCCCTTAAGACAAAACGAATGTCCATAAAAAAGTTGTTCTGTTTACCTCGTGCTGTAGCAGCTTGGCCGTGGGTTCGCCCTGCCCACCGGTGGGCGAGGTGGGAACCAACCGCTCGAGCTGCGCCAGCCGAGCCTTATGCTGCAGCTCTCTCTGCTGGAGTTCCAACTCCGATGCCATCGCACTCTCTAGTCGCTTCTTCAGGATTTGAATCATGTTCGAGTCTTGGTTCTAGGAGAAAAAATTGTCAAGTTAGGTAAGAAATTAAATAGAGTCAGATGAATCAAATTGAAATAAATATTCGATTTACTTCTTAAACCTTAATAAAAATACAACATGAATACCAGTTAAATAATACATTTCTTTAGAATCTTGCTACCTTGTATTTCTATTAAAACATATTTTTTTTAAGTACAGAATTGAACATTATTTATTTTAGACATATTGATAGCTTATTTCGTATCATCATCATCATGTCAGCCCAAAGATGTCCACTGCTGGACATAGGCCTCCCCCAAGGCTTTCCACTCAGACCGGTCTTGTGCTTTTCGCATCCACCGCGGTCCCGTGATCCTGATATTTCGTATAACTGTAGTGAATAGTACAGATTGGCCTGGTAACATTAAATGTTTATGTTCTGCGACAGCTGTTGCTCTCTCTCTCCTAAACCCTCCCCCAACTCTCTCCTACCCCCCCCCCCCAACCCTCTCTCTCTCTCTCTCTCCTCCCCCTCTCTCTATCTCTCTCTCCCCCTCCCCTCTGTCTCTATCTCTATTACCCCCTCCCCCCAACTCTCTCTCTCTTTGAATCTATGGAGCATAAGTACTAACGGGTGGTATAAAATTACTTTAGTAAAGTTTAATAGTTATTTATGTAACTGGAGCATAATGAGAGTCGTCGCATACAATAGTACATTACTTCACAGACCAGGAAGTAGGCCGTTGCGGGACGAGTAGAGTTAGCGTGGCCGAGACGCAGTCGAGGCCACGCTATATACGAGTCCAGCAACCGCCCTTCCTGGTCGAGGCCTGTATAGTGCTTTTCTCTAACAATGCGAGGAAATTAAACAAAATTTCAGTTTTGATATAATATGTATTCAAATGTATTAACAAAATCAAGTCAAATAAGATGTGATAATATGACGAAGGCAAATGGCAATAAGTACTAAACTAAAAAGGTTTACTTAAAAATTAAAAGAAATTTTGCTCATGTTAGGGCAGTTTGTAAAATTAAAAGTCTGTGCAGTATTGTACTATTTCATCACACTTGCTCGTAAATGGTGTTATTCCATGCCTGTATACAGAAGGACAATGGCCTAAATTGTTCCCGCGGGAATTATGGCGAGTTTGTCATCCCTAGGGAGTAATGACTTTCTTTTTAAAATTTGCAACTCTTTCGTACATCATTTCTGACTAAGGTTTAATTTTCAGCCAAAAATTCAATCGGTTTCTAATTTCATCTTTAAAAATTAGCTATAGACTAACTTACATTACACAAAACCTATACGCTTCATTAAACTTCATTATTTTTATACCTATTTCAAGTTTATATCAACATTTATCATTAATTTTAGTAATTATACATTTTTATCAAATTGGCTAAATCTGGCTCGAATCCAGGTCGAAACTAAACGCAGTTATTATCTGTGGTAGAGGTCACAAAAAAAATATCGTTTCCATTTACGTTCCCGTTCGTCAAAAGTTATTTCTTTATATTTTGCAGAGTTAAAGTGTTTTTGTGTTTTCTCTTTGTTTTTTTTCCTCGCAAATGTGATGAAAACCATTGTGTGTATCACAGGCAGTAAGGGGATTACTAACTCGAGTCATTAAATTTCTAACACTCTCGTTAGTAATTCCCTTCATACTACCCTTGATGCACAATGTACTATTCTGCGGACTTCGGTGGTAGTAATTTGGTCTTAACCGAGTTTGCTTCTTCTTTACACTCTGGTGGTGTGCCGATAAACACATCTTCATCACTGGAACTCATTTTACTTTTGAATTTTCGCGAAACAAAAATAATACGTACGGTAAATTGGGGGTACTTTGGTTTACGGGGTAACATTGCCCGACCTTAAAACGATAACTGTTTTAGTTGTTATCTTCTTAAATTGTTGAAGTAATTATATAACTGTATGAGTAGCTTAGTCCTGATGAAACATTTAATAGAATAATTAAATATTAAAGATAGTTTTTGGGGTGGGCAATGTTACCCCGTAAATCAAAGTACCCCCAGTTTACGGTACTGTACTTAAACTTCCCTAAGAAAAAAGTATTCCTGATTCCCGCCTTATTTTTTTTAATTCTAAACGCAGAATGTTTTAAAAAAAATTAAACTATTTGACACTTTGGTAAATACGCTGTAAACGCGATAAACGGCGTTTACCTTTTTAGTCTATGACATTTAAAAAGTAAATAAACATGGAAGAATTTTGAATTGTACGAGTGTTTGGCTGTTTGGAGTTAGTTATCATAGTCCAAATACGGTTTTAAAAAGTAAAAAACCGGGTACGTTATGAAATTTGTATACATTTTCGCGGCCGCTGCCGCTGGTAAATAATAACTTTTTTTTTTAATTTTGCCTGGGCCTGGAACTCGGAACTTCGCGGGCTGATTTTACAACAGTAAGGTTAACATTTCCGAGCATGTGGGAGAAAAAGTTTATCTACATGCATATCATAAGTTTTCTACAACATGTACAATATGGCCTACATTTTAAAGTTGTAGATAACTTTATTTTCTGTTCTTCGTAACTATTTCAAAAGTTCAAAACAAATGAGTGTGGCGCAGCGGCGGCGGGCGGCCACCACCGAAATGATTCCTTCGATTTAAGATGTTCGGAATTTGAATGTGATTAAAGTTTTGGCTACCTATACTGTAATTTAAACATTACGATGCAACCACAGGTACAGGTTTATTAATATAGGTCATTTGTTTATCGTTTCTGAACATATTATAGGGAAGTCATGCCATGGATGTAGATAAACCAATTTATATCGCTGTTTGTTCCCATCAACCTCATTAATTATTTATGAAGACCTAGTGTCGTTCAAATATGCGCTGTCTCTATCTTTCCGTCTCGTCGTTGTTGCAAATTAAATATTTATAAATACACCATTTTATTTAAGAACTAAATTTTTTATTCCTGTAAATCTCCATAACCGTAAGCTAGTTTCCAACCCAACTGAATAAAATATAAAATACGGGTACAAACCTGCAGCGTGTCGGCGCTCTCCTTGTGTGTGAGCAGCAACAACTGTAGTCTCCCGCAGTTGTCCTTCTCTGCTTGTAACCGAAGCTTCGCCGCCTGCCAGTCCTGCACTAGCTTATCTCGTATCCTGCAGGGAAAATAATAACTTCAGTGTTTAGAAAAGATAAACAACAATTATCCTTTGTATAGCAATTAGTTCAGAATTTTAGTGGGGGTAAGGCCTTGTCCTAGTGTGTTTCGGACCGCTTCTACCTGAGCCTTTAACCTACCACTAAACAGCTGTGTTCGCGTAGTTATGTAACGGTGAGGGGAGAAGACAAACAGAGAGAGAAGAGAAGCTTTCCATCTCAGTCCTCATGACTCTCCGAAACGCCGAGTCTATATTTTTATTGACTCACTCTTGGCTTTGGAGGACGAATATTTTGTCGATGATCATGACCCAGAAGATGCCTATTCACCCTAGATTTAATTGGGTCCAGATTGTAAGCACTTGGAAATACAGTACGCATTATGAGTAAGCATACAAACCTTATTGACCTTTTGATTTCGGTGATGAACGTGTCCTTATACAGGATACAGACTCAGTCTAGTTTGGGATCCTAAAGATATCGTACCTTCTTTATAAACCGTTTTTTTTTTCGCAGTAAGTTATTTCTATTTCTTTTTACCTGTTGAGTTCAGTGATGAGTGCATCCTTATCCTTCAGCCGCGCCTCGAGGTTGTCGACCTGCATCACAAGCTTGTCATTCTCAGTTTTGAGTCGGTTCAGTCGGTCCGATGACGTCGAGTGCATTGAGCTTGATGATCTGCAAATAAAGTTGTCTTGAGTATTTAGAGTCCAACACTCTTAACAAAGGCTTTATCTTTACTTGAAAATTTTAGAAAACCAATACTTTACATGTTACAACCAAAGAACTTTGTAAATGTCAACCGAAACCCTATGAAAGATGGACAATTTCTCGAGTCGTTGGAATTTACGTACCGAACGAACATATATGGCAATAAAACAGCTATAAAAGTGTAAAAGTTGAAATAAGGATGACGCTTACTTTGACGAGTTCAACGCCAATCGCGGGATTTCCTCATGCTCGTCACTGCTGGCAGACAGGATCTGAAAAGAAACGGAGGTCAGCTAGTCACACAGTATTTGAATAAAATCTTTGAAGCATTTTATATTTTACTATAAACACAACTCGAAAAAAATAAGGGAATGTAATTTACGAGTCTCTTATGTTTTTGTTTAGTTCATAGTTATATATTGTAAAAAAAGTGGTTTGAGTAAATCACCACATAGTATAAAACAAAGTCGCTTGCTGTCTGTCTGTCCCTATGTATGCTTAGATCTTTAAAAATATGCAACGGATTTTGATGCGGTTTTTTTAATAGATAGAATGATTCAAGAGGAAGGTTTTTATGTATAATAAATGCTTAGGGCTTATAACTAGGAAATTACTTTTTACCTCTTTGTCAATATTCCAAGATCTCAAAACTTCTTGGTCTCAAAATACCTAAATTGAAGAATGCCTAAATTTTTTTCTTAGAACACCGGAATCTTAATATGGCCGAACTTCAAAATTGCTTGGTCTCATAATGCCTAAACTTCAAAACAATTTAATATTTTTAATATTTTGTAATTTCTTTCATTCGGTATTTGAAGGACTTGTGCATTTTATTCTATTTTAATGTTTAGGTATTTAGAGATATGACGTTTTAGGTCAAAGTCATAATGAGTTTCGTTCATTTTAAGAATGAGACAATTTGACATTTAGGTATTATAAGCCCATGCATATTTGAAAATTAGGGGTATTAGTGAATAAGGTATTATGAAATTTAGTGGTTTTAAGCCCAAAACTAATAAATTATGGATTATGTACGGGTCTTTCAGAAAACCCACATAAACCGAAGCGAAGCGAGGGCGGGTGACTAGTAGTGAGTATTTAATTTAGCTTTAGTAGTGTATTGCCCACCTGGTCCGCGCTCCAGCTCGGCGGTGGGCGAGCGGAGCCTGTGCAGTCATTGGGAACTATTGCCCACCTGGTCCATGATGTGCTGGTCGAGCCGGTGCGAGTAGTCGAGCTGGTCGCGCAGCGCGCGCTCCAGCTCGGCGGTGGGCGAGCGGAGCCTGTGCAGTCATTGGGAACTATTGCCCACCTGGTCCATGATGTGCTGGTCGAGCCGGTGCGAGTAGTCGAGCTGGTCGCGCAGCGCGCGCTCCAGCTCGGCGGTGGGCGAGCGGAGCCTGTGCAGTCATTGGGAACTATTGCCCACCTGGTCCATGATGTGCTGGTCGAGCCGGTGCGAGTAGTCGAGCTGGTCGCGCAGCGCGCGCTCCAGCTCGGCGGTGGGCGAGCGGAGCCTGTGCAGTCATTGGGAACTATTGCCCACCTGGTCCATGATGTGCTGGTCGAGCCGGTGCGAGTAGTCGAGCTGGTCGCGCAGCGCGCGCTCCAGCTCGGCGGTGGGCGAGCGGAGCCTGTGCAGTCATTGGGAACTATTGCCCACCTGGTCCATGATGTGCTGGTCGAGCCGGTGCGAGTAGTCGAGCTGGTCGCGCAGCGCGCGCTCCAGCTCGGCGGTGGGCGAGCGGAGCCTGTGCAGTCATTGGGAACTATTGCCCACCTGGTCCATGATGTGCTGGTCGAGCCGGTGCGAGTAGTCGAGCTGGTCGCGCAGCGCGCGCTCCAGCTCGGCGGTGGGCGAGCGGAGCCTGTGCAGTCATTGGGAACTATTGCCCACCTGGTCCATGATGTGCTGGTCGAGCCGGTGCGAGTAGTCGAGCTGGTCGCGCAGCGCGCGCTCCAGCTCGGCGGTGGGCGAGCGGAGCCTGTGCAGTCATTGGGAACTATTGCCCACCTGGTCCATGATGTGCTGGTCGAGCCGGTGCGAGTAGTCGAGCTGGTCGCGCAGCGCGCGCTCCAGCTCGGCGGTGGGCGAGCGCGTTCCGCCCCGTGCCAGCGCACGCTGCTCCGGCGCGCGGAGCCTGTGCAATCATTGGGAACCATTTCATTTACGTTTACCTTATTAATCGAATAGTTTACATGTTTTTCAAGCGTGTAACTATTGTAAAATTAAATTTCATGTTACATATTTCAAGCAAGTATTTACAAAAAAAAGTCTTTTCTCCAAAGAGAAAGATGGAAGGGGCTAGTAGCTGTAACAAAAATCATAAAGTTTCTTGCTCCAGCATTTTACACTGTGCGTTTCTTGTCAATCAGTCAGTCTAGTATTCAAACCATGGATAGATAACGTTGTCTAAAATTATCATTTGACATATTTTGCGACTGTCAAATACCACGTTTTCACTCGCAGTAACCTAATCTCTAACTACTGTTTGAATATTGGAAACGATCACTTACATTCCGTAACTAAGAAAAGGAATAATAATGAATGAGAGTAAAATTAGCTATTTACCTATCAACCAGATCTTTCATGTCCTGAATCTCGGCCTCCAGTTCCTGGCATCGTTCAGTCTTCTCTTGCAGCTTCGTCTTCAGCTCCGAAATGTTGGATACCTCTCTTAACCTTCAGAAAATACAAAAGTCATTATTTTACAATGTAAATATCACGTAAATAGAAATCGCAAAATAATAATATTAAATAATTATCACGGGACATCTCACACAATAACTTCTATAGCAGAGCACCATTAATATGGCCCGCGTCAAGGCGCTTACGTCGTTCATCAGAAGTATCCGCGGACAATATTACTTTTGTATAGCATAGCAGTAGCTCTAGACTAGTTTTATGCATAACCAAGCTCCCTTTCCTGAGATTATAGTTGTTCTTTAGTCAATTACGTAGCAATGGCACTCACTTCCCGGCGACAGCTTGTAGTTGGTCTTTCAGCCCGTCGGCATCAGCGCGTGCGGCAAGCGCCTCGCGCCGCGCGTCGTCGGCCAGCGCACGCAGCTCCTGGTTGGCGGTCTCGCGGTCGGCAGCAAGCGCGCCGGCCTGCGACGCGCTGTTACGAAGCTCGGTCACGTCTAGCTTGGCTTTGGCTAACTCGAAAGCCTATAAAAATATGTTTAAATGAAAGGACACTCGATTTTGCACAAAACTTTAACTAGAAAAGATTTCCTGGAAGGATAAATTCATGCATCCTAATCATTATACTTCCGTCCTGATATTATAAATGCGAAATATTAGTGTGATAGTGATTGCAACGTAGTTAATAATACTGTACGTTCAAATTATTTATCAAGTGCACAGTAAACGTGCCAACAACTTCATTTATGTCGAGTCTTCGTATTACAATGGTATCCAACACCGCAAACATGCTGGCATTTTAACAGCCGAGGCGAATTTTTGGCAACCCACCAAATGTAGGAACGAAGCGACATAAAGAATAAATGCACTTTCGGTAACGTACGTCATGCAAATAACAAATTAAGAACAGCCAGACGATGTTTTAAATTGGACATGTTTTCAAATCCAGACATGTACACAGACTTGTAAATGTAAGCAGCCAGTCCTTCGCAAAATAATAAATACAAAATTCGGCTTTATTTACAACTTGATCAATCTTTAATCTGCTTAGATTAGAATCTGTGACATTGATTAAAGAAAGGCAAAAATGTATATTAAACTTACCTTTTCATTTAGCTCCTTCCGATTAAAGTCCAATTCGTGCTGCAACAGAGATATTTGCTTCCGGATCTTGGCCAGCTGTTTTTTGTCGTTGCTCGCCTGTCGGTCCGGCGTCTCTCCCTTGCTCTTCGGGGAAGGACTCCTCGACACCATCTTCATCTGTTCTTTCAATGAAGCTATCTCTTCATGATAAGAGTTAATATCTTCATTTAAAATGTCTATCTCTGTTTCCTTATCTTTAAGTTTATCAGTCAAATCCTTCAATTCATCTATCCTCGATGTCAATTCGTTGTTTAGAGAGTTCACTCTTTCGAGCTCACTTTCACTATTTTGTAGTTTAAGTGATGCATTTTCTTGTTCTTTCTCTAGTTTTGTTAGTTTAAGGTTAAGTTCTTTATTAGCTACATTAAGGTTGTTATTTTCTTCGTTGATTTTGTCGATGTCTCGATTTTGAGCGTCAATAGTATCTTGTAATCTAAATAATTCGTTGGTTTTCTCTTCAAACGCTTCTTTCAAATTGTCTAATTCTTCTGTTTTATCATTAAGGCATCTCTGCATGTCGTCTAATCTGTCCAAGTGTAGATTCAAACTGTCAATTTGCTGATTCTTTTCAGAAACCAATTGTTCTAATCTCTGCATATCAGACAGTTTCTCTTTCAATACGCGGTTCTCCGATTCACTCTTTTCTAGTGCCGTATTTCGACTCTGCAATTCGTCAACTTTACATTCTAATTCTGTTAATTTATTTGTCAAATTACGTTTCTCCTTAGCTAGTTCTAGTATCATATTTTCTCTTCTAAGAATGTCTTCTTTAAGCAAGTGCAATTCTTTAGATTTTTCAGTTACTTCTTGCGTAAGTTCTGTTACTCTTTGTTCTAGTAATGTTTTATTTGAAGAGAAATGTTCCAATTGGTTTTCATAGAATTTCTTGTCAGTTTCCATTGTAGCCATGGTGTTTTCTAGCAATCCTTTTAGTTCATCTACTTCTTCCTTGAGAGCGGGGAACTCGCACAGTTGCTCTTCTGCATTCTTCAACTCTGACTTGCAAGTGTCAAGTTCGGTTCTAGATTTCTTTATTTCATGTTTCAACTGTGTCAGTATATCAGGGAAGTTCTCTTGTCTAACGTCCATTGTTATACCTAATTCTCTAAGTGACGTAAATTCATCATGAGTTCTATTGTCACTCATTGGTTCTATCGAGAAATTAATTTTCTTCGGTTCAACGCTTACGTCTTTACTAACATCGACGTCCCTATTTGGATACATGGAGCAGTTATCCGGTATGTTTTGAGCAGTCGAATGTTTGGTGCTCTCGCCAAATTTATCAATAGTTCCAAATACAGTGGTCTCATTGACGTTTCTTTTGAATTCTTTATGGACATCCTTATTCTGTGTGGAAGTTAGATGAACTGGTAATGAATCGCCACGCGGTGTGAAGCTTGGAAGATCGAAATGGTCCATAAAGTCCATGTTCAGCGAGCTCATGTTGGCTTTAGACAAGTCGGGTGGTAGGGTTCTATTGAGATGAGTTTTATCTCTGTTATCTGTGTAGGGTACCCCCGTTAGATTAAGATTGTGGCTTTTAAGTTCGGCTCTTCTCATTTGTAGGTCCTGTTCATCGAATTCTGATATAGAGACTATGTCGCTGAGGGTTCTAGCGGAGGCTTTGTTCTCGGGTTCCTCGTCCTTGTTCTCGTCGTCCAGTTTGAGCGCTGTGGAGACACATGAGTCAGTGGTGCGGTTGTTAGGGCTAATGGACGTTGGCAGGGAGCCAAACATGTGCACTGAGTCAACGGTCTAGACTGATTTTCGGGTATGAAATTACAGTTGAGATGGGAGTATTATGCTACAACGGTAAAAATGGTAATACAAGTTTGCTAGCATTTAGTTACTTTGATTTTAAACTATAGCTGTATTTGTCAAATGACGTATCAAACTAGGTTTTTATATATATATATTTGCAGTAAGATTGTAAAGTCAATTAAGTATGCAAACAAATTTCAATTCACTCCAATCCAACACTCCCTTACACTCCCTAACAATAGAAAAGAACCCTAACTCACCCATGATCTCATTAAGCTGTTCCTCCTTCTCCGCGAGCGCCCTCTGGTGCTCCCGCAGCGAGGCTTGCAGTTCATCCTTGTCCTGTTCCAGACTCCTGGCTAATGCCTCCAGCTGGGCGATGCGGGTCTGAGCGGCGGACAGTTCCCGCTCGAGGATCACTACCTTGTCTTTAGGATTACCTGACCATATAATACCAATCGTCAAAATCTTTATTTGATGTCGAAAATAACACAGGATATTCAAGTCTTATATTAGAAGATTTGTGCCATTTGTAAACAAATATAAAAAGCAGAAAGAACAGCGTCTCCCTCTCTAATATTATATGACTTCGTAAAACTTGAATGAACCCACACTATCGAAAACCGTAAACTAAGACCACTATATAATAATAAGTTTCCTATAGTAAATAGTAAACGCATTAAGTTAAAACTGATTGTACCTTTTGCAGTCATGCTGCTTATTGTAAATCTAAACTCGATGGGGTCTACGATAAATACAGCGGACATACTGTTGTCACCTACTGACTCCAACATCAGATCTACTCGTAGACCTCATAGGACATTTTTTCTATGCAGTGTAACAATAACTATAGTTGGTTAAGTGCTCACATGAATTTCCATATAACGCTTGATGCTGTTCGCTCAGTTTTTCCTTCTCCTCTAAATTCTGCTTCGCTCGCAGGAGCTGCTTGTCTTTTGACTCTATTTCCTCTTTCAATCTTTGTACCTGTTGATAGAAACCACAGGTTAACTGACTGTTTTAATGGTAGACTGGTAAGCTGACAAAGTGTACTACTGACCATCTGTTTGAATATGTAGCTGCGGGCAAAACTTACCTCCGTCGCCGACAGCAATCAGATCTTAACAAACAGTATAAAACTGTCTAACTGGCTGCCTGACCATGTAATAGTTAGTCTGACCAGTTATCATTCAGCGTGACTGGCTAATAGTCAGTCTGACCAACAACTACAGTCAGGCTGACTGACTAACAGACAGCTTGACCGGCTACCAGTCAGCGTGACCGTCTAATATGTATCTGACCAACTACCAGTAAAGCTGATAACAGTGAATAAATTAATATGAATAAGAATACGAGCCAGCGTGACCGGCTACCAGTCAGCGTGACCGTCTGACCAAATAACAGTCTAGCCGACCGATGCTGCTGCTCGTTAGCGTAACCGGGACGCGACACTGACCTCGGCGAGCGCGTCGTGCAGGCTGACGGTGAGCTGCGAGGCGGCCTGGTGCGCGAGCGCCGACGCGTTGTTCCGTTGCGTCTCGAGCCGCGCTGACAGCGACGAGATCTTGAGCGCCTGCTCGGACATGCGCCCTTGAAGCACATCGCGTTCAGCTCGCACCTCCTTTACAACAGACAGAATTAAATCAGGATATTACACTAAGTAGACCCTTTACATGTGAATGTAAGTGACGTAATGTTGGGAAATAAATGAACTACTGGGACACAACCACAGGATGTCCATTTATATGGAAGAAGCCGTGGCAAGCTAGAGTAATTAAAATTATAAAATACCGACTGCTCTCGTAACACAAGCAAATATGAAGTATCTGAAATTCAAAAGTCATGCCGATTTATTTCACTACAGTTAGTAATGCCTACGTAATTAATGTCACATTCAAATGTCACAATGACAGAACTTGTCAAAGCATGGTTCAGCTACCCCACGTTTATAAGTAAGGGCATGAATGTGGTGACTTTGCCATGACGTAATGTTTGATACAAACCAAACATTTCCTAACATATGTTCCAGGCTTATTAAATAAACAGTAAACGCAACGCGAATGTAATCAAACAACAGTTAAAACTAACCGGGTCACAGCAGTAACTGCGCTAATTTTAACCGCGCGGTCAGCAGGGCCCGCAAAGATCACTGGGTCAATCTTAGTCATCGTTATTAATGATTATATTTACAGTGGCATGATTAATGAGAGGTAATAATAGCGCAGGATCTGTCGATGTGTGTCGGTCACACACGGTTCAACGGTAGTGGTCCCGAAATAGACATGCTGTTTCAATGTTTCTAGAGATATTGGTTTATTCGTACACATGTTACGTCATATCAAAAGACTGGATTACACATTGATGCTCAACTGGGTAATCCTACGTTTTATTTCTAAAAAGAACTTGAATATTGTAAGGTCAAATATGAATTGGCGACATTGGTGATTGGCAGGGGTCGTACTTTTAATGCCGATGACGTCAAAATGACGAAATTTTACACAATTTTTTTAAATCTTTTTGTTCTGCTTTCATTTGGCAGGGTTTAGGTATGTATTAATTGGGAGTAATAAAAAAATAAAAAATAAGAAGCGGTAAAATGATTATAGTTAAATAAAGTTTAATCGCAATCAAAATACGGACCACGGCAGCATCATACTTATTTTTCACCTCTAAAAATGGCAAAAAGAGACAATTTTCTTTTATGAATGTCAATGCGATCATTGTATTTATGACTATTTAATTATATTCATATTTATTATATAACATAAAAACGGTTTTTTAAATGATAATGTTACTCTATGATTATTTCCACTGTCCTGCTCAATCATATAGTTACATTTACGTTTTAAATATGAAGTAGATATTTATTTTCTACGCGTCAATGCATTACTTAATTAATTCGTACATGATTAAATGATTGACGACAAATGGTTAAAAATTACAATAAAACATTTGGAATCATACGTCACGTCATTTTTGCGTCAACGGCATGAAAAGTAAGACCCCTGGTGATTGGTGTTAGTTTTAAAATAGTTATTTATTACTTTATTACGTTGTAATGTTACTTTTAGAAGGGGCGTTTCACAAAAAGCGCGATTGGCTGTTCACAATGGAGTACTGGTCCCTACTCTGATGTATGGTAGTGAATGTTGGGTGTGGCAGGACAAGCATGAAAGTCGTATAAATGCAGTTGAAATGCGCTCTTTGCGTAGAATGTGTGGTGTGAAACTGATTGATAGAGTAAGCAATGAAAAGGTCAGAGAGAAATGTGGACTAAAAGAAGATGTAGTGACTAAGATTGAAAAGGGCATGCTTCGATGGTTCGGTCATTTGGAAAGGATGGATGAAAGAAGATTGACGAAAGAGATATACAGAGCGAAAGTGAGTGGAAGGGTCGGAAGAGGCCGCCCTAGGCGTACTTTTTCGAATCAAATCGGAGAAATACTGGAAAAGGGCCGAATCTTAAGTACCCGAAACCGACGTGCGTGCATGACTCGATGTATGAATGTGGAAGAAGCGAAAGACATTTGTCAGGATCGTAGCAGGTGGAAAGAAGTCGTCTCTGCCTACCCCTCTGGGAAACAGGCGTGATTTTATGTATGTATGTATGTTACTTTTAAGTATTATTGTATTTTATTATGGGAAAAATGACCTTCTGCTGGAGTTTCTTGCGTCGCCTCTTCTCCGCAAGGATGATCTTGTCCGAAGCGCTAGTAGATTCACTCTATATTACCAACGTGTAAAAGAGCCCTCATGTGGCCAATTTACTGAATAAATATTTTAAATTTTGAATATTGACGCGACAGACGAATAAAAATACGAAATACCGGCCATGTAATAGTTCGATTGCAGAAAATTAAGACAAAATTGTTTAAGACGTAACATTTGTTTACGTTACAAAGGTTGACAATGAGATGCAAAACTTGAGTCAAGTTTCATGTATAAACAAAACACTCATATAAATAATTCTAGTCGTTTAAACACTGCTAATAGGTCGCCACTGCCGCTTGGCTATATCAACTGTGTAAAAACAAGGCAAAATAATAACAATTATATTATATTGATAACAAATCTTACAAAAAACCGGCCGAGTTCGAGATTCATACACAAATGGTTTCGTATTAGTATTGTGTAAGTTATATAATTTTCCTTTTTTTTATGCGGCAAATGAAAATGTGAACATCATCAACTTAAACTTCAAGCCTTCGCCTTCTCTTTCGAATGAGCTTTCAAAGCCCTTTATTTTGATATGTCCATTGATGGAGTTTGACTGGAATTTCAGTTAACAGACATCGATTATTGTTTTAAATTCGTTGCACTTGATTATGTTGTGCAAGAAAGAGTTTACATACATACATACATACATACCATATGTCAAGCATTAACAGACAAAAATCATAAAAAAACTATTACCAATAAAGTGTTATAGTTTATAGTAATAATATAGAGGCAAAGTTGTGTGAATTTTTATTTGTACAATTTTACTAGTAGTAAGCCACATTTTCCTTTAACTGGAAAAAAAGCAAGAAAGGATCGCTAGTAAGAAATATCACCCATAACGTACTCTATGTCAACATATTTTGATGTTAGCGAGTTGGAATGGCGGGATCCGCTGTGACATTGTAAACCAATTGACCTTACAGTCTGCAGTAACAATTGAGAGGAAAGAGTCATCATATTTAAATGGCAATTCACGATTTTGTCTATAATTGTTTTTGATTGAGAACTCACGCGTATAATCGATTTGTTTACCTACAGTTTGTTTCCTGGTTGCTTATTTAAGAATCTCTAATTTTGGTTACACTTCGATCCTCAAGGATATATCTTTCTCTCACTTGATCAGAGCAGGTTTCCTCACAATGTTTCCTTCACCGTAAGAGTATTGAGCAGTGTGCTTAAGTTAGAAAAATACATTGGGACATACATACATATTTCATTGTACCTTCCGAAATAACGAATTAAACTGAAAGTGGTTTGAATTTAGAATACCTGCAACAACGTACTAAAATTTTCGGTTACTTATGAGTTATGAGTTCGATAGGATATTGACATCACTGGGGTATGAACTCTGTACCTTATCAATGATTTCGAGTGACAGACAGACACTCTAAGCCACTAGACCACCGACACTCCTACCTGCTTATTTTAGAAACTCAAAGGACAGTAAACAAATGGGTTATTATATTAATATCAAGTGATCTTTGTTTGTGTTTATCTGTTAGTAAATAAGATGTTTTGCTAATGAAGACAACAAAACAGCATTGTATTAAGTTGTAGAAGGATAAATACGGAGCTGGTGTAAGGAAATCCAGAACGTGCCAATTTAATAGCGTTACATCGTATTACAGATCTGGAGATCTGTATTACAGGATCACTCCTAGTTCGGACTCCAGTCCCCCACAAAGGTTTATTTATTCAAGTTTTTAGGCTTATGTAAGTCATTCCTTTAATATCCTTTGTGTGGTGAAATAAACGTTTTTATTATTTATGTATTTATTTATTTGTTTTTGCTGTAGTCGCTACATACAACAAAAACAAAGTTTAATAAGATTATATTAAATTAGATTATTCACTGCTTAATGTAATGTTACAGCATAAAAGAAAGAAAACCAAAAAAAAGTAAATACGTTAAAATATGGTCTCATTTCTGATTGGTTATTAATCAATAAGAAATACACTAAGACCACCAAGAAGGTTTATATTCAAGAAGCCATAAGGGTGAATAAAAATGTTGTACGTAGGACTTAATTAAAAACTCCTTAATTTTGACCTTTGAGTGACGAAAATGAAATACATGATTGTATTGTACAAGTTAACATTTTTTCAATTAAATCTTTATAATATTTTTGAAATTCTCTCATAAACGTCCACAACACGTATTTTTACAATACGACGCGTTAAAATGTCCTATTCCTGATAGCTTAGTTGCTCGATCAATAAACCCATATAATCTCAAATTTAATTATTTTATCATCCTTGTCCGCACTCACCGTCAAATCCGGCAACCCCATACCAATCTTCCTAAAGTACCTCCACAAGAACATCACACACGTCACAGCACTACCCCCCCCTCACTACCGTACCCGGCACTACATGATCGATGGATCGATGGTCGATGTGGCGATGGAATCGATGGGTGATGTTATAGACCTTGCGACAGCAGAGCACTCTTTGAAGCATCGAGGCAGACTGAGCGGAGTTTGGCGAGCAGGGGGGAGGGAGGTGAGAATGGATGCGGCGGAAAATAAAAGTTTCAGCGCGCTGGGATAATGTAACGCAGCAGCGTGGACACGGTGTAGAGAAATAATGTGTTTTTTTATTAAATATTGAATAGCTTTAAGTTCAGCGATAAATAAAGCCTATACTTTTTAGATTAAAATTGTAACAATTAAAGATTTTCATGATAATCCCACAAGACAATACCCTTCCTCTTTATTCGAAAATAATAATCAAAATTTACAATAAGTGACGAACGAAACAAAAAATCTGAGACCTCCGTATTTGTTTATAAGTGAAATCAAAGTTGAACTAACTCCAAACCCAAGTCAAGTAAGTAAGCAAGTATTTATTAAGTTTCAGTCACCATAATTTATATTATGTATACATTTATAATACAAATGTACATATTCACAGTTGACATTTTGCCGCATCCATGAACTCCACTAGTTCCACTACGTCTCCTAAACATTATATTTAGCCCGGCGCTAGGGCTGCCGTCTATTTCCGCGCGAGTGTTTACCTTCCTTGTGCAACTCGCAAATGGGTTACCACTATTATGTGTTCATTTTAATGGAGCTGTGAATGGGTTTTTACACATGTACTAAAACTCGCTAATTTTGATATCGTTCATATGACAATGCCACCCATAGTGTGACATTGTCATGGTAAAAAGAGTTTTATAATAACCAAATCAAAAAGGGGCTTACGAAGAGAAAATCAAGAAGAAAAACAAAACGCTTTTTCCAAAAAAAAAGTAGACTTAGGGCCTTGTCATTGTGATTGCTATTGTCACCACCATTTTTGTCATTTGATGTTAAGTTTAAAGTTTACTTTAACAAAGCACTACAGTGGTCAACATTTTCGCTGGTTTCCTGCATGTATAGCATTGGAAAGTAAGGTAAAGCTTCAGAATTGAATTTACATGAGTAAACATTACATTTGTTCACGCCGCTACGTTCATCATTTAGTACCTAGATATAGTTTTAGTATTTTGAGCCTTATTACCGCTACACAAGACACATAATTGCGTTGTATCGAGTCGCACCCAATCAGAAAGCTTGAATATGTCGTGATATTTAGATTAACCAATCACAGCGCTTCTCTCTTGTTTCACGTCATACACCGCCGCCTTCCGCACACACTTGCATACGCCACCAACTCGACACCATCCTAATTTGTAATATCAAAATTATAACTGCATTAAACAGGCTATCTAGAAAGCTTTGGTTTTCCTTTAATTCCTTGTTCCCATCAGGAACAAAGTGGCGACCGTGACAGGACCTGCAGCTATTAATCGGACATTCGAAGTCTCAGTTGCAGAGTCTTTGTTCCCAAGCGACTAGCAGAGGTCACCGCCACGTGCACGCCGTGCAGCGCCTAGATTCCTGGTTAAGAGCCAAGGGATCAGCTGCGCCTACTTGGTGCATCGTGCAGCCGGACCCCATCGCTCCAGAGCGTCGCTGAGACGCGCCTACGACGGACCCACGCCTACTTCGCAGCAGTCTGCGCCACGCGGTTGCGCCACGCCGCGCGCCATTAAGTGCCTACCATTGCCTGCTTGCCCAATTTATCAAGTGAGCCCGTTCCTACTTTCTCCTAGTTCTATCCTCTTTGAGTTGTGCCAGTGGAGATGCTAGTTTCTCGAATTTTCCAATTATTTCTATTGCGTAATACCTCTTTCTCGCCATTTGCTTTTGCCAACCAAAACCATTTCATGCTTAAACTATAAGGCAAAAATCAGCATTTACTTACTTATTTGTCTGCAAGTCATCCGTAATTAATTTCCCTTTGCCCTTTAAGCATTTCAACATCAACTATTTGCATTGGCCTATTTTCTACGCATTTATTTATTCGTAAACTATAATTACGAGTGCCTATCTACAATTCTACCTATTTTCTTATAAATGCTTATATCTACCCATCGTATCACGCATTTCAACATTTAGCAACCCAACTTTCGCCCAACATTTAACTGTTTATCTTCCTAGTCGCCCTCGTTACCTAGCTCATCCCATCAGCTGTTTAGCCGTGCATTTTTTGCAATTCCAGTGACCTACTTAAGGCGATCACCTGGACTAGGCTCGCTGCGCGCGCGCAGTAACCTCCGCGGCCGCCCGAGAGTCCACTATCGCCCGGCTGGACGGCAGGCACCGCGTCGGAGGATCGGCTAAGCGAGGAGCGTATCGTATGCAATTACATAACTTGTTTACTTGTTTTCGTGCAATTTATCTCGATAACTTCATTTCTAACGATGTCTCGTGATTTAAAACCGGAGGAAAGACTCAAGGTGCTTAAAACTAGACGTAGTTCAATTAAAGGTCGTTTAACGAAATTTAAAAACTATTTAGACGAGTTGACTACATCAGAAACGGTTTCTTCATTAGAAATTAAGCAGCTTACAATGAAATTATCGAGAGTGCAATCTTTATTCAGTGATTACGATGAGGTGCAGGGTCAAATAGAGATTTTAAGTGATCCCGATCAAGCCGAGGAATTGGATACTCGTGATTTGTTTGAACAAGAATTTGACACAAATATTTTACTTGCTCAAGACCTTTTAGAAGCCAATTCGCCTTCCAGAGAAAGCCTTTTAAATGCTACAACTTGTTCTGCGCAGTGCCATCACGATAATAGGGATGTTCTCGGATTCAAACTGCCAATAATTAAAATACCTAACTTCGACGGAACATATTTTAAATGGCTCGAATTTAAGGAAACGTATATTTCTTTAATTCACGACAACAATAAAATAAGAAATATACACAAGTTTCACTATCTTCTTTCATATCTGGAAGGGGAAGCGGCTCGCGTTCTCGGTAACTTAGAAGTTTCAGACTCCAATTATTCCGAGGCTTGGCAACTTCTTTGCAAACGCTACGACAACAAAAGACAATTAATAAACAATCACTTGAAGGCTTTATTTAGCGTTGAGTCAGTGCGAGAGACCGACAAGTCCCTTCGATTTATTGTAGATCACATCACTAAAAACTTGCGAGCTCTCTGCACACTGGGACTGCCTGCCGACAGGTGGGATGTTCTAATTATCTATATGGTGTCAGCAAAATTGGATAGCAACACTTGTTTTAAATGGGAAGAACATAGAAATACGTTACCCGAAATACCTACCTTAGACAATTTTTTTGATTTTCTCAAGGCCCGAGCCGATGTTTTAGAGACAATGAACAGGCAAAGACACGACAAGCCTAGACATCTGCCACCGCCGCCCCCGTCTAAACCTCAAAGTAAATCATTTGCACTTACGACTAAACCTAGCATCCCCCCCTCTTCTAGGCCACTCAGCAATTGTATCGTGTGCCAAGGTCAACATCTTCTTTATGAATGCGCTGTATTCAAAGAGAAGAAACCAGAGGACAGGGTTGCGCTGGTTTCGCCGCTAAACTTATGTGAAAATTGTTTACGGGTCGGTCACAAGGTTCAAACTTGTAGGTTGCCAGGTTCTTGTCGCTCTTGTAAACAAAGGCATAACACTCTGTTGCATATCTCGCATCAAACTGAAGTGCCTAGTACTAGTGGTACTAGTACTAATTTAGCTGCTATGACCAATACCGATGTGTTGTTGTGCACCGCCCAAGTCCTATTGAAAAACCCAACTACTAACAAAAGCCTGACAGTGCGAGCATTGCTTGACAGCGGGAGCCAGTCTTCATTTATTACCGAAAAGGTGCAACAAGCATTAAATCTGACTCCTCAGCCTTCATATGTCAGCATAGTCGGACTGTCAGACACACCTATAAATACGCACACTAAGCGTTGTGCCCTATTTCTCCAGTCGCCTATTAATTCGTTTAATGTCAACATGATATGCCTAGTTATACCTAAAATTGCCGACAATTTACCTAAAGTTTCTCTCGACGCCAGTCGCTATGATCTATCCAACTTTCAACTCGCAGACCCCGGATTCTACATGGCTTCCTCTATCGATATGCTCATTGGTGCTGACCTATTTTGGGACCTAATAGGTTCCACTCAGCACTCGCTAGGACAGCATGATCCTATTCTACGTAGCTCTAAACTGGGATGGCTTATCGCGGGTCCACTGCCTATTATACCTACCAATCAATCAAAACAACAATCACCTAAAATAACTCATTGTAACTTCTTGTTAAAAGAGCCTAATTTGCCTAATATCAATGAGGAAATATCTAGATTCTGGGAACTAGAAAATATTCCCCAGTCTCATCCCTACACTAAAGAGGAAAAATCGTGCGAACAGCATTTCCTATCTAATACGCAACGACTGCCGAATGGTCGTTTTTGCGTACGTTTGCCGCTTCGTGACGAAAAGGAATGTCTAGGAGACTCTTATTCGTTAGCCAAGAAGCGGTTCCTAAGCCTAGAAGCTCGCTTTAGAAAGCAGCCAGATTTAAAACAAATGTACTCCGAGTTTATTCATGAGTACGCCGAACTCGGACATCTCGAGCCCATACCTAAGCCTACTGGCCCGCATGTCTACCTTCCCCACCATCCTGTAATCAGGAACAAAAGTGAATCGACACAACTGCGTGTCGTCTTTGACGCCTCAGCGCGTACTACTTCCGATTTCTCAATTAACGACCTTCAAATGATTGGGCCTGTAATACAGGATTCCCTATTCAATATTCTTGTACGCTTCCGCCAATATAAATACATACTTTCGGGTGATCTCGAGAAAATGTACCGTCAAGTCTTGATTGATCCCTTGGATAGAGACTTTCAACTCATTTTATGGCGGGACAATGAAAATGATCCCCTACGTACATTAAGGTTAAAAACTGTCACGTACGGGTTTTCCAGTGCTAGCTTTCTTACCACCCGGTGCATCTGGCAGCTTGGTGATGAATGTAAAGACCCCATCATAAAAAATATAATTCAAAAAGACTTCTATTGTGACGATTTACTGACTGGGGCCGACTCGGGTGAAGAGTTGAAATACATTCAGCGTCAAGTGTCAGATGAACTGGCGAAGGGTTGTTTTCATCTCAGAAAATACCGATCTAATTTACAAACATTATTTTCTGACAATTATATTCCTAAAGATGGTCACCTCATAATAAGCAACGCCTCTAGTACTTTAGGTATTGGATGGTCACCTATTTCCGACAACCTACAGTTCGAAATCGAAACTACCCCCAACGTTAATTTAACCAAACGAACTATTTTGTCATCAACGTTTAAAATTTTTGATCCCTTGGGATTGCTTTCGTTATGCACAATTAAACCCAAAATCCTTCTCCAAACGTTGTGGTCTTCAAAACTGGATTGGGACGACAAGGTACCCGAAGCCATAGAAAAGTCATGGTTAAAGTTTTCTAAAGGACTAGACACACTATCTTCAATTAATATTTCGAGACGAGTTTTAATTGATAACCCTAAACATATCGAAATGCACACCTTCTGTGACAGCTCGCAGCTGGCTTATGGCGCTTGCGTTTACCTTAGGTCTACAAACGCCGAAGGAAACATACACTCAAGTTTGTTGTGCGCAAAAGCCCGCGTCGCACCTCTAAAGGCCACAACGATACCTAGGCTTGAGCTTTGCTCGGCACTTCTAGGCGCTCAGCTAAGCTCATCTGTCACTGAAGCTTTACGTTGTCAGATCAACCGCCACGTCTATTGGTCGGATTCTAAAGTTGTCCTCGGCTGGCTTCAAACAGCCCATAAAACTAAAACTTTCGTCGCTAATCGCGTAGCTGCTATATCCGAACTTTCAGACCCTATGTACTGGCGACATGTACCTACTACTGACAATCCTGCTGATCTATGTTCTCGTGGTGTAGATCCTCAAACTGTCAAAAATGCTGATCTATGGTGGCGCGGACCCGCCTGGCTAACTCAACCTGAAGCTGCATGGCCAACTTCATCGTCCAAGGCCATTGATCTTCCCGAAATAAAAGCGTTGCCCGCTTTGGTGGCGGAGCCTGCACCTACGGCAGCATGTCCAGACGTGGCGAGATTTTCTAATTTAATTAGAGCTCAACGTGTCTATGCCACCGTTCATAGATATATTTACAACCTTCGAAAACCCAAAAAGAGACAAACAGGTACATTTTCAGTCGAAGAGCTTAATCGTGCTTTAAGCTCACTTGTTAAATTTTCCCAAAAAGATTCGTTTCCCCATGAGGTCCAATGTTTAATTAATAAAAAACCCTTACCCCACAAATCTAACTTGGTTTCGTTAGACCCCTTCATCGACGATGACGGAGTGGTTCGCGTCGGTGGCAGGTTAACCGATTCAAATTATCCTTATAATAAAAAACATCCCATTATTTTAAAGGCTAAGCACCACTTAACTAAGTTGATATTTCAACAGGAACACAAGCGACTATTGCACGCCCCGCCTCAACTATTATTAGCCGGAATACGTGACCGGTACTGGCCCATAGGTGGCCGCAAACTAGCCCGTGACACTTACGACGGTTGTGTCAAGTGTCGCCGATTTAAGGGCGAAGGCATGGTCAACATCATGAGCAACTTGCCGCCAGACCGTGTTGAGCCTGACTTCCCCTTCAGTACTGTAGCCACGGATTTCGGGGGCCCGTTCTTAATTACTGACAGAAAGGGCCGAGGGTGCAGGATAACAAAATGTTATTTATGTATATTTATATGTACTAGATATAGATGCATCCATTTAGAGGCTGTCAGTGATCTAAGCAAAGATTCTTTTATTTTAACGCTCACAAGGTTCATTGCCCGTAGGGGAATACCTAAAATAATTTACTGCGACAATGGTCGTAACTTCGTAGCTGCCGCCAAAGAAATAAATAACCTACTAAAAATAAATAAAATCTCTATTAGTGATTTTGCAGCTCAGCGACAAATAGAATTCAAATTTTCGCCTGCATACGCTCCTCACTTTAACGGTCTGGCCGAGGCCGGAATCCGTTCAGCCAAATTTCACATTCGTCGGGTGTTAGGGCAAACCCATTTAACGTTCGAGGAACTGGCTTCTCTATTCGCCCAAATCGAAGCTATCCTTAACAGCCGACCCCTCTCTCCCCTCAGTCCATCACCCAACGACTTCCAGCCGCTTACCCCGGGACACTTTATAATTGGCAGGCCCCTGACGTCACTCCAGTCACCGAGCCTCACCGACTGCGAGACTTCGCGCCTAAACCGTTTCCAGCGTCTAGAGCAAGTCCGTCAACACTTCTGGAAGCGATGGTCGAGAGAATATGTAGCCGAATTGCAGCAACGCACGAAATGGCGAGTCAGAGGCAAAGATTTGCAACTAGACGACCTCGTGCTCATCAAGGACGAGACGCCGCCCTTGTATTGGCGCCTAGGACGAGTCAACCAGCTGTTTCCGGGACCCGATGGAGTACCACGAGTCGCCGACGTCAAGACTGCTCACGGGACTATCCGCCGAGCACTCAATCGTTTGTGCCTGCTGCCCGCCGAGCGCTGATGATCTTGAAAGCTTGCGAGAGCTTTCAAGGGCCGGGAGGATGTTCACGCCGCTACGTTCATCATTTAGTACCTAGATATAGTTTTAGTATTTTGAGCCTTATTACCGCTACACAAGACACATAATTGCGTTGTATCGAGTCGCACCCAATCAGAAAGCTTGAATATGTCGTGATATTTAGATTAACCAATCACAGCGCTTCTCTCTTGTTTCACGTCATACACCGCCGCCTTCCGCACACACTTGCATACGCCACCAACTCGACACCATCCTAATTTGTAATATCAAAATTATAACTGCATTAAACAGGCTATCTAGAAAGCTTTGGTTTTCCTTTAATTCCTTGTTCCCATCAGGAACAACATTGAATTGAATTTTCATGGTATGGGCAAATATTTGTGTGATGAGAGCGAGTATTTGTTTCAGAGTCTCGGATGTTTTCTATGTATTTAACTATACAAGTATACAATCCTAGAGCTTACTTTGGGACTAGGTAAATTGGTGTGACATTGATCCTGATTTTGATTTATTTATTTTTAATAATAACATTTTACCGTGGCAGCCCTGAGCTGAATATCAATAAAAACCCGTCATACTAATCAAGCGGGGTTCACAGCATTAGGGTCGCGCGCGCAAGTGATCCGTGGCTCTGACTCACGGCGGACGGTGTAGGACGACTTTCATTCCTATCCTTCAAACAATCACAATCAATATCCATCAAGGCCGTATTAGTCTAATTTAGTGTTCGTTGCTTGTACCAAGCCTACGCCTGCTCCCTCTAAAAAGGGAACACTTCCGAAAAGACAAACGGTAAACGGTACAATTCTAAATTAATGGCAATTCTGAATTTACATAATCCCAAACGCATTTTTTTGATTCAAACCTTTTTTTTAGGGTTCCGCACCCGAAGGGTAGTCCAGCGGGTCCCTATAAATATGCTCACGCTCTGTCCGTCAATCCCTCGGTCAAAATTTCAAAGAGCTCTTTTTAACCGTAATAGATAGTGGGCTGGTTTTTTGTCAGACACAACAGTTTTTATTTATTTAAAGAAAGTGAAATAAAGCACGGGTTGTCCATACAGGAAACGTTTCTTTTCCAACATATTTTATTATTTTTGTACCGTTGAATGGTAAAAGATAAAAGCGTCAAATTTGGTAGGATTATAATTATTACAAACCCTGAAAAAACACAACGAATCCAAAAAAAAAACAAGTGTCAGTTGGGGTTGGACTGATTCGATCGGAAATCCAATTCAAATCGGAATCCGGGTCTGACTCGCACTTTACCGGTTTGTTCGTTGTAAGAAGAGCTCTATCGACACTATTAAATTCTGGAAAGGGGGAAAAATTAATCTCCCTATGAAAATTCTTAGTTTTGACACATTTTCCTGCTCAACCTACGCTTGAATGTTTTTTA
This sequence comes from Acleris sparsana, assembly GCA_923062465.1. NCBI lineage: Eukaryota > Metazoa > Arthropoda > Insecta > Lepidoptera > Tortricidae > Acleris > Acleris sparsana. The sequence continues at coordinate 16,189,534 of OV281301.1, read as the reverse complement.
TTTTATTTTTATTTTATGTCAAATTCATTGTTTTATATAATGCTAGGTTAAGCTGTATAATATCATAAGTAGTATTTAAAAAAAACGATTGACTGGTGAGTTTCTTGCGGCGTTTCTTGTCAGCAGTGGTCTCTTGCGAAGCGCTGGTAGATTTTGACGTGTAAAAGTGCCCGTGCGCAATATTTACTTACTGAATAAACATCCTTTATCTTTTTTTTATCTTTATATTTAATGCAAAAGAAAAAACGCATCAAGGGAACACGTATGTGAAAACTTAATTTAGGAAAAAAACACAAATGAAAATTCTGCCACTAAGAACTGATCTGAACTGATGATATGAATCACATAACTAGAGCGTACGTGCTTCCGTATGGATTGACTCGTATATCTTAGTTATGGAACGGAAATGAAGAAATGCGAGTGAGATGTTTGACTCATATCGTTGGTATCCAGAAAAAGTGGGCGTTGAATATTTTTTTTGTAGATCTCATTTTCCATATCAAACGTTACACTCATTTATATTTTAAAGAATGCCTTGTTTAATCTCCATCGGTATGAATCACAACAGTTCCACACTACATAATAATAATCCAGATACTCTTAACATTGTTACAATAAGCCTGAAATTTTAGCTCATCACAAACTAAAAGTCAATATCGAGTGCTTTTCGCTTGACCTGTTGTTTTCCATCTAGTCAATTATACCAGATGTTATTTTAATCTGATTAGGTAACAATACGCGAACAATCTGGCTATTAACCTTAAAATGGGTTCCCCATAAAACGAAGATTACCATTAACACTCATCCCCCCCTCAGAATGAACCAAAAAGAAAAAAACAACAAAACAAAAGCAAATAACTTATGGTAAAATAAAATAAACAAATAAATAAATACTATGTTTGGGTCACCAATTAACATATGTGTACCAAATTTTAACTTTTTTTTTTTTATGTCATAGAGATGGCAAGCCAGCACACAGGCCACCTGATGGTAAGTGGAAACTGTGACCCATAGACATTCGCATTCACAAGACTGCAAGCCTAGGACTGCAAATGCGTTGCCAACCCTGAGGACTAAGATGGAATGCCTCTATGCTAGTCATTACACCGGCTGTCTTATCCCCAAACCGGAACACAGCAATGCGAACACTGTTGTTCACTCAATCAGTCCAGTAGTTTCGGAGCAAATTGACTGTGACAGACGGACGGCAGACGATACAGTGATCCTATAAGGGCTCCGTTTTCTTTTTTTTTGTACGGAACCTATTAAATGCATCCTCAATGATAGCTAAGCAAATAAAATGCAACGCTGAGATTCTTAGAAAAGTTTTTGTGTTGGATCTTGTGGTGTTTGTGTTACTTATGCGATAAGGCACTAATTTAAAAACTTTACGACGAAATTAAACTGTAAACCAACCCTATCCTTAGTGCTAACATCACAGCACATACAAAGACCATCAACGCAGCGAGAGCCTAAACAAATCTTGATCGGCTGCCAACTGAATCAACCAACCGTTCCGACCAAGTGCCTCTCCTAACAACCAAGGTTTAAACAGAGTCATTATTACTGCAGCATAAAGTTCAACCTTGCAACGAAATTCATTTAAAACTCTCCGACACGTATGCGTGTCCAAATTACATACAAATTAAATTCCGTGGCATCGAATGTGTCAAACCAATCAGATAATGTAATACTTATTGCAAATACATAAAGTATAGTTTAGTGTTGATGTTTGAAGCTTGACGGATGGTGAAGCGAAGTGAAAACAACGGAGTCAGGAATAGATGAAGGGATGGTGCTATTAAAGTGATTTAAGAGACTGAGAATAGAATTCTTTAGGCGGCTTACTATTATACATTCAGTTATAGGTATATCACTTTTGCATGGGTTTCTGGGTGTAGAGGTAAAACACAGAAATTATACATAAGTGAATCGTTCAATTTTTTAATACTTCAATGAATCTTGTACATGACATTGTGAAGCGTCTGTATTTTCATTTAATTAAAAATCTTGACAGAAAATTTCGTGTGGAAATGTATACAGAGGAATACATAAATCAAATTTAAACGACACAAAAGAAGACGTTTTTTTAAACTTTATTCCAATTTCATAATAAGCGTATTAAAAGATTTGTAACTCTATATTTAAAAGGAAAGGTCAACTGGCACGTTTGAATGTTTTAAAAGATGCGCCCACATGTTTCACATCGAGATAAGTTTGTTTTTAGACTTCAATCACGTTACTATTTATATTTTAAGATCGATCATAAGCTTTAAACAACGTTTTTAAAACGGATCCGTGACAATGAAAAGCTGTAAATTGGCAAGCGGTCGCGGCGTAAATAAGCGATGAGTAAACGAAGTTTTCGACACGAAGCATACTGCGATCATTTACGAAAACGAATTACCGAAATAAATAAAACCATAAGCTTAGGTTTACGTACCGACGAACAATATTTAGTGGTTGGTAGGACGTTGTGCAGGGTCCGTCTTGATCACTACCACCATCTTATTCTGCTGCTTAGCGGTGGGTTAACAGTGTTCGCATTGTTATATTCCGGTGAGGGGATAAGACAACCGGAAATTACTAGCATAGAGACATTCCATCTTAGTCCTCAGAGTTGGCAACGCATTTGAAGTGCTAGAATTGCAGTCTTGAGATTTCAAATGTCTATGGGTCTCAGTTCCCACTTACCATCAGCTGGCCTGAGTGCTCACGTGCCTTCTCATTGGCATAAAAAAAAGTTGTTTTGGCGGCCGCACTAATAAACACACAGTAAAACACACTCTGTAAAAATTAATAACTGTTATACTTCCGACTACCCGCATTTGGGAGACAGATGTGAAGATATGTATGTATGTGAGTAGGATACAGCCCTGTGACATGACGGACAGACGGACGAAGTCATGCTGTCTGCATTTTCTTAATTACAGCTGTCATAAATATACGTATCATTTCGTGTGCGCGAGCAAGGAACGCTATCATATAAATAAACTCCAGTCTGATATGATGGACACTTCGTGTACCAAGTTCAAAGTTCGTTGTCGCTAGCTTTTGCAGGACACGGCATTGTTTTAAAAGTTTATATTATAGTGGTAAAGTATTCCCCTCTGCTTTACATTTCGTTACTACTATAGAAAAAAAACGTATCTGATATTTCGAGATGAATGAGTTTGAACTTAATTCTCTTCACGTTTAAGTTTAATATCGTACGTCACGAAATACGAGATACGAGGTTTTTTCAAAGTAATAACGATATATGGTTGAAACATAAAATTACATACGTCAGACTTTTGCTGTACCTAGATATTTATTGAATTACTTAACTTTAAATACTTCGCATGTTTTTTTAAATTTTTAGTTAGTGAGTACGTGTATGCCAAACATCCAGAAACTATACAATAAGAGGATGGACTTGTCTTCATATTCGTTCAAACTTCCTCATTCTTATCAGCGGTTAAATTTCGAGAAATCCTTTTTTATAAAAGATAAAAAGATAAAAGATAAAAGAAATTTATTTAGTAAGTAGGCCGCTCGGGCACTTTTACACGTCAAGATACTACCAGCGCTTCCCAAGAGGAGACCACTGCTGAGAAGAAACGCCGCAAGAAACTCAGCAGTCAGTCATTTTTTAAACTTATTTCATATTGCATATTACAATGGTATGTACAACTTAATCTAGCATTATATAAAGCTACAAGTATTAAATTAAATATAATATCAAATAACAGTAGTTCAGCAGGAAAACATGCCAAAAATCTTACGGGAGAGAAGGATAGAAAAGAATAAAATAAAATAACTACAACTACCTACTTATATATGTGTATATGAGATGGTGCAAGATGACCACATAAAAGTTTCGATATGTTTTCCTGCATCAACGGTGTCCCCCAGACAAGAAAAAGCAGGATAAAGCCTTTGCATTTGAACAAATTACTATTGACTAAGTTTCGGGTGTAGGCCATGCATTTTTGTCTGTTAGATAGTCCTCGACCCTATAATACGCTTTAGACATTAACGACCTTTTCAAATATTTTTTAAGTGCTGGAAAGGGTAACTTTAAAACTACTTCAGGTAATTTATTATAGAAATGAATGCATTGACCAACAAATGATTTATATACTTTACGGACACGGAATTTTCGAATAGCTATTTTATTTTTATTTCTAGTATTTAAATTATGTATATCTGAGTTTTTGGTGAACGAATCTAAATTCTTAATAACGTAAATAATATTCTCGTAAATAAATTGAGACGCTACAGTTAAGATATTAATTTCTTTAAAAAGTTCTCTTAATGAGTCACGGGAATTTAAATTATAAATAGAACGAATGGCCCTTTTTTGTAACACAAATATAGTTTGTATGTCAGCTGCCTTACCCCAAACCAGAATACCATAAGACATAACACTATGAAAATAACTATAATAAACTAAGCGAGCTGTCTCAACATTAGTTAGTTGTCTAATTTTCCTAACGGCGTAAGCTGCCGAACTTAGTTTACCTGCCAGTGCAGCTATGTGGGGACTCCATTGCAAATTTTTATCTATTGTTATGCCTAGGAAAACCGCCCTATCTACCATTAGCAAACACTCGTTATTTAGAAAAATACTAGAATCTACCGGTTTAACATTAGGCAAAGCGAACCTAACACATTTAGTTTTCTTGGCATTTAGTAGCAAGTTGTTACTAATAAACCAATTATGTACTTTAACTAGAGTGGCGTTTATCCTACTGTAGTCTACGGTTTTTCTATCTACCTTGAAAATTAGTGAAGTATCATCAGCAAAAAGTACAATATCGCAAAGTTCATCTACTATTGGTGGTAAGTCATTTATGTAAACCAAAAATAAAAAAGGACCTAAAATAGAGCCTTGAGGCACACCTATTTTCACTGTAGCTCCAACAGATTGCGTTTTGTTTACAACAACTGTTTGAGTTCTATCACTTAGATAAGAAGACATAAGGCTTAAAGCTTTATTGGACAATCCATAATGTTCTAATTTTAAAATAAGGGTCATATGTTCCACGCAATCAAAAGCTTTAGAAAGATCACAAAATATTCCTATTGCGTCGCAAGATGTTTCCCAACTGTTATATATATATTTAATGAGTACCGATGCCGCATCAATTGTTGATCGACCTCTTGTAAAGCCAAACTGGTTATTGCTAAGTAGTTTATTTCTGTTAAAGTGACCTAACATATCCTTCAGCATTAGTTTCTCAAAGACTTTACTTAAAACTGGTAGTATGGAAATGGGACGGAAGTTCGTTATATCACTCGTCTCGCCTGATTTAAAAAGAGGTATGACTTTACTATATTTCATGAGATCTGGAAAGATCCCCTCTGATATGCAATTATTGTAAATTAATGCTAGATGGGGTGCAATTACATCTATGATATGAAAGAGCACTTTAACTGATGTGCCCCACAAATCTTCAGTCTTTTTTAAACTAAGCGATTTAAATATCTTTACTATTGAATCTGAATTTACAGGGCTGAATTCAAAGTTTATATTACATTTACTGACATAAGTGCAAAGTAATGATTGAGCTTCAACCGCGGATGATTTAAGACATTTCGTAGTATTAATTGCCATGTTGGAAAAATAATCTTCGAATGCTAATGCAACATCTTTATTTGACGTGATTGGATGGCTACCTATGTTCAGGGTGACTTGATTATCACGAGTTTTTGATTTTCCCGTTTCTCTATTTATAATATTCCATACAGTTTTTACCTTGTTCTCAGATGATTTGAGTTTAAGACTAAGAAAAAATGCCTTAGCAGTTAAACAACCTTGCTTAAAGGTCCTTGAATATTTCTTAACATAATTTAGGAAATCAGCATTCTTATTGTCCTCCCTCTCTCTATATAGGTCATAAAGCCTATTTCTACTTTTATGAATGCCTGCAGTAGCCCATTCACTAAATCTGGTTTTCGACCTAGTAATAGTTTTAATTTTAAAATTGTTGTTAAATTGATGTAGAATTACGCCAAACAAGTCTTTATAAATACTATTACATTCATTCTGTGAAAAAGGTAACACTGAAAGATTACTCTGAACTTTATTTTTGAATAATTTCAAACGATTACTAGTTATAGGTCGGTAAGTTATTGTGTGAGGTTTTTGATAAAAATCAGAGATGAAAGATGCCTTCTGACCACTATGGTCAGAATTAAAACAATTAAATATTTCTTTATCCAAACAATCGCAGTTACAAAAAATATTATCTAAGCAAGTTGCACTACTAACACCTATCCGAGTGGGTTCAAAGAACAGATTACCTAAATTAAAAGATTTAAATAAACTTAGTAACCTAGTGGTATTATTTGACTTTTCAAGTAAGTTAATATTAAAATCTCCACAAACTATAACATGCTTCTGGCTATTACATGCTAATTTTAACACATGTTCCATAGTGGATTCAAATGTGCAAAAATCAGCCAATGGTGGTCTGTAAACACATATTATTATATAACTTTCTATTTCTGCGCATGAAATTTCTACAATCCTTTCTATCGATTGCTTTACAATATCCTTTCTTTCTTTGGCTTTAAGAGTACTTTTAATAATTATAAAAGAGCCACCATGAATGGCACTTTTCCTGGCAAAATAACTTACTAATTTAAAATTTAAAAAATCAAAAATTAATTGATCTTGTCTAAGCCAATGTTCAGTAATGCACATTATTTGTACATTTTCATTATCTAAGAACAACCCTATTTCTAGTTCTTTGCTGGAAAAACCTTGAATATTTTGGTGAATTAAATTTATACTCAAGGGTGTTTCCGCTGTCCTATAATTTAGTTTAAATCAAGAGGCAAAGCATTATTGCCAATTTTGGCTTGTTGGGGCTATAACTTTTAGAAACTTCTTTCATACTATAGGGAGTATATGTTTAAAACTTCACATTTCTGCATTTAGTAGTTCCGGTTGTATGTTATTTGTTGGTCAAATTCAAAACGGTTTTTGAAGTGTACTTGTATAAGCAGGGTCAACCAGTGCGTAACACCATTTACAATCTATTTAATCTAAATTATATGAACAGCGTCAACACGCGTGACGATGATCAGAATAAATCCGTATTGGAAACTTGCCAGCTTACGAGCAAGGTCGACTGGAGACAGGAAAACCATGGTGGTTATTCGTAAATATGTACAAACTTCGGATGCTTCCTCTATTTCTATCGTGTTTTTTTTTGGATAATTCTAGAGATAAAGACTTGCAGTGAAACCTCAGCAGTAAGACCTAACCGAAGTTTGTTCTGTCAGCCTATAGGAAACTGCTTTAATAATAGACCTTTTGGAAGACTAGATTCAAGATGCAATTGATATAATTAATATCGTTTAGGAAGCCTAGTCTTAAGAAACACGACATATTTTGATATAATAACGGGAAACTCTTTTTTTACAAATAAGGAAATGTAATTTATTAAATAGGTAAGTCTAGGTAATGAGGTAAGATAAGGATTGATAAATGATAACTGATAACACACTTGTTCCCTAGGTTTTGTATATTAGTAAAACGAACTTCTGAAACCAACTTTACTATCCTTCTTTACGCTGGAGACTGATCAGATTGATACCTTCTCTTTTATTCCTCTACTGATGCTTTTGGCAATAGAAGTACCTTGGGCTGCGGGTAAACTCTTACAATCAGTTCATAAATTAAATTCGATCAACCTTTTTAACGATACGCTCGCGCTGCGTTCTCGGCGTGAGACATCGCTTCAGCTGCTTCCCACAATCCCAGCAGCTCCATGTCTGGGTGACACTTGTAGTTGACTAACACTGACCTGCGCGATGTCTTTGAGCTGTGCACGTTGCATGTCCAGGTCAGCGATGCGCTTGAGCGCTGCATCCTCCGCGCGTGCAAGCGCTTCAGCCGCTTCCCACACTCCTAGCAGCTCGACCATGCTCCCCCCGCGCGGGCTGCCCACCCCCGGGGACACCATCTGAGAAACATACGTTGACATTAAAACAGCCGGAAAAATATGAGATCTGCCACCGCGTTGGTAAGACGCCTCTGTCAATTCGAAGAGGCGACTTTAACGTTTTCATTTTATAGTACTTTGGAAAATGGAAAATCACTTATTTGGCTGACTGTACCGTGATTATTTCGGTGGTTTAAAATGACTACTTTGTCAGTACCCACTTTATCATGTGATGATTATGAATAATTATGACGACGTAAGTTCGAGGAACGTTTCAGGTGGTTTCTTGCCTGGCAGTCAAAAATGCATTACAGATAATTTGCAAAGCATGGTTTTACCGAGTAGAACAGAGGCACAGGAAATAATATTTTATTCAACCATCCTACTATACCACTCATATTATAAATATATGATACTTTGTACGAATGTGTAGACATTTGTCCTTCAATCACGCATAATCAACAGAACGGATTTAGATAAAATATGACACACAAACAGTCCATATCTAGAATGAATACAAAGGATACTTTCCATCCCGAAAATTTTGATACTGAGTTTTACACGGAGTTCTTCAAGCTAGATCGATAAATAATCTACTTGAACTTCTAATCATAACCACTTATAGAAAGAGAAGACAATAGAGAGATCTCTCTCTCCAGGCGGGTCGGGTGTTATGTCTGGGGTCCGTAGTCAATTCGATTGAAGTTGGAAGTGTTATATAAGTCATCCGACTGGATAAGCGCGATGTACCGCACTGTCATAATTTAAGTTCCGCTGTCTGACGCTGGCGACTTAGTTTATACAAGTGGTCGCTAGATGTCGCTAGGTCACAAGCTCACCTCGTCCGGGCGCCGGTCCCGCAGCGAGACGTCCTCGCTGGGCTCGCTGCACGGCGCCGAGCTGGTCTCGTGCGCGCGCTCCAGGCGGCGCGTGCGCCGGTGCAGCTTCTCTTCCAGGCAACGCGCCTGGGGATGGAACATTACTGTATAATTCATGATGATAAATACTATAGAGTTTTGTATAAATTTGATAGTTAACATGTTCGAATAAAGGATCAAGATCTTTTAGTACATGTACGTTAAGAAAAACGGGTGTTAATATTTTTAGGGACCAAAAAATGTCGTTCCTTTCATCGGTGTCCTGAACTACGAGTATAAATGTATGAAGTAGTACTGAACTGGCTTAAGTCGTGTGGTGTAACTTTGAACATTGGCGAACTAGTCAGTGACAGGTGTCCATATGTGACATTAGTGCTAATAAACTTGTACTTTGTACAACTTAGTATAAGCATTTTGTAACCTAAGGACACCACCTGCTTTCTGTGGTAATTGATGCTCTTAAGGCAATGAAAAAAAGAGTAAAAATGTGTAATAACACAAAATATCAAAGAAATGTATACGAGCCAGTACTGAAAGTCGACAACGCAAGTTGAATATAAGATGCCGAGAAACTGCTGTAGCTTGTAACCTAAGGACACCACCTGCTTTCTGTGGTAATTGATGCTCTTAAGGCAATGAAAAAAAGAGTAAAAATGTGTAATAACACAAAATATCAAAGAAATGTATACGAGCCAGTACTGAAAGTCGACAACGCAAGTTGAATATAAGATGCCGAGAAACTGCTGTAGCTTGTCCTGAATGAGAACTTTATTTTTCATTCAATGACGCAATTTTACAACTTCAGTTTGACTGGCGGTTGAAAACATTTTTATACTTTTATTCAAACATTCAATCACTGACCTGTTCCATAATCCTTTCCATCAACTCCTCGGCTCTATCATCAGACCCAACGACGGACGTGAGCTGGCTCATGTCGGTTCGCTCACTCCTCAAAGTCTCCAACTCCCCTAGCAACCCCCTCATCTTGCTGTCTCTCTCATCTATCGTCCTCTTCATCTCTTCCAACTGCTCTAGTATCTTTACTTCGCTCGCGTTCTTTTGTTCTAGTTGGCTTTCGAGATTTGCTATGATTTCACGTAAAATTGATACTTTTTCATTGGTAGCTTTTAGTTCTTCGTCTGTGGCTGCTTTTCTGGTTTCTAGTTCCGATATTATGTCGTTCATCTCGCGGGTTTGGGCTTCAAGTTGTTCGACCTAGGAACGGTTGTGTTTCAATAATACAGGAGCTAATATTAATCACATTAATATAGCTACTATATTTTATAAAGCTCAAAAATGCAAAATGGTAAGAGTTGAAAATACATCAAAATTATTAATCCCAAAATAGCTGCTCACTAATTTATTGCTTTTTCGTTCAGACAACGCATATGATTGAACGCGAAAGCAATATATTTGTATGGGTGCGAGTGACAAAGACAAGTGCAGACGGGGTCATTGTTCGAAATTCTTCGGCTTCAAAATAGTTAACATATTTATGAAGGAAATTTAACCCGTATGTGCACACTTTTAAGTTGATAATTAGTTATCATAATCTATCAAGCATCGCTACAACCTACTATTACTGATGCTGTTATTTTAATCTAGTAAAAATAATCACGTCAAATCTAAAAGTTACAAACTACAATAGGTTATTTAAGAAGTATAAATATGTCCATGTGGTAGTAAATTAAATTTATTTTGTATTTCTAAGGGCCACTTGCAACAAAAATTTAACACTGGATAAAGACACTCGTGTTAAAATGACTGAATGAATTTCGGATAAATCTGACGTTTATTAACTCGAGTTAATGTGTTAAAATAGTGTTAAATTTTTGGTGCAAGTGGCCCTTAGACTTTTTAAATATAACACAGTGCAACAAGACTAGAAAATGTCTATGCTTATTAACGCTTTCTAGCTCGGTCGCATAATCATCTTTTACCCGAACTCGTTTTTTTTATGCTAGAGGAGGCAGACAAGCTAACGGGTCACGTGATGTGAAGTGATCACCGCCGCTCACGGACACATGCAACACCAGGAGAGGTATTGCAGCTGCGTTGCCAGCCTTTGGGAAAAGAGTATGCTCGTCTCTTGAAAGTCCCTAAGTTTAGCCGTCTTTTCAACACTTGTTGCATTGTATATTACGACGAGCACGTCTTAGAATACATAGAAATCTAGTCCACGCCCAAGGTGATGCCACCCAAACCAGACCAAATTTGGTCTGCTCAGTACGACATTACTTGTGCACTAGTGTGCGCGTCGTACGAATAGATTACACCTACAAGCTTCCATTTGTGGCTTCAACTACGACGCGTTGTTGTAAGAAACTATCATTATATGTATTATTATTCTAAGGAGTACATAAAACACAATTCTATGTAAGCATTTAAACAAAGAGAGTTATGTGGTACATACAAACAAGCCTACACTTACATGTGTATCGTGCTCTTGACAGTCGGAACAAGTGAAACGCAGGCTTAGCATCTGAGAGAGAGACACAACCCGTACTGGTGTTAGTGGAAAGACAGACACACACAAACTGACAAGATGTTTAATATATTATTATAAACTAATTATACGACAAAAGTAATTATTGGAAGGAAGGGCACATCTCATTTAACGAAATTTAATAATTTAAGTATCGTAAAACCCAACATCTTGTCAGTTTTTATAAACAGTGCAGTAAAAAGACGTTCACCTGAAATAGTGCAACAAAAAACAAGCAAATATTAAAATATATATAAAAATGCAATTAGTGAACCGTGCCACAACCAAATCAATATAACATTAACTACTTAAAATATCATCCAGTTTTTTGTCAAGCTGATAATTATAAAGATATTTACAAACGTGTCCATTTGTATTTTAAAGGAATATTTTAAACAATCTTTTCAACACACTTGCTCAAAACGACCTTTTTATTCCACCGATTTTTGGCTCATAAACCTAGATATTAAACACGCGTGCTTTTTCAGTATATTACGCACAAGTGCCTTTAGTTTATTAACCCAAACAATTTACATTTGTAGCCTAGTACCAAGTTGTAAGTACGAAGAAGAAGCGATATAATTTAGTCGGGTTATACCTTTTTTTTTTTCTTAGCAACAAACAGTTTTTATGCGGCAAATAACATTATCTACATATTTATTTCAATAAATTGGTGAAATCAGCTTTATTACTAAAAAATAACTCAATTTCATTAAAATCATTTAAATTTTTCTGTAATTTGTATTTTAAACATGAATTATTACATTTTAAATTTGGCTGTTGGCCGATCTCGTTCGCGCCTTAGCCTTGCGCGCGCATCGGTATCGCGGCAAGAAAATAAAACAACGCGCCAGCCGCCATTTTTCGTAAATAATTGACGGCTGTGACGAAGATAGTTTGGATTAATTATTGTGAAGTTTAATATTAACAAAAATGTCTTCTTTAAGTAAAGAAAATGAAGAGTCTTGTTTTTTTTTCGCAAGTGTGTTGAAAAACGTCGTATGTAACACGTGTGCCTGTGACCATAATATACGCGGCTTTCTTGTGGCGCACTCGCTTATCGCTCGTGCGCACACAATAGCGCCTTGTATACAATGGTCAACTTAGCACACTTGTATCATAATGTACTATTATAAAACTCAGCCTCTGCCCAAGTCATCATTTTGTAACAACTTACTACTTAATCAAATCAGGGTTCCAAGTCACGCTAAATAATAACAGATAGAGGCGAAAGTGCGCTCTAATTTAGTATAATTCAATACTTAATGATGGCCATCGAAGCAATCAAACCTATCATGTTAGCGTAACTCGGAACCGAAACTATACAAAACAGTGTACGTAGAAGTAAGATAAGAAGTCAATTCTGACCAGCTTCTTAAATAACTTTCAGCTGGCTATCGCTATCACGCTTGCACACGCAAGTGACAGAATATTTGTCACTCGTGTGTCCAAAAAAACGTACATTGCCGATCGCTATTAAGAAAATGACTGTATAACCTCAAACCTAAGAATAGGTTATAAATTGTACTGCGATGACAGCTTCAGGCTTTACTTATTATCTTCTTGTTACAAAACATAATTCCGTGCGGATGGTGCGTACGAGTCTATGGATCGGTTAACTACTAACTTCGAAACAAAATTAAAATGTGAATAGGCCTCTTGAAAGGTTTCTTTATTTGGTTTCATATCTAACATTAATATGATTGACATATTGAATTGACATAGATATGAAACCGAATAAAGAAACCTTTGAAGAAGCCTATTTTGGTGCGTTTATCGCGTGACACGCGCATATACCTTGCCGAGTTTCTTACGCCGGTTCTTCTCGGGGCAAAGGTTTTATTTTTCGAACCGGTGCTTTTTGACATTCATAGGTGCATTATATTATGCCTAAATTGAAGAATAAAGAACTTTGACTTTGACTTTTGACTTTGACAAAATGTGCATAAATCATCCGTCACTTTCTGACGCGTATATACTGCGGTATCCACATTTTGTCACGCCATAAACGCAACTAGGCCCGCTGGACAGGACACATTGGTTTTACAACAAACATTGTTTTCTTGAGATGCGACTACTGTTTAGCGAGACCCTTTATTCGACCTAAGCTCAAACTTACCTCATTTATGATGGTAGCGTTAGTCTGCAACCTCGCGGCCAACCGAGCGTTTTCATCGCGCAGGGCGTCAATTCTTCGGATAAACTCGTCTCTCTCCGCCTCGCGCTCGGTCGCTTGCTCGTCGACGAATGAGCGGGTCGAGCGGAGCTGCCGATTGGCTGCCTCCAGCTGAGAGAAATTCACGATTAGTCTATGGTCTTAGGAATTAAAGTAATTTAGAAAAAAATAAGGATAGGGACGACTCGATACAGAAAAAGAACGGTCTACAACACAAATACAAAGAGCATTCTACAATTTTAACAATGCCACTGTACGTTTTCATTAACTTTACACTTATAGATGATTATCAACCCGTGGAACGTCATGTCGTATAAATATGTAATACTATTTCTTATCTTATCTTAGTTCGAACCACTCAGAGTTCTACATTTAAATATTCTAATGGACCACCGTCAGTCCACTGGACGCGCCACGGGTTAAAAATGCATCTTTTGAACATAGTTTTAATAATAGAGAAGAATAGTTTTCAAAAGCAATGCAACTATGAAGCATAATACTAAAACGTACTCAAAAATGGTTCATAACCACTAATATCCAACTGAACCACAGTAAAAACACTAGTACGCGCCGCGAGCATCCACAAGCAAACTCAACAGGACGGACCGAGCTGGTTTAGTTGGGACCGCGCCGTCGCTGCGTTTGGTTGCGTGGATATTAAGTATCGATCGACGCGCATCAACGCTACCGTAGCGCCCGAGCGGCAATAGGTAACAGAAACTCCTAAAGGGCCGGAGACTCAGTAACTTTTGTATTTATACTATGAGTCTATGACGGAACTAAAAAATCCTGTACAAACAAATATAAGCATAATCCTACCTACAAAACAATGGAAACAGAAATACAGTCACAAATATCTTAATATAATAAACTTTACAAGACACTATTCAAGAATTAAAACATCCACATAGTTTACATGCTGCTGCATAAAATAACGGTAAAAAACCTTAAAATAGGTGAACGTATACATAAAATAAAGTAAAACATGCCACAATCACGACATCGACTTCTTAACAAAGGGAAATAAACAATCAAACATCGCTTTATGATGTAAATTTTTAATCGATCTTAGTTAACTCGAAGATTTTTTGACGTCGAAAGCAGAACATTGCTGAGGCAGTTTGATAATAGGCTACTTGCCTCATATTAAATTTGGCTTAATAAATTAATATTTTCTGTAGTATTAGACTTAAGAAAACAATATTTATCGATTTCAGATATTAAAAGTGTAAGATGGCTACATATTTTTTATTTAAAAATTGCTCATTTATATTTTTTATTTTGATCTCTGAAAACGCTGTCGGACATGTTGTGACGTCATAGGACTCTAAGCAAACTTCATGTCGGTTCTTATACGAGTGAAATTCGCAATGGTATATTCTGCAAGTATTCTGTATTTCTGTGCTGTGACATGACATTGACATTTATGACTCATGGACTTTAGAGGTTGTTATGATCGTAGTTGTTTTAATATTAGTAAAAACCTAATCTGTGTGTTATTGTTACTGCTTTCTAGTTTTATTGATAAGAGCAATCATGGATGTTGGATTCGTGAAGGCAGATAGCACAAACTTACCAAGAATCGACACATTGATGGTCGGTAATTTTTTTGCCTTGAATCCAGATTTCTGCTCTGCCGAGCTGAGGAATGTCAAGACTTCTATGTAAGTACAGTGCAGTTGGTATAAATATCATCAATATGATAGACATGAAAAGGTGGATTAAGTGTAACATAGGTAGTCGTTTAAAAATATCTCACTGCTGCTTGTAACTAATACTTTATTTTTCTTACTAGATCTGCAAGGGAATCGTATGGCGATGATGCCATAGGTTACGTTCAGGTGAAACGAGATACTAAAACCTGCACTGTGAAATGTAAAATATGTCCGGAGCACAAGGTACGCTCCAAGCAGTATACAGTGTCGGTACTGGTAGATGACGAAGAAGAAAAGGTTACAAGTGCTCTCTGTGAAGAT
This sequence comes from Acleris sparsana, assembly GCA_923062465.1. Classification (NCBI taxonomy): domain Eukaryota; kingdom Metazoa; phylum Arthropoda; class Insecta; order Lepidoptera; family Tortricidae; genus Acleris; species Acleris sparsana. Next base: position 16,174,082 of record OV281301.1, on the reverse strand, counting down.
TGTCCCGCGGCTGCTGGAGGCTGCAAGCATGCTATTGCATTTTTAATGTGGCTGCACCGTCGCAGCGAAGAGCCTGCTTGCACATCAGTTGAGTGCTATTGGAAAAAATCGAATCTCTCGAAAGTTGGATCAACATTAAAAATAATAACTGCAAAAGAAATGTGCAAACACAAACATCAGGATCCTGTACCAGATACAAGTGTATTAACAGAGTTTATAGATGAATGTAAGAAGAGAAAAATTGAAACCTGTCAGTTTTTTAAGCATTTTGATGATTACACAGAAACCAGATTAGTGTTATCATTGCATAACCTCTTAAATACATATAAAGAATCAAATTGTAAAAGTTTTTTAACCAAAATTAAGAAACTTTTCAATGATGAAAACTTGAAGAATGCAGAAATGCTAACTAGACATCAGTACAAAAGTGGTCTTTGGTTTGAGCTTCGTTATGGAAGAGTAACAGCATCAAAGTGTTATGAAGTAGGCCAGTGCAAAACAGTTGATGGATCTCTGGTTGCAGTGATTTTTGGGGCAAGAACTGTGCAGACACCAGCAATAATACGTGGCCAGAACTTAGAAGATCCAGTCAGAGAGGTTGTAGAAAAAAAATTAGCTGTAAAATTTACAAAATGTGGCCTTTTCATTTCTGACGAGTATCCCATGATTGCTGCATCACCAGATGGTATAAATAGAGAAAAAGGTCTCATCGAAATTAAATGCCCCTCTACAGAGAAAAATTTCAAATATTATATCAATAATAACAAAATAACAAAAAAATTTTTTGCTCAAGTACAAATTCAAATGTTTTGTGCAAAAGTAAACCGAGGTTATTTTTGTGTCGCAAGCAGTGATTTTGAAAAAAGTAAGAAAGTAACAATATTATCTGTTACTTATAATGATAAATATGTCAGAAATTTATTGGGAAAGGTAGTTTTATTCTGGGAAATAAATATTTTTCCTAAGTTGTATGAAAGTACTAAATAAAACGCATTATGTATTGATATCATATTTTATTTGACTGTCACACTTATTAACAGGTTCAGGTGGTTTTACTGAAACAGTCACAAACCGGGATGGTTGAGCCATTTGCTACTCTTCATAATTTAGCCGAGTAATACATAATGGATATATGAGTATACAGACTAACCCGATTTGCATTACACAACCAAAATACAAACAGTGGCAAGTGGCTCAACAATCCCGGTGTGACTATATGTCTGCCTCGTGGCCAGTGATGTAAGTAATGCATTTCCTTACTTTAAAACTCATTGATATACTCCTAGGCTACGGTGCCTACATTATTAATTTATTTGAGAAGTGAGTCTTGTAAATTTATGAGAGCACAGGCTGTGATTACACAGAAGTCTAATAAATGCAACAATTTTAAATCTACTACTGAATGTGGTTTTAGGATCGAAAACTCACGAATTCTTCTGATCACTCTTTCCACAAGAATTCGGAGACTAGCAATTTGTTTTGTTTGTTTTGTTTCACTTTTAGTCAATTTTGACCCAACAATAACACTTGGAGGCCTAAATAAAGTAAAACCTCTTTGTTTTAAATTCATTTCAATGTGTTTAAAACCTCTATCTGCTAAAATGGAAGATCCTGGTTCCAAACTATCAAGAAACTTACAATGCTCAAGCAATTTAACATCACTGACTCTGCCTCCATATCCCTTCGACACAAAGCTGACTAAACCATCAGGTGTACATGATATGAGGTATTTAAATGTATTTGCTTTTTTATATTCAGACCAAGTCAGTGCCTGATGGATAGCCTTTTTTGGTTTTTGAATTTCTATTTCTAAACAATCTATGATGCAATTTATATTATTATATTTATGGCGAAATGCTATGGGCAGATTCTTTTTAATTGTACCTTTAGTGAATGTTTTCACAAAAGGCAAAAGTACTTTAACAATGGTAGGTAATTTTCTAAATATTTTACTTGCTTGAAACATTGAAATATCAAAATCATCAGATAACTGAGAAAAAGTTTTATTTAATCTAATTTTCATTAAACATAGTAAAACATGATTCTCTGACAGTTTAGTATGTTTTAAAATAATATCAACTATAAAATAAAGTGTTGCTGGTATTCCAATATACAATCTAGGATTTTTCTTTATCTTAGTTAAGGTACTTTGTAAATTTAATTTTTGGTCTATTATATTTTTTTCCTGTAAACTGTCATCAGTATTTTGACTTGATGGTTTTGAAGGAGATGAGTCATAAGATGATCCTCCTTGAGATAATGTATATGATACATCGCTGTCATAATTTTCCTCACTAAACATTGGTTTTCTTCTTGATGATGATTGTCCAGACACAGATGGTTTAATAGGAGATGTTGAACTTGATTGTTGATTAATTAGTCGTATTGGTGATGATACAGCATCTTTCACAGTCTTACTGAACTGCACCCGTTTACTTCTATAGTGTTTTGCAACACATGCTTGAATCACTTTGTGAGCACAATGTTGTACTACTTGACAAGACACGTGTTCATGTAGTGGCTGAACTTGTACTGCTTGATCACAAAACTTGTACTGTATTACTTGGGCTGCTTTGTCATGAAACTCGTTTTCGGCAGATGCACATGAAGGTATAGCACCCTCCTTACTAAGTAACTCTGAAAGCAATGAATTTACAGTTGATTAAATAATTTTTATAATTTGATTTTAAGGGCCGAGCCTATTTATTGTTTTATTATGACATAAGTAGTATTCTTAACCTTGATGAAAACATGATGTTGACATTTCCATGGAATAGATTTGTTTATTATCTTCTGATAAAGGCATTACTGCTGTTTTCTTGGAATCATGCTGTAGTTCATTGGGTGTTGGTGTAAGTTTAAGTTTTCTGTCTGTCTGGCAGTCAAATCTAGATGGTATGCAGTTGGGCTTCATTCGGATCCTTTTAACTGAGCCCATTATTTTATACTGCATGTAATTTTCCATGTCATTTTCTAACTGAAAGGTAACACAAGAATTTTAGTATTTGGCTGACTTGGCACATAACCTTAAAACTTGTATTTTTATTATTAATGAAGATAAAAGTTTCTGTAGAAACTGAATAACTTATTAAGTAAGTACTTACATCAAAGTGATCTTCGCAAAAATAAATTTTTGTTTCAGTCGATAAAGAGTCAGGATCCTTTTTAGCAAGTTTTAGCCATGTATTTCGCATATTTATTTCACTGGGCATTCTAATCCACAATTTCCCTGGGGTCTTAATTGATGTTTTCTTGCATTCTCGGACTATACAATAACGATAATTACTATATTTTCCATGTAAACTGGTGGAAGTCATGGTTTTATTAATAAAAGTAGGTTTCGAAAGTGATAAATGTTTATCTATATGTCAAATGTTCTCGTCAAATGTCAAATGTTTGTTTTCGACCCGTATGACGTCACAGCGCAGATAATCTATAGACTAAATATGGCTGTAAGCGTTTTCGCCTGTTAACGAAAACTAAACTTTTAAAATAAAGTTTTGCGGTTTTGTAGGTCCTAAAAAAATATGGGAATATTTTTTTTCATCTAATCGGACAATAATTAATAACTTGAGACCTACTTTAAAACAGAGGCAACTAGCCTATTGAATTCAATACATAAAAAAATTCTAAGCATCAGCAAGCGATTTTTAACTAAAAAAATTACTCCATTATCGTAATGTTACCTTCTCGCAGCATATTTTGTGTACGGGTGACTCGGTCAGCCGTTTGACCTGCGTGCGCCGTGCGATAAAGAACGTTATGTCATAAACATAGTGAGCAATTTAGCGTGCGTTAAGCATAAGAGTATTCGGGTTAGCTGATGGTCATAAACACTAACAACTCAAGATGAATTGTCAGTGCAGGTTAATTAACGAGTTTCAAATGCGATTGGTATTTATAATGACTTTAGCAATATTTTCAGCAGTTTTTATGTTTATTCCAAGTTGAGGATGTGAAACACCGTGTTTTAGGAAGAGACATTCGATGTTAATAATAACTTAACTAGTTGTTAGTATTTTAAGAGTACACACAACAATGCTCTTAAACTAATTAGCAGTATCCCAAATTCAATCGCGAAAGCCGTTTGAATTCTCTCCCGTTAGTAATAAGGTTGATATTGGTACAGGAGTTTTATCTGAGATATGCCTATTGGTTTAGAAGGGCAGAATAGTGTTTTTTTTGTTATGGTATAGAGAAGGCAAACGACCATACAGGCCACCTGATGGTAAGTGGAAACTGTGACCCATAGACATTCGCATTCACAAGACTGCAAGCCTAGGACTGCAAATGCGTTGCCAACCCTGAGGACTAAGATGGAATGCCTCTATGCTAGTCATTACACCGGCTGTCTTATCCCCAAACCGGAGCACAACAATGCGAACACTGCTGTTTGGTGGTAGGTTAATGGATAAGATGGTGGCAGCGATCCGGACGGACCCTGCAGAAGGTCCTAGCACAATGTTTAAGTACCTGTTGCTGGGCGCCCGGTGCTGCCCGTGCCGTACCTGTTGCTGCAGGTCGTCCCGCTCCCTGTGCAGCGCGTCGAAGCTGGCCCGGAGCCCGCGCGGCGAGGCGCCGTGGTCGAGCGACACGGAGCCCCGGCAGCGACGTGGGCGCCCGGTGCTGCCCGTGCCGTACCTGTTGCTGCAGGTCGTCCCGCTCCCTGTGCAGCGCGTCGAAGCTGGCCCGGAGCCCGCGCGGCGAGGCGCCGTGGTCGAGCGACACGGAGCCCCGGCAGCGACGTGGGCGCCCGGTGCTGCCCGTGCCGTACCTGTTGCTGCAGGTCGTCCCGCTCCCTGTGCAGCGCGTCGAAGCTGGCCCGGAGCCCGCGCGGCGAGGCGCCGTGGTCGAGCGACACGGAGCCCCGGCAGCGACGTGGGCGCCCGGTGCTGCCCGTGCCGTACCTGTTGCTGCAGGTCGTCCCGCTCCCTGTGCAGCGCGTCGAAGCTGGCCCGGAGCCCGCGCGGCGAGGCGCCGTGGTCGAGCGACACGGAGCCCGCGTCGGCGCCGCGCCGCGCCGGCAGCGACGTGGGCGCCCGGTGGTGCTGGCCCGTGCCGTACCTGCGGAAACCAACATTTATTAACCAGCTGTTGCCCGCGACTCCATCCACGTAGAAAAATATAACATCGCCTATATTACTCAGGGATAACCTAGCATTCAAATAGTGAAAGAATTTTTTAAATCGGTCCATTCGTATTTGAGTTTATTCACTACAAATATCATCATGTCAGCCGAAAGACGTCCACTGCTGGACATAGGCCTCCCCCAAGGCTTTCCACTCAGACCGGTCTTGTGCTTTTCGCATCCACCGCGGTCCCGCGATCCTGACGAGGTCGTCACTCCATCTTATTGGAGACCTACCTACAGCTCGTCTTCCGGTCCGCGGACGCCACTCCAGAACCTTCTGACCCCATCGGCCATCAGTCCTGCGAGCAATGTGCCCCGCCCACTGCCACTTCAGTTTAGCTATTCTTCGGGCTATTTCGGTAACCTTAGTTCTACTGCGGATATCATCATTTCTGATTCTATCACGCAGAGAAACCCCGAGCATAGCCCTCTCCATAGCCCTCTGATTGACTTCCTTAGGGAGTCTCTCCTCCTTGAGGAGCTTCCTTATGAGGCCCATTGTTAGCGCCCGTCTCTGATCCGTAAGTCATCACCGGCAAAACGCACTGGTCAAAGACTTTTGACTTCAAACACTGCGGTAATTTGGACGTAAAGGTGCTGCGAAGCTTCCCGAACGCTGCCCAGCCGAGTCGGATACGACGAGTGACCTCTTTCTCAAAGTTGAACCAACCTAACTGGACCGTTTGTCCCAGGTAAATATAGTCGTCAACAACTTCGAACGCAGAGCCTCCGACTATCACGGGAGTTGGCGCGACATGGACATTGGACATGACTTTCGTCTTTTCCATGTTCATTCTCAAGCCCACTCGGTCGGAAGCTCTACTGAGATCAGCGAGCATTGCACTGAGGTCCTCCATGGTCTCAGCCATGACTACGATATCGTCAGCGAAACGAAGGTGAGTGATGTACTCACCGTTTATGTTGATGCCTCGTCCTTTCCAGTCCAGAACCTTAAAAACATCCTCCAATGCAGCGGTGAACAGCTTCGGAGAGATCACATCTCCTTGTCTGACTCCCCGCTGCAGAGGAATAGGCTTCGTGCTCTGGTCCTGTAGTCGGACGGACATAGTGGCGTTTTCGTACAGACACTTATTTATTTATTTATTTATTTATTTATTTATTTCACAATAATAGGCTTACAGTGCATACTTCAGCACTTCGATATATCGGTAGTCAACTTGGCACCGCTGGAGAGACTGCAGTACAGCCCATGTCTCGATCGAATCGAAGGCTTTCTCGTAGTCCACAAATGCAAGGCAAAGGGGGAGGTTATACTCTTCGGTCTTCTGTGTAACCTGCCGCAACGCATGTATGTGGTCTACGGTACTATAGCCTTTCCGGAAACCGGCTTGTTCGGGAGGCTGGAAATCGTCAAACCTGCGCGCGAGACGATTTGTGATGACCCTCGAAAACAGCTTGTAAACATGGCTCAGAAGTGAGATGGGTCTATAATTCTTCAGCAAAGTTTTATCTCCTTTCTTGAAGAAGAGAACCACCACACCTCTGTTCCATGCTTTCGGCATTCTCCCTTCGTGGAGGACGGAGCTGAACAGCGTCTGAAGGCCCCTAAGGATGGGTTTTTCAGGAGTTCGGCTGTAATTCCATCCTCACCAGGGGCTTTGCCATTCTTAAGCTGTTTGAGGGCCATACTAATCTCGTACAAGCTGACGTCGGGGAGATCTTTGGTATAGTGTCGGGTTAATCTAGCCCTCGGGTCTTCAGCTAGATTTCCGACGGGTGTTCGGGTTGTCGTGTACAGCTGTCCATAAAACTTGTCAACTTCCGCCAATAGCTCAGGTTTGGATGAAATGACTCTGCCGTCGTCGGTTTTCAGCTTCATCAATTGGCTTTGGCCAACAGACAGGTCCCTGGCAAACACCTTAGAGCTCCTGTTACGCTCAATAGCCTCTTCAATACTTTTAGTATTGAATCGGCGTATATCACGCTTCAGAGACTTCGAGATCTTTCTGTTGAGCTGCCGATAACGACAAGCGTCACCAGAGGACTGCAGAATCATCTCGCGCCTCACCTCCATGAGCCTAAGCGTGGAGTCCGAGAGCTTGCTGGTTTTTTTACGGCGGATCTTGAAGAACTTAGACCCGACCGTTTGGGCAGCTTCCAAAAACCCGTCGTTGTAATCGTCCACGTCGCTACCAAGGCACTCGAAACGATTTTGAAGTTCGAGCTGAAAGCTCTCGGGGTTTTGGAGCTGAGCGGGTGCCGGGCGGAGCGTAGACTTCATCAGTCGAGACCTTTCAAGCTTGAACTGGATATTCAATGAGCCTCGTACCATACGGTGATCACTCCCGGTTTTAACCGCACTGATCACGGAGACATCATTGAATATGTGCTTTTTCGTCGACTACAAATATACCAAAATAGAAATATTTCCTCTTTAAAATATTAGAGTAGATCGCAAAGGATACACAAATCAAATATAAATCATCATACAGGGTGATTGGAAGGTAGAGGTAAACCTTTAAGGTGAAGCTAGTACAGACCATTTAGAACCATTTGAGCCATGGTTGTCTTAGACGAAGTCTCACAATTTTTTTTTTATCGATTATTATTTGTTTTTTGAAAATATCCCAAAATTTCACAATTAATTGCGAATAGTGGCTAATTTAAACCAAAAATTAATATTTTTTTTACTTAATTTCATTAGAATAATGTGTAAGCAATCTAACGAAACAGGTTGCATGTATCTTTGTCATCAGAATTTTGTTTTACAGACATTTGAATCCCCGAAACATTTCTAAAGTTTAAGAAACCCTTTGCTTTAACGGCATTTAAAAAAAAAACAGAGCGTGTGATAATAATTTAAACCCTTTTAAAAACATGTGTCGTTATTCATCTTTCTTTTGAGGTATCATTTACGCGAATATCTAGGCAAATATTGAAATTAGGACCTACAAACCAAATTAAGGGGGAACATTTTGATACAACATTGAAAACTTTTTGATCCAAATAAGTAAATTAATACTCATTGATGATAACCTAACTTCGATTGTTCTTTTTTTTTAATTGAAGGAATTAACATTTTTGTCACAGTGCGTCAAGTCGTAGACTTAACCCTAACTTTGAGTTGTAAAGTACACGCACAATTAAATTGTGATGGCTAGTTTTTCTAATCAGGAATATGCGGATTTTGTTTTTATGTATGGCAATGCAAACGGCAACGGATCTTTGGCACGACGAATGTACCAAGAGCGTTTTCCGAATCGCAGGGTACCGAATGCTAGAGTGTTTTACAACGCATATCGTCGGCTTGCTGAAAATGGTATACACCACGTTGAACCTGGAGTCAACACTGGCAGACACGATCCTACCACGGAAGAAGACATTTTAGCAGCATTTGAAGCCGATACTCATACCAGCACCAGAGTTGTAGCTCGAAATCTAAACATTTCACAATGGAAGGTCTGGAAATCAATGCACGACAATCACATGTATCCATTCCATGGCACGGGTGTGCAAGGTCTGGAAGAGCGGGATCCCCAAAAAAGGATTGAATTCTGCCGTTTTCTCCTCAATAGAGACATTGATGATGCGTGGTTTCTAAAATCAATCTTGTGGACGGATGAATGCAAATTCTCTAGAGAGGGCATTACAAACTTTCACAACCTCCATCAATGGACCGAAAAAGACAACAATCCGCACTGGAAAAAGCAGGTGTCATTCCAGAGGAAATTTTCTGTCAATGTGTGGGCAGGTGTAATTGGCAGAACATTGATTGGACCCCACATCTTACCGGATACTTTAAATGGCAATAATTATTTGCAATTTCTACAAAATGACCTTCCAGTGCTTTTAGGGGAATCCGGTGCCCCGATATTTGAAACAGAGCGAGAAATCATGTTTCAGCAAGATGGCTGTCCAGCTCATTGGACATTAATCGTAAGAGAGCACCTAGATAATTCTATCCCTGATAGCTGGATCGGCAGAGATGGACCCATCTCTTGGCCCGCTCGGTCACCGGACTTGACCCCAATGGACTTCTTCGTGTGGGGTCGGGCCAAAGAATTAGTGTGTTCAAGCGTCGAAATAAACACAAGAGAAGAATTGGTGGAGAGAATTCATTCAGCGTTTGCAACCATGAAGATAGAGATGATGTTGAAAACAACAACAGTAGAAATGAGAAGACGGGCTCGTGCTTGTATTAGAAATGGCGGTAGTCATTTCGAACATCAAAAATGAGGGTTTTAATTAAAAATGTTGTTTTGGTCAGTCTGCCTAAGAAATCTATTTTTTTTAATTTTCCCCCTTAATTTGGTTTGTAGGTCCTAATTTCAATATTTGCCTAGATATTCGCGTAAATGATACCTCAAAAGAAAGATGAATAACGACACATGTTTTTAAAAAGGTTTAAATTATTATCACACGCTCTGTTTTTTTTTTAAATGCCGTTAAAGCAAAGGGTTTCTTAAACTTTAGAAATGTTTCGGGGATTCAAATGTCTGTAAAACAAAATTCTGATGACAAAGATACATGCAACCTGTTTCGTTAGATTGCTTACACATTATTCTAATGAAATTAAGTAAAAAAAATATTAATTTTTGGTTTAAATTAGCCACTATTCGCAATTAATTGTGAAATTTTGGGATATTTTCAAAAAACCAATAATAATCGATAAAAAAAAAATTGTGAGACTTCGTCTAAGACAACCATGGCTCAAATGGTTCTAAATCGTCTGTACTAGCTTCACCTTAAAGGTTTACCTCTACCTTCCAATCACCCTGTATAATATTAAATCACGCCCGTTTCCCAGAAGGGTAGGGAGATACCACTTCTTTCCACCTGCTACGATCCTGACAATTCATATCATATTCATCATTTACAAATAAAATAAACACATACCCTTCAACAACCAAGTCCGAGTTATCCCTCTCCGACTGCATCAGCTGCGCGACCTTCATGAGCGCCGCCTCCAAGTCTGACCGCAGCAGGTTCTCGCGCTGCAAGCATTCCGTCATCGCTTCTTCCATCGTCTGCAACGGTCACAAAAAATATAAACACATAACAACTAATCGCTGTATACTTCGCACCTGTTGCAAACAAAATAAAATATAGTCAACATTATACTAGGATAATGTGGCTTTCCATTAGATATTTTTTAAACTCGGTTCTTAATCTCAGTAGCTCCAGAGATAACTTCCAACATACAAAAAATACACATTTTTATCTCGTTATAATATGGTGAAATAATCAATTATTATTAAATTAATAACTGTTAGAAATGGGCAATTGCAGTATTTTTTTCTCTGACTAATGAAATCTTCCAACCAAGTAATTCCTTAATACGAAATATAAAAAAATAACATACTTTTCTGTGCAGTTCGCAGTTGTCACAATTCCTCGACTGCCGGTCGAATTCTTCCACCAGTTCCGTGATCTGCAACTGGCTGGACTCTATCATGGGACCCTCGGATGGCGTTTCTGAAATTGTAATTAATTCATATAAGTACAATTAATAATGACCGGAAACATGTCGTAAAAAGAATCCAGTTCTTTTAAAATAATAGCAATTACAGCAGTATCCCAAAAGTCCTTACTGTTAATGTGTGTTAGTATTTGACATGGCAATGAGACAGTCCCTCAAAATGGAACTCATAAGGCTCAAAATTTCTCTAACATGGCAAGTGTTATCTTATCTTATTGATATTATAAACTAGCTTTTGCGCGCGACTCCGTCCGCGTAGAAGTCGGGAACTCCCTCGGGAACCATCAATTTTTTTGGGATAAACTATAGCGTATAATTATGCTTTTTCATCCTTAAGCCGTTCTAGCGTGATTGAGTAACAGGAGGAAGAAGCCTGGGCAGGCCCACACGTTTTTGACTGAATCTAGTGAAGGTTGAAGGAAATTGCAGGATGTGTACGACACGAGACCGAAATCTATTGAAAATCTTTGGGGGCGGCAAGGTCTGTTCAGAATCAGTTAGACGATGATAATGAAAATACTGGCAAAACTAATGGGCCTTGCCACATATTATAAAAACAAGATGGTGGACTTTACGCCTACTCTTCCGGTTTTTTTATGTTTGCGCTAATAATATGAAGCATTTGAATGTTATCTGACACTCACTCCCTCTACTCCTGGCAGCGCTCTCCAACAGCTGCTGCGCCTCGACCCTCAGCCTCTTCAGGCTGTGCTCCAGATCCCTCTTGATGTCCGCGCTGACATCCCTCTGCCCCTGCAGGAAGCCCGCCACTCCCTCTGCCTCCAGTTCCGCAAGGACGGAGAGATCCGGAGCGAAGTGCACGTGTTTGCTTCGAACTGAGAGATCTAAGCCGGGCGTGGAGGGACGAGAGTCTTCGATCATAGACGTGCTGGAAATAACACGAACAAAAAAGTTTGAGACCGCTATCATTTTACAAAATCAACCGCAGGACTTCGGTGGAAGCGGCCAACTCTGACGCAAATAGAGGGGTGTTAAAAAATATCTTTACTCACCAACAACAGGGGGTGTTGTATATGACTTATATGAGTTTAGCGTGTGTAGCAGTGTAGCTGTGTATTTGTGTATTTGTTTATTTGTATGCGGCGAATGGACCCATTTGGAGTGGATTTTAGTTGATGAGAATCGGTTGGCACGTTAAAAAGTTGTCAGCTCAGAAAATAGGGGGTGTTTTATCAATTAAATTTAAATCCTCATTTAAAGTTATTGTATTTAGTGTTTTTAGTGCAGTCGACTACAATGAGATGTGTTTACTTTTTGACCTTATTGCATTGTAATAAGGTTCAAAAGTAAATACACCTACATGCATAGATGCAACCAAACATACATATTGGATTTGGACCTGAAAGTCAGTTGACGTTTCCCAAAAATTTAACATATAGTGCATTTTTAGGGTTACGATGTAACTTTAAATCGTCTTAACCCAAATTTATCAACAGCAATGAATCACAACCAAAATATTAACGCTCTCTTCTCTTAAAGCAGCCATTCACAAATAAATCCCGCCGAACCAATGACATTTAAGTCAAGAAAACATGACACAAGGCGCGGTTCCTCGAACACTAATTGTTGTAGCGAACTAACAGTTACCCACATCCAAAGGTTACGTTGGCCGCCGGCCAGCATATTAACGCACCCCTTCATACACAAATAGGGACACTAAGTTTAGATTCACCTAAAGACTAAAATTGAAGCTAGTTCAGTGTTGATTTTCGTTTGAGCATGTGATTTTGCAGTAAGTCAAGGTATTGCTAAGCTGGTTAGACATTTTGAGTATACATAGAGAATAATTATTTATAATAGTAGCTATCTACTATTACTGCAATGGGACATTGGGTCACCGATGTTACCAACCGGGTCACCAGTGGGGTGCCAACTGGATTACCAATAACACTCATTAGGTCACGTATGATACAAAAACTCCGTTACTCACTCCGGCAGCAGTCTCGCCAGCAGTTCAGCGAGCACGGTGCGATTGAGCTCATCCTCCGCGGCGGCGCAATACGCCACCAGCTGGCCCACTATGCGCTGCAAGCTGGTCGCGACGCGCTTGAAGCTGTCCCTGTAAAGAACAGAGATACGTACGGTGAATACAAGTTATTGAGTTATCATGAAATGAAACCCTGATATAATCACAGGGTCAAGTTGCAAAAGATAAATTAAGCGCGTTAATTAGTAAGTGGCAAGAGGGTAAATGAGGGTGGCGAGCTATGCTCGGAGTTTCTTTGCGCGATATGATCCGTAATACGGTAATACGCCAGAGAACCAAGGTCACCGACATAGCTCAGAAAGTTAGCATGCTGAAGTGGCAATGGGCAGGCCACATAGCTCGGAGAACTGATAACCGTTGGGGAAGAAAAGTTCTCGAGTGGCGGCCCCGCACCGGTGGACGGAGTGTTGGACGGCCTCCCACCCGGTGGTCTGACGACCTGGTTAGGATCGTGGGGAGCCGCTGGATGCAAGCGGCTCAAGACCGTGACTTGTGGCGCTCTTTGGGGGAGGCCTTTGTCCAGCAGTGGACGCCCCCGGGCTGATGATGATGATGATGATGAAGAGGGTAAATCAAATCTTATCTGTCTTTCTTTTATTGATAACAGTGAGAAATGCACTCAGAGGATTATTGCTTCTCACCTTTGCTTGATAATATTTCAAATATCATAGAACTCATTGGAGCCGTTTCCGGGATTCAGATTATATATGTACAAGAATTGCTCGTTTAAAGGTATTAGATGAGTTTTAGGTACTCGTAACCATAATGCCGAAAAACAAAATAAAATTGTAAAGTAAATTCCAAACCTCTCCTTAGTGACCTCCTCGAACTGGCGGTTCTGGTCGAAGCTGTGGTTGCGTCTCTGCTTCCATTTGTCCGCCTCACCCGCCTCGTCGCGTAGGCTCGATAACTGGAACAAAACAATACTTAAGACCGGTCGCATAAGGTCTGGGTATTAAGTACGGTGAGGGTCGTAGTCGAATTGGCAAGCAGAGCCCATCGCCATCGCCAACAACGGCGTGGAGGCAGAATCGGTAGGTTTTCAGGGGATAATCTTGCTCTCAGTTGGTAAGCCCCACATAACCACCTGGGGTCCCTCACGTCCCAGGTGGTATGCGAAAATGCATTTTCCCGGCTTTAAAAAAAGTACCCAGAACTCCGATTTTCATGTTAAATAGACCCGATATGGACGTTTTGACAATGAATCACGTAGGTGGAAATTTGCGAAGATTGGTTTTATACAATAAGGCCACATCATTACGATATTTCCTTTACCACACGTCTCATTTTTAGCTATGCGGTAGTGACCCTACCTACAAAGCTAGCGTTCTCGGGTTCGCTTCCCGGTAAGAGAAAATTGTTCAACAATTCTTATTTTATATAAATTATATTTTATTAATTCAACTCAAATATTAATCAATTTAATAACTAATTCAATGTGTTTAATCTCATTTTTTTCTCACGTAAAAAGAATTGTATATAATTTTATTCATAGCAACATTTTTGCAACGGCAAAATGACAAGACAAAAAGTGAGCTTTCAAATTGTTCCGTTATTCGTCTACCGATTCTCTTTGTCTCAATGATTTTTTCAATATTTTTAACGCTATGTTATACCAGCTATAACAACAGTCCTCTTTTATTCAAGACCACTATACAGGGCGTCCCAAACTTATGGGACATGAAGGGGAAGTACCTTAAATATCGTAGATAGTGTATTTTGCTGAAAGAAGACTTTGTTATTTTTAAAAGTTAGTATTTCTGCATTCATAGATTTTCTAAAAATTACTTGCTTCGTCTGGGAATCGAACCGACTTAAATGTTAAAAAAAAACACCCTACTTTTATGATGTCAATCGAAAGAATAGCTAAAAAATAATAACTCTGCTTAAGTAACGTTGTATTTTAAAAGAAAGAAACAACGTAAAATTAATCATTTTAATTAAATTAAAAACATACATGAAACTGCCGTAGTCAATTAAGTGGGTATTTTTTTTAATTGTTCACAAGTCTTTTCAAAACTTTCGAGACGGTATTTGTCTATCAGGATATTTTTCGCTATACCACCGCAAACTTCTAGAGATATCTTTATCGTTCAAAAAATATGCTTCCATTAGATCAAAACTTACTTGATATGCCATGTTCGCAATAAATTAACACAATAACACTTGTGTAAGTGAATTAAGACTAAACAGTTCAATATCCGAAAAACAAACGCTCGCACAGACTTATTTACGAATAATCAGTGCTATCTTTGGAATGATAATATCGCTACTTTTCGAACGTCGTCGACGGCAATAAATAACTTTCTTGAAATTTGACTCAATCATTTTACGTTGTTTCTTTCTTTTAAAATACAATGTTACTTAAGCAGAGTTATTATTTTTTTGCTATTATTTCGATTGGCATCATAAAAGTAGGGTGATTTTTTTGACATTTAAGTCGGTTCGTTTCCCAGACGAAGCAAGTAATTTTTAGAAAATCTATGAATGCAGAATTACTAACTTTTAAAAATAACATAAAGTCTTCTTTCAGCAAAATACACTATCTACGATATTTAAGGTACTTCCCCTTCATGTCCCATAAGTTTGGGACGCCCTGTATATCCTGAAGAGCTAGGGATTTTACACAAATATTTATGTGATGAAAAGAAATACTTGTCTTGTTGTTGAGTCTTAGACGTTTTCTATGTAAGTATTTATCATGTATATAATTGTGTTTATCGTTGTTATGTACCCAAATAATAAAACTAGGGTTAGGTTAAGCTTAGTTAGGTCAATTTTTAAAATTGTTTCGCAACGTTTATTGGTTACGTATAAGCAGCCAATTTCTGGGCCGATAGTCAAATCGCCAGACATATTTAAAAGTAAAATTGTCCGAATTCGGTACACTTCAAAGTCTTTCATGCATTACAATGTTTGCACGAACCTCAATGGTAAACCAATACTTTACATCAAGCGGTGCTTTCCCCAAATATTATGACTGGAGGTGCTGATTAAGCGATTCCATAACACTGAGGCATGGAACTCTTCCTGCTGACTCTTTTGCCAGATTATTACCTGGACGTTTCGAGTTGACTGCGAAAGGGCTGTAGGCAAACTAAGTGAATACTTTACGACAGCGACTTTATATTTCATCTCATCTATGATTAGCTCATTGTATCTCTATTTTTACCCGACTGCGGAAAAGCCCAAAAGGTGGGTTATGTGTTTGAATTGTATATATGTCCGACTCAATGTCCGCTCGCAACTACTATACGGCTAAACCGATTTTAATTAATTATACGTGGTTAGATTCGTATTAAGCACTAGAGTGTCATAGGCTATGTTAAAATTATTTAAATGTGAAATTGGCGAAACAAAAAATAAACACATGATAAGTAACATTGATAGAATCAGAAATGATGATATCCGCAGTAGAACTAAGGTTACCGACATAGCCCGAAGAATAGCTAAACTGAAGTGGCAGTGGGCGGCGCACATTGCTGGCAGGACTGATGGCCGATGGGGTCAGAAGGTTCTGGAGTGGCGTCCGCGGACCGGAAGACGAGCTGTAGGTAGGCCTCCAACAAGATGGAATGACGACCTCGTCAGGATCGCGGGGGCGCGGTGGATGCGAAAAGCAAAAGACCGGTCTGAGTGGAAAGCCTTGGGGGAGGCCTATGTCCAGCAGTGGACGTCTTTCGGCTGACATGATGATGATGATGAAGTAACATACAAGTTATTGTAGAACAGCTCTATTGGCAAACTGTCGGTTAATTCAGTACTGGGAACACCTTTTGGCCACCTTATTTCACATATCGCATTGTATTCCGAATGAGGGGAAACGCTTACTGAGTTCGAAGGCTCACCTACTTCCAAGAATCGGGAAAACGCCCGTCATTTTGAAAACATAACCCTGTTCCGTACAGCAGAGACTTCCTTATGATGTTAATTAAAAATATTAATTTTACATATATTATACCATAATTCATATGTTTTCAGTGACAATATTATTAATTAATAACACTGGTATGGGCTTGGGAAAAAAACTCTCGCCAATCAAAAATAACTTCATTTAAAAAAAAGTTTTTACTTGTTTGTCCATAACGCCGTGAATTTAGGACCTATTTATGAGTGAAAAAAGTTCGTTCACAGTCTACGGACATCATTGGGGCATATTTAATCGTTTAAGTTGGGTTACTGTTTGTCTGTTTGTTTGCGTTTTCTCATTACATTATCGCTGAATACATATACATTAATAGTAATATTTTTATTTTACATCAAGGAAGTCTCTGCTGTACGGAACAGGGTTATGTTTTCAAAATGACGGGCGTTTTTCCTATCCTTGCCTACTTCACATTGAAAAAAAAGCTGTGGCCATTTATCATAAATAAATAAAGATCTGAGGACAATCTCACACAAGTCGAACCCACAGTCAAACTGTGCAAACGGTTTTGTGGGACATATGTTCCTATTTATGATGTTATTTCATATTTTTAATAAATAAATAAATAATAATAATAATAAAGTTGGCCTGGTCCCAAACTAAGCTCTAACTCTGTACTACGGTTACTAGGCAAGGATAAACATACTTTTATAGAGAAATAAATAATTATACGAGTATGTATACATAGAAAACACCGAAGTGTTGACTCTCCAATCTCATGCATACAGTTAAAAACTGTGACTTACGGACTCAAAAGTTCATCATTTTAAGCCACAAGATGCTTGCTTGAGCTTGCACAAAGGTTCAAGAATGACTTTCCGTTGGCCGAGGAGGTGCTGCGCCAGCAAACTTATATCGATGACGTAAATACAGAGCATGACAATATTCATGTCTTACTGCAGAACATTTTATGTAGCGAACTAGCTTCAATCAAACCAAATTACTTCCACATAAATAATGTATTGTTTATATAACTAACTAATACGCTTATGAGCGACGTACATGGTCGGTTCTTAATGGAGTGTTTTTATAATGTGTCTTTGTGGGTGACTTATCCCCGTATGACACCTGTCTACCTGCGTTTTGTTACATATTATGTACTTGTTTTGTACACCAAGACTTAGAAACATATACTCTCGCTTATCACACAATGCCATAACACGTAAACATCTTATCTCGAAACACAATAAATGCCCTTAAGTATTGTTTTGACTCCGTTCGTGACCTGTGATACAACCGAGAGATAACTAGGAAACGAGATATCAGTATTACAACGCGTCATGACTTTCAAGAGGAGGGAATTGCACATTACTAAGCAAGGCATATCGATTGAAAAGTTGACTCATTTATTAATTTAGATTCATAATTAATAATCTATAAATACTGGAACTCTAATTAATGCTAGACGGACCTCAACTTAATACGGGCGCTTACTCTATTCATCAAATACCCTTCTTTTTTGTAGATAGTAGTCATAAGATCCCACATAAGATTTAAAACCGTTTACAGTTGTCATTTATTATTCCAGACGAATTGGAATCTAAAAAAGCTGATACGTTCTGGGTGTGTCTAAGGATCTTGACCCTTCATTTCAATAAATAAATAAAAGCTTTCACACCCATAACTGCGACAATTTCAGCTGATCATTATTTGAAGACTAGCTACCCGCCCTCGCTCCGCTTCGGTCTATGTGAGTTTAAGTGGTGGTAGGACCTTGTGCAACGTCTGTCCGGATCGCTACTACCGTCTCAACAATTAACCCACCGGCCAACAGCAGTGCCCGCATTGTTGTGCTTCGGTGTGGGGATAAGACAACCGGTGAAATTACTAAAGTACAGGCATTCCATCTTATTGGTCAGGGTTGACAATTTGAAGCATTTGAAGTCTTAAAATTGCAGTCTTGAGTTTGTAGTCATGAGAATTCAAATTTCTATGTGTCTCAGGTCCCACTAACAATCGGTTGGCCTACGTGTTCCTGTGCCTTCTCTTTGCCAGAAAAAAAATAAAAATCCGTTCAGAAGTTTTTAGCATCATCGCGAACATACACACATACATTACAGAATACAGACATACAGACGAGGCTGCAATGCAATTTCAAATGTCACTAAAAGCACACAATCCTACGTTAAGTCCGTCATTACTCCATAATCCGACGCTTTACCGCCACACTTAACACGTTCGTTGCCGCCAACTACCTATCGTATACAATTTGTATACCACAAGTGTGTCACGGGCACTGAAATCGTAAAGACGAGATCCACCTGGCCGATAGTGTTGGACCTGATCCAAGTGCTCGGGTCATTGTGCGCAACAAACGTAACGGACACAAGCGGTAATCTCTGCAAGTGGTCTATTACACACCTTCGCTTTGGGCCTATTGTTAACCAATAAACATTAAATTATCATATCCAATAAACATTATATCATCATAGAATTGTGTACAAGTCATGTGTACATGTCATGTTTAAACTGCCATATAAGAATTGTCACAGCGATTAAAGTTGCAATGTACCTACTAAAGTGTACATATTTATGAACACGACTGTATATATACAAGTTAAAGTGTTTTCTTAAAATTATCACGTATAACTTTTACACAGGTTAACGTCAAATTTAATGTATTTACTTTATTTTTTATAGTTTTCTGTGTATGGTTACCCAGTAAGATTGTATATTAAATAGTGGTTCACCAGTATTTTTCGCATAAACGATAATTAATTGCACTTGTAGTAACCTTTCTTTATAGTTATAAAACAATATAGTTTACACCTGGTTTCGTTTATATAGTGATATACATACTTACCTAATAGCAGACAACCAAAAGTTGATTAACCAAACTTAAAAGAAACCGATAAACTTCGTCATCGAAAACTGCCTTTTTAGGCTTAATTTTACAGTATCGGTGAAAACGAAATGGAATAGAGGCCCTCTTTGTAGATCATTACCAATCCAATAAATAACAATTAACATTAGGCATTAATCATAACTATGTTTTATAACCAACATACCGCAAACCTCCGAAACATCACCATAATGTAACATGCCACCGCACTATGTCCCAACAGTACACGTTTCCACAAACACCAAAACACTGTCAATTAATCTTAACATTTCACCTGGTGCCTAAACACTCCTTTATAAAACTTGAAAAAAAAAAATTTGCTTCGCTAAATATTCCACAGACACACAAACAAGGAAAACCTCAGAACATTAATACAGCAAAGGAAACCTACAACAAAACGACTAAATACCTTATAAAGTGCGTCGACTTGTTAATAAAAGTCACAATATACGAACAATTAAACATGTGCCGAAAAGAGTTATTTCGTCAGTGGTGACACATGGAATGACGCATTGTCTACCCACGCGATATCCGAAGGGGCAGATTGTAGGGTAGGATGAGTATTACTCCGAATAAAACATGTTTGGTAAACAGTGTAATGTTATTGATACCCGTGCGAATGTGGGAGATAATATATTTAAAGACCAAATCATCAAGGAAATGAACATTAAATTTCACGCTGCGAGATTTTTAAAAATCATATATAACTGCGGAAGTGCGTCTTTTTCTGCGAAATGGAGCAAGAATATTGTTGGCGGGAAATAGATAGGAGACCGGAGGGTCATTACGCTAGTGACCTGCACTTGCTCGGTTTTAATGGGATAAAACATTGCCTATGCCTAATATAGCTGCGTTTATCGCGTGACGCGTGGATAAAACATCCGTCACTTTCTGACACGTATATATAAGTACGAGTGGGACAGATGCTTTATCCATAATTTGTCACGCCATAAACGCCAAGTAAAACCATTTTTCAAATAGAAGCGGTGGTTGATTCTGGAGAATACCCTTCACCTTCACAAATAAACAAACTACCAAACTTGCTTACTCTTCATAATATTAGTAAATAATTTTAGATTACGGTGCATCGCTATTAAGCTTAGACATAACCTTTAAATTGCTGTGAGACTTAAAAATCCCCATAAAAATAGGTACAAACTGATTCATCCAGATCACTTATTGAACGGGAGATTAACTATGTCAAAAACAACAAATCTGACCTAATAATATCTAACAGCGGGTCCAAACTCAAAGCTAATCTCACACGGAAACAAAACAAAGGCATCTGTACGGACAGACAGAAATAGACGATTAGTAAAAAACTACGCATGTGTGGCCAAACGGATGCACGTGTGTGCGATACAAGTTCATTGGAAGTGAAAAAAAGAATATAACGTAGTACGCAAAGTAGATGCGGGCTGTGGCACGCCTTTTACTTTTTTTTGACTTAACTATTTAATTAATCTAATATCTTATTACAATTTTGTTTTAAATTAAATCAATACGGCACATGAAATGATATGAATTTGATATCGCAGAACGCATCTAACGTAAAGTTATGTCAACGTCACACAATTATACAGGGTAAACTTCAGGGACTCTGTAGGTCATACTCATCAACTTTTATTATGGTTGTTTAGCTCTCAAAGTTTGTTTGGAAGAGCAGTTTTTTTTTCGCGATTTTGATGTTGTTCCCATAATAAAAGTTGATGAGTATGACCTACAGAGTTAGTCCCTGAAGATTGTCCAACCTTCTGCCTAACACCCCGTATAATACTATATCTAGTAACTTGTTACTTGCGAGAACCACCTTTTGCTTTTGCTTTGCTTAAGTAAAAAAAACAATGATTTTTACTGTTACTAATTATTTTTGGCAACATTGTGTTAAATGCGCCAAATTAAGAACCTGCTAATATTTGTTTATTTTAGTTTGAAATCGGTAAAAAACATGTATGACACGAGCTTAAACACAACCACTAAAAAAAAGCATCAGAGAAAAGCTTCTTATCAAAAAACGAAAATAGACGAGCATTGAAAGCCACAAATGACCTTTGTGCGTGTGACAATAGTACAGCACCCCCGATGTGCGCTCGCGCATGTGTCTCCCATTGATCACATTGTTGCCAGTTCCGGATCGACAGATGCAATTCTAGGAAGCGCGTGCACTATTAGTTTTAACGGTTTGAGAATTCATTGCCAAACCCTTAAGCCGTGCACTCACTAGCGAGCTGGAACTGTTACTGTTGCACGTAAAATAGAGATATGTACGGCTTGCGAGCCTGTTCTCCACGAGCTCAGCTCAGCTTGTTAGTGTAGAGTGTTTACATATCATAGATGTCGAAAATACTACCAAACATTTGTTTTGTAAGGAGTCGAGACTAGAATATGTAATAAACGAATGGGAATTCGAATAATTATCGGTTTCGCGCTACTCGGATCTATCGGTGCCCACAATCTTTACCAGGTCGTCGGTCTACAATGGAGATCTATGGGGAAGGCCTATGTCTAGCAATGGCCGTCCTTCGGCTAATATGATGACGATGAGTCTATTTTAGTATATATTATAAAGAAAACCGCACTAAAGCAAGGCATCACTTCTTATCTTATCTCAAATACACAAGGGGTTTTCGAAAAACCATCCCGTTAAAGTTCGTCCTTCAAGACCAATACCGGAAAAAGGCTCCAAGTGACGTTGAAACATCTTAACTAGTTCATCTTATGATTTAAAACGGTATGAAAACGCCTATTGTAATCACATACATAGGTCATAAAAGAGCTAAAACTACTCACGTTGGATAAAATACTATTCGTTAATCAATTAATAACTTTAATAATAAACTAAGCATCGTGATTTAACGTAAACAATCAGAAAATTTAACGATATCAATCCTAGGATCGTCGACCTAAACATGGCCGCATCAATCCGCCGGACCTCCCATTGCGGCGAACCTTGAATAAGGCCTATGTCAAGCAGTGGACGTCTTTCGGCTGACAAGATAATGATAATAATGACATCCTCAAAACGAACGGCTCGCTAACCTTAAATTGGAACTGATAAACCTAGTCACCAATCTAGATTGACATATTTAATATATACAATTGCAAGACAGTTCAATATTAATAGCTAGAGGACGCAAAGCGCCAGCGACTACATTCGCGTAGTTTTTCCCGTTTTTGGGTGTATTTGCCAAAAATCCTTTCTAAGTAGACCGATACGGTAGTCAAAAGATTATTTCTTCCAAATTTCAAGTCCCTAGGTCAAGCGATTTAGGCTGAGCGTTGTTAAACAGACAGTCACAGAAGAGTTATTGACCCCCGATTAAAAGAGGGGTATTAGGAGTTTAAAGTGTGTATGTATGTGGCATTGTAGCTCCCAAACGAATGGACCAATTTAAACGCGTTTATTTTAAAAAGAAAGCTGTTTTAATCGGGATGGTTCTTAGTTAGTATTCATCAAATTGGTTAAGCCGTTGAAGATATATCAGCTGTGAAATATGAGGTCATCATTATATCAGGAGATTTTATCGACTTAAGTAAGTATAAGTAGCTATGAGTAGAATAAAGATTAATGAATTCATAGACCAAATAATCGATATTAATAATCGAATCACAACACTCAACAACATTAAACAACAAGTGGCCCTTACTGAATCAAATCAACCAGCAAAGGGTTTTGATTGTGATTTAGACCATTTGTGATTTATTTATGGCGCGAGGACGCCATTGTACGCGCTAGGGGAACACGAGGGGAGTTTTTAATGTTAACACACGTCGTGTGAAAAGAAATCTTATTAGAATCATTGCGTCAACAGTTTTTTTTATTTAATGAGAATGAAATAGACCACAGCTCAAGCGTCTTGGGGGAAAATGTTTAGTTTACTGTGTTGTGGTTTGAAAATATTAAAAATGCCTTGAAAAATATGTATTCAACCTAACACAGTATCTTATGTCCAGCCACCCTAATCAAACTAGATAAAACAACAATCAAGAATCAACAAACAGCTCCTTTTACTACCAAGAACAGTTGGAAATACACATCACGAGAATAGAAGTAAAGTCAACACAACGACCAAAACCGTTTGGAACATTCGAAAACAACTGCCAATCACATCACGCGCCAATCAGAGAAGTAAATTAAAAACCGTCACTTCAAACCTAACGTGCGAGCGATTTCAATCCTTGTTTGTTTCGCGATAGGTTATTAAGCGGCGCGTATTCCCGTGACGTCATGCGTGCGTCGCCCGCGCCGATCACCGCTATACTGAGGATGGGATGTTTACAGTGAAGATGCGTTTGGTTTTTTTCTGGTGTTGATCTTGTGGTTGAAGATATAGTATAGAGAAAAACAGTAGGGTGGGTGCCAATATTTACAAAAGGGGAAGGGACCACCGAAACTAAAAATATCTCTGTCATTGCCAGAGCTGGAACGGCTAAACTGATTTTTTATTTACGAGTAAAAGGTTCTCCTCCAGTAGGGGGAATTGAGTTATCGCTTTAATGGAGGTTGTTAGAAGAAAGTAATCACGCTAAGGTTTTTTTTGATTGGTTGTTATTTGTCAGTCACGTCAAACGGGTAAAATGACTGATAACTTTTACCAAAATAGGTAGGAGCGATATCAGCTACCTTTTACCTTATTCTGTCTTCATTCCCAAGGGGAAAGCGATGCTTAATTTCCGCGAGCATTTAGACGCTTCTTTTTCTTCTTTCTTTCTTTCTTTAGGTTTAAATATTCGTCAGCGTAGTCGGCGAAAATTTTTTTTTCTTATTAATAAAACGTTTACCTACTGTTTAAAAACGACTGTGACAGCAGCCGATACATATTTCAGTTCAGTAGATAAGTAGCTACCGTAAAACGTTTTAACAGATTAAACACAACTCACAAAGCCATACAGACATTAAGAAACTTTAGCCAGGTGGAGATTGAGAGATACAGACGACACTTGATGTAGATGCGTGTATGTAACAAACAAGCATCGAGTGGAACCATCTGGGTCAGAAACTAAATGAAATCTTACTAATATTAAAAATTTGCTGTTGTTCACGATTTCATCCGCGTAGAAGTTGTTTATTAGGGCTAGCCTTTGGGAACTGTCCTTATTCCGGGGTATAAAGTACCCCATGTTCTTCTCTGGGTTTAAACTTATACCAAATTTTACTACAAATCTCTTAAGCAGATTAGTTTTGAAAATGTAACATAAAAATAAACATAATTATCGTATTTATAATATTAAGTATGGATTTGAAAAAAATTGAGGATCTTAGGATGTTTGTCTTTCAAACATGCATAGAAAGCTAAGGACGAATACTTTTAAATGCTCAACGAGTTCTACGTAAAAACGGACAAGCTGGGAAAATAAATAAATTAATATGAATGGACGAACTCAGACAAATTGACCTCGTCCCAAACTAACTCGCTTTAACTTTGCGTTTTCTTATTATGTAAGTAAGCATGTCTATACAGATAAAAATCGCAACTGACATCGAATCTCACGGCAGGTGCCGTAACGTATGTACATGTTTTAACACGACTGCCAAAAAAAGAGAGTGTAATGTTTTCAGGGTTCACGTATGTATGTAATGATTCTTTATTCCACCATAACTTCTAAACGGCTGGGGCGATTTAAATGTGTGTCGTATCGTTAGAATCCTTTCACCGTCCGGGGTGACATAGGATACCTAAACTGTAAAAATTGATATAACAATGCCAATTATTTACGTCAACAAAAAAAAACTTCTAATATAGGTATAATTTGAAAGGTCTTATTGTGACCGTCTCAAATATACTTATAAGAATATTGTAGCATTAATATACGAGTTTAATAATAATATCAAAAAATGCAGTCGCGTTTTTAAAGCTTGCTTTTCATTTAGTTATTATTTCCTGTTATTAAGTATTTAAAACTAGGTACTTAGTTGTAGTCTACGAAATGGGTATCTGGGCCACTATAAAACTATGTAAAAGTGACGCAATAATTCAAACTGTAAAGTCTGTTAGGATTTGCTGATGACATCACTTAGTGACATAAGTGTTCCAGATTATCGATTTGGATGTCTGTACACCTAAAGACCTTCAAGTAATATTCCTATTTTTGTATACTGATGTATAAAGCAAACGCTGTTTTTCTGGAGGGGGCAAAAGTGTTACAATCATATCATTTGAAAGTCTTGTTAAAAAACTAGCAGGCGATAACTTTGACCTAGTTAAAAAGGAATAAATTATACCCTTGCTCCCTTATTCATAAACGCACAATAAACCTATTTTAGTTGAAGTATACTTTGTCTCTTCTCGTCAAATTCAAATGTTATAACGACAGATACGGACAGCTGATATTTCAAGCTCACTTTAGCTATAACGCGTTATTCAATAAGAGGGTAAATACCAGGGATATACAAACCAACCTCTTTAAAATATTGGTGAAGACAAGCGACTGATTAAATCTAATAATTGTTTTATTAGATTTACTCACACAGTAACAGAGTAAAGAGTGTTAAACTTCTAAAACTCGACCATTCGGATGTAGATTCGACGTGTATTTCGGGCGCACGCGACGAAGGATTTACAATAATAAGGAGTCGCGACAATAATTTGTGATGCGGATCTACGCGAGTTTAGTATGGTAATATAGGGTTGTCACTAGAACGGAGTACAACACAGTTTGTTGAAACTAAAAATAAAATATAGCTTAAGCTGTTAACGCACTGACATTGGAAGCTGCGCAGAGGCGGTTAATTAAACATTTCACTTAAAGCATTGGTAGAAAAATAAAAAACGTTTATAGAAAATTATCTATACAGATAATAAATAGGGAAAAATATTAAGGACGTTCTAACTTAGGGTGACAATACCATACAAAATACTTTATTGTGCACCAAACAAAAACATTACAGAGAAACAGCACAATTAAAAATAACACAAGTCAAAAACAGACGGTCTTATCTCTGATCACTATGAAAAAAATTACACAGTAGGTGGTACAGTAGGTTGGTGGTGTAATTCGCATCTTAAAAATCTACATATTAAGCTGGCATCATTATAGAAAAACTAGATATATATCCGCTTTTTGTCATGTCTGTATTCTGCACCACAGGAAATACCAAACATCTTCCTCACATTCCAAGCCTCATTACGTTTCCCCAAACTCTTCAGTAATCCAAATCAATCTCCCCTTCCCCCTTCCCCCAGCCCTACGTCGCCCCGCGAACCTGAGCCGTCCCGATATAGCGACATCCTGTAGGACAATCGCAGCTTTCTTCCTGAGGGGACAAGTGGGAAGATTAACTTGAACTAGCTTAATGCGAGTTGCTAATTAAGCTCCGTGGGTGGTTTGAAAAGAAGTGGTTTATTTTCTGTTTAGCTTTGCTCGCGACTTTTGTCTACGCAGAAGTTGAGACTAACAGATATTTTGGAAGGAGTTCCCCTACGTCCGTCTTTGGGCGGGTGTTTCCCGTTCGCCATACTAATCTCACACCGTCGGTTACAAGGGAAAAAGAAATCCCATTGGGCCGATTGACCGGTCGACCGATCAAGGCGAACGGGAAACACTGATCCTAAATTAGTTTACTATGAGTTATAATTTTAAAAAAAACTTTCCTTATCTGTACTAGCCTGTTTGACCTCACCTATGGCCTTTGTTATTTTCCTTACATACTATGAACGCAGGAAGTCATATTTGTAGGTAATCGTATGAGATATAAGGTCTCACAACAAAGGTCCACAATTAATATTGTAAGCCCAACTAGGCCGCCAGCGCTACTAACATCATACAAATATAAACATGATCGTTATAATTAAAACGGCAGTAACCACACAACGGTTATGGCATCTTACTAAACTGAGTTGCTAAAGGTTTGTAGTAAAATACATGTATAATCACGGAAGCCTGCCCTGTAAGGGACCATAAGGAAACTGTTACACGGCCGTTTACATGGCTGTGCGCTTTGTCATTATTCACGCCTTGCATAAAACATGTGTAAACGTAAAATTTATGACATGACATAGCGCGATATTTTTGTGATATAAGCTTACAAAACTGTTCCGTTATGGACTAACCGACGGAAAATGCACAGTTTGACCCACTAAATACGCAAACATTATTCATGTCATAATTTCAAAGTGCATCGTTTTCTTGCCATTGAATTTGAATATGACATACAGTCGAACAAACATCCAGGCAAAAGCTTCAAGCTTATAACACACTTAATTGCGTCGGCAATTCTAAATAACGACTATTCTGCCTTCCAAAAAATGTAGCAGGGACATAAATTAACCTCTATAAACTTGTACCGTCTTCTTCATGTGGACGAAAGTATTATTATCCAGCAGGCTCCAAAGGCCAGAATCTGAACGCCTCACGGAATCCATCACATCGCCGTATTTGAATGACTTTCCCATGGTTTTGTCAAGCCATGTGTTCCAAACATTATCTATTGAGGTCCCCGACCCCATCGCTTTTCTAACAGAGTCCCTGTTTGGACAATTATATAATTAGTGTGCGCTTCCGTGTAATGAATTGTCCCTAGACTGTTTTTAATCCACAAAGACGCGCCCTACCACTTATTTAATTATTATTTAAGTAATCGTGTATCGTAAAAAACGATATCTATAGCTGCTCATAAGTACTTATTGGGTACCAGATTTAAAATATTGGTTACATATAGGTATGTAATTTGTAATAAGTACCTGAATCAGAAATTATGATATCCGCAGTAGAACTAAGGTTATCGACATAGCCCGAAGAATAGCTAAACTGAAGTGGCAGTGGGCGGGCACATTGCTAGTAGGACTGATGGCCGATGGGGTCAGAAGGTTCTGGAGTGGCGTCCGCGGACCGGAAGACGAGCTTTAGATGGAGTGACGACCTCGTCAGGATCGCGGGACCGCGGTGGATGCGAAAAGCACAAGACTGGTCTGAGTGGAAAGCCTTGGGGGAGGCCTATGTCCAGCAGTGGACGTCTTTCGGCTGACATGATGATGATGATGATGATGACCTACCTATTTCTTTCTTTTAGGCCCGATCTTGTTGTCTGTGACAAAAGCGGACGTCAAAGCCAAATTTAACCCTTAATTTGACCCTTGTGCTTCGATATTTGATAGCAATATAAATAATCATAGAAACGTACTAAATACTGATGAATGCTATTGAGATGATGACAAATCACGACTATACTTAAGTATAGAACCGTAATCTAAATATGTCGATTGATTACCAAAACAAAAAAGGCCATAAACACATAACAAAAATTAAACTGCGGATCGTAATTTATATAAGCGCGTCATAAATTAATGCATTTGCACTCACCATATGTTAAATCTAACACAGTTCCTAAAGTTACGGCCCACGAGCACTCGTGCTTGCATGCTCATCATTCACACTGCAGATGTGAGCCACTAGAACTAGTAAAGCATCATACCTATCTTGGACTACATATAGACAGCAATTTTAACTGGGGCACCCATATTGACCATGTGTGTAAAAAATTAAGAGCAATTTTGTGTAATCTTAGCATACTTAAACAAACAATGCCTTACAACGTACTACGCCTGCTATACATGTCATTAGCAGATTCTATAATAGGCTATGGAATTTCATGTTACGGAAGAACTTATAAAACGTATCTGCAGCGCATCTACAGTATTCAAATAAGACTGTTAAAAGCGATTGTTCCTCTAAAAGTCAAATACCAACATAGACACAACTATGACAGTCTATTTGAATACTGTAGAGTGCTGAGTGTATTCGATAAGGTGAAGCTAGCTATGGTACTAGAATACAGAGATGCTATGGGGGAATTAGTTAAATATAGAAGATCTGATAATCTGCGAAATCTAAAAGAAGGAAAGTCATTTATCACTCCAAGAAGTAATAACCTGTACGGGTCTAGAATTTGGTCAAATCTCCTACCTCATATTTTGAATAGTTTCCCCAAACATGTATTAGAACGCATGGAAGCTAAACCTGGGTCTACCAAAAATATAGTTAAAAGATTTCTTATGTCTTGTAATTAATTCTAATTAATTCTTATAAATAGCGTCCTCACTAACTTAGCCAAATAATCTTAAATAGATAAAGATTTAGGCTAAGTAAAAAATTGTAAACCCAACACAAATTTTGAAATAAACAGATTTTATTATTATTATTATTTTATTATAAAATGACATTACATTGAGGAGACAACTCCGTATGGAAATATTTTTATTGACGTCTGCGTCAATTATTAGAAACAGCCGACACTTGATACAGAATAGATTAACGATGTGCGTCTTCACGCATTATAAAGACAAATATAGTTTACTAGTAAGAATGCATTATTTATTGTATGTGTTTCGTATCACATACGATTGACAAAGTGTTGCGTATGATCCGAGCCTCTATACCACAGGGATAAACCATATTGCTTTTAACAGGTTCTCATACTGTCAACTTTATGATAGCTCTTATTTACTAGACAGTAATGGCGGCCGAGTCATAACAATATCATATGTAATGGTCGCTTAGTCTGCGACAGATTGCCATCAGCGCCTGTACGGTAACAGACTTAAATTGATATACCACTATAAAACCTTGTCGCATAAAACTTACGATTAATTCCCATGTAATTTCTATCTCGTTACGTGACACTGTCATTATGACAGGGTTCCATAGTGGCATAAAAATTCAAGTCCTTGACTGTACGAGAGTAAAACTACACAATAAATGTAAAAGCTAGCACAGAATTATGAGCAAAGATAAATTAGGGAATTCGCCATCAACCGATTCTTTACTCCACCATATGCTAGAACTGAATTTTATATCTAGAATAAGTAAGAATTGGAAGAAGTCGACAGTTACCTTCACAAAACATGACATATACAAATTTATACTACACAAAGAATTATCAAAATAGTTGAAAGAACATACGCAGATGGTCTGTCTCTCCATCAATTATGCGAAATCTGAATTGGAAATGATTTCGAAAGAACCCTAAAAGAACCACAAGTACAGTTATCGAATTGCATTTCGTAATGCATCAATTAGATGGTCGTGCGCACGTAATTGAACAGAGCACACTCAGGCGCACTGCGGATGCTTTTTAATTCAATTCAGAGCCACACTTTTTCACGTCTATACAAAATGGACTCAATTCATTAGCATTGGAATATTTTGGTGCTAAATGTGTTAATTCAATTAAAATTGAAAATATAACATGTTCCAGAGACATCTTACTAGGTCAACATGAAATGAACACAGTTTAATACGATAAGGGAGCACTTCCGCGTTGCAAAAGTGTGCTATTCTAAAATATAGTTACGAAACTAGTGCGTCGAGCTCGGAAGTCTTTTCAGATTCAACTGACGTGATACATATACCTAGTCGGGACATAAGTTCTGTTAATAAAGTTTATTAGAATTTAAAAAATAAATTAAAGGAGTTTTACATAAACCTGTATATTAATCAAAACTTTGATTTATACAAAATAAAAATAAAAATAATCTATTCTAAAACTATTGCAATTATTTGATGTACGAGCTTGAAGTATTCGGGACTAGAAAATCATAATTTAATTTACGCACGACGATGATACTGATTACCTAAAAGCATTCCCTAGGGTTAAAAGACTGATAAGAATTGTTCGCATTATATAAATTCAGATGCCACACCCGTACAATGTTTCTTAAGTATGATCAGTGATTTGTTGCCTGAGTAAAGCAAAGCAAAGCTGTAAGGAAAGTTTATTTTATTATTGAATAAATAAATTTTATAAATAATACTCGATATCGATAAAATGATGTTTCTATCACTAGCCAGATTATGATAGTGTTTTGTTTTGCCATAAAAAATCCGGGCTCTGATGACCACGCACAACTTTTTACAGAGCTAAGCGATCTTTAAAATTGGTTTGATTAAGTATATTTCCGGGGTGGTCCCATTGTCACCAAATATGAATCTCTCAAATATTGTGTGAATACATACAGCGATTTTAGTATTTTTAATAATTTATAATGTTGATAATGAGGGTTGTAGTGGTGACTGCTTCATTCGAGCCATAACCAATAACAGTGAAGAGATTTTGGGTTATTTTGGCATGGAAAAGACAAACGAGCACACAGTCCACCTGGGACACCTGATGGGAAGTGGAATCCGTAACACAGGTCACACAAAGTACTAAAGTTAATATCCCACTCACCACTCAAACTCAAAACATGTATTGGCAAAAGCACACTGCAACACAACAGACAACAAAAAAACAAGATAAGATTAGAGTTTAATTAGAAACCTCAATCTAACTAAAACAATACAGCTTTCAGCGGAATAACTTTCTACGTGTTCCGCTACACCTTCACCCATCTAATCTCTATCTTGCTGTTTACAGCATAACGTCTCATTTAGAAACGACGACATAGTTTCCTGTAAGCTAATATTATATAGCGTTGTTTATAAACGGTTATAATGCATGTCGGCGCATTTTATGCGGTTGCGTCGAACTGCATTCCTGAAAATGCTGTACCGGCTAAATATAAAATATTAGGTTAAGTTAAATCGGGGTGTTAGACCGTTTTAAACGTTAAAAAGTTCGCTTTGACAATGTTATTTTTTCTGCTTAAGGATTATGTACTCAGTGCATTTGTTGCTCTTAGATAAATAAATAATTATTCGGTTACCTACTCGTAATATTCGTTAATAAAGCCAAGAGTTCTGTGCAAATGATATCCTCCTATAAGAGTCCAAGTGCGAACATAGGGAAAATTAGGTCAATGTCAATATAGGTAAAGCAGTCCAGTCTCCCAGACTTTCCAAACAGTAGGGATGTATCATGTCCGAACCCAGACGGACAAGCAAAAAAAAACAAAAAAATTACTCCGTCTTATTCTTAGGACAGGAAAAGACTAGAATTATTTAGCAGTCAAAATCTGCAACACTTAAAATTGGTAACTAAAGGAAAGGACATAGGGTGCTTTTCATCCACAAAAAAATGACAGTTTCCAAGGGAATAGCGATAAACTAATCCCAACTTGGTAAAAATGCATCGTTTTTGCAAGTCTCGACGCAGTGTTGTCGACCGGCGCCGGCGCGGGTAGACAAATGCTAAGTGGTATAATTAGACGCGCAGTTCAGTCACCCGCGCGCGGGGGAAAGGTCGGATTGTTGGGCGGGAGGAGCCGTGGGCGCGGGGACGTGGAAGGTTTCAATGTAGCTAACTCTACGGTTCTAGTGATAAAAGGAACATGTCGACTTAACACTGAATAAAAAAGGGTATACACATGAACGGAGTATAAAGAATATACTAGACTTAAATCCCTTTTCACTTGATCTTCAGAACACTTATACTAGGATCCCAGAACTTTATAAGGATGCTGGTTAAATCTACTAAGACGCGCTCCATAAAAAAAATAAGCGACACCAACGTTCCGTACGATATACAACTAAACAAAGTATTACTTTTGAGCAATTTAAGAATAGGGTATAATGCGTTAAGGACATTTTGTTTTTTCGTAATTTTCATTGGTGATGATTTGCTTCAAGGGCATTTTTAATTGCGGATGATTTGTTCCCTGTGGTCCTTCTCAGTAAACAGACAATATACCTAGCAAACTAAATGTACCACAGGACGTTTTGCGTTCAGTACGACGCGCTCTGAATGAATTGCATCAGTTGTGGGCTCACAAGTCTCAGAACCAGCTTACCGTCAGGTAGGTGGCCTGAGTAATTCGCCTTCTCCCTGCCATGAAACCCCGCATTTTGTTTGTAAACAAGCATACACGTGTTAACTAGCACGCACAGTGTCGAGCCGTATTGATAATCTCCGCGCTATCTGATCGGCGCGCGAACGAGCCGACAATCTAGGCACATGTTCATCATGGGAAGTCCGTACGATACAGATTCTCATACGTGATCTTTGATTCCGTGATTACTAATAATCAGTAATCACTAACTGCGAGCAAGGAGCAAAATAATTTTGATCCTTTGCAAGGCATTAATAAATAAATAATACAAAGACTTGTTATTGTGTAGATTTATCAAAGCAAATAACAAGGCTATAATAATACTTAAGAGGTGAAAAGCTCCTTTCGCAATCCATGGATGTTAATGGAGAAAACTTAAGAAGATTAATATTAATGGCCGCTCCTCACGTTTTTGTATTATTTATTTATTATTGTCGTACGAAGGATCAGGATTAAACTTCAGGTAAGAAATCAATTAATAAAATTAAATTCCGTTTTTGAGTCATGTCCACATTATTGCAAGTAATAACGCCCATTTCTCCGATCTCGGATTAAAGAGCACGTAAGTGTATAATTTTGGTATCTTCGTGGGCACACCGGCCCACCATACTACAAACAGGTACAAGTAAATAAAGTTCATACCTTTAGCTTTAAATACAATTTTTAATTTTGACACAAATTAAAATGAAATTTATACTCATAAAAAAATTCAAGACACAAGCCGAGAGGGAAGCCTATTCCATATACACTAAATCTATGAATGCCCGCATTACATTACCCAAAAAATGTTGCTTGTTTAGAAGACCTATTTAAAGCATAGAACATTCAAATAAAATAATGTATCTACTTATTTTAGGAAGGTTGAACGCCATGCGTAAGACACAGCTATAACAAAATTATAATCTCTTTCAGAAATCATCTCTTTCCCTCCATACTCCGCTAGACAGAGACACTAACCTCGTTCTCCCTCGGGCGTGTCTCGTGGATCTTGTCACGCAGCGCCACCAACTCCAAGGGCCAGCTCGACAGTTCCGCGTCGGGGTCCGACAGGAGCACCTGCCGATTAATACTCTATTAGTAACTGGTAAGGATGATGTTAAATTGTTGGGTTTGTGGCACTTAATTATTAATTTTTACTTGAGAATGTAGAGATGACTAAAAAGTCAGGATGATAGTGTGCTAGAAAGGATAGCATGAATCCAATTTATACAGTATTATACCTCCCAGCTTCTCAGGTTTGGCTGACGAGCATATTTCTCATCCGTGTTTATTAGAAAAACAAAGACTGCCGATTGCTATTAAGAAATCCGTAGTACTTTACAGTCAAACCGTTTCAGTGTTGCGATGACAAGGTTCTCAACAATAACGCTATAGAGACTGGTAAGGCTACATTAAGTGCCACAGCAAGCATGTGATATTTCTTTTACAATTTTATGACCATATCCCAGCATGCCAGCGTGTCTAAACAGAGCAAGGAACAGAAATATTGGCAGTTTCCTTGATCCACAGTCGGAACTGTACATTTCATCATGTCACCCGAAAGACGTTCACTGCTGCACATAGGCCTCGCCCAAGGCTTTCAACTCAGACCGGTCTTGTGCTTTTCGCTTCCACCGCGGTCCCGCGATCCTGACGAGTTCGTCACTCCATCTTGTTGGAGGCCTACCTACAGCTCGTCTTACGGTCCGCGGACGCCACTCCAGAACCTTCTGACCCCATCGGCCATCGGTCCTGCGAGCAATGTGCCCCGCCTATTGCCACTTCAGTTTAGCTATTCTTCGGGCTATGTCGGTAACCGTAGTTCTACTGCGGATATCATCATTTCTGATTCTATCACGCAGAGAAACCCCGAGAATAGCTCTCTCCATAGCCCTCTGAGTGACTTTGAGCTTCCTTATGAGGCCCATTGTTAGCGCCCACGTCTCAGATCCGTAAGTCATCACTGGCAACACACACTGGTCAAAGACTTTTGACTTCAAACACTGCGGTAATTGTAGTTACCGGTCATAATATATTACAATCATTAGGCAATAGTCTCTATTAATATGCATAAGAGCGTGTCAGATATGTTTAACCCCAGAGCAAAAAGAGGAGTGTTATAAGTTAAACGTGTCTGTCTGTGGCACCATATCTCCCAAACGAATGGACCAATTATGAGGCATTTTTTAAAGAAAGATAGTTTATTCAGTGTGTTAGCTCTGAAAGTAGGAATCGCCGCTACATCTGGGGTTTCTATTTCTATTGGTGTATCTATTGAGCCCAATACTAGATTAATATTGCTGTTAACCGAAAAGTAAGGGCTTTTATATAATAATAACTTCAAAACCTAACACAAATAATTAAAAGTTAAACTCACAAGCAACATATCCATTTTATATTTTAACACTTCACTATTACACGCAATCGCAAATTTGTCACATAAATCACAACCACACATCATCACACCGAACCCCGGACTGCAATTTTATCAAATGTAAACAAGGCCTGTCCGACCCCAGCCTTATCAGGCCACTGGCCTATAAATATTCTCTATAATAATTTACAACGTCGAAGTAATGGAGGAAAAACAAACTAATTAAGTAATTTGTTTATTGTAATGGGCAATGTTTAGGAAGTTACTACTAAGAAGCAATTAGTAAACTATACAATCTTAACATTGACTGTTTGTTTCACCAATAAGGAAAATCTACCAAGATCACGAGTTTCACGAACACGGCCGGTACGTAGCTCGTACCTGCGTTCGCATCCGGATTCACGTGACACGCCAAGATACAAGTAAATGAAACGGAATACGCAGCTACGAATAAAAACTCACGATGCATTTTTATTCCTCCCCTTGAGAGACACTGCATCTTATCTTCACTCAACGTAGCTGGCGGACCGGCTCCGCGTGTACTTAAGGTACGTGAACCCACGACCACGGATCTACACGGGTACACGTGACTTAATTACACGTAGCGGAATTTCACGAACGGGTTACAAAACCGTTGCCGTGTACCACGGAAATGGGCGCACGGACCTACCATAGAACTATGTCAGTGACATTTTGTTTGACAATTCTTACGATTTGATTTAAACGCCAATTGCTGTGCCGTTGCAGGGCGTCATATGGATACATATTTAATATAAAAATAAAAAAATGTAATGTGATATGCATTAAAGATTTTGAACTTGATTTTGAATTTGTTTTACATCCCCGATGGTAAATTGGTGTATAATCAGATTGGGAGGCCATTTGCAACGTTAAAAGATGGCGGATGTGTATTTTGTTTTAGTTTTGTATATTTGTGTATTTAGGTGTTCAAAGTTATTTTCTGTAGTGATTTGTTTTTTTTCTGCCTTTGTGTTGCACAGTGACAGGAGATTGGACTTATTTCGTGTATCTGGCTTGTTACTTCTCGTTTCAAGGGGACTAGGACAACATATCACCGTACAACGTTGCCCCAAATCTCATTGCTATATTGATTTATACTTATATATACTTGACACTGGCGAAATCACTTCATTGTGGAAACGCCATATCCCCGCGGTAGTAACTGTTAAAGTCGCCGCGTGGCAAACAAAAAAAAAACATCAGTTTGAGTGGCGGGGTTCGCCTCCGTAGATTTAAATACTAGTACCTGGATGACCGAGCTTTTTTATTTTAGGGATGTTTTCTAAAATTAAAACCTAGTTAGATCGATTTATCGCCCCCGAATCCCCCTGTACAGGTTTTCATTTTGAAACCGTTTAACTTTCCTGGTCTCGTGAATTGTTAGTAATCAAACATGATCTAACCTACAGGTTTTGTAACCATTATCATTAAACATTTTGAAAACATTCAGAAACCAATGATTACCTTATGAATTTTCGGACAAATGAAACAGAGGAAACAAAACTTCGGAGTTGCGATAGAATACCGTTAATATACTATATCTCGAGCAATCTTTAACGAACGTACCAACCACTGTATACAGTCAAAGAATTAAATCTATGACCCATCTTAATTCCAAAGTCAATCTGACATTCTACAGCAAGAAGGTTGAGTTTCCTATCAATTACAAATGACTTAATGACAATGTCATTTTCAAGCAGATTTTCATTGAAACGGGTAGCAAATTAACGTCCATGACCGTACCGATAGAGCCTTAGCCTACGTGAGAGCTGAACAAATTCTTTATCCCGGAAAATTTACCAGTTCCCGAAGGAACAGCGCTAATCGACTTCTACGCGGACCCAGGTAAAAAGATAGTAGTCACACCAGTCGCCAGTCGGGTTTTAGTATCTCTTTAATATTTTACTTAGCAAAAGTTACCAACAGAATCCGTGAATGAAGACCGTACGCAATTTCTCAACATATTTCAACATAGTTAGAGACATAGGAGCTCCACACCTCATCATACTCAACAAAAAATGATGTCGCGAGACGGCGTGGTGTCAGAAACGAGGTTAAACACGCGAAATATGCCCCCCGCCACCTGGCGGCGCGCCAAGCGATACTTCACGCGATGACTGTACTTACAGTATAATTATAACCCATACGTTATTTCTATGGTACCAACGGAGCGTACTATTTAGTGTTATTACATAGTAGGTGACAATTAAGGGTTTACCTCGCATTAGGTGGCAGTGGGCTGATATAATGATGGATGGAACTTTGAGACAAGATTCTTCCTTCGTTCGTAGAACTATAGTGCCCGGCCGATAGGAAGTCAATCCTGACACAATGCACAACCATGAAGTTTCTGAATATGGGCAATATTGACAGCACTGAAACAATGATGTTATTACTATTCCTTCTCACGCAACAAATAAGTTTGGCATTGCTTTACTGCTGCCAACAATGTCAATAATCAGAAACTTCATGGTCGTGTAATGTCCCGCTACTCTCTATTTCTTCCCGTTAGGGATACATTTCCGAAAAAACCTTTGTACTTTTATTCTTACTAGAGTATCTAATTATTATTTTTTGCTAGCCCATGCTTGTGTCCCTCTGTCTCTCCACTCATACCTATGAAGACCGTAAACGCGTTCAAAAATACTCGTTACAAAGTCCTCGGGTTCAGCGCTTTACGTTGTGCGTTTTCTGTCAGTCCGTCACTCACGAAACATCAAAACATTATGACACCACAATTATACAAATAGGATTAATCGTTTTATTTTATCCGTTATTTACTACATGTTAAACTCAAATCACTTCTTCTAGGTTTTTGAAATGGTGTCAACACACTTTTTTTTTTATGACCATGTATAAAGGCAAAGTTCGTGACATTAACATATAATATTTTTGTTAACTTTCCCCTCAGTCGAAACAAAAAGTAGAGTGTTTAACTCGGTTGAAAGTATCTATTGTACCCTTGAACTACAGTCGCCCTCGCTGGGGCTCATGCAGCTTAAATAAATAAATAAATATCTCGGGATGCAATTGATCACTTTCGTTTATTCATTTATTTATTTATAGTAAATCCAACATTCGCTCCAATATTACAACAAACAATAAAGAATAGGAAAAAATAGGAAACACAAATTCATCCGTCAATAATCAGCTATTCTGTCTCTAATATAATCTACCGAAAAACAAGATTGCAAAACGCCAAAAGGTAGGCAAGATAGTTCAAAACTATTCGCATGTTTTTTAATCACAGCGTAATTAGATGGTAGCACAAGGTTTAATTTCTAAACGTATTTGGATGAAACTTAAGAACTTTCCTGATACCCAAAAAAAATCGGCAGATCCGTCGGATAAACGAACTTTAGTCAAATTAACGATTCAACAACGCTAGATTTAAATACTAACGTGAAATTCGAAATCCATTTATTGACATTTTTAGAGAAAAATATATTAAAGTAGGTACAGCAGCTAATGATATAAAGTACAAAATTCAAACCACTTTCTCACTTGAATAAGTTACTGCGACAAGGTACTAAAATTCACAGCTACTTCTGAGCTCGACTGTACACGGTAACTAAAGCTAACACTATCTACAGTAAACTCTGGCGCAACCTCAAGGGAATCGAACCGTAAAACAATATTAGCTTATAAGACGGATGAAAAAACACATGAATCTTCGGGCAAATTTACAGTGTTTGATTTGATGAGAATTCTAAATTCGTATTTTATTACAGTCAATATTATTATTTACAAACTCTGCTCTAAATCTTTCTATCTATAACTAAACCAACAATAATAGCGTCACTTTAAAAAAGAACTTTTTAAAACTTAATGAGTATGAATTAACATCTAAATCACTTAAATATAAATGACATTGATTTTGATTATTTCTGACAAACTATCGTTCATCCATTCAATCCATTCATTCATCTTCATCATCACATCCTCCAAAACAAAAGAAACTTACTCGTCGCTTATAAAAGCTCAGATGATTCCGATCCGGCATTACTTAACACATTATTCCACAAAATCACATAACTCAACACAACACAAAGTTTTCATGTTAGAAAGTCAAACCTATCCACTATTTCTCACTCACTAATACCAAAATATTATTTGAAAAAGAAAAACAATCCAATATAATACACTCATTCACTCACACTACATTAAGTAATCTTTACTAAAGTTTCTCCCTAAAACATAACCTCGAAAAATGCGTGTTTCAATAAAAAAGCACATGTCTAATATCCTAGACCGAGAGCTCTGTCCGATTTGGCACCGTGACGACAACTAAACGCCTTGCTCTATTTGCGTTTACCCGCGGGTAGTTATTAATGGTGCACTTTCCGCGCTGGCCCCTGGCCAAGGATGTAAGGGCCTCTGGATACAGGGTACCTTGTCTGTGCTTGTTAGCGTAATGGTGCTAGTACACAATACATGCCGCTGGAGCCAGCGCTTGGAAACGGTTCGAAAAATACCGGTTCTTCACCAGAGCCGCCCTATTGCCTAACCCACTAGCAATCGCAATCGACTTCAAAGTGGAACAATCGTTGGCTATTTGACAACATTGAAAATATACTACAAATTGTGGTCATCCTATCTGATACTAGCGTAAAATAACGTATTTCACTTTATTTCACATTAAATTATGTCTATTTTTTTGGAAATTACACGAAATAATAAGGATTTTTTATTGAAATTTAATCTGTGGCAAAAACGCTATGTTATGTTAGAAATACTTTATAATATGTGATGTGAAGTCACATGCAAGTAAACAAAACAAACCCCAAATTCACTTCATATGCTAAGCTGTCAAATGAACTTGTTTGTTTACTTGCGTGTGACGTCACACAAGTCCGCCATAGATAGGAACAGCGTTTTTCGCGTTGTTTTGAAAATTTAAACTTTAACTTACATTTTTATTGATAATACAGTAGAGTCTCAAGGAAATATCAATGTAGTGTATGTGTATGTGATAAAGAATCATTTAAAAACGTTTTCTAAAAATCAAATAGTCTATTGTTTTCGTTTTGTATGCAGACTCGCCTTCGAATTTCAAAATGAAAACGATTGCGATTGCGAGTGCGTTAGCCAGTAGCCCCCCTGCTTTTATCCGCTTTTGAGTCTTCGTTCTTTTGGATGTCGTGGCGACTATGGTCTTTTAAAACTTAACCTCAAGCTGAGCAAGTGAAGATGCAACTTAAGAGCTATCTATTCTTATTAGGGTAGCAAATCCGAGAAGTGTGTTGGTGGTGGGCAGCACAAACAAATTAGCGAGCGAAATTAATCGATATTTCGAGCAAGAACAGATATATTTTGCTCTTTGATCTTGACCGAAATAATATCGATTCTGTTCTAGCGGAATCGAAATGGAAATGCTATATTTGTAATGTATGGCGTTTTTGACGAGCTAGTAAATAAAAATAACCAGGTTTCTGAACCTTGGGCCTGAAGCAAGTAAAGGCACGAGCTAATTGCGCGAGCAGTATGATCAAGCTTGCACCTGTTACAAGTAGCTGGAGACACACACTTCGTTATACCGTTGTTAACCAATGCATATAACCTGCGTGAAGTACTTACACCGTGTGCAAGCAATACATGCTCTGAGTCCAAGGTTTTTTAATTTTAAACACGTTTTATCATATGTCTGTACAAAAGTTTTTTTTATTAATTAATTAAGTAAGTACTAGCACTCTCTTTCTCTCTCTCCCCCCGGGTGATGCGTATTTTATTAATAACAAAGAATATACAATTTCCTATGTGGCATTTAAAATCTCTCAGGATCTGTCAGGATCAAAGCAGCCCTCTGGGAAACAGACGTGATTTTGTGTATGAATGTATTATTATGGGAAAATCTCAAGCGTCCCGAATTATGTGACCACCACTATACATAAGACTGTAAAACTCAAACCTTTCCTATCCTAAAAAAACCTTGGCCTCATTCAACAAAACTCACGTTTATAAATAAAAATAAAAACCTAAAAATTAGATAATCTACGTATCGTGAATGAAACGACCCTTTATTCCAAGCATCCCAATCCGCTGTTGACCCAGTAAAGTTAGATTTATTGTCCAATACGAAACGATTCAGATGCCCAACTTACTTATTTCCACGTTAAATTGGCTCATTATTGCCATCTTGGCGGCAAATGTGTGAACACTTCCAAAGCAGTAAATCAGCGAGAATTTACGCAACGTAAAATAGTAAGTATGAGTCGGTGCTAGCGCGGTTTATAGCAGTTTTATGGTTTATTTATAACATATTGATTGCTCTCTATTCGGGAATTGCGTCAACGGGTGAGTAAATATTTATAATTTATTTCCTTCGCGGAGTAATCAAATATTATAAATTTGGAATCGTCTAAGTTTATACTGATTTTTGTTTATAATAACGAATTGCAGATTGTTTTAGTATACGGTAGATCTCAAAACGACTCTTTATAATAATGCCTAACCACCGGAATACCAGTATTATCTCAAAACACCGCATCCCTATTATGACCTAAATTTGTAACACCTGTATCCCAAAACCTGTACCTAATTCTAAAACACCTAAATTTTACAGTGTTCTTTTGTGCCATGACTGCACCTGTCATTATTTACTTATTTGACATTTTGAGACTGACATTTTGCCTTTCAGATGTTTTGGGTTTTAGTCATTCTAAGATTCAGACTTATCAGAATTCAGGTATTTTGGGAATCGGATGCTTTGAATATTTTAAGAATGAGGCAATTTGAAATTTCAGCCACTATGGGACTAAGTCAATTCAAGATTTAGGTCAATTAAATCAAGACATTATAGAATTCAGTCTTAAAAAAATCTACTTAATTTAACCTGCCGCTAAGCTACAATGCTCGAATTGTTTTGGGTCTTCTCCCTATCAGGTGGCATGTGTATCCGTTTGCCTTTTCAAAAGGGTGGATCTTTCAATTGGATAAAAGATCTTTTTTTTTTTATGTCAGAGAGAAGGCAAACGAGCACACAGGCCACCTGATGGTAAGTGGAAACTGTGGCCCATAGACATTTGCACTCACAAGACTGCGAGCCTAAGACTGCAAATGCATTGCCAACCCTGAGGACTAAGATGGAATGCCTCTATGCTAGTCATTACACCGGCTGTCTTATCCCCAAACCGGAACACAACAATGCAAACACTGCTGTTTGGCGGTAGGTTAATGGATAAGATGTTGGTAGCGATCCGGACGGACCCTGCACAAGGTCCTACCCCCCGCAATATATATATATACGGTCGAGTAATTGAGAAACTCCTCTTTTAAAACACAGCGGTGTATCCATAGTAACAACACAGACACGAACAGACTTAGGCGTCAAACTTACAACCTTTCTCTCTGTTTAGACCGGGGGTTAAACAACGCTCATATTTCCAAAATTTTATTACCTAACTTAATAATTTGTATCATCTTACTTTTTTAAGGTTATTTGGCACCACATCTTCAAACGAAAACGTCGCCACCGCCACCGCCCCCACTGCCGTCCATTGCACTTATCCCAAACACATTAAATGTACTTTGTAGGAATAGACGGGGCATATTGACCAAAATTGTGATCCAAAACTTGTTACCTTGAGGTAACAAGTCGTTTAGTCTACTTTGACACACCCACCTGTGACGTCATATTTGTGTCGTCGAAGAAAAAACCCATTTCAACGGAAACATTGTAAATCGCGATACGAAAAAGCCGCTGGACGTGATTTTAGTTTATATCCCCTATTATTATGCGTATTGTATAATAAATCGACTTTATTATTTAAATATTTTCATTCAAGCGCACTCTGTTATTGAGTAGATGAACTATTACGTAAATAGGGATATGTATTCGCTGTTATCGATTATTTTTATCGATGTTATTTGTAAGTAAATTTGTGAGTAAAAAGTAGGTCATGTCAGCCGAAAGACGTCCACTGCTGGACACAGGCCTCCCCCGAGGCTCTCCACTCAGACCGGTCTTGTGCTTTTCGCATCCACCGCGGTCCCGCGATCCTGACGAGGTCGTCACTCCATCTTGTTGGAGGCCTACCTACAGCTCGTCTTCCGGTCCGCGGACTGGAGTGGCGTCCGCGGACCGGAAAAAGTAGGTACTTTTAATGATATATAATTAAACGTATCTTCCAGTATAACCTCAAAAACTCTTATAAAATGACTGACTGCTGATTAAATAACAGAATGCCGAGTTCCTTGTGGCATTTCTTCTTAGCAGTGGTCTCGGCTTGGGAAGCGCTGGTAGATTTCTGACGTGTTGTGCGCGTACGGTACTGAATGAATAAATGTCTTGTATCTTTGAAATAAGTTCTCGCAATCCAAACATACCTGTATTTGCTCCTGCAGTTGCTGGATGACCTCCTGCTTCGCCTCTTCTAGACGCATCTCAAACATGGCGTCCTTGCAAGTGGCAAGTCAAGTAGCCCAGTTTAGTAGCACACGGTTAGTGCAATCCATGCAGGAAAAGAAATAACATTACATATTGTATTTACAAAGGACATGTGTG
Organism: Acleris sparsana; assembly: GCA_923062465.1. NCBI lineage: Eukaryota > Metazoa > Arthropoda > Insecta > Lepidoptera > Tortricidae > Acleris > Acleris sparsana. The sequence goes on along the minus strand of OV281301.1, from coordinate 16,130,156 downwards.
GGTTTAGGCATAATAAAAAGGAAGATTAGAAATGAAACTGCGTTAAAAGAACTATTGGGTGAATATTTGGGCGTTTCAACCGCCGTCATTGTTGTCTTCAATATATTGACGAAAACAATGATAATTACCAGCAACTTTTGATGTCAAAGTCAACGGACCCGGGGGTAGTATTAATTCCATTTAAAATCATAAGACAATTAAAAAGTTTATCTTGAATAATATGCGAAGACATCAATGACGGCGGTTAAAACGCCGAATAATCACCCTATTAAACACAAAAGGGATGGCTTTATGTGGTTCCGCGCGAAGAATGAGAGATGGGAATAGTTCGTCCGCGCTTTGGTCGTTAACGACGAAAGCGGGTCAAAAATAGTTTACCAGAATTAGGAATGTAACCAAAATGTTATCGATAAAAATCATAGGGTTGCAAAATAACCTTTAAAAACCTGTCAAGTACCAAATAGCGCAATGGACAGAGCTACCAAGACTGTTACAACTCGCGACTTTACTAACGTTTACTAATACAGTCTCTGATCGCTGAACTTCAAAGGTATTATCGGAATTTCGTTGTTTTATTTGCGCCTGACGCGCGTTTCATCTCTTTCCTTCCTTATTCTTATGGTTAGAAATTGAGGTTGCCGAAATTGAGAAAAGAAAGTTTAGTGATTTGCACCTTTTTAAGTTTTTCTGGCTAATATTCAAGGTCGATTTTTGATTGAGAACGCTTGAAACTTTGCATGTTTACTTACATTGCAAGTTTCAAACGCCATCTACCGAATATTACAAACAATTCAAAGTGCGCAAACAATAACTACTATAGTCTACATAAAGGTAGAGATTTATTAGAACGCAATAGACTTGTTTCAGATAAGTGTTGATAAGTAATAGGTTTGTTGACATGTTAATGTGACAAAGTACTGTTTTTTCGTGTATGTATACAAATTATTAGTGACAAGCAAGCTAGCAATACACAGCATAGCTTTTAGTTAAAGTAGGTTCTTGATTGTGCGCTGTGGTTCTGTATTCAAAGGATTTTAAATAAAATAAATTTTGATACATTCAGTGCAATGCCAATTTTAAAAAGTAGTAATTATAACATGGTTTTCAATACATTTCTGTTGCCTACAAAATAATATTTTACGCACCACCGAAATTGAAGACATGTTCGAAAGGAATATGTATGAAATGTCATACACCTTGATGATAATTTAGAAAACGATCCATAAGTCATCAGAACCTTTATCATTTTTAATTGTATGATCTTTTCACCTTTCATGCAAATGTATGTAATTGTCCTTAGAATGATTTCAGCAATTCTCTGACTGGATCGATTAATCGCCAAATGATTTTCACCTTTACACTTGAAGAGTTAGAGCAGGTTATCCACACTCTTTTTAATGTATTATTCACAACACCAAAGATAAGAGGGTTTTAATGGAATAAGTTGTTTAAATCACGTTTAATTTCTTCTTCAAAATTAAATAATACCATTATAATTTAAAAAAAAATGTAAAGTTGTTTATGATTCCATTGCAAATTCTTTTGACCGAACTTTAAACGTTTTTTTCCAACTTTTTCTTTTAACAAACACCCTTTGAAACAATTAATATAATACTGACCTTTTCTAGCTCCAAGTCGATGTCTTGCTGATAGAGGGAGACATTCGATTCTGTGTTTTCGGCAGTCTGCACGCGGGCTTTTAACTGGTTGATCTGTTCAAAAATAAAGAGAGATAATCATCATTTTCATAACAGGTAAACAATTTATATTTGTGCAATAAAGAGTCTACTTCATCACCATCGTCACCATTTCAGCCTCAGCTTGCAGCCCACTGCTGGTTCTAAGCCTCCCTCAAGGTTTGCCACTAGAACCGGTCTTAAATACCATAAAATTTAAACCCAATCGCATTTTTCCGCAGTTAAGATTTTGCCCATTCGCGTATATTCCGCTATTCATTATCTTGATCGCGTATTTTCCAATTTTTATTAGGTTATTACAAAAGAATAGGTGGGTAGGTTTAGGTTAAGTTAATTTTGCAGCAGGCCCGAAGGGCCAAAGCACACAGAAATAGGAGCTCCGCGGAACTCTGTAAAATTCTTGATTTAAAATGGGAAATCATTCGACTTGGAGCTACAATGTAACTCCGAGTCGCATTATGAATATGGAAAATGCGACAGAGTCAAATCACCAAAGACGAAAAATTCCCACAAGGAATTATCGAGTTTGGCGGTCAGGTCTAGCAAAACATCATTGTGCGACATAAAACAAGCACGACAAGCTACTCTTTTGACGACGCTGTCCAAGAGACGTGGTGCGAGCATTTATTTCTGAGTCATGGAACTTTTCTACGTATTAATGTACCAGTGTGTAATAAATACTAAAATACATAGAAAACCTCTACGATTAAGAAACAAATACTCACGGTTATCATTATCACACAAATCTTTGCTCTTACCGGGAACAAAAGTTGTAATTACACAGGCAATTTTATGAGCAATAAGTGCCCGTACACAAACCGGGCGTCTCATTCTGTTATACCAAATTAGAATGAGGCAAAATAAAAATTGCCAGTCTAAATGCACCTTAAGGGTGCGGCTCCACTAAAGCGGACACGAGCGGAGCTATGCCAATACTACCCAATAGAAGGCGCGTGCAGTCACGTCGAGTCCAGTCCTTACCACGATTTCAACACGATCGAAACGTCGAGTTATTACGCGATTAAGTCCCGTTCCAGATTTTTTTTTTAAATGAGTGAAATTCGCAGTTTAAAAGTTGTCAAAGTGACGTAATTAATTAAAACTTCTTATGATTTTATTCAATGTCACTTAGGCATAGTTCAAAGTGGTCTAGGAATGAATTTCCTTGACTGTACCTGTTCCTGCATAGCCATGACGGTCTTCCTGTGCTGGTCCTGCATCTCGCGGAGCTCCTCGAACGTGTCCGTCTTCCTGTTCGCCTGTCTCACTGCCGCTTCTAAGGGCGCCATCTAGAATTCAATTGCAAAAGGCTTGAGTAACTTATTAAACTTTGTCTACGAGGGTTTGTATTATTTTGTAAAAAAAAGAGGATAATGTGTTTGATCTGTATACTAGATACGAGTTTAATGTAGACGCCAAAGAGATGAATTGATCTTATACATATATATATACATTAAAACACGCCTGTTTCCCAGAGGGGTAGGCAGAGACCACTTCTTTCTACCTGCTACAATTCTGACAAATCACTTTCGCTTTTCCACATTCATACGCCGAGTCATGCATGCACGTCGGTTGATTTCGAGCATTGAAATAATGTCTTAAAATATTTTTTAAATGCACAATAACTTAACTAACGGGCCAACCAATTTTTATGATACCTAGCTAAAACCCTGATTTAACTTAAACTTTGATTTTTTTTAATGTGTAAGTTCCAGTCGTTCGGATTAACATTCTATAAAATATGTATGTTACACAGCTATAATGCAGCGGACAGATACACAGATATGCATGTTAAACTTATAACACCCCTCTTTTTGGCCACGGTATCGGGCCAATGTGCAGAGGGCCTTGGCTACGCTATTGGCTTGTTCGTAGTTGGCGACCAACGCTGGCCGGCAAACCGGCTCAAAGGATCTTTTAAGAAAGCGGCAATGCAGAATGATCAATATGGCAATGTGTAAAGATTCCTTATTTTAGTCCATTACCTTGGCTAACGCATCGGCTCAATGTGTACGGCCACAAACTCTTACCTCGGCGGTCAGCGAGGGCAGGTCGGCGCTGCGGGTGCGCCGGCGCCGGCCGTCGCCCGCCTCGTCGGGCGCCTCCAGCGAGGACGCGGACAGCGGCGACGCGCAGCCGCGCCCTCGGTACACCTCTTCGGAGTAACTGCGCGGGAGACCACAGCCGTATCATAATAGCACAGATTATAAAGAAAAATTCCGGACAAGTGTGAGTCGGACCGCAAACCGAGGTTTCCGCACATGACACGGTTAAATCAATTCAAAATTTGTACCGCCGTTCCTTGCATAAAGAACCTGTCTTTTGTGTACAGATTTTACATTTTTCCCTATACTTGTAGTAACCGTAGTGTGACTGTGTTACCCCATTTTATTTTGATTCCCTCGAAATGTCGAAATACAAGTTTTTTGCGGCATAAATGGCCGCATCTTTTTATTATGTTAATTTAGAAGAATCATTTTTTTACAGCTTCAAAGGACTGTAGACCGGAGTATATGGCTTTAAATTCAACTCGATACCTCCACGCTTTCCCGAAATCATCAAGGGTCTTGACAGACAGACGGACAGACTGACATGGATTCCGTTTTTTCCTTTTGAGGTACGGAACCCCAAAGGCTTTATATAATGCTAGACTAAGTTGTACCATAGTAATATGAAATAAGAAATATGTTTAAAAAATTACTGACTGCTAAGTTTCTTGCGGCGTTTCTTCTCAGCAGTGGTCTCCTATTGGGAAGCGCTGGTAGTATCTTGACGTGTAAGTGCCCGAGCGGCCTACTTACTGAATAAATTTATTTTATCTTCTTTTATCTTTTTTTATCTTTTTATCAAAAAACGAACGCCACATGGGCGGCAACTAGCTTAAATTTTGGTATACCTAATTCTACGCAAAGGAGACTTACTTTTATTTTTGAAAACAATAGTAACTGCATTTATGTATTTTGAAAATTCGTATGTCTTAACAGGGTATCGAAGTGGTCGAATTGCGTTTTATTCCCGGTTAAGGCAGACGAATTTTCAAAAATCCATAAATGCAGTTACTATTGTTTTCAAAAATAAAAGTAGGTCTCCTTTGCGTACAATTTTCTTTTCCAATATTAGCTAGTTGCCGTCCATGTGGCGTTCGTTTTTTCCACCCTGTGTGTACTAGTCACATCGTAACAGATCACTCGCCGCCTACCGTTATAAATTACATTGAAATTAGCACATACTTAAGTCTTCGTAAGAAACAAAAACCTACAATCAGAGGATTGGTAATATTATGGATAGACCTAATAAGCTCTCAAAAAAGTTTAGCTAACCATAAATCGAACGTAAATTAAAAAGTTTTGTGTAACGAGTCGAATCACAAACAATTAATTAACAATTTAATTATTACTTTTTATCAATAGTAACAATTTTACTAGGAAAACAATCGGTTACAGTGTTAGTCACACTACGGATTTTGTATTGCTAGTTGGGGATTTAATGAACCAACTACTAAATAATGTTACAGCAATTTGGCGAACGAAACGAATCAGAAAATTATCATCCAGACAAATCTTACACGAAATCCTCTAAATATATCAATTTCACTTACAAAATTATTCTGTAATGCCTTACCTTTTCTTCACATTTGACCTTGGCAGCATAAAAAGAAAACCACATTAACATTTCAGCATATAAATAGGTAAATTAAAAACCAATTTAGTGCGTAAACGAAAGTTATGACCTAACTTACCTAAGTCGTGACCTTGGAGTTTATATTACGTAAGAACTTGTCCCTGAAAAACTGGGAACAAATGTGATTCTTTTCGACGTTCATAATAAGATCGAAATTAGAACGAATGAGGGAGATATCGTGTAACTTGGTCCTAAAATTGCGTGCTGGCTGTTATATCAATAAAGCTTCAGCATAGTAACCAAAGAGAAATAGTTCCAGTTTCAATTTAACATACTAGCGCGATTATAAGTTGACCTTATTACAATTTGACTTTAAATATTATAAAAAGAACTCAGTCTTTTTGTCATTTAAACTCTTTGAAACTGAGCAATACCTAAATTTTGATGCGGTTTTATGTCAATTTTCCGCCAGAAAGTCTTTGTGTATTATTGGCTAAAACTGGGGCGGGTCGTTATTTTAGTATATTCCGAGAAGTCATACTGATCTTTAACTGAATTGCATAGCATATAATTCCATCTGGCGCAATCTGACGTTGGCCTAACGAAGACAGTAAAAATCACAAATCTGGCACTAAAAAAATAAATCTTACCTTCTCTCCATATCAGAGCACTTCTTCTCGAAATAAGTCCTGAGATTCTCCATTTCCTTTTCATGTTTTAGATCAAGTTCCTGCCTTAATTCATCTATATCAGCATTGCCAGCTTTGACTGAAGCCAGCAGTTCCCTGATCCGCCGAGTCTCCACAGAGAACGCATGTTTGTCCTGCTGCAGTTGCGTCTCCAACTCCTTAATATCCGTATCCGCTTCAATCCTAATCCTCGCCATCTCATCACACAAAACCTGGATCAAACTCTCCCTCAGCTTATTCCTCAAATTCTCTTCAATGCTCTCATCAAACCTGTTAATTATCGCTGCTATCTTCACATCAAGACCTTGAAAATCATCAGAATCAGATTTAAGATCAGATCTAGAATAATTAACTGTCATTTCTTCTCTATCATTGTCTTTTTCTCCGTTCGAACTTTTTAAAGACGATTCTCCGCTCATCAAGGCTGAATAGTACTTGGTGTCATCTTTGATCATGCTTTCGTATTTAGCATAGTCAGATAGTTGAGCCTTGACGGTGTCGTGTTCAGACGTCTGCATGAGTTGCTGCAGAGACATGAGCTCCCTCGTGAGGTGTTGGTTCTCATGCCTCAAGACGTCCCGGTCTTGGACCGAGCTCTGTAACGTAACGGTCAGTTCCTCGATTAGTTCATCGCGGTGGGCGATAGCTGACTCCAAATGTACAAGCTGAAAGGACAATGGCATTCAATACATGGACACAGAAGCAAGCGTTTAGCAAAGAAAACTAGGAACTGTTAAATTTTTGAATGCCACAGCTTAAAGCGAGACGGCATAACTGATTATTGTGCCTCGATGCACAATTATCAATGAGTTGTTCATTTTGCGTCGGCATTCGACGCCTGGCGTCTGCAATACGTCAAATGACGATAGCTGTGGCGTTTAAAAATTTAAACGTACGATAAAGGTGTGAGTGCAAGCAGTGTTAACACTGATAGGTTATGCGTTTTTGTTTGGGTTAAACTTGTGATAATTTTGATGTTTGAGACTTTAAAAAAAAAATCGAATACAGTGCGACAATTATTGTAACTCAAAACTGCGTGTAATATCTATTAGCGTGTGACCTTATCTTATGTTATCCTACAGGTATATAAGAGGAAATATTCAACCCTATAGGGCCTTTTATGCTATTACCCTTCCCAGTATTCTGAACACGCACTTTGTTCTTAGTTGGTTATATTTAAATTTAACAATGTCATTGTCATATAGCTCCTAGCCATCTCACGCATCGTCTCGTGTTCAAATGGTGTGCGACTGTGCTTTGCGATAGTTGCGATGGTCAACAGCCAAATCTCTAGACCACCGAATGACCGGGCAAAACCGACCGTCTAAATCAGTGTAGGTACACCATAGAAATTGAATAGGTGAAAATGAATTTAAAAACACTTCGCAATGTCAATCGTTGTAGTATGGAATTTGAACAACGTGTGTGTACCTACAGGTCTTAATTCCCAGAGTGGGGTAGGCAGAGATACAGAATTCCCTACAACTCTAAAAACTTGTTGTTAATTCTGTAACCATTTTTTGCACAAACAGGCTAATGTTTAAATGTTTAAATAAATATTTTCAAGCTACAGAAACTCAGACAACCTTTCACAGCATTAAGTACAGTCACAAGCAATAATATACTGTCCAATATTTAGCTTCCTACATATTTTTTGGTCATAATGTCTTTCTTTACATAATTATTGAGACTGATCATGTTTATAACGCTGGAATCATAAACTTGTCATTAACTTAACAATTCATTGTACGAAACGCGAGATTTTATAAAAATCAGGATAAAGTAACAGATACTTGAAAAAATATGTAATGACTAACGACCTGCGATAATTTTGCCTAATAAAATAATAATAATTTTGCGATAAGATTGGCTTTAAACAGTAAAATTATGTAAATATTGTATTTGAATTTCTGCGTTTCGTACAATGAAGTGTTTACATACATACATAATTATGTCCCAAAACACCTTATGACAAAAAATAATGATAGAGCCATCAGAAAATCTAGACCCATATTTGACATAACTCTATTAATAAAAGCAGGCATAGGAGTGTGTTAGATATACCAGCACCCAATGTTAATTTATCCCTTCTTTACCATAGTGAACAAGAGAGAAAAAATGTAAAAATCCGCAACACCAAAATAAGGTCAAATTTTTGCTTCCTATGATTGTGTCGGACCTATGATGAGTTGATTATTTTTGTTATGTCAATATGTCTTTACTATACCCTGGCGCGACGGCGATTTTAGAATATCATATGTGCGGCAAAGACGCAGCTGCCGTCGACGTCTGAGGGGCTATTTACAGTCAAACTCAGAGGTAGATGAATCTTGTCGCAATAATTGGGTAAATTTTGTATGCAAGTGGGTTGAAGTCGTAAGAATTGCAAAACAAATTGTTTTATAATGTCACTGTGACAAAGTTATACGGTGGATCAGGGTTCCAATGGGCTGATGCTACTATATAGTACAAACACATATTCACATAACTAATAATCACAATAAAAGATCAGCTCATGTTATACATCTGTGACACACAATTATAGAAGCAAAACTTTGTCCCTTTTTTAGTGTTGCTGATTTTGTACCCTGGTTTGACTTTGATCTTCAGGTTCTTGTGACTGTGATTCAGTGGTATAAAGTGTCAAAAAATGGTATAAACCATTATCTCGCACTTGGCTTACTGAAGAAATATACAGTTTCAACATTAATGGTTTTAATGGAATTCATGATCTACTCAGATTTAATTTGGCTGGTTAGCTTATTTAGTTGCAAAATGTAATATTTAAATTTAATTACAATTTTAACAAAAGCAAAGCATTTTTGTTAGACGATTTTTATTTAACTTCAATTGGCATGTTTGATAATAACACCAAAAAACAATAATTGAAATTGTACAGCTTTATCAGAAATTCACTTTATGCCTATTTAGCACAAAACATAGACGGTTAGGACAAACACATTTATTTAAAAACTATGTTAAAAACAAAACAGAAACATTCAAAAGGATACATGCATATTGCCATATATTAAAATGTGAAAGCAGTGCCATGCGTGTCAGTAACAGGATTAGTGGTTAAGTTTTTAAAGAATATTTTACAGAACATATAGAAACAGATGAAAGGCACCCAAAAAAGCAGTACCTTAAACTGGAACTCTTCACATATTGTCCTGTAATCTGTTGTCATCGTACTTAATGATGTATTATCATCTGGAGCTAAGGATTTAGGCTGTTCAGCACCTAATTGAATATTACACGGTAAAGACTCCTCGTGGCGTTTTTCTTTTATGTCATAATCTACCATAACCTCCTCAACCAACAAATCACTTTGCTCAACCCTATCATAACTTGACAAGCTATCCTTTTCTATTTCCGGGATTTCAGATTGTTTAATTTCAGGTTTATTTATATCATGAAATTCTTCCACATTTAAATCACTCACACCAACCAAAAATGGTGACAGTAGATTTTGGAAGACCGGTAAAGGTTGAACATTTTGGTCAATAAATGTGCTGCCTTCAGGAGGGGGCCCAAAGAAAATCTTTCCAGCTGTTAAAGGGAATTTTGGCACACCATGACCCCTGATATCCAGTTTTATTATCTCTTCAGATCCAGAACTATCATGTTTTAAAGATTCCTCACCTCCAGACATTGATAATGGTGGGTCATCATTTGAAGAGTGGCTTTTACTCATCTCTGAAGCATCCTCAGATGGATCAGACTTTGGATATGTCTCTTCATTGAGTGAATCAAGATATTTGTCACTCCTTGGAGATTCTTGTATCATGTTTTCAACCTGAGATTTCTCTAGGTCTGCTTGAAGAGTTTCATGTGTATCTTTAGATATTGATTCGGAAGCTAAATTGACTGGGCTCTCTTCGCTAATATGATAGATATCTGTTGACTTAGGGTCAACTGGCCATGATGCGCTTTTACTAGGGTCATGAGTGCTGGGATTGTCACTGGGTGAAAGTGGTAATGGTATGTTCAAAGAGCTATTGTGAGAGGGATCAGTATCATGGGACTCAACTTTAAGGAGCCCTGGCTGATCACCACCAACACCTACATCACCACCACCACCCACATCAGATTCTGTGGTGGAGTACTCCATTTTTGATGGTATATGTTCAGATATAGATTCTGTTTGGCTTTCATCCTCCTCAGTAATTGGACTTCCTGTGACTTTCTGTCCTGTATCTATTTGGATTGTTTCTGTATTGGTTACCGCGGTCCCTTGCGCGGGAATCTGTTGAGAATGTACGACATCCGGAAGAACGTTCTAAAAATAAATTAAAAATAAAATCAATGGGACTGTTGATTTACGACCATCGACGGATGAAGCTTGAATGAAAGCGGCAAAACAACCGTTGATGGGGCTCGCGGCTCGTGAATAGCGAGTAGGTCAGCCTAGAGCGCAGGTGAGGCACCGCCGCTATGCATTTTCTGAACTATTTTTAACGTATCGACGAATATAAACCTTTGACGCGATAGTTTGATTCGCTTTCACTTTACCGTTTATAAACGATTAACAATCAGTTGAAGGCGACGTTTACCTTGGCATCTGTTGTCAGCGGAGGCGTCTCTTGAGTATCACCCATAATTTAACAAATTCATATTATTTATCAATCGTATAATTCACAATGTTCACTAAAATTGGTTGTCAAGACGACGTTTCTATTCAAATAAAATACAAACTAAGGGCCTAATTAAAAAAAAAACGACCTGCGTTTCGTTTCTGCTGTTTTTTCAGTGTCAAATGTGACATTCTCAACTTTCAAGTAAAATTTGTTTTTATGTAATTAGTAGGATATTGCTCCCAATTATTTAATTAGTAGAATAAAAAAAACAATTTTACATTGTTTTTCTTTAAACGTTTCATGAAGCGTTTATTTTAACACTACATTAATAGAACCAACCAAATTGTAACCAAAGAGATAACAACACAACTTTTTCTTAAAAAGGTCAGAAAGTGGTGTTGTCATATACAAGAACTTATTGCTAATTTAGTATTTTTCTAGTTTTTACCTTCGTCGTGGCTTTAAAACTTATTTTAATGCTAAACGAGTGCATGTATCAGAACGACGAAGAATCCTTCACAGAATAAATAGATAAAGCTTTCACCACCCACTCGGGAATATCTCATTTATTACTAAAACAACCATCGGTGTACCAATGCACAGTTAAATGCGTGTAGGTCATCTATAATTTAATTTAATATCACTGCAAGCTTACTGACTAGTGACGAAAGGAAGGAACTAATTTCCTCGCATACTTGGTTTCCGTTTATCATACGACAGTAGCGCCATTATTACCGGAATAGTTCAAGTTTGTAATGCAATAATTGTTGACGTGTTGTCTTGCAAGCATGTACACATAGGTATTCAGAGTATATTATACATTGGCATTAATATGCACCAGTATGGTTGCTTTTATCGCGTGGCAAAATGTGGATAAAGCAATCGTCACTCTCCTAGTTATATACGTGTCAGAAGGTGACGGATGCTTTAAATAAATAAATAAATAATCCACATTTTGTCGCGCAATAAACGCTGCCGCTCCCATATTAGTCCCCCAGGTGGAAGATACAAATTTTCCCTCATAGGTATTCAGTACAAACATAATGCTTTACCATAATTTGGTACAATACTACATAATTAGTAATGATAGGATACACTTTCCTTATTCGGCCTGAAGCCACGTGAAAAAGTATAAATAATAATTAGGACACTATTAGATGTGAAATTAGTAAGATAAACCGTATTAATTGTACCCAAGAACCTGAGCTACACTGCTGCTTGTCACTTGGGAAATTCCGTAGCTTAAGCATCCAATAACCTTATGTTAATACGATCGTTGCTTAATTGCTTAGCTCAACCTGTTACAAAGTCAAGGACGGCAACCACAGTTGTCCGGGACTAGCTTGTTGTTTCGATCTCCCTCTCCCTAGTTTGAAACAATAGAGACCAACTGAGTAATAATCGAGAATATCCAAGTGCTAGCCGCTCGGGTGGAAAAAATATTATTAATGTAGAACTAACCAAGAACTAGCAATAGGTACCACGTCAGAGTTTGCCAGTAGAGTAGTCATCTCATCTGACAGCGACGCCGCTGCCTGACCAAAATAAGCCGTTGGCGTGGCACTGTAGGTTAAGAGTCAAGTACCTTATGTCACAAACTCACCTGTCAATGAGCGGTGATATGACCAGTCTACAAACATTTCAAAAGTCTTAAATTCCCCGATTTTCGGAATTATTATTACGAACTACAAACTAAGTATAACCCCAACGAGTGGTTACTCGTGAGCTGTCTGTCTGGTTTGTGATTCTCAGTTTATAATAAAATAAACAAACAAAATAGGATATCAATATATTTTATTACTATTTACACATACATTTTAGAAAAAGCCGTTAAATTCTGTACATTTCTACAAAATACCAACAACTTAATTTCGATTAAGGCCAACCTACACTTGTAAATTAATTACACGTATTGCTTTGCAATTTATTGTGTTATTAATAAATAGACTGCACAGAGTCAGAGCTTGATTCCATTGACCTTTAAACCTTTTGACCTCTAGGGTCTGCTACACTAGAGACGAGGTACATTGTATTAGCGACTTAATTGCATTGATAAACAGTACAATTTGCGTAGAACTTTAATAATACATGAAAATTAAATAGACGGCTTAAGTTATGATATCATTTTACATTATTCGGTTAAGCAGTAATTAGTGTTTAATATTCCATGTTACAGTAAATAGAGAAAATAATTCAAGTAAATTTCATTTACAATGATGTTAACATAAGTACATTATATTAAAAAAAGTCATTTATTATTAGTCACCTTAAATCAGCTTTACATTTAGGGAGTAATAATATAAATGTATATATCAAACAGCAATACAATCTTAACGTAATCCATCGCAATCATAAATGCAGCCCGTATTTCATGAATATAATCAACCAAGACAAACAGGTGGATTAATTAACCTTTTCTTCGAGTCATCATTTAGGGCCTTTTCTTGTCATGCACTTTTACAGTATTACAGCGTTGTTGCGCGCCGTTCCTGCATGCAAGGGAAAATCTACGTGACAATAAAAAACCATATGGCATCGTGCAAATGATAATTCAAGAATGCTAAAACATCATTGCTTATTATATGTGATATACATATTAAATATTTACTATTTTAGCAAAACCATTTACAGTTATAGTGTATCGTATTTTGTTGAAAAAGTTCGTATTGGTCTTGCTTTTTTAATCTACGAATTCTAAAACTGGATGAAAAAGCAAGATAAAACCGACCTTTACCGCCTAAATACAATATCGTATGATTGTTCAATACACCTGTACAGGTATACCCTGGAACAATTTCAGTTCCACGGCCCTGTAAAATGCAGTATAATAAAATAAAAATACCCAGTTCCTTAACTAAAGATGTAGCACAAAAGGTAAATGCATAATAATAATTGAAAAGGTAAATTAAATTCATCAGTGGCAAAAGCAGGTATGTATTTTGTAAAGTGAGAACATAATATTTTTTTTATTTCCGAATACATTTTATCCATATCGAATTATATAAGATCCGATTGCTTAAATCACAACAAACACATTTTACATACTCACAGTTTCACCCTTTATAGTTTTTACTGCACGGTTTTATTGCATATTTGTATGTGGGAACTGATGTAGACACATATATTAATTAATTAATACATCTTCCTTTCAGTCAGTGAAGTTATGAAATGTTTTTAAAATGTTAGAAGTGACGCGGGCCTTTATAAAGATACATTAAAATACATTGCGTGTAATAACTAATTGTAAAAACCATCTCTCATTTCAATCTGCGAGCGCTGAGGACACCAATACTGCCTTACTAAATAAAAAGGACGCATTGATAGTCAAAAGCGAATTTAACCCCCTATCTTAAGAAATAAGGTTACATACGCGGTTCGATAAGACATGCGCCCTTTTTTCTTAGGCAGGGCAAAGTACTTGCCTCGCACGCGAACTTGAGTTTTGATATTTATGTCATCTTCTTTATAGAAACGCACTAACGTTTATTTATTATAAAGTACCTTGAATAAATGCAAAAGTATTACCAACTGTTAATAAAACTTTCGAAGCTAACCCTGAGTAAATTATCAATTCAACATAGGTATTCTACCGTTCATTTGACACCTGTTCCTACACATCCTACTGAACTAATTGTTTGCCTAAATAACCTTCGACAAGCCCATTACAAGTCTATGACGTTATGACACTATACTCGTATAGTAGAGTAACGGTCGGTTTCAACATTCAATTTATTTCTTGTTTAGACCTACTGGAGATATAATGATATTATATCTATGTTTTATTTTTCATCTCGTGGTTGACGTGATAGATTGAGTATTAGAACTGACCGCTAGTGAGCTTTCCTAAAAAAGTGGCCTGATTCAGTCACATTGTCGATTTTAAAGAGGCAATGCTTGATATCATTTGTCCTATGTAGTATGTACGATTTGTAACGAAGTAAATTCTACGGTATAAGTAGCAGAACGGGACCATTTCTATAAAAGATCTTCGGGGGGGAAATTGGGAACTCGGTTAATTGTTGTAAACTTCCACGCACCCACAGATTCATTGCCGAGTGAGTCGTGCAACTCTGGGAAATACCCAAGTAGATCCACTAGAATCTAAGATAATCTCCCATAAATTGATATAATTGGTCCATTCCATTATCAATTATTATAACCAACGGGTAATTTTAGTGGGTCAAAGTCTAGTCGTTTTTTAATTGCAAGTACACAAAAAAGGTCTGCTTTAACTTGCAAAACAATTAAAAGCATAAACCTTATAAAAACCTTGGCAGTCACGTCATTAGATCTGCTTTGCAATTTGTGTAGAGTCATAGTAGGTACTTATAGAAATTATTACCCATAAAAATGTAAGCAGTAGAGAAAAGTTGACAAATCAATGTTATCAATGAAAGTGCAAAAGTAATAAAATGTATTGTATATCGTAAAAATGTAAAAATATTTGATAGATTATAGATAAAATATATTTTGATCAAATCATCTTTCTTAAGAATGTGAAATGTAATGCAACGTTAAGTAATTAATGTAATTATATTACTAGGCTCCAACACTAAATTAAATTGCGACAAAAAAGTCACATTCACTATTATTCCTTTTTATTTATATAAAGTAATCAGGGATAATTTTATTATTTAAGAACATAGGCCCTAAACTACGTCTTTTTGATCTTAAGGAAAATTCAAATAATGAGAAGGTAGTGTTGAAACGTAGTACCAACCAATCTGATTACTGATTAGTAAGACACGACCTAATACTCATACAATTAGCAGAATAAGTGAACCACTAACTAAGCTAAGGCTGGCAAAAATATCTATAAACGCTCTTACGCTCTAGAGCATAGAGTTGTGAAGGTATTCTAGCCCACCTCCCCTGATCAGCAACTTGCGTTGCCGCCTATACGACACCTCGCGAGAATCAGACCTAACTGATTTACTGATCCAATTATCACATTATTACTGAAGGCAATGCGTGCACGCGGAATTAATTTAAACTTTATTTATACGACAGCAGATGCTGTTTTACAATCAAGAAGGCTACACGTACCAAACTACAAACGGAGCAGTATTATCGCAAATAACAATGGAAACTTAAGAAACACGTATGTATGAAAATAACGAAAAATGTTGGATTCCAGATATTACAATCTAAACATTTTAGCGGAATTTAAAGGATATTTATGTAGATTTATTTCTAAATATTGCTGAAGAATATTATTTTAATGTCACGATTCAATCGAATTGCTATTATAAAGTAATCGTGGGTTCAACTAGAGATTATCTTCAACAAAATGACAATTTATAGATCAAGTTTTTTGCAAGTTTATTTCTTATAGCTTATAGAAGATCAGATTAAACATATTGGAGAATCATTAATTTTAAAACAACTTTAGGTAAATTTTCACTAATTCACGACGATTCTTGTGTATAAGATAACAAGTAAGTACTTTAGAATATATTATTTAAACGAACATGGGATAAATCGATACATTTCACTTAAACCGATCACAACCAAATGGACTTTTCCGTTTATAAATTAAGTCATTCAAAACAAAGTATCATGTTTACTGAAAGGCGAATTAACCTCACACAATGATATTCTACGCCGAATGCTCAAGAACTTATACCCAATATCTTGTTCCTTTCTCATAATGGCTTAATAATTGTAGTAAAAGAGATGGAGCTTCTTCTGTTCTTTGTATTAGTAACCTACCTACTTCAGGTTCATTCATAGCTTATGTCACATTCCAAAATTCAAATTCTTGATTAGACCTACTTGACATATAATGACATACCTTATTTATCATCCGCCTAAAGAATAACCGGGATAGCTATATATATTTAACTGATAGATTGAATATTGGAACCAGCCGAAATTACCTGTAAAAGGTTACGCTAAGTTCTGTTCCCGTGTTCTGTATATAAAAGCCATGAAATAAAAATAAACCAACAAGACCATTTTTCATTAAGAAGTCATATTAAGTATCAAGTTTGACTAAGGATACAAAAGCAACATAAAATATATAAATTTAACCTGCCTGTTTACAATGCAATATTATTTTAGTTGTTTTAGTTTCTAGCACTAGTGACTATTTATTGCTACCTGTAGTCATTCAGCTCCGATGGAGAATTCAAGTGATTTAGTTACCACAGCGTGGCAACAAAGTCGTTACATGATAGAGCGCGCTTACGACACTTATCAAGCTGACGCCAATATCAGGAAATAAATCGACGCTAAAGCTGGTTGCCCAAGTGTGTTAGTTGGTTATAACGTTCATACGCAGCGTTAAAATCCCAGCTGCAGCACTCTTCTTCCTTGTTTTAAAGTGTCTATCATTGCAATTTAAACAATTTTGTAGACATACCTTATAGGAACACCACGGTGTAAAAAAAATATTTGGCTTTTAAACAATATGCAGTCATACAGGCTCTATGAGCCTGTTGGTTTCTGCCCCTGGAGCCAGGGGGAGCGAGGAAGACCTGGCAGTCAGGTGCTTTTCTTCTTCTCCCCAGAAGAGGAGTCCTCTGATCCTTCTTCCTCCTCTTGCATAAGCAGTTGTCGCGCCAACTGTAGAGCCTGGAACCGTAAAGACTTTATTGTATATGGCGCTCACAAGAATATAAGGCAAAAATCCATTTCAATTTAGTCGTCAAGTTTACACGTCATGGAGTAACGGGAACCTTGTATCAGTCGATTAAAGCATTTGGTCATATTGATTTAATAAATACTCTACATATTATTTTCTTCAGCCTTTAAAGAAATGAGCGGGCCAGTAAATGCTATGCTGAAGGAAACAGTTCAATGTATTTTTACTGTAATTAACATGTAAAATATAAAAACCGGTCATGTGCGAGTCAATTTCCAACATCCCGTGCCAATTCGCAATACCAGCGCCAGTTAATATTATTTGCACTAAAATCACACTAAATTTGACACACGTATGTTTTTACGATAAACTAATAACAAAGAAAAGCCCAGTAAATCAACGTATCTTGTATGAGGACCCCCTAACTATTTAAGTTAAAATATCTATTAGTTATACGAGTATAACCTGCCGTTATTACAATAATTCTGTAAAAAAATTAACCGGCTATATATTACGGTTCAGAAAGATACAACTCTTTAGAGTTAGGACGGAAGGAAGGACGGACAAGGTTAGCCTAGTAATAGGGTTCTGTTTGGCACCCTTTGGATATGGTACCCAAAATTTACAATAGAAAATTAGTCTATATGCTGATGGAAAATATTTCAATAAATAAATGTTAACAATATACCGAACACTAAGATCTAAACTAGTATTCCATGTAGAAGTCTACTAATAATACAAGTCTAAAATGAAAATCAAAACTAGAAACTAACATTTTTAACAATTTTAGTTCCATGTTTAGCGTTAATTCTTATCAACGCCATTTCTGTAAGAAATATTTATTAATAACATCATCTAATTGGGGATCTCGTAGTATTCAGTCGCAAAAGCCTATAACTGGATACTAAGAGATCCCAATCAAAAGCCCTAGGCTGAGATTACTCTGACCAGGGGCCCTAATACGGTTGCGTTTATCGCGTGACAAAGCTTGGATAAGGCATCCGTCACCTTCTGAAACGTAAATAAATACGACAGTGTCGCTTGCTTTATCTACATTTGACACGCGACATAGACGCAGCCATACTACGCCCACAGAAAGTGTAGTCAGGAGGTAATCTGTGACAAAGGGTAGCTACTAGCTATATACAATTGGGATACACCTAATGTATACAATGTATGATGATTTGAAGACCATTTGGTGGGTATGTCCCGTGAATAACTTCTCAACATTAAATGTAATAAAATATGTTCCCTCGGGAACCGCCTAATCCCCGGGCTAAAAGCTATATCTGTACTGAATTCCACGTGGATCTTTTCAGTAATTCAACCTTGAAAACGGAACTTTCAAGCATACTTACGTATAACATGTATAAGGATAAACCTCACTAGCTCAATGACAAAATAAACGTAAGTGTCTTAAGGCTCTTTTACACAAACAGTTGACCTGCAATCTCAAGACTGTCAGACCGCCTAACAGTCCAAAATCTGTGAAGAAATGTATGAAAACTTAAGAGAAAGTGTATAAGTTCATCGTATTTGAACACGATGACCTGACAGGCCAATATCAGCGAACGAACTGTTAGTCTGTTGTACGTTTTAAAATCGCCTATTATTTTCGATACAATTACTAAAACTAAAGTATTAGGTATATCCCAATTCCATTTATTCATGTTTTAGTTTCCAGTCTAGGGATAAGACTAGATGTTTAGCCTTAATACCTTGTAAAACCCATAAATGCAATAAATGAATTATGAATTATTATTATGAACTAACGCAGACTGTTAATTATAATTTGTAATATACTGTTAATATTTTAAAACTAGCTGATTTTGGAGACGGTACGGTAGATTGGAGGTAGCATTACTCAGCAAGAACGAGGTCAATATCGTCTTTTTGTCTCACTATAAGTAGAATGTGCATAAGTGCACTCTACATGCACTTTCCCGATAGCATGATTCAACGCTTCCAAAAACTCATTTTCTGAGCGTCTTTTTACGGTCATATATTCTTTTACTTACAGCATCAGCCGCAATTCTTAGTTCCTGCACTTCTTTCTTTATTCCTCTAGTCTCATCCAAAACTAATTGAGTTCTTTGATTCATATTATCGTTTAATGTTTGAATCTGGTTTTGTATTTTAATTTTTAAATCTTGAAATAAGTCTTGCAAGTCATCCATATCAATCATTCCTGCTCATACACGACAATGTTTTTTTTTTTTTGTTTAATACTAATAATAATACTAGCACACAGGGCGCTTTTTAAACTAAGGTTACACCCTAAATCACGACGCGATCTGCAAGACACATGATAAGGGAACAAAAATGTAATTCTTATTGATAATAATATCAGTTAGCCTTTTAACTGCAATTTTATCTACACATTATTGTTACTTTCCTAAAAGTACTTATCATGTGTTAATACGGGACTTGGCCTAATTTTATCGAAATTTTATATCAGCATGTGATTTAAATCGGGCCACTCGACGAAGCCTCAGCCAAGACATTTGCCGTGCATACGGGTTCGTAATTTTTTTATTCTTCTTTTTAGTTGTTTTTATTATTTTCACTTACTTTCTCATATATTATTGTTATTGTATCTAAATCGTCCCATATTTCTTTAGTTTCTTCAATTATTTCCAGATATCTTCCCCGTATATTATCGTTTAAAATTTTAAAACTGTTATCCAGTAAGGTATTCATTTCTTCAAATAATTCTAGCACTTCTTGCTCATTGTCCATTGCCATTATGACTCTTGATATAAAAAATACCCGCACACACAGTAAACCTTTAGGCTGAGACTACACAAAAAACGTGAAAATCTCTAGTTTTTTTTGCAGTAGGTACATTTCGTTTAAAGTTTTTCCCAACAGGTACATTGTTAGGCAAAGTACAATTTAATTATGGTATGGAAAAGATGCGTGAAAAACAAATCGAAGGGGGAACTCAATTAGTAATAATTATCTATTGTACCCGAAACCGACGTGCGTGCATGACTCGATGTATGAATGTGGAAGAAGCGAAAGACATTTGTCAGGATCGTAGCAGGTGGAAAGAAGTCGTCTCTGCCTACCCCTCTGGGAAACAGGCGTGATTTTATGAATGTATGTATCTATTGTACAGATACAAGGAGTCGTTGTACCTACCCCAGAGGGGAGTTAGCATGGAAAATACTTATCTAGAAAATCTGCTAGTAACGCATTGATAAATAAAATTAACAAATCATTTTCGACACATAAGAATCACAAAATATGATAAAGTAATTAGCACAATGTTTCCACGACTGAACAAGAATACAGTTCACATATTCATCACATATTTCATGTGGCAAATCGCGTCGCGCCTCGGTGTAGCCTCAGCCTAAGTCTTGCTATAAAATAAAAACGCCAAATAAACAAAATTGAACGCGCGAATGCTACAATATGTAGCATTGTTCATTGTACTAACTAACGCAACAAAAGAGTTCGTCGACGAGCTCTGCTACGTAGCAGACGAAATAAACCCATAGAATCCCAGTCACATATTATTACCAGTCTAATAGAAACGTATTTCTACACTTGCGTCACTTGCTATGCTAGGTCAAGGTTCACGGTAGCCTGGCACGTATAACTCGTCGACGAATTCCCATTTGCTGTTTAAGATGATAACACCATTTAACTGCCTTTTGGATTTCCTTGTGTCATTTTATTTTATCTCAATGCGAAACCGATAAGTAAACAAAAGTAATTCAAATAAATAATAATTTTGCTGGTAAATATTAGAATAATGCTATGGCAACACTGGCGGTGCGTTGTCAAAATTCCAACTGTCAAAACAACGACGAATGTTTAGTTATTTTCGCACGTTTAATTACTTATTTAACTGATGTCAATAGCGAAGATAACGTTTGTTGTTGTGAATCGATAAGTGAACTATGTATATAAGTGGTTTTAGCACTGATTTAGCACTTGTGTATACAATTAAAATAATAAAATTATTAACGAAAATAATCAAAGTCGTTTGGTTGACACTTTGACAGCCGGAAACAGACCAACTAGTTTTGTGTTTATAGTTCTAATTGGGTCTAATTCGAATATTGGAATAAAAAAGAAGAAAATTGTAACGAAATTGAACAATCTTTTTAGTTGCATAATCTACTAGGACGTGTTAAGTTAATGAAGTGACTGCAGTTTGACGGTATCTACGTATCTACATAAGAAAATAAACAAATATTGTATGTGCCCTGTTTGTAATCAGAGCTCGACGTTCCGTCAGTATGCCGTTAATGACGAGTCCAGTGTAGCAAGATATTGCCCTACCAGCAATGCAGCAGCACAGTAGCTCAGCAAATATAGGTTTCCATAGAACGGACTGAGCCTATCGACACTTGTCTTCATAATTATACATAATTAAAAGTATAACCAAACTAATAATAGTAACATTAGTAACTATACTGTCTGTTGCTTTCACCTCTGCAGGCGGGTTATTATTCGGCGTTTTAACCACCGTCATTATTGTCTTATCATATTATTAAAGATAAACTTTATAAATTTCTTGATCTTCTTAAATGGAATGGATACTACCCCCAGGTCCGTTGATTTTGACATCAAAATTTGCTGGTATTTATCATTATTTTCGCTAACATATTGAAGACAACAATGACGGCGGTTGAAACGCCTGAATATTAACCCAGGCCTAGTATGGTTGCGTTTATCACATGGTGAAATGCCTTCCGGGTCATGGCTGCTCGTATGACTGAATGTCCAAATGGCTCGAATGTGTAGGTGTCAAAATGTACAAAGTTTATTGGTTATGATGTTGCGGTGGCAAAATGACAAAAGTTCACATTGTATTTATGTTATATTATGCTTGTGTCAGAATGTTAACATGTAAAAATGCATTTACGTCAAATTATGTCAGAGATAAAATATATAAATGTTACAACATTTTAATGCCTAATCATGTAATTGTCTAAATAACTGAGTCTTATAATGGCAAAAATCTATGTACCAAACTATGAATAATTGGGACTTGGGACATACTTATAACTTATAGGTAAATAATAAAGACCCCCATTATTTTCGACCGGTGCTTCCCCATGGTCAAACTAGATTTGTCAAACTGACTTCAGACTTGAGCTCCTGTTTCTGGCTGGTTTTGGCCTTCGGCCATCTGAAAATGACTGACGAACCTAACCTACCTACTTTTTCAACCATGGTTAGTATTTTGGTGATCAAATCTAGGTGCACTTTTTGCAGTTTGACGAATATAGTTTGACTACGGGGAAGTTTGATTTTCACGTCATGTATCGACGTACCCGATCTATGACTAGGTACTGCAAAACAGGAACGACAGATGAAAGTCGATAAATTAAATATTAATAACTTTTCCCAGGTGTAATATTGTCCCAATCCTAATTGTTTATTTCGGTATAAGAACGCTATTCCGAGAAATTGTTTCTGAATTAACATAACAGGTTGTAAAAAGTTTGTACCTATATCCCAATTCCGAGGTGTCCACTGTCACAGTCAGCATCATCTAGTAAGTAGCAGCCAACTGACTTTACAGTCAGCATCATATAGTTTGTAGCATTCAAAGTAGCCAAATAGTTCGTTACACGTCATTATTACCGTAGTAACAAAGACGTGTAACGAACTATTTGGCTACTTTGAATGCTACAAACTATATGACTCTGACTGTACCTACGAGGTAAAAGGAAATAAATAAAACGCCAAATTTTAAAACAAAATTGTCTTACAATAAACAAAATGTTGGACCTACTCTCCTTTTAAAATAACTATATAGTACTATATACATTATTCTCCATAAAAAAAACTTCACTTGTTAGTTGTTACTCTTCTTAGCCTAAGATAATGCTTAATTGTTGTATAGCTTTTCATCGCGTTTAAGCTTTGCAATGCATTTTAAATAATTAAGCGGACTGATTTCTTGGTTTGCCAGTTGTTTTAACAGATCTTTCATCTTCCGATCAAAAACAATATCACACTTCCTACGTTTGATGTTCTCGAATAGTGCGTTTTTAATCTTTGTTTCCTGATACTTTGCTTCCTTGCGTAACAAATGAACAAATGTAAATAAGTTTGGCTTGCACCGCAGCCTCTTTATAAGCCGACTGTGCCACCCTTCCAAACTATTATTGGTTCGGTGGCGTTCATAAGCACAGCTAATTTGATCAATATAATTTTTGGACAGCCATTGCTTGACAAAGTATGTTTCAAATTTTTCTATTGCGTCAGTTTTCTCTGAAATACTATTCGAAATTTCTGTCCATCCAACAGTTAAAAAGTGTTTGGGCAATAGTGGTAAATATGATGCTAACTCTGCAAGTTTCCGTCCATCTTTAGTCTGTTGAAGTTTTAACATCTCTGCTTTTCGCCATACGGCTTTATTAAAGTGGTAGAAACATCCACTTAAGTCACACTCTGGGTAAACTTCTTTCATGGCATTAATTTGTGCCTTTTCAAAATCTGATTTATAATTTTTGATGACAACTTTCAGTTCATTTTTCATGTATGAAAATAAACGTATGTAAGTTTCAGTTTTTCTGTTTGGCATTAAAGCATACAGCACTGGTACAATATTGGTTCTCTCTTCCGTGCTGTTGATATCCAAGTGAATCGTAAACAATTGATCCCAAGGTACTGGAGCTGCTTCGAATGTACCGTCTCCAAACCAAATTTTATCATCATCTTTACAATATACATATTTTTGTACATAATTTGTGCCAAATAGTAAAATTTTTTCACTCGTCCCATCTTCCCACAGTAAAAAGTTATCCTTTAAAATTTTCGGTAATATCACTTCTTCTAATGAAGTAAATGACGTTTTCGTAACTTCCAGAAAGTTTTTTCTTGCTCGATGTAACGTCCGTTTTTTACTTTCAAATATTGGCATCGTTATCGAATCAGCAGAATCAGATTCCTCATTTAGAGAAATAAAACTTTCTTCGAATATTTCTTGAACCGGTTGATAATTTTCACACACTTTTCTTTTACAAAGTTGAGTGGCAACGTGAATCTTATTTTTTGATGACGGTGGATTACATGTATGCCCAGTTCTACGTAATATTTTAGTTTTGGTGATGTCCATTGTCATTGACGCCGCACAGGAAAGCCGATTAATACACTTCCAAAGAGTAGTACCATTTTTGTTCGTCACTCCCAAATTATATCTGTGTATATCGTAGAGTAATGTCTGGTTACCTTTTTGATTTGTACTAAAAAATAACTGCTCTTTTTGTTGTATCTCCATTTTAATATTACGGATATTTCTTCATCTACACTGCTAAGTCCGTAAAGGATGAAGAGAACTTATCTGACAACCAAATGCCAGTATTCTATTGTTTTATCATTTATTTTCAAGAGGCATGATTTATAGCAGTACTCAAAAGAGTT
The DNA here is from genome assembly GCA_923062465.1 of Acleris sparsana. Taxonomy (NCBI): domain Eukaryota; kingdom Metazoa; phylum Arthropoda; class Insecta; order Lepidoptera; family Tortricidae; genus Acleris; species Acleris sparsana. Next base: position 16,105,594 of record OV281301.1, on the reverse strand, counting down.
TTTAATGAGTATTTACGGATAAATAACTCCTTGATAACAAACAATACATCATAAGTATTAGTCATTATGACACTGATACAAACTGTACATTTTGACTCTCATTCGGCATATCAAAGATGTTATTCTGATTTTATACATTCTGACACTCGATCGTTCTAACACTTATACTTTGTAACAAATAGTATATTAGATACTGGTTCGTTCTGACAAATAATCTTTATGACTATTAATGTATATAACAATCGTTCTTTTAATCAATCGTTTTATATGTCTGTTGTACATTTTGACACTCGTATTATTTAGCACATAGGCAATCGAACTATTTGGACATTCAGTCATACGAGCAGCCATGGCCCGGAAGGGTGAAATGTCTCCAAAAAGCATCCATCACTCTTGTATGTGTGAGAAAGTGACTGATGTTTTATCTGCATTTTGTCACGCGATAAACGCAGCCATATTAGGCACCCTGGAATAGCAAATATTCTGACGCTAGAGAAAGTGTGACAGTCATAAACAGCCAACTACTATTAAAACTACTGTTTTAAATTGTAACTTTCTCTTATTCTAAGGACAACAGCTGTTCCCAACCTTAAATTGGCATATTGATTTGGACACTTAAGTTAAGATCTGATATATACTATCACATAACAACCATATTCCAAAGGTATCTTTTTTGTTTTGGTGTTTAGCGAGTATTGATTCCCGGTGATTAGTCACATACAATTTGTTTAAAATTTAACATGCTTTATTGCCCATTATGGATCAGACTAATTCATAATAGGGTTAATTGGAAAAAGCTTGGAGAGACAATTTATACCCAACAGTGGGCAATAAAATAAAATGCACAACTGTAAAACATGTTCTGACTATAATTATGAGTATGCAGCTGGATAGTATAAGTACTTTATTCAATAAATACTTTTAAATAAAAAAACAAGTTGAATAATAATAAAATATAACACAACTAACCTATAATATAAAACTGGATATTCTCACATTAAAAATATATCAGAAGCCCTTTAAAGCCTGTAGTAGAAAGCCTAGTTCAACTTGTATGTCACAGCTTATTACTTAAGTTTGGTTGTTTGGAGAACTATTTTACAAGCAGACAAGTGAGCCTGTGCCTTTTTGGTTTCAACTGTGGTAATCCTAATAATAAACTTTTACGGTAGGAAAGTATGAAAAGAAATCAAATATGAATAATGTTGCAGTAATAAAAATCTTTCAATTTGCAATAAAATTCTTTCATAATGGAGATTGTCTACTAAATGGTAAGAATAACTCCTAGTGCAAGCAAACCAAACAATGTTTTTGATTTAAAGGGGGTATGTGTAGGGTGACAAACATGACATGACTCTATCACCAAGCTTACACTGTCTGCCCGTCTGTCCTACCTTTAAAGAGCTGTAACTTTAGAACTGTACTAGATAGCTGCTTTTCTTATACTGAATAAGAGTTACAACTTTGAACTTTGTAATAAATAATAAATAATAACAATAACAAGGGTCCCATATGTGAAACAGTATTTCTCAAACTTTTATTGTAAACACAGTATTTACATACAAGCATCAAATTTGGTGTGATAGTGATAATCAGTATGTATTCATACAAAGCCTAAAGATTAAA